>CM033470.1:199401559-200601559 GCA_019447015.1 Hymenochirus boettgeri | reverse complement strand
TGAGGGGGACAGTCTAAGTGTGTAATACCCAGTATTACACACAAAAAATTGCACATATCCTAATCCACAAAAGATTAGGTTTGAATTGGATTTTCAAAAACTGCTAGTAGAATGAAACTCTGAAAGTCTTTTCTTATGCACTATACATTTGTGTTTACACCCCATATATTGGAGATCGATATGCTTCTTTTCCTTTTTAGTGTTTGTTAGAAAGTTTCAGAAGCTCAGAAGGTAAGCATAGTGCCAATGTATCTCACCTGCACAAAATGTTGTGATGTATAGTAGGCAAAACTTAAATATATTGCATCCTAACTTAACACCAACCAACACACCTCCAGCCTTTGTACAGAACATGTTAAAATAGAATTTTTCTAGCACACAGGGACCCACAATTTGTAATAGAAATACTAGTCAAATCTACTCTCCAAAACATTTTACATCTAAGGTGCCCATTTAACACATATTCAGGGAGATGTAATAAAAATTCTTATTGTTTTGCCCTAACCAATCAGATGTTGGCTTTCAAAGGGTAAATAACATCTGATTGGTTGGGGCAAAATTAGCACCATTTTTAACGATAAAAAACTTTTATTATTATAAAAGTCCCTGATTATATATAACGATAATGTAGAAAAGTCAGCTAGAAAGCTTAGGGAGAGAGGGGCCAAAAGGAGCAAAAAGACCTTCACTGAGCATAAAAATGGAGAAACACCTTCTTATAACAGAAGGCATCTTGCAGTCTCATGCTATATGAATAGGATTGCACACAAAATCTAAGAAACAGAAAGTAATTTCTTACTCCCATGTTCCCCAGAGTAAGGGGCAGAGATATGCAAAATACTCCTTTATGTCCCTTAGCTTATGCATGTGTCCAGAACTGCTGGCTAATAACATGCAAAATAGCTAAATATATAGAGCCAATCATCTGACCTGCAGATACAACGTGTTTCGATCTTGTTAGATCTCGTCAGTGCAAGATACAGATTCATGGCTCTATGGTGTAGGACTTGGGCCTACAGTAGAAAAGGCAGCTAGAAAGCTTAGGGAGTGAGGGGCCAAAAGGAGCAAAAAGCCCTTCACTGAGCATAAAGGTGGAGAAACACCTTCTTATAACAGAAGGCATCTTGCAGTCTCATGCTATATGAATAGCATTGCCAACAAAATCTAAGAAACGGAAAGTAATTTCTTACTGCCATGTTCCCCAGAGTAAGGGGCGGAGATATGCAAAATACTCCTTTATGTCCCTTAGCTTATGCATGTGTCCAGAACCACTGGCTAATTACATGCAATATAGCTACATATATAAAGATATATAAATCCCTAATTATATATAAAGCTTTTCTATATACAGCTATATTGTACACATTTATATAATACAGCAAGGTGTTAGGGTTTTTTCCAAAACTAAAAATTGTGAATTATTTCTTACCTGATGAAGAAATCTCTCCCATCTCTGTTTGTCGCCATCTCCCATCCATAGGGTGAACCCTGAGACAAATTCCAGGAACCTGTAGGTGGAGGCCACCCTGATGATTTTGCCCTGTGGCTAAAAGAAATAAATACATAAATACATGTCATAAGAAAACATTGAACATGGCTGATATACCCAAACTAATTACCAAAAGAAAGTATCATTGAGTTATACAAAGAAAGAAATATCTCTTTTGGAAATGCTGTATGTGTTCAGATTCTGTTTTCCTTCTAATAAAGTTACTGCAGATTAAGAAAATAAAACATTTTATGAAAATAGATTGATTCAGGTACAGGGACTTAATTAAATGCAGCCAATTTATCCATAAACAGTGAAAATTACAGTGATTTTAACATTACATTTTTTTGGTTTAGTTAAAAAAAGAAAAGGCAAATAAAGCAACTCTGCTGACTTAATTTCAGCTGCATATGTTAAAATTAAAGAAGTAAATTCTCCAGACAACATTGTCCCAATAGACAGAGCACATTCACAAACATACAACAAGCTGTGTCTCACCTCTCCCTTTGTTGTGTCTGCAGTGCGGTTTATGACATTAATCTGTGGGTACTAGGGGTCAGCACAATCCACTTTAGGTGGGTAAACCCCAACTAATTGTCACCGTACATATACATGCTCCGTAGTGCTCAACAGATCAAAACAAAAAATGTAGCAAGACAAAGTAAATGTACAAGTTACAATAGGATCCTCTGCACTCGTCCACACGTGGGTGCTCACTCCTCTAGGTAATCCAACCCTTAGATGGATATATAGTTACAAAGAACAGCAAAAAGCGATGGTAGCACTCCAAAGTAAACTTAGATTTATTGAAGACCACACAACATATCACAACGTTTCGGGGGGAAACTTGCCCCCTTCCTCAGGTGATCGCAACCTGAAAACAATTGAAAACAACCTGAAACCAGATTATGGAAATTTTTAATTTTAATTTGATCAGAATTTGATATGGTGTTTGGGAAACAAACAAGATTACACTTTCTTAGATTATCTCATATGGCTTTAACTACTGTTAGTAAATACTACTAAAGCAGTAAAGAAATTGGGGCTATTTTGAACGGCAGACAATAGGTGATTTTGACCGGCCATGCGAAAATAACGTTGGGCGTTGATGACTGAAATTTAAGACTGCACATTTGGGCAAAACATTTCTGAACGTTTTTCCTATTTTGCCGAACCTTCGGCCAACATTGATCCAATGTGAATAAAATAAGTAACAAATTTTCATTTGCAATGGTCAATCAGCCTGAAATATCGAAACTTGTGTACACAGCCTTAATCTGTAGCAACCAAACAGATGTTATCAAATGTTTTCTAACTGTAGTAGACCAGTAAAAAGATCTAATTTGATTGTCTGCTGCAAATTAACATGGACACATTTTTGCCTGATAGGGTTTTATAAAACCAACTTTAAATTTGGTCCAAACTGGTCCTCATACACATAACAATTGATGAACCATTTGACCATAATTAGGTCTGCTTTGCACCTTTAATTTAAAAATAAGAGAAAACAGTACCAAAAGGGACACAACTCGCTTGTAAAGGACTACTCAATCAATGTCGCATAGGGCTTTATATTTAATTAGACACCAATCCTTCCATAGATAATCAAGAATAAAAACATATTTATTGAAAATACAAACATATGAATCCCTCCCCTATACAAATATCTGAAAAGTGTCCTAAAAAGCTAATTAATAATGGTTTTGACAAAGGCATTATAAACGAAAGGGAAAGAGAATGTTTGTATGTGAAATGGCCTAAACTCCCCACCTTCTACACTATCTCAAAAGTCTATGAACAGAAGGATTTCCCTCCAGGGAGACTGATAGTGTTGGGGGTCCAACTGAGCATATTAGCAGGTATGTTGATGAGATGCTCCATCCCTTTTTAACATCCCTGGGGTCCTTTGTATGGGACTTGAGCAATGTGTTACGGAAATTGGAGGAACTGACGGTCGATGCTAGTACGGTTTTGATGGCCTTGGATTTTGAGAGTCTGTACTCCTCTATCCTTCATGAAGCGGAGTTAAAGGCATGCCGACATTTTTTGGACTCTAGAGGAAGCTCCTTTAGTGTCTCTATTGGAATTTGTGTTAAAGAATAATGTTTTTAAGTTCAATAACAAATTTTACAGACATGTGAGAGACACAGCAATGGGGGCAACTTGGCTCTGTGGAAGAGTTTGGACATTTTGGAATTGGCTACTTTGTTGGGTGTGGAAGACAACATTTGGATCAGATTTGTGGATGATGTTTTGGTTTTGTGGAACGGAGGCATTGAGGAGTTAGAGCACTTCCTGGAAAAGCTTAATGTTAATAATAAAAGTCCACTACATGAAAATGGAGGACAGTTCTCGAGGCACAGATGGTAGATACTCGAGAGTGAAAGGAAGCATCTCATGTCAATCTAACTCCTACAGTGTGAATGTAGAGCAAAGCATGTTGGCAACACCCAACAAAAATTGACAGAGAGGGTACAAGAATATTTCCGAGCCCTCAAAAAAGGAGTTGGTGATCTAAGTGCTTTGGCCAAACATACACAATAGGCCCATAGGGGAAATATAGTGCGTTCACCTTCGTGGGTTTGGAAAAAATAAGTTTATGCATCAGGGGTGGTAACTTAAATGCCAGGTTGCTACAAAAAGAATACAGAGGGGTGTATGATTTAGAAACCGTTAAACCATCAGGCTTGAACGATGATATCTGCTATAGCTGCTTGTTTGTCTAAGTAGCAAAAGTGTTTGGCATGTGGAATTATTTATTAACAATGTATTTAGTATATGTGTAATTTGGGGAATATGTGTGTTTGTCCTCCTAAGGGGTAAATAAATGAAAAGATGGGAGGAGTTGACAGTTCAAACTCTCCTTAAATAATGACGAGAGATTTGTGTACCAAGAGTGACATCAGAGTCTTTTAAGCCTAAAATGATTACGAATTAAGAAATCAAAGTACTTTCACTTTTGATACTAGTTATTATCAAGGAAAATACTTTTCTACATTTACTGAAAGAAAAGTATAAAGTTAGGACTTTTACTTAAATCATTTATTTTCGGTATCTCTGCTTGGTATCTTTACAGAGTTTGAAACCTTGATCTCTATCTTTCTTTCCTACAACTGTCTGGCTATCATTTTAGGCTACTTCAATTGTAACTTCTTCCTTCTACCTCCAGCAGTGGACCAAGACTAGCACCCATAAGGATGGGCACTTCCTGACCACCAAATATATATTATATATATATATATATGTATTTTATAATGTACAGTGATGCGGCCCTAAGTGCCACAAAATAAACAAAATAATACATACATACATTAACTCAAGTACATGGTTTGTGTACCTAACCACTGGTATTAAGGTAAGGTGTTGGGTAACAAAAAACTACAGAATGAAACTCATCAGTTTTACAATCAAACGGTATAATCACATTTTTACTGTCTGGGCTTTAATTGTAACAACAAATCTGGATAGGTACTGATAGTTACCTTTTTATGCAATATAAATGGAACCTTCACCTAATTAAAGGTATAATTTATTATATTTAAAACATAAGTGATATACAGTAAAAAGTATGAAAACTTTGAAAGATGTACTAATTCAAGACCTTTTAGTGAAATCTAATAGGAGAAGTATAGAAGAAGGAAGAATTGTATTCAATACGTGGAAAAATATTTTTACCAAGGACAAAAAGGTTTCAGCTGGTAGAAAAGAGATACATTTCCTTAAGTTAAATCAGAATTTATACATTTGTATGCTAAGTGTAACTTAAGGACACCAGATGGCACAACACAATGAAAAACACAAAAGGATAAAAGTAGAAAATGTGAGGCATATGGGAAAAGGTAAGGGACAGTTATCTTGCTGCCAGACATAATATGGATTTCTAAAGAGCTGCAGGGGAATTCATGTCTGACAAAGAGAGACAGACTGTGTTTGGCATAAGAACATTGTCTGAAGATTAACATACTGTATCAGCAGTCATAGGAAATTATTAAACGAAATATCCCAAAATTTTACTTTATTCTTTATAAAAACTATTTATTCCAGAAAGCTTCACATAAACAATTGTTTTTTCTCTGCGATAAGGAAAGCTGCTAGTAATTTTTTAGAAATTACATGATTTTTCTGGACTTAGGGCTGCACAATTTTTTAAGCAATACTATGCCTTTAACAAATGAGTTCTACTGCAACTAAAACACTCTAGACTACATTCTCCATCCTCCAAAGCGGTATTATGATGGCAACTGTTGAGAAGAACTGCAATCTTTGTAGCAGTTATGCCAATGGCACATGTATAAGAAAGACAAATTGTATTTTAGCTCATTTTGAGTGAATATGCTGATGAAGGCACATGTATGGCTCTAGCCAAAGAATAAACAGAAATATGTAAAGTGATGCCATTGGTTTCTTAAAAATAAATAATATTTTCAATTTGAATAGTCTAAAAAGGAAAATAATAGGCCACACAGTTCGTCATTAGAAGTTTGGCCATTCTTTGGCATTTAATCTGTCGGTTGACATTTTTCTGTGGGTGAGTAGATTGACTGCAGATTACAAGCATTAATACCTTGTATAACAAACCTCACTGAAATTAAATATGGAAGACAAGACACATACTAGTTTGCTAGTTTAAACCGTGAATTCCCCTGAAGGATAATAATAAATAATAATATCTGGTAGAATGCATTTTACACTTGTTTAAACAATAATGGGAGATCTTGTATCTCCCAGATTATATCTAAAAAATACAAAACATTGGGGGAGATGCAATATGGCTCAAATCCTTCTAAAATCCATGTTAACCCAAAGAAATTTCAGGTTAATGTGGGGTTTAGATGCATTTTAGAGCACAACACCATGTTCAAATGTTTTTGGAAATATTGCTGTACTAACGATCCAAAACCCCTACCGTTAAGTTTTGCGCTACTTCGTATTGCGAAACTTAATGGTACGGGTTATGGAGCGTTAAAGTCACGCTCCTTACCTTAGCCCGATCCCATGATGCAATACCTGACGTAATCCTGTTTACATCAGTTATTGTATCCCAGGATCATGCTAAGGAAAGTAACGTGCGCCCAACCAATCAGATCTTATTTAACATTTGAAAGCTAACATCTGATTGGTTGGGACAAAATGAGCACCATTTTTAATAATAAGAACTTTCATTGAATCTCCCTGTCAGTGTATTGTCACCTCACTGATAAATAACTAGAATATGACACTAGGGAACTCCAGGAAAAATGTAATTCTCAAACCACAAGCGCCTTATTTCCCCAGCTTCTATCAATGTCTGTAACAAGAGAGGCAATTTTTAAAAAATAATTAATTACATCTATTGAATCAATAAACAAGGTAGATGATGAATGTCACTGATTTTAATACAGTATACTGATACAGTATATTAAAGTATATTATCGTATAGTATAGGAGTATAGAACAACTTTTCTAAGGCATTAAAGCATGATCGTCTTTTTTGCTAACTTAGTAATTTAGAGGCACAATATCTATTTCATTTCAAGAAGGAATGGAATGTGCAGGAGCTTTATAAGAAAGTAATTGTATGGGATTCTTATATTTATCCATAAATATGGTGTATCACCATTTTAATAAGATGCACAAGCCTTAATGGGGAACTACATTTCTTCTAGCCTTTTTCTAGCATTTAGAACATCATGGCCATCCTTATCCAAAACCAATATTAATTTTTTAAAACAAATATTTACAGAATTGAAAAGCGTTATTATTGCCATGAAATTCCATTAACAGTTAAAAAGGAACTCGTTTTTTAATTTAACACAAATCTCCTCACCCCACTTGGCACACCACAAAGCACACTAATTCCCCAGCCACCTCCATGACCACATATTCCTAACCTCTCCTCCCTCTACTAAGGCCCATCAAGACCCCCACTATTATCCCCAGGCAGCAGCCACCATAGTCACATGCCCCTCCCCCCTATACTGTATACTGCATGCTGTACAGAGAAAAGCCCATCAAAACCCCCAACCATTATTTAACCCCCAGCAGAATGTCAGCAGCACCAAAACCACATACCCCTATACAATCCCCCAGCAGCATATAGTACAATTCCTCTGCTCTGATAAGGCCAGCATAGATACCATAATAGTCTCATAGGTCTGCTGCCTCCTTCACACCATCACGATGCCGTGATGCTGTCTGAGACTCTCTATATCCCTCTACATGCATACACAATTGCCCATGCATGTGGAATGCCTGCTGCCTACCTAGCTACACTCCTGCTGACTGGAGTGCATTTCTGAAATGAGCCTGCCCCCGTGCAATTTGGAGGCTGGGCCCCTGACACACACCCCTCCCCAGAAGTCCAGGATCAGTCAGTCTTTTAAACAGCTGATCGCGCGTATGTATCCTTCATAAAAACCTCCACACTCAGCTCATGGGGGTGGGGCAGTTGTTACACCACTCGCAGTACACTTCACATGCTCTCTGGTGCACAGAAGATCAAAACAAGAAAACTGCTGCCTTGCCCCATAGAAGCTAATAGCAAATTATATTAAAGCACAGAGACCAACATATGTGTGTGTGTGTGTGTGTATTGATTTCTTTAAATGCAGTGCTAAATTTCGACTCTGCCCCAGAAACATAGATAGCTTAGACAGCAGCTAACTTCAGCTGCAGGAAAAGTGAGAGAGCACAGAGCATCAGACATGATGTGATCAAGGGCTCATTTTAAAGGAAAAATTGCAGGTTTCTATTAACCCCGAACATTTTCGGACACCAAAACTGCCCTTTAAGTAACATTTTCTAAATGTAATATCCATCATTCCTTTTGTTTCTTTATAAATATCACAAACATTCCAATGGCGTTACTGTACTGTTATAGTTAGCACAGTTTAAAGGCAACCTAATGATAGAAAGTATCTTACAAGTCTTCCCGAACAATAACAGAAAAAATATTTTATTACTGTACTGTACTGTATTTTATGCAATTATCTTTTTGATTATGTAGCATGTCCAGCCTATAAAAACACTTTTCATACAAATGTGCACCCCCCCAAAAAAGCTAGGTTCTGCATTAGCCATACATGCCAAAGATGCCCCTTACTTAACACAGTCTCTTGCCACTCTTCCTCTGCTTTGTTGGACATGTTTGTAAGTTAATTGGGTATGACTTCACATGTCGCCCTGACAGCTGCAACCAGGAAGTAGAACAGCTGTCAGCACAGAGAAGAGGAGGAGCAGAGAGGGACCGGGTTAGGTAAGCCACTTCAGGGGCATCTTAGCATGTATGGATAATGCGAAACCTGGGTTTGGATGCAGTACATTTCTGTGAAAAGTTTATTTTATGCTGGACATGCCTTTTTAATGTATGTGCTCCAGTCTTAATGTTTCAGTTCAAAATCCATTTTAAGATATGGCTTAGATTCATTTAAGAATTACACCTAGATGTTTAATAAATATGAAATATGTAAATACTCATCATATAGTTATGTCTTATGGTCCCACAAGTTATGTTGGTAAAACTGCAATGAAGTTGCTGCAAAAGAGACACACACTTTGATTATGTTTAATTAGGCAAAAAGGAAAGTTTTCTAGAACATGCAATGTCATATAAAAGTTCCTTTATTTTTAACAATCATCTTTTGGAAATAATAAACACACTTTTGTTTGTGACAAATTTGTTTCCTACACGATATAGTCATCTTCCTGAAAAAATGCATAGACATTTCTGTACTAGTGATAATAGCAGCAGTGTAGTTGTTAAATTATGTTAAAGGAAAACTAAACATCATTTTTTTTACCTTTGATGTGAAAACTTTCCTCCCCAGCAGGGGCGTGTGTAGTGGGGGATTACTGGTGCCTGCCAGAATCCCCCCTTTCTGCCTGCTCTCTGCTGTTCTCCTGCACTTGGTGTCCACAGACCAGTGTTTCTCAACCTGAAAGGGGGACCTCAAGACATTGACAGAAACTGTATGGATCCACCAACTTGATGAATACAGATATATATATTTTTAATGTTTTGTATGAATTATGTGTTAGGTGTATTGATGTCTGAGAAATAAATAAAAAGTCATATTTCTATGTAAGGGTTCCCCCCTGCAATGAATTTGAGTGCATTTTTAAATTTTTTTTTTTAAAAAAAGAGATATATCTGTAGATCTATCATTTATTCAATTTGTATAAATTATGTATTTTGAATATTTTATGGCTGAGAAAGAAAAGGGGAAACAATAATATATAATCATTATTTTAAAATAGTTTCAAGGGGTCCCTACAGATAAAAAGGTTGAGAAACATTACCATAGACTGTTACATAGATTGTTACATAGTTAATTGAGCTGTGAGTGAGAAGAAGGGTTTTTTTTGTTTAGAATTGTATCCAGTTATCTGCATAAGAAAATTGTATTGACATTAACCCTGCAGCTGCCTGAGGTGAATGCTGAGACTGGGCTTTTATATAGTACTTACTGTACCTACTACACTTTGAGGAGGCTTAGCGAACAGGAATTAAGAAATCCTGGAGGCAGCTAACTAGCAACATTTTATTATATATATTATATATATACACATTCCCTTTAAATTTAAAGGAGCACATTCACAAAGATACTAAAAGCTGTGTCTCATTTCTCCCTTTGCTGTGGATGCTGGGTAAATTAGCAAAATAACCTGTGGGGACTAGGGATGGCCGGTTTGCGGATCCGAACCCGGATCCGCCGCGGATTTATCCCGTTCGCGAACGGCGGATTTTTCCGGATTTTCTGCCTTCCGAACTTCCGTACTGCGGATTTCTCGTATTTTTGATAATTTTCAAAATTACGAGATATGTATTTCGAAATTACGAGGATTACTCGTATTTTCGAAAATACATATTTTTGAAAATTTTCGAAATTACGCATTCTCGTATACGTGAAAACTAAGATGTCCGAACTTCGAAAAATCCGGTCCGCGCGAGGATCCGCGGATTTTCGAAAAAATCCGTAAATTCGAAAAATACGCGAGCGGACCCGTTAAAAACGTATTAAAATGAAAGTTCGGCAAAATCCGCATTAAAAGTGGTCTAAATAGCTTGGTAATGTTAACTAATCACTCAGGGACCTGGGTAATGTCCTTAAAAACACTTATCAATGCCTACAATACCTAAAAATTACAGTCCGCTAGCGAGAACAGTATTTTTCGAAATACGAGGATTTCCGTAAAAACGAGGATCTCCGTAAAACCGAGGATTCCCGTAAGTCCGCGAATCTCGTAAAAACAGATTCCGTAAAAACGAGGATTTCGTAAAAACGGGATTTCCGTAAAAACGAGGATTTTCGTAAAAACGAGGAACCGGAACTTCCTGCCTATCAAAATGGCCGTGCTGCAAGGCAACTATATGCCCTGAACTACCTCCTCTCAGGGGGTATGATGATTTCCCCCTGGCACCCATCATGTGCGGCGCCGAGGCGCAGAATATATGGAGGGGTACAGCGCCGCATCCTGCGACGCTTCGTAACCAAACCACTGGTCTCTACCACCCTCCAGAGACAGTGGTCTCAGACCTCAAGAGGCAGAGGCCTCAATATGTGGCTGCCGTTCGCAAATGATAGAAGGCAAGTATACTTTTTATTTATTACTGTATTATATACGTAGTAAAATATTTTAATTCACTTCTGACAAAAACTTTTTAATATATTATGTTTTTAAAAACATCAATAATCCTTAAATTGGGCTTGAGAGAGAGAGAGAATCCAAGTTCTTTGTATTTCTCATTCACTGTTATTATTACATTATTATTATTCTTGTATTATTCAATATCAGCCTATTTAAAGGTAAGTAAAGTCAAAAATAAATCACTGAAATTTTACACCTATAAATTTAAAATGATACCACACATAGACACAGGTAAACACACTTGGTGGCCCACCCTTCCATTTCCATGGCAGCCTTATTTAAAGGCTA
Source organism: Hymenochirus boettgeri (assembly GCA_019447015.1). Taxonomy (NCBI): domain Eukaryota; kingdom Metazoa; phylum Chordata; class Amphibia; order Anura; family Pipidae; genus Hymenochirus; species Hymenochirus boettgeri. The sequence continues at coordinate 200,590,155 of CM033470.1, read as the reverse complement.
AGTAAAGTTAAAAATGAAATCGATCATTAAAATTGATTTCTTTTTATCTTATAAATGCACACTGATACCCACACATAGACACAGTTAACACACTTTCTGGCCCACCCTTTTAGTTACATGGCAGCCCTATTTGAAGGGAAGTAAGTCAAAAATAAAATTTTGATCAATTATAAAAATTGATTTATACACTCCAAAATTAAAAAATGTTGTGTTACCCCACAAATATATACAGATACAATACCACACTACTGATGCTCCCCTACACCCAACCAACTTTCCCTTTCCGTGCTAAATACACACAAAAATATAAGTACTTAGCCAGAATAAGTTGAAATCATTGCCATAGAAATATGATTGACTTTTAAAGAAACTATATTGCCTTATTTAATCTGTATTTTCAAGCAGAATTCAAAGTATATAGTTAAATATTTCCTTTAGATATATCATTCATTATGTATTTTTTTATTTAATTTGCAGGGAATCTTCCTCGGATACCCCACCCCCACCACCGTCCCCCGCCAGAGGAAGAATGTAAGTGCGCCTATTAAAAAAAAACATTTTTCTAATCTTTCATTTGTCCAAGGCCACATTACAGCGCACACGAGCCCTCCAGAAACAAGCGCGTGTTTCCGGTGTGCTCATGTGTATTGCCATGTGGTGCAGTACGATAGCATAATTGTGCAAAAATTGAGGATCCCATAAATTGTGCCACACTATTGTGTGCTTTTTACACACGTTGATATGTCCAAGCCCTTTATCCAAATGTTTGCATAATTTTGACACTTCCCGAAGATTGTTTTAGTAAATGTATTTGAACATTTAATGACGTGAGTAGTTAAATAAATTTCCTTTTTTTTTTAGCACTACCACCAACTAGCCCTCAGGCTACGGGCAGCCCATTGCCCCCTCCGGCAGTCCCTTGCCCCCTCCGGGCTCACCATCGCCCCCCACGGGCAGTCCACCCCCGAAGAGGGGGCGGGAGAACCGAGCCACAGACACGTAAGTGCATCCTAAGCAATTTTTTAATCTTTTTATTGACCTTGATTGTCAGCAAATAATTAGTGAAATTATCATTGAAATTAATTAATTTATTATTTTCCTTGATAAAATTTTCGAAAATAAAAAAGGAAACAAATCTATTATTTGGCTTGAGAGACAGAGCTTCTCATTTCTCATTCCCATTTATTGTCCCCAACTCCCCATTTGTTTGGGCTGTATCTTGTCCCTCAGTTTTTAAGCTTAAGTCCGAATTCGGTCCAAACGTCCATTATCCAGAAATGTTCACTACTATCCTTTTAGGAAATGTTCTTATAATATATTACAATGGATTGGACGGTGATTGTTGAAATAAAACATTTTTTTTCTAGAAGCAGGACCAGCCTCTACAGGCCCCTCACCCTCTGCACCCCCTCCACCTCTCCAGCCCCTCCAGGCCCCCACCCTCTCCAGCCCCTCCACACCTCCGCCTCTCCATCCACTCTGGCGGCCATGCTTGAGAATCGTAAGTAAATCATATCTAACGTTAAGAAATGTTTATATACAAGACTATTAATATCTGTTTTCCCAGTGTAAATCCACCTACATGATGCAACATTGTAACTGTGGGTTTGACAATGCTTTTATGGGGGCTGCCACCACTTCCAAAAAATTTTGTATGTAGCACAGTCCTAGTGATAAAAAACCAAGAAGTTTTCTGATACAATTTAGCATAACGTATGTTTTAGCCAGCATTACCTCCTGCTGTTTATCAGTATCCCCCATGATGCAATAATATCGCTTTAAGTGGAAGTTCAGTGATAATATATATACTTTTAAGGAAAAAAGAGCAGTATTTATCCATCCCAATTACCTAATCTGCCCCTTCAGCAATCAGCATTGTGTCTGTGTATAATAAATGCAACGAAATAATGACTTCCTGTTTGCAACACCCCTAATAGAGACCGTTATGGTCTTGCCTTGACCCAGCGCCTGGGTTGATTCAGTTGCTCAGTAGAGATCTAGCATGTGTAACCCATCCACCAGCCAATCAGTAGAAATCACTGTTACCATAACTAGGTATCATAATATACTAGAATTTTAGAAATAATGATATCTTATACTGGGCTTTCCTTTTATCACATACCGCAACATATAGCATTGCAGTACCATGATGTGTAAGTAGTTATCAGGTGCAAATTGCATCTACCGCATGGTGCTTTAGGAAATGTGCTCGAACATCTCTCATTCTCTCAATATCTTCCTCACAGAAACACAGACATGCGGCGGGAGATGCGCCACATGGTGCGGCGCCTGGACCGCCGCCTGGACGCCCGCCTGACCAGACTGGGAGGAGGGCACCCCAGTAACCCCCTTTTTTTTTTTGTTGTTATTTTTTGTAAATAGTTTTTTTTTTTAATTTCATATATATATATAACAGTTCTGAAAAAAAAAAATGTTTTTGGCTTTATTTTTCGATATATATCAAATTATTCAGATAGATTCATAATCAATTTTATTTGAAAATTACAATCACATATATCTATTTAGCTAGCTATATGTCTGTTACTTATATGGTATATAAACTTACCATATTCCATTACACACACACCACATTATTATATATACCTTACCATTTGCCATTACACACACCACATTGGCCACATTCCCCATATAGTAGTTTGCACCACAAGGCAAAGAAGGCGATGGGGTACTGGGTTACATAATGTCCACTGCGGTTTGCCACCATTGTTTGTGGGGCCAGGCAGGCTTGGCCCCACTGACATACCCCTCACCCATTGGCTACTCTCCCTCAGAGTATGCATCGTGCGAGGAAAGCAGGTGAAAGGGTAAGGCTTCGTAGGAACAGCACCATTGAGTTACAGCAGGCCCACTGCAGTTTGCCACCATTTTTGAAGAGACCAGCAGGCTTGGCCCCACTGGACATAACCCCTCACCTCATTGGCTACTCTCCCTCAAGGTATGCATCGTGCTAGGGAAAGCAGGTGAAAGGGTAATGCTTCGTAGGAACAGCACCATTGAGTTACAGCAGCCCACTGCAGTTTGCCACCATTATTGTGGGGCCAGGCGGCTTGGCCCCACTGGACATACCCCTCACCCCATTGGCTACTCTCCCTCAGAGTATGCATCGTTCAAGGGGAAAGCAGTGAAAGGGTAAGCTTCGTAGGAACAGCACCATTGTGTTACAGCAGGCCCACTCAGTTTGCCACCATTGTTGTGGGGCCAGCAGGCTTGGCCCCACTGGACATACCCCTCACCCCATGGCTACTCTCCCTCAGAGTATGCTCGTGCAAGGGAAAGCAGGTGAAAGGGTAATGCTTCGTAGAACAGCACCATTGAGTTACACAGGCACACTGCAGTTTGCCACATGTTGAAGAGCCAGGCAGGCTGGCCCCCACTGGACATGGAGTCCTGCTCTCGGGCCAGGCAGGATTGACCCAGAGCTGAAAACTTAGCCACAGAGTAGCTGTTGCGTCTGTATGAGATGGTCAGAGTAGGTGACACCACAAAGGTGCCTCAATGAAGAGAACGAAGATCAAATATGGAGTACTGCTCTCGGGCCAGGCAGGATTGACCCAGAGCTGAAAACATTAGCCACAGAGTAGCTGTTGCGGCTGTATGAGATGGTCAGAGTAGGTGACACCACAAAGGTGCCTCATGGAGAGAGAACGAAGATCAAATATGGAGTACTGCTCTCGGGCCAGGCAGGATGAACCCAGAGCTGAAAACATTAGCCACAGAGTGCTGTGTGCGCTGTATGAGATGGTCAGAGTAGGTGACACCACAAAGGTGCCTCATGGAGAGAGAACGAAGATCAAATATGGAGTACTGCTCTCGGCCAGGCGATTGACCCAGAGCTGAAAACATTAGCCACAGTAGTACTGTTGCGGCTGTATGGATGGTCAGAGTAGGTGACACCACAAAGGTGCCTCATGGAGAGAGAACGAAGATCAATAATGGATACTGCTCTCGGGCCAGGCAGGATTGACCCAGAGCTGAAACATTAGCCACAGAGTAGCTGTTGCGGCTGTATGAATGTCAGAGTAGGTAACACCACAAAGGTGCCTCATGGAGAGAGAACGAAGATCAAATATGGAGTACTGCTCTCGGCCAGGCAGGATAGACCCAGAGCTGAAACATTAGCCACAGAGTACTGTTGCGGCTGTATGAGATGGTCAGAGTAGGTGACACCACAAAGGTGCCTCATGGAGAGAGAACGAAGATCAAATATGGAGTAGATACTCTCTCGGCGGCCAGGCAGGATGACCCAGAGCTGAAAACATTAGCCACAGAGTACTGTTGCGGCTGTATGAGATGGTCAGAGTAGGTGACACCACAAAGTGGCTCATGAGAAAACGAAGATCAAATATGGAGTACTGCTCTCGGGCCAGGCAGGATTGACCCAGAGCTGAAAACATTAGCCACAGAGTAGCTGTTGCGGCTGTATGAGATGGTCAGAGTAGGTGACACCACAAAGGTGCCTCATGGAGAGAGAACGAAGATCAAATATGGAGTACTGCTCTCTGGCCAGGCAGGATTGACCCAGAGCTGAAAACATTAGCCACAGAGTAGCTGTTGCGGCTGTATGAGATGGTCAGAGTAGTGACACCACAAAGGTGCCTCATGGAAGAGAACGAAGATCAAATATGGAGTACTGCTCTCGCCAGGCAGGATAGACCCAGAGCTGAAACATTAGCCACAGAGTAGCGTGTGCGGCTTATGAGATGGTCAGAGTAGGTGACACCACAAAGTGCCTCATGGAGAGAGAACAAGATCAAATATGGAGTACTGCTCTCGGGCCAGGCAGGATTGACCCAGAGCTGAAAACATTACCACAGATAGCTGTTGCGGCTGTATGAGATGGTCAGAGTAGGTGACACCACAAAGGTGCGTCATGGAGAGAACGAAGATCAAATATGAGTACTGCTCTCGGGCAAGTGGATCAACCCAATTTAGAAAAATTAGCCACAGAGTAGCTGTTGTCGCTGAGGCATGGTTATTTCAATACCTGAATGCAGTAGAGCAAGGTAGGACCATATATTGGCCCTGCCAATAAAAATTAGCCATTTGCCAGCTAAGCTGGCATCAGCTAAGCCTCTAGGTGGAAAATGAGGCGGAAGGAGCAGTATGGTGGCCAGGGCAGGAGGCCTTCAGTCACGGGCATCAGCAATAGGGGTGCTGTATTGAGATGTGATCCACGCCTCATTCATCTTGATGAATGTAAGGCGGTCCACATTCCAGTGGAGAGACGGGTCCTCCTCTCCGTTACAACACCCCCTGCTGCGCTGAAGGTCCTCTCCGAAAGAACACTGGATGACGGGCATGAAAGGACCCGATGGCATACTGTGCCAACTCGGGCCAGATATCAAGCCTCGCCACCCAGTAGTCCAGTGGATCCTCAGTCTCTGATGTGGCTACACCGGCCCTGGATCCGATGTAGTCGGTGACCTGGCGACTGAGGTGTTGCCTGGTGGAGTTGCCAGTGGATGGGCCTGGCAACTGTGGCTGGAAGAACACGCCTGAAGTTGGCCGCGAGGCCGCCTCCAGTACTGCTGCTCCTCCTGTCGGCACAGGGGGACGTGAGCCCTGTTGATCCCCAACATCAGGTGCTGTAGGCCTGCCAGCACCTGGGAAGGCAGACAGAGGCAACGTAGCAGTGTTGCCTCATAGTGCTGCATTCTACCTTCCCTCTGAGATGCGGGGATAACTCCGACACTTTACCCTTATACGGGGATCTATAGGTGGCCACCCAGTACTGCTCCTTCTCTTTGATGGCCTTAATCCTGGGGTCCTTGCGAAGGCATTGCAGCATGAAAGACCCATGCCCGCAAACTGCTCTGCCGCAGAGGACCCCATGTCCTCGATGTCACTGAGGACAGTAGTGTCGGGCCAACCTCTCCCCAACCACGAATGACATGTGGTACTTGGGAGGTTTGAGATGTCCCCCTAGAGGAATGCCCCATTTCCCCTTGGTCCAGGTCACCTAAATCCCCCTCCTCTCATCGGACGGCTGCTCTGCCCGTGAGTTTCGGGCTCGGAAAGCATCACGGTGTCGGCGTCCTCCTCTTCCAGTGCCTGCTGCTCGACAGCGAGTGCCCTGTCGAGTATGCCGCGCAGAGTGTGCTCAGGAGGAACACCAGTGGGATGGTTCCGCAATGGTGGCATCATTGCGCTTACCATCCTGGTGGCCTCCTCAAATGGCGCGAGCACACGGCAGCATCTCTAATCCAGCCACTGCCTGGGTAACAGCAAACCCAGGTCCCCAGAGCCTGATCTTGCCTCGTACTCGTACAAGTAGTCTATGATGGCTCGCCTCTGCTGGAGCAGCCTCAGCAGCATCATAGACTAGAGTTCCAGCGTGTGGGGTGTCACAAATCAGGCGGTTCTGCGGCAGACCATTCTGCTGCTGAAACTCGGCCAGACGAGCTTGTGGCCGTGTATGACCGCCTGAAGTGACTGGACACCCTCCTAGCCATCCTCAGTACCTCCTGGAGACCAGGGTACTTGGTGAGGAACCCTGGACGACCAGGTTGAGAACGTGGTGCCAGGCAAGGAACATGTGTGACTCTGCCCATGCGAAGGGCAGACAGATATTGGTGGCATTGTCACACACGACCTTGCCTATTGAGAGGTGGTGTGGGGTCAGCCACCTCTCAACCTGCCTTGCAGTGCTGCCAGCAACTCGGCCCCGGTGTGGCTCCTATCACCGAGGCACACAAGCTGCAACACTGCATGGCACCGTCTCGCCTGGCACGAAGCATAGGCTCTGGGGGGGCACGGAGCTGTCCGGGAAGAGGGCTCACCGAGGAGGAGGGGGGGGTGGAGACTGGCGTATCACCAATGATGCGTGGTGGTACCACCATCTCCCCACTTCGCTCCTGCCGCGTCTCTGCCGGCTAGCAGAGTGACCCATTGGGCGGTAAATGACACATACCGCCCCTGGCCGTGCTTGCTGGACCACGCGTCCATAGTAATGTGGAACCCTTGCCCACACGGTGGTCCAGCGAAGCAGATATATTCCCTGCGATGGTCGTGCAGGGCTTTACGGCCTTCTGGGCAAAGTACCTACGGCCAGGGACCTGCCACTGTGGTGTGCCAATGGCCACAAACTCCCTGAACGCTGCACTGTCTACCAGGCTGAAAGGTAGCAGCTGCACCGCCAGGAGTTTAGCTAAGCCGGCAGTGAGACGCTGGGCTTGGGGGTGACTGGGGGACAGTTTCTGCCTCCGCTCCAACAACTGGGGAAGGGAGACCTGCCTTTTAGCTGACGCTCCAGCAGCAGTGTCAGAGGCCTCTTAACACCGCGTGCTGGGGCCAAAGGCTGCCTCTCCCCCTAACTTCCACCGAGGAAGCAGCTGATGGGGCCGGAGGGGAGGAGGAGGAACGGTGGCTACCTGGGCACGAGTAGGGAACTTGTGGGTGCCTGCACGTTCCCTGTCCGCTCTCCCACCGGGCAAAGTGGTGCAGAATCATATGCCTCCTCATAGAGGGAGTGCCCAAATGTGATGTGGTCTTCCCACGGCTAACACGTTGCAGGCACAACTTGCACCCTGCAACTGTGCTGTCACCTGGACCAGTAGAAGAACTCCCACACCGCTGAGCCACCACACGACTCGGAGCAGAGGTCACCTGCTGCTGTGGGGCACTGGCCCCAGATCTCATTGGTGCCGTACCTCCACGTGCACCACTAGTGCACTGCCTCTGCCCCGGCCCCTCCCCCAGTCCTGCCTCTGGGTTCAGGATCGTGCTCATGCTCTGAGGGACATCCCTCAGAGACACTATCCTCCTCCTCTCCACAGAGGGCACCCATGGACATCGGTGACCTCATCGTCCACTTCCACCTCCTCAATACTGGGGTGTCATCACTACAGCAGCAGCATCTGGAACCTCACCCCCTGCATTAGTTCCCTGGCTGCTCACAGACTGCTGCGTGACATCGCAGCCTCCTGTCCCCTGTGCACTGAGCACTTTCCTCCGCCTCGGGCGACAGAAAGATGTGCATCAGTCACAGCTCCTCCTCAAGCACACTAGCCCCACACATAGTGTGGCGAAAACATATCCTGAGACCTCCTCCTCCGGATCCCCGAAGGTACGGGCCATGTGGGCAACGAACTCCTGATAGAGCGGATCAGGTTCCATGCCCACAGTAGGAGCCTCAGTGAGGAAGAGCAGGCACAATATCTACAGTAGCAGCTCGGCTGCTCTGTGCCTGTGAGGAGGTGGATGAGGAAGGCTGGGTAATCCACTCTACTACCCGCCTTCCTTGATCAGAAGGATAGCCCTAGCCCGGCTACCCCTAAAAATATCGGGCACGGTAACCCGCTGCCTGCGAAGCCAGTAGCTCCTGGCCAGAGCCTTCAGTAGGCTCTCTCTGCCTCTCCCTCTCCTCTCCCCTCCCACGTGCAGAAGCACCCCTGCTCCTGGGTCTCCCTCTTGCCCTGCCAGGCATTTCCCTCTCCCAAATTTCCCCCAAAAAATTAATATATTAATATATATATATACCACACACACACACACACAAACACAAAAGACAAAGCCAACAACACACAGAAGCAAACAATAACACAAAGCTTTTTTTTTTTTTTTTTTTTTTTTTTTTACACTAAAAGCACAAATAGGACCAGACACAACTGACAGCAACAGCAGATCGACAGCAAAAGCTGCTGATTGCTGCTAAAGGCAGCACCGTCAGCTACACAAAACACACAGACACTGACACACAGTACAGAAGACAACAAAAAAACAGGACACCTAACCTCTAAAAGGTCTACACAAAATTGTCCAAAGACTTACAGGGGGTTAGTCCTTAAAAGGACTTTTGGGTCTCACAAAGTAGTCCTTAAAAGGACTGTTGGGTCTCAAGATGTGTGAATACAGGGTGGGTACCACAAGTGCTAAACCACCACACTGAAATCCACACACGAAAGCCTCAAAAGCTCAAAAAGACGCAAAAATCTCTCTCCAACTCCTACACTGTCAGGTCTCCACTAAACACACTCCAACACACTGACAAAAGTCGCCTGTGAAGCAGCCTTTTATACCCAGGGGGCTGGCAATAATCATGTTAGCTGCCATTGGCTAATTTGGGGTCATGTGGCTTGCTCCGTCTCAAAATAAGCCCAAAATTCGATTTCACAAAATTCTCGTTTTTTTCCGAAATTCTCGTAATTACAGAATCCTCGTTAATTACGAGATCTTCGCGGTTTCCGGGCCCCGAAGATCGCGGATTCTCGTAATTACGGAGATACTCGTATTTTCGAAAATTTTCGTAAAAAAAAAAATCCGCGGTTCGGAAGGCGGAAAATCCGGAAAATCCGGAATAATCCGCCGTTCGCGGACGTGATAAATCCGCGGCGGATCCAGGTTCGGGTCCGCGAACCGGCCATCTGCTGAAAACACGTAATTTCAAATTTTTCGAAAATATGAGAAATCTCGTAATTTTGAGGATATTTTTAATTTTAATGGGTCCGCTCGCGGATTTTCGAATTTTCGAAGGCACATTTAGAAAAATGCAGGGAAATTCAATTAAAAAATATCGTTAAAAATAATGCTAATTTTGCCCCAACCAATCAGATCTTATTTAACATTTGAAGCTAACATCTGATTGGTTGGGGTAAAATTAGCACCATTTTTAATGATAAGAACTTTTATTGAATGACCCTGTTTATCTTTCACTAGAAACAGAAGCTAGAAACTCTGTGCATGGAGACTGAATCCTGGGGTCAGGGGGCATCTTTGAAGCCAAAATGGTCTATGAGTTGTACTGGAAACAACATGGAAGCCTTCTTTGTTACAGAATCTATTACTTACATGTACTAATTGCAACTTACTAGAGAAAAACTCTATAGGTGTTCTGGGGAGAAAAGCTTTTACATTAGGGTTAAAAAAAGTTTAGTTCTCCTTTAAATTATCCGTTAATGGAATGAGATGTTGATAATAATGCATTTTAATTATGCACATATCTTTAGGTTTTAGATAAGGATGGGCATGGTGTTCTAAATGCTAGAAGAGATGTTATTAATTCTCAGTATTTATTCTTGGGCAATACTTGTTTACAATAAAAAATACTTTACTAAATTATTTTATTACAACTTTTGCTTTAAAAGTTGTGTAATTCAGTTGCTAGGTGCTGAACAAAAGGCTTTGGAACAGTTTAGGTCCTGCCTTAATAATATAATGGATACTGTAAATTATAAGGTTATTACAAGTCACAGAAGAGTTCCATGACCATGATGCTGCAGGACGAGTGCTTTTATAAAGGCCATGGAACTTCGAGGTGACGAAAAATATTCTATGAAAATTTATTAATGTGACTCATTTTAAATGGCTAAAGCAATTTGTTATGGTGTGGGCTTCATTTACCCAGTACTCAAGTAAAAGTATTAAGTGCACTGTGTTCAGAATTTGCTATTTATTTAGCTAATTACTGTATATGCATTAATTATTAATTTATAATTCCCATAATCCTTTTCATTTGCTTGGCCATCTGTGCACATTATCTGGATGCCCTTACTGACACCTTGATATTGGTTCAGCGTGTTTCCAGGGAGCACTTGTAGGTAATTTGCAATTAATAAACTGAGGTCATTGGAAACGCTGATAAACCAGTATTAAAATGATGCATAAACCTGTGAGTGCCGTGATGTATGTTAGTTTTGGGGACACAACACTGTACCAAAAACTGTTACAAGAGTGAAAATATAAATACATAAATTAAGTATGTAATCAATAAGTATACAAGTGAACGTGAGGAAGAGGTCCATGCTCCTTGGAGTTACATTCTACTTGAGGGTCAAAAACACATCATTGCTGTGAATATTGCAGTTTCTGTTTGAAGAGAGAGGGAATAGAATTACAAATGATGGAGCTACAAAGAGTTAATGGTTTTTAGGCAGGAAGAAGCAAGTGCTGTGGTGGTCTTTATAGAAATTGTTCTTTATGAGCACAGTATGGGCGGGGCCAATGGGGACACGCAAGAGAAATTAACAAATAACAGATGAGTGAAGGATTCGAAGTTTAAAGGGCATGTACACCCCTCAATGAAATTTAAATCTATGTCCTCAGATAATTCACTGACGTCACTGCCGGCATTGAAAATCCACAGAGAAGCAGCAAGAAGACAGCCTAGGGGGGAGGGAAACAAGTGCGTGGAAAGTATATTTTAGGAGTTTTGTGCAACACTTAAACCTAGTGAGGTTCAGTTTTGGGGGTGGTAATTGTGTTAGAGTAAATATTAATTTGGGGGATGGACATGAGTCTGGCACCAAGGAGATTTAATTACTGTTTAGTAGAAGGGAAACAATGCATGCAGAATCATGAAGGGAGAAAATGGGAAAAAGAACACCAATTAGTAGAAGGTACAATACTCCAGACATGATAGGATGAGAGATAGAATAAGCACAGCGGTAGCTGGTGAGAGACAAAAACCCAATCACATGACAGGATTAAGAACATTGTTTATGGGGTTTCGAAAGATCATAAGAAATCAATAATTATCAATAGACACATGCCCGTTTGAATAGGATAATGGGTGTGTTTGTCAACAGAAATATAAAAAGATAGGATTTGGTGGGAAAATGACTAGTTTCATGTTTAGTAAGATTCAGTATAGCGTGGTGGTGCCACCATGATAGGATGGCAAAAGGACAGTTGGAGATTAGTGACTGGATGTCAGACTTAGTAAGTCATTTGAGGTTGAATAAAGACATACGTCCATCCAGTCCAACCCATCTAGCAATATCCTCATTTAATGCCTAACTGTTGATCAGAGGAAGCAAAAAAAACACAACCAAATTATGAGGGGAAAAAATTCCTCCTGACTCCAAGTGGCAATCGGACATTTCCCTGGATCAACTCTACTTTATGTTCAATACCAGTAACTTGCAACATTTCCTTGTTGGAGAAACTTATCCAGCTTCTTTTTGAAACTGACCAATGAACTTGCCATAACAATGTCCACTGGAAGACAGTTTCCATAGCTTTACCGTTCTCACAGTGAAAACCCTTTCCGAACTTGAAGCTTAAACCTTTTTCTTCAAGTCTTAAGGGATGTCCCGTGTCTTCTGACATGCTCTATTAGGACAATGCCCCATATAGTTTATTGTATGGCCCATTAATGTATTTTATAACAGTAATCATATCCCCACCCAAGCGCCTTTTTCTCGAGCTACATAATTGTACCTTTTCCAGGCTCTTTTCATATTCAAGCTCCCCAATCCCCTTATTCATTTAGTTGCCTTCTCTGAACCTTTCAATTTAAAGAGTCCTTTTGTACACAGGATTCCAAAATTGCACTGCATATTCCAAATGAAGCCTTACCAATGCTTTGTAAAAAGGAGAGAGAATAACTTGCCTCCTTGAATCATAATCTCTTTATACAAGACATACCATGCTTGTCTGAACTTAGCAAGGGGGGTTGGAAAATTAGATTTTGTATCACACAAACAAATCATCACTTAACAGCAAGGAAGAAGAGATAGTAAAGTATTTAATAGTAGGGAATGATCCCCTGCTTAGAACAGGTTGTGAGCAGAGAATAGAAAATAACCTTTGTGATTTGGTAGCCTGAAAGTCATTTATAACCTTGGCACAGCTCTGTCCCTTGTGAGGTGTGCATATGGCGATCCTACGCAAGAGGGTTCAAATAGATTTAAGCATAAAGTTAATATGGGAGAAGACAAGATGTTCTAGTAGAGAAAATTATCAGTAAGACCTGGGCGGTATTAAGCTAACCGCTGTTGAGTAAAGTGCTTTTCCCAAAGTTCCCCCTCTTCTTTTTATGTAAGTCTGCTTGATCTGTTTTCTAACAATGAAAGAAATATGATATTTCAAAAAAGTACTGTAGTCATATTTTGTTCTTCTTAGCTAATGTGATAGAACTAAAACACTTACATAGTGAAGGTGATAAACAGGCACTGGTGTCCTGGGTCCAAAGGGTGGTTTTCAGTCAATACAATTAGTATGATCCACATGGCTAGATTATTCCCATGTGTTACATTCAGTACCTGCCAAAGGACCTTCGGGAAAGGATGTAGTAATGACATGACTTATTTATAAATACCACGATGAGATTGGTTTTTCACAGACTCTAAAGACTTGTAGATGTCCTATGCAATTATTATTCAATTTTGTTCGTCTTAATGAAGCTTTTGTATAGCAGAGACTATTAATTGCCAACCTAGTCAATATTTCAGCACTGCGATCAGTTATTATACAGCTGCAGCGGAGTCGTTGTTTAAAGTCACTGTTTCTTTTCATTGCACTTCACTCTCTTGTGCACAGGCCCTGTTGTTTTTCTAGACCGGCAGGGCCCAGTGCACATCAAGGAGACCCTTGCTTTGCACACTATAACGATGGCAATTCGGTAAATTGAAGAGGAGATTGCACAATGAAGGTGTGTAATTCAGTCTCAAACATTAACAGAAACTGAAGCTGTAGGATTCTTGAACTATAAGTTTAATGTAAAGTATAATTAAATTAAATATTGACATGACGACCAAGTGCCAAAGAAGAAATTAAGCAAAAGTCAAGACGTCCTTTAGGGCAAACGGGTCAAACTTGTGGACTTTCAATGTTTGGAAATACAACTCCCAGGCATTCCCTGGTTGCAGTTATAGCAGAGAATGCTGTAAGTTTGAGTTTTGCAAACATCTGGAGGGCTGGTTGAATTTGACACTGTGCTTTAAGGGAACGCTTTGGATGTTACCACACACAAAGGCTGGGATTGAATTAAATAACTAAATCCCTAAAGCTGATTACACACATGACAAACAGAGGTTCAGAACAGAAAACGGATATTACGGCCAGCACAATTTCCCTCCCTTGGTCAGGGGGCAGCTCCCTATACTGTGTTTTAGGGAGGTCGGACCACATCTTGGGATGAATGGCAGTACTTGAACTATATCCCTATACTTGTTTTAAGGAGGAACGTTCAGGATCATGTGTGCTTCATATTGAACAACAAAACACAGAATCTTACAGATTCTGTCCCATCTTCAAAGATTGGTTACGTGTGTCCCGCTTTACTGAATTATTAAACATTAAAACGATATGTTTCTACTGTCCAATCTGTAATTCCAGCCCATATATAAAAAGGGCTTTTAAATCTAAAGCTGGGTACACACTAAGGATAAAGGCTGGGCTACCGATACTACCATGGGATTGGCTGTTTCTGATGCCAAGTGAATGTTCAGCATTGGCTCAAACTGTTTGTTACAATTGAAAATTTTCCCTTGTTTGAGGTTGGTGCCGTTTTATCCTCTGCTGTAACAGAGGCATAATCCTGCTACTCACAACCCTAAAACTTGAAAAATGTTTAAAAATTGGTAGAAGAATGACAGAGAAAAAGCAGGTCTTTAAAGTTCAGAAAAGATCATTTTTTGGAGGGTGCGATTCTCTAACAACACTCATGTGCCTATTACATACTCCTTGCGTATCCTGATTGTCTAAATCCTGATTGTTTAAATTACAAGCCGTTAATTATAACGCAAGAGCTAAGACGACATCATCGTTGCTCTAAGATAACAATTTTAGGGTTATGCCTGCCATGTATGCAGAGTTTTCTATTGACGCAGTATATGTATATTATCAAAATTAATCTGATTGTAAAGCACATTTGACTTTGCCGTCAAATTTGGTTTTTTTAACTAGTTTTTAAAGGCAACCATTCTTCATTCAAAAAAATAAAATATTTGTGTTAGCCAAGGAAAAATTAATGCTTGCCAATATATGAGCCAGTGGAAATCATCCTTATTATATTAAGCTGTTATCCGGTAAATATGGAATTCCATATTTAATTTGCAGAGTTTACACACTGAAATTGAATCATATTTTCTAAGTAAGAATTTTCAGAATTGTTGAGTTCTGTTAGTTTTCTAGCGGACTTGGCTATAAACAGCGCTGGAAGCCTTGGTAGTAACTGCAATGACATTGTGGTAAACTCTCTGAATTCATTTGTTTTTCACCTCCACTAAGTTCCTTAACAGACAATTTGACACTCTGATTAGGGATCAATTAATCTTAGAGGAAAAGTTTTTTTTAACTTCGCACCATAGGATCACTCCTCCAAATTTCCAACGTTGGAAAGTGAAAGTGAGAAAAGTAATGTCACCCCAGCTCCTTTAGAAGTCCTGTGCCCTGGTTAGCAATCAACAAGGTGGAGTAGCAAATCTTCCCTGCTGTCATCCAATCTTTGAGGCACTTCTGTATAGAGCTATGAAAGTATCTCTTTAAGGGGCACTGTGGTCTCCAAAGAAAGATTAAATAAAAGCCTGCAGTCTTTCCTTTAAAAATGATTGCTATCTCTGCTGATGAGCCTGTGAGAAATTAAATTGTGGTAATTGTTTATATTCCTGCTTCCTGTTGGTTGACAGACATCACTTGACCCTCTGCGTTCTCCCCTCCACCCCTTGTGAGAACCATGAGGAAGTTAACATTAATGCAGGCAGCGGCTAGTACATGGCTGAAAACAGGAAGTATTCAAGCAGAAAGTAATATTCTGAACCTTTCCAGCAATAAATTCTCACAAATTTAGGGCAGCAATTTTGTTTTGGTCTCCTTAAATCAGATGGATGCACTGCCTTAGTCAAACTGTTGAATGGTTACAATTAGTTTTAAAAGTTGATCATGGCTTGCTATTTTCTAAATGTAATAAAGATCTTTAAATATATTCCAAATTTTATAAAAAAAATGTTTAATTCTTGAAATCTGTTATTTGTACTTACAATGATCCTGGTCACTAAAATGCTTGGCAAATACTGGGGTAAACAAACATAAGTAAAGAGAAGGAGAATGAAGCAGCTGCAACCAAGTTATTGCTGTCAAAGGGAGTTGAAAGACAAAAATATTGTATTAGGGCATGGTAAAATAGTAATCCACCCTAGTGGGAGTGCTAGACTCATAACCAATTACGAAAATATAGAGGAAAAAGTTACTAGTCTGCAACACTCAATAAACTCATAGGATCTAGAAACAAACATGCCGGATTGTTAAATATATAAACATGTCCTTTATTCAATACAGGGCCTACTAGAAAAAGCACAGTCATTTCATCACTAGCATCATTGGAAATCTCCCTAATACATGCCCTATATATCGAGGCACTAGTGCTGTGGGGAGATCAGCATCAGGTTTAAAACCATAGCCAGACCGAAGTCTAGTAGCAGGGCACATTTCGGTCCTCGGATGGGTCCCACCGGAGCTTTCTCTACTGCTAAACTGGCCTTACGTAGTTCGCGGTAATAAAGGGGAAAGGCCTGAGTGAGAAAGCAGTATTGGGATCTCTCCTAACTCACCCCCCTCCGTTCCTTATGTAACAAGATCTCCAGAACAACGGAGACATTTGCTCACTTCAGACTTACATGCCGTGGTTTTTGTTGTTTACAAAGGTGTAGAGTGATGTAGGAGGATTAATTAAGCATGAGTGCTTGGTTCACAGCAGATTATATGAATGGGAAAATGACAGTGAGGGGGGAGGGGGAGCTCTGCAGTAAATCAGACTTGTGGCATACACAAATGAACAGATGGAAGGTGGGAATAGGCAGCATACACTAACCTTTTTTATGTCTGGATTGTATAAAGTATATGCAATGTATAAATTCACTATGCCTTCAATCGGTTGTGCAGGCCAGCAAAGTGGGTTGGTGACATACTTAAGGGAATATGCACTACACACAGCCTATTACTGTACAGAATTTGGCCAATAAGTACCAATAAAGTAACAGTAATAAGCAAGCTGCCATTCTTAAAATTCCCTCTTTATTTGTGCACCACAAGAATCTGATAAAGATATAAAAGCAAACTCATGCTTAAAAAAATCATATATGGCTGGAAATATTACACATCTGCTTGTGACCACTGGTTCTAATAAATGTAAATAAAAAATACCCTTATAGGGCTGATGCAATATCTTTTTTAAACAATATCGTGCATGCCCTATGCCATTTCCACAAAAAAATTGATAAATGTGCGGATGGCCAATGTAGTATTGGCTTAGTTAAGATTAGGCACAACAGCGCGAACGGGGCCGTAACTCTCACGAGATCCTGGTTAAAAGACGTAACTTTTTTAATATACATTGGCCCGTAAATGTCTAAAGTCTCTGAGCAACAGTGAAATAGGAAGACATTGCATCTTGTGAAATAAAAGCAGTAAATTTGCCTCACCTTTCAGATTGATGTGGCTGTAGGGAAAAATATTATTAAAGGGTATGTCAACCCCCCAATGCTGACGAAGTGGGCTGGACGCAGCAGTAACATCTATGATTGGCAAAGACAGGATCTGTTTTCCTGCACAGATTTGGTTTTGATTTGGGAAAGATGGTCATAGATAATACTTGGTTCATCTCAGAAGATGCCTGTTTTACACAGATCTTGGGATCCAGGACTAGCATGTATTAGGAAAAGGATTGCCATTGCATCCCATTGTTTGAGGTCCAGGCAGTGGTGTAACTAGGAATCACTGGTCCCCTCAGCAAAAATAGGGACCCCTATCCGTGCTTCTCCACAGTAGTTTTCTGGGAGGAGGCTATATCTTTTTATAGGAAAAATAAGAAGATGGGGCCCCTTCGATCACGGGCCCCACTTTGGTTGCTCCCCCTGATCCCGTGTTTACGCCCCCGAGTCCAGGCCAGGTTTTGAATGTAGGAGGAAGCACCATTAGCTCACCTTGCTGAGTTTAATAAAATGGTGCATGTTTTATGCAGCAGAGTAGTGGTGTGCTGGTCTAGGGTGAGACCATGTATCAAGAAGAATGTGTTTTAAGATATGTATTATCCCTTTATTTACAAAAAACAAAAAACTGTAATTTAATCTAATATGCTTGTGATTGTTTTAAGAAATCAGAGCTTTTGCATGCAAGCAAGTCAGTACATGCAAGCTCTGCATATTCTGTAATCATATTTAACATTTTAAAGCTGTTGTATAACAATTTCTAAACATATACAGCTGAATATAAAAATCCAAGCTTTGAAGTAAATGCTTGAACTAAGGAAATGCAAAGAAGAAAATAAACACAGTAAGTTTTTATTTCTTTATATTTGCATTGCAGAAATAACACTGTATTCATATATACTAACTAAAAGAGGTCTGTTTGATGGTATATCGGCGAAAGTAAAATACACCTAATAAAAATGGTTTATTAGATATTTTGGTACTTCCAGATGGTACTGCATGAAACTAAATGCAAATTAATCATCTAAATAGGTCTTGTGAAGTTTGCACTGCTCTGATACATTGGGCCTTGATTATGTGATTATATGCTGCATTTACAGCTATTCTCCCCTATTACATATTTTATAAACATCTAAGCGAGTATGGAACCAGATAATCAAAGTTAACCTGGAAGATGAAACTCATTTTAATGCAAAATGCATATTGGGCTTTAGGTTGCTTGCATCACATTTACAGCCTTTAAATGCTAATAAAAACTACAGGATTCAGGTCTGAAATTCATTTATTATTCCTTGCTTTAAGCAGTATAACCTGCGAGGCTAGAAGGGGCTCTGCAAGCAATGGCCTAAGGACGCTGTGAGACAATTTATTGATCTATGCATTACATTTTGGATGAATTATGTATTTAGATGAACTTGTGACTGAGATTATAATGAATTATAATGCAAGATAACTGTAAAATGTAAAGGTTCCCAGAGCCATTGAAATAGTTTTAAGGATCTACAAGGGTAAAAAGGTTGAGAAACATTGCTTTAAAATCTTTGACAGCAAAACCACTATTTAGAAGACAGTGCTATGACTGGAGAGCCTAAAGTTCTCATATACCGTATTACTCAAGTATAAGTCGAATTTTCAGGCTTCAGTTAGCCTGAAAACCTAACTTGACTTATACTCGGATCAAGTCCTAATTTAGATCCAAATTCTGCAATTGCAGATAGTAAACAGTAGGTGCTGTGTTAACCTGCATAGAAAGTTACAGTAGCTGATCTGCCTTTACACTTCCTGCTTTCTGTAGTCTAGCTGCTGGACTCACTCAGCACTGTCACTGCTCATCTGGATGCTGTAAACGTGATGGGTCTCCCAGCTTGGGGCAAAAAACAGCTGCTAGTTCAGTCAATGACAGCTTGAAACTACAATTATTTTTAACTATTAGGATCAGAGGACCCTTTACTATGGGGTCAGAGGGCCCTTTACTATAGGGGAGAGGGCCCTTTATATATGGGGGTCGGAGAATTGTAAATGATGGTAAGCTAATTAAAAGATTACTGAACCTTGCCACACAACAAACGCATGCTGGGAGTGTGGTTTCCAAACTATGGAGTGCCAAGGAATTGAAGGTTACTGGTACGGATTTGGCTATTACTGTATGGGATTCATGTATGGGAATTTGCTGTCCATTTATAGGGCAAACTTAAGCCACAAAACAATACTGATCAGAAGGCAGTAGTGGTCATAATTTCTCCCTCGATTTTATACTCGAGTCAATACGTTTTTTATAAATTTTCAGGTATAAAGGGTACTCGGCTTATACTCAAATCGACTTATATTTTTATATGCCATAATATTCTATTTTCTAAAGCATATCTATACTTTAATCAGTAATCTTTTCCCCCATAATCTGTTGTCATGTTTATATAGGTCAGGTCTACTAAAAATGGCCCAATTGGACCCTATCAGTCACATGATGATTTTCTGCAGGGTGAGGGGGACAGTCTAAGTGTGTAATACCCCGTATTACACACAAAAAATTGCACATATCCTAATCACAAAAGATTAGGTTTGAATTGGATTTCAAAAACTGCTAGTAGAATGAAACTCTGAAAGTCTTTTTCTTAGCACTATACATTTGTGTTTACACCCATATATTGGAGATCGATATGCTTCTTTTCCTTTTTAGTGTTTGTTAGAAAGTTTCAGAAGCTCAGAAGGTAAGCATAGTCAATGTATCTCACCTGCACAAAATGTTGTGATGTATATGGTAGGCAAAACTTAAATATATTGCATCCTAACTTAACACCAACCAACACACCTCCAGCCTCTGTACAGAACATGTTAAAATAGAATTTTTCTAGCACACAGGGACCCACAATTGTAATAAGAAATACTAGTCAAATCTACTCTCCAAAACATTTTACATCTAAGGTGCCCATTTAAACACATATTCAGGGAGATGTAATAAAAATTTATTTTTGCCCAAACCAATCAGATGTTGGCTTTAAGGGTAATAACATCTGATTGGTTGGGCAAAATTAGCACCATTTTTACGATAAAAAACTTTTATTATTATAAAAGTCCGATTATAATAACGATAATGTAGAAAAGTCAGCTAGAAAGCTTAGGGAGAGAGGGGCCAAAAGGAGCAAAAAGACCTCACTGAGCATAAAAATGGAGAAGAAAGAAAACACCTTCTTATAACAGAAGGCATCTGCAGTCTCATGCTATGAATAGGATTGCCACACCAAATCTAAGAAACAGAAGTAATTTCTTACTCCCTGTTCCCCAGAGTAAGGGGCAGAGATATGCAAAAATACTTTATGTCCCTTAGCTTATGCATGTGTCCAGAACTGTGGCTAATAACATGCAAAATAGCTAAATATATAGAGCCAATCATCTGACTGCAGACACAACGTGTTTCGATCTTGTTAGATCTCGTCAGTGCAAGATACAGATTCACGGCTATATGTGTTTAGGACTTGGGCCTCAGTAGAAAAGGCAGCTAGAAAGTTAGGGAGTGAGGGGCCAAAAGGAGCAAAAAGCCCTTCACTGAGCATAAAGGTGGAGGAAACACTCTTATAACAGAAGGCATTTGCAGTCTCATGCTATATGAATAGCATTGCCAACAAAATCTAAAGAAAACGGAAAGTAATTTCTTACTGCCATGTCCCAGAGGTAAGGGCGGAGATATGCAAAATACTCCTTTATGTCTAGTTAGCATGTGCCAGAACACTGGCTAATTACATGCAATATAGATACATATTAAAGATATATAAATCCCTAATTATATATAAAGCTTTTCTATATACAGCTATATTGTACACATTTATATAATACAGCAAGGTGTTAGGGTTTTTCCAAAACTAAAAATTGTGAATTATTTCTACTGATGAAGAAACTCTCCCATCTGTTTGTGCCCATCTCCCATCCATAGGGTGAACCCTGAGACAAATTCCAGGAACCTGTAGGTGGAGGCCACCCTGATGATTTTGCCCTGTGGCTAAAGAAATAAAAACATGTCATAAGAAAACATTGAACATGGTGATATACCCAAAAATAATTACCCCAAAGAAAGATATCATTGAGTTATACAAAGAAAGAAATATCTCTTTTGGAAATGCTGTATGGGTTCAGATTCTGTTTTCCTTCTAATAAAGTTACTGCAGATTAAGAAAATAAAACATTTTATGAAAATAGATTGATTCAGGTACAGGGACTTAATTAAATGCAGCCAATTTATCCATAAACAGTGAAAACAGTGATTTTAACATTACATTTTTTTGGTTTAGTATAAAAAAAGAAAAGGCAAATAAAGCAACTCTGTGACTTAATTTCAGCTGCATATGTTAAAATTAAAGAAGTCAATTTCAGACAACTTTGTCCCAATAGACAGAGCACATTCACAAACATAAACAAAGCTGTGTCTCAACCTCTCCCTTTGTTGGTCTGCGTGCGGTTTATGACATTAATCTGTGGGTACTAGGGGTCAGCCCACAATCCACTTTGTGGGTTAAACCCCAACTAATTGACCGTACATATACATGCTCCGTAGTGCTCAACAGTATCAAAACAAAAAATGTAGCAAGACAAAGTAAATGTACAAGTTACAATAGGATCTCTGCACTCGTCCACACGTGGGTGCTCACTCTCTCGGTAATCCAACCCTTAGATGGATATATAGTTACAAAGAACAGCAAAAAGCGATGGTAGCACTCCAAAGTAACTTAGATTTATTGAAGACCACACAACATATCACAACGTTTCGGGGGAAACTTGCCCCCTTCCTCAGGTGATGCAACCTGAAAACAATTGAAAAACACCTGAAACCAGATTATGGAATTTTTAATTTTAATTGATCAGAATTGATATGGGTGTTGGGAAACAAAACAGATTACACTTTCTTAGATTATCTCATATGGCTTTAACTACTGTTAGTAAATACCACTAAAGCAGTAAAAAATTGGGGCTATTTGAACGGCAGAAAATAGGTGTTTTGACCGGCCATGCGAAAATACGTTGGGCGTTGATGAATGAAATTTAAGACTGCACATTTGGGCAAAACATTTCTGAACGTTTTTTCCTATTTTGCCGAACTTCGGCCAACATTGATCCAATGTGAATAAATAAGTAACAAATTTTCATTTGCAATGGTCAATCAGCCTGAAGTATCGAAACTTGTGTACACAGCCTTAATCTGTAGCAACCAAAACAGATGTTATCAAATGTTTTCTAACTGAGTAGACCAGTAAAAAGATCTAATTTGATTGTCTGCTGCAAATTAAACATGGACACATTTTTGCCTGATAGGGTTTTATAAAACCAACTTTAAATTTGTCCAAACTGGTCCTCATACACATAACAATTGATGAACCATTTGACCATAATTAGGTCTGCTTTGCACTTTATTTAAAAATAAGAGAAAACAGTACCAAAAGGGACACAACTTGTAAAGGACTACTCAATCAATGTCGCATAGGGCTTTATATTTAATTAGACCACCAATCCTTCCATAGAAATCAAGAATAAAAACATATTTATTGAAAAATAACAACATATGAATCCCTCCCCTATACAAATATCTGAAAGTGTCCTAAAAAGCTAATTAATAATGGTTTTGACAAAGGCAATATAACGAAAGGGAAAGAGAATGTTTGTATGTGAAATGGCCTAAACTCCCCACCTTCTACACTATCTCAAAAGTCTATGAACAGAAGGATTCCCTCAGGGAGACGATAGTGTTGGGGGTCCAACTGAGCATATTAGCAGGTATGTTGATGAGTGCTCCATCCCTCTTAACATCCCTGGGGTCCTTTGTATGGGGACTGAGCAATGTGTTACAGAAATTGGAGGAACTGACGGTCGATGCTAGTACCG
Source organism: Hymenochirus boettgeri (assembly GCA_019447015.1). Taxonomy (NCBI): domain Eukaryota; kingdom Metazoa; phylum Chordata; class Amphibia; order Anura; family Pipidae; genus Hymenochirus; species Hymenochirus boettgeri. The sequence continues at coordinate 200,567,122 of CM033470.1, read as the reverse complement.
TTTTGATGGCCTTGGATTTTGAGAGTCTGTACTCCTCTATCCTTCATGAAGAGCGGAGTTAAAGGCATGCGACATTTTTTGGACTCTATGAGGAAGCTCCTTTAGTGTCTCTATTGGAATTTGTGTTAAAGAATAATGTTTTTAAGTTCAATAACAAATTTTACAGACATGTGAGAGAACAGCAATGGGGGCAACTTGGCTCTGTGGAAGAGTTTGGACATTTGGAATTGGCTACTTTGTTGGGTGTGGAAGACAAACATTTGGATCAGATTTGTGGATGATGTTTTGGTTTTGTGGAACGGAGGCATTGAGGAGTAGAGCACTTCTGGAAAAGCTTAATGTTAATAATAAAAGTCCACTACATGAAAATGGAGGGACAGTTCTCGAGGCACAGATGGTAGATACTCGAGAGTGAAAGGAAGCATCTCATGTCACATCACTCCTACAGTGTGAATGGAGCAAAGCATTGGCAACACCCAACAAAAAATTGACAGAGAGGGTACAAGAATATTTCCGAGCCCTCAAAAAAGGAGTTGGTGATCGAAGTGCTTTGGCCAAACATACACTATAGGCCCATGGGGAAATATAGTGCGTTCACCTTCATGGGTTGGAAAAAATAAGGTTATGCATCAGGGGTGGTAACTTAAAATGCCAGGTTGCTACAAAAAGAATACAGAGGGGTGTATGATTTAGAAACCGTTAAACCATCAGCTTGAACGATGATATCTGCTATAGCGCTTTTTGTCTAAGTAGCAAAAGTGTTTGGCATGTGGAATTATTTATTAACAATGATTAGTATATGTGTAATTTGGGGAATATGTGTGTTTGTCCTCCTAAGGGGAAATAAATGAAAAGATGGGAGGAGTTGACAGTTCAAACTCTCCTTAAATAATGACGAGAGATTTGTGTACCAAGGTGACATCAGAGTCTTTTAAGCCTAAAATGATACGAATTAAGAAATCAAAGTACTTTCACTTTGATACTAGTTATTCAAGGAAAATACTTTTCTACATTTACTGAAAGAAAAGTATAAAGTTAGGACTTTTACTTAAATCATTTATTTTCGGTATCTCTGCTTGGTATCTTTACAGAGTTTGAAACTTGATCTCTATCTTTCTTTCCTACAACTGTCTGGCTATCATTTTAGGCTATTCAATTGTAACTTCTTCCTTCACCTCCAGCAGTGGACCAAGACTAGCACCATAGGATGGGCACTTCCTGACCACCAAATTATATATATATATATATATGTATTTATAATGTACAGTGATGCGGCCCTAAGTGCCACAAAATAAACAAAATAATACATACATACATTAACTCAAGTACATGGTTTGTGTACCTAACCACTGGTATTAAGGTAAGGTGTTGGGTAACAAAAAACTACAGAATGAAACTCATCAGTTTTACAATCAAACTGTATAATCACATTTACTGTCTGGGCTTTAATGTAACAACAAATCTGGATAGGTACTGATAGTTACCTTTTTATGCAATATAAATGGAACCTTCACCTAATTAAGGTATAATTATTATATTTAAGACATAAGTGATATACAGTAAAAAGTATGAAAACTTTGAAAGATGTACTAATTCAAGACCTTTTAGGAATCTAATAGGAGAAGTATAGAAGAAGGAAGAATGTATTCAATACGTGGAAAAATATTTTACCAAGGACAAAAAGGTTTCAGCTGTAGAAAAGAGATACATTCCTTAAGTTAAATCAGAATTTATACATTTGTATGCTAAGTGTAACTTAAGGCACAAGATGGCCAACACAATGAAAAACAACAAAAGGATAAAAGTAGAAAATGTGAGGCATATGGGAAAAGGTAAGGGACAGTATCATTGCTGCCAGACATAATAGGATTTCTAAAGAGCTGCAGGGGAATTCATGTCTGACAAAAGAGACAGACTGTGTTTGGCATAAGAAACATTGTCTGAAGATTAACATAATGTATCAGCAGTCATAGGAAATTATTAAACGAAATATCCCAAAATTTTACTTTATTCTTTATAAAAACTATTTATCCAGAAAGCTTCACATAAACAATTGTTTTTTCTCTGCGATAAGGAAAGCTGCTAGTATTTTTTAGAAATTACATGATTTTTCTGGACTTAGGGCTGCACAATTTTTAAGCAATACTATGCCTTTAACAAATGAGTTCTACTGCAACTAAAACACTCTAGACTACATTCTCCATCCTCCAAAGCGGTATTATGATGGCAACTGTTGAGAAGAACTGCAATCTTTGTAGCAGTTATGCCAATGGCAATGTATAAGAAAGACAAATTGTATTTTAGCTCATTTTGAGTGAATATGCTGATGAAGGCACATGTATGGCTCTAGCCAAAGAATAAACAGAAATATGTAAAGTGATGATGCCATTGGTTTTCTTAAAAATAAATAATGTTTTCAATTCGAATAGTCTAAAAAGGAAAATAAATAGGCCACACAGTTCGTCATTAGAAGTTGGCCATCTTTGGCATTTAATCTGTCGGTTGACATTTTTCTGTGGGTGAGTAGATTGACTGCAGATTACAAGCATTAAACCTTGTATAACAAACCTCATGAAATTAAATATGGAGAGAAGACAAGACACATACTAGTTTGCTAGTTTAAACCGTGAATTCCCCTGAAGGATAATAATAAATAATAATATCTGGTAGAATGCATTTTACATTGTTTTAACAATAATGGGAGATCTTGTATCTCAGATATATCAAAAAAATACAAAACATTGGGGGAGATGCAATTGGCTCAAATCCTTCTAAAATCCACGTTAACCCAAAGAAATTTCAGGTTAAGTGGGGTTTAGATGCATTTTAGAGCACAACACCATGTCCAAATGTTTTGGAAATATTGCTGTACTAAACGATCCAAAACCCCTACGTTAAGTTTTGCGCTACTTCGTAGCGCGAAAACTTACGGTACGGGTATGGAGCGTTAAAGTCACGCTCCTTCATTAGCCCGATCCCATGATGCAATACGAGTAATCCTGTTTACATCAGTTATTGTATCCCAGGATCATGCTAAGGAAAGTAACGTGCGTCGTATTACTGAATCTCCCCGAAGGTTTTCTAAAGCCAATGGAAAATTAATCAATATTAAAGCTCCTAAAAAAAGTGGTTTGACCAAAGAGTTTATTAATGTAAGGAAAAAAAACAGATACGCAGCCAAGTTTGTAAAATCACTTTTATTTGTTTGAGCAGGACAACAATAGTATTAAAAATATTAAAATTCAAAACAGGGAGCTTCAATAAAAATTCTTATCGGAAAAATGGTGCTAATTTGCCCCAACCAACAGATTCTATTTACATTTGAAAGCTAACATTGATTGGTTGGGACAAAATGAGCACCATTTTTAATAATAAGAACTTTCATTGAATCTCCCTGTCAGTGTATTGTCACCTCACTGATAAATAACTAGAATATGACACTAGGGAACTCCAGGAAAAATGTAATTCTCAAACCACAAGCGCCTTTATTTCCCAGCTTCTCAATGTCTGTAACAAGAGAGGCAATTTTTAAAAATAATTAATTACATCTATTGAATCAATAAACAAGGTAGATGATGAATGTCACTGATGTTAATACAGTATACTGATACAGTATATTAAAGTATATTATCGTATAGTAAGGAGTATAGAACAACTTTTTAAGGCATTAAAGCATGATCGTCCTTTTTGCTAACGAAGTAATTTAGAGGCACAATATCTATTTCATTTCAAGAAGGAATGGAATGTGCAGGAGTTTATAAGAAAGTAATTGTATGGGATTCTTATATTATCCATAAATATGGTGTATCACCATTTTAATAAGATGCACAACCTTAATGGGGAACTACATTTCTTCTAGCTTTTTCTAGCATTTAGAACATCATGGCCATCCTTATCCAAAACCAATATTAATTTTTTAAAACAAATATTTACAGAATTGAAAAGCGTTATTATTGCCATGAAATTCATTAACAGTTAAAAAGGAACCGTTTTTTAATTTAACACAAATCTCCTCACCCACTTGGCACACCACAAAGCCACTAATTCCCCAGCCACCTCCATGACCACATATTCCTAACCTCTCCTCCTCTACTAAGGCCCATCAAGACCCCCACTATTATCCCCAGGCAGCAGCCACCATAGTCACATGCCCCTCCCCTATACTGTATACTGCATGCTGTACAGAGAAAAAGCCCATCAAAACCCCCAACCATTATTTAACCCCCAGCAGAATGTCAGCAGCACCAAAACCACATCCCCTATACAATCCCCCAGCAGACTATAGTACAATTCCTCTGCTCTGATAAGGCCAGCATAGATACCATAATAGTCTCATAGGTCTGCTGCCTCTTCACACCATCACGATGCCGTGATGCTGTCTGAGACTCTCTATATCCCTCTACATGCATACACAATTGCCCATGCATGTGGAATGCCTGCTGCCTACCTAGCTAAACTCCTGCTGAATGGAGTGCATTTCTGAAATGAGCCTGCCCCCGTGCAATTTGGAGGCTGGGCCCCTGACACACCACCCCTCCCCAGAAGTCCGGATCAGTCAGTCTTTAAACAGCTGATCGCGCTATGTATCCTTCATAAAAACCTCACCACTCAGCTCATGGGGGTGGGGCAGTTGTTACACCATCGCAGTACACTTCACATGCTCTCTGGTGCACAGAAGATCAAAACAAGAAAACTGCTTGCCTTGCCCCATAGAAGCTAATAGCAAATATATTAAAGCACAGAGACCAACATATGTGTGTGTGTGTGGTGTATTGATTTCTTTAAATGCAGTGCTAAATTCGACTCTGCCCCAGAAACATAGATAGCTTAGACAGCAGCTACTTCAGCGCAGGAAAAGTGAGAGAGCACAGAGCATCAGACAGATGTGATCAAGGGCTCATTTTAAAGGAAAAATTGCAGGTTTCTATAACCCGAACATTTTCGGACACCAAAATGCAATTTAAGTAACATTTTTAAATGTAATATCCATCATTCCTTTGTTTCTTTATAAATATCACAAACATTCCAATGGCGTTACTGTCTGTTATAATTATCACAGTTAAAAGGCAACCTAATGATAGAAAGTATCTTACAAGTCTTCCGAACAACACAGAAAAAATTTTTATTACATACTGTACTGTATTTTATTGCAATTATCTTTTGATTATGTAGCATGTCCAGCTATAAAACACTTTTCATACAAATGTGCACCCCCCCAAAAAAGCTAGGGTCTGCATTAGCCATACATGCCAAAGATGCCCTTACTTAAACACAGTCTTTGCCAGTCTTCCTCTACTTTATTGGACATGTTTGTAAGTTAATTGGCATGACTTCACGTGTCGCCCTGACAGCTGCAACCAGGAAGTAGAACAGCTGTCAGCACAGAGAAGAGGAGGAGCAGAGAGGGACGGGTTAGGTAAGCCACTTCAGGGGCATCCTAGCATGTATGGATAATGCGAAACCTGGGTTTGGATGCAGTACATTCTGTGAAAAGTTTATTTTATGCTGGACTGCCTTTTAATGTATGTGCTCCAGTCTTAATGTTTCAGTTCAAAATCCATTTTAAGATATGCTTAGATTCATTTAAGAATTACACTAGATGTTTAATAAATATGAAATATGTAAATACTCATCATATAGTTATGTCTTATGGTCCCACAAGTTATGTTGGTAAAACTGCAATGAAGTTGCTGCAAAAGAGACAACAACTTTGATTATGTTTAATTAAGCAAAAAGAAAGTTTCTAGAACATGCAATGTCATATAAAAGTTCCTTTATTTTTAACAATCATCTTTTGGAAATAATAAACACACTTTTGTTTGTGACAAATTGTTTCCTACACGATATAGTCATCTTCCTGAAAAAATGCATAGACATTTCTGTACTAGTGATAATAGCAGCAGTGTAGTTGTTAAATTATGTTTAAGGATAACTAAACATCATTTTTTTACCTTTGATGTGAAAACTTTCCTCCCCAGCAGGGGCGTGTTTAGTGGGGGATTACTGGTGCCTGCCAGAATCCCCCCTTTCTGCCTGCTCTCTGCTGTTCTCCTACACTTGGTGTCACAGACCAGTGTTTCTCAACCTGAAAGGGGGACCTCAAGACATTGACAGAAACTGTATGGATCCACCAACTTGATGAATACAATATATAATTTTTAATGTTTTGTATGAATTATGTGTAGGTGTATTGATGTCTGAGAAATAAATAAAAAGTCATATTTCTATGTAAGGGTTCCCCCCTGCAATGAATTTGAGTGCATTTTTTAAAATGTTTTTTTTAAAAAATAGAATATCTGTAGATCTACATTTATTCAATTTGTATAAGTATGTATTTTGAATATTTTATGGCTGAGAAAGGAAGGGGAAACAATAAAATAATCATTATTTAAAATAGTTTCAAGGGGTCCTACCAGATAAAAGGTTGAGGAAACATTCCATAGACGTTACATAGATGTTACATAGTTAATTGAGCGTGAGTGAGAAGAAGGGTTGTTTGTTTAGAATTGTATCCAGTTATCTGCATAAGAAAATTGTATTGACATTAACCCGCAGTGCCTGAGGTGAATGCTGAGACTGGGCTTTATATAGTACTTACTGTACCTACTACACTTTGAGGAGGCTTAGCGCAGGAATTAAGAATCCTGGAGGCAGCTAACTAGCAACATTTATATATATTATTATATATATACATTCCCTTTAAATTTAAAGGAGCACATTACAAAGATACTAAAAGCTGTGTCTCTCATTTCTCCCTTTGCGTGGATGCTGGGTAAATAGCAAAATAACCTGTGGGGACTAGGGATGGGCCGGTTTGCGGATCCGAACCCGGATCCGCGCGGATTTATCCGTTCGCGGAACGGCGGATTTTTCCGGATTTTCTGCTTCGAACTTCGTACTGCGGATTTCTCGTATTTTGATAATTTTCAAAATTACGAGATATGATTTCGAAATTACGAGGGTTACTCGTATTTCGAAATACATATTTTTGAAAATTTTGAAATTACCATCTCGTATACGTGAAAAAGCGTAAAATATGAGAAATCTCGTAATTTTGAGGATATTTTTAATTTTAATGGGTCCGCTCGTGGATTTTCGAATTTTCGAAGGCACATTTAGAAAAATGCAGGGAAATTCAATTAAAAAAATATCGTTAAAAATAATGCTAATTTTGCCCCAACCAATCAGATCTTATTTAACATTTGAAAGCTAACATCTGATTGGTTGGGGTAAAATTAGCACCATTTTTAATGATAAGAACTTTTATTGAATGACCCTGTTTATCTTTCGCTAGAAACAGAGCTAGAAACTCTGTGCATGGAGACTGAATCCTGGGGTCAGGGGGCATCTTTGAAGCCAAAATGGTCTATGAGTTGTACTGGAAACAACATGGAAGCCTTCTTTGTTACAGAATCTATTACTACAGTACTAATTGCAACTTACTAGAGAAAAACTCTATAGGTGTTCTGGGGAGAAAAGCTTTACATTAGGGTTAAAAAAAGTTTAGTTCTCCTTTAAATTATCGTTAATGGAATGAGATGTTGATAATAATGCATTTTAATATGCACATATCTTTAGGTTTTAGATAAGGATGGGCATGGTGTTCTAAATGCTAGAAGAGATGTTATTAATTCTCAGTATTTATTCTTGGGCAATACTTGTTTACAATAAAAAATACTTTACTAAATTATTTTATTACAAATTTTAATGCAAAAGTTGTGTAATTCAGTTGCTAGGTGCTGAACAAAAGGCTTTGGAACAGTTTAGGTCCTGCTTAATAATATAATGGATACTGTAAATTATAGCTTGTGAAGGTTCTCATTCATCCAGGTCATGGTATTATCTGTTGTATTCAATTAGATCAACTGGACTTGAAATGTAGTTCTTGAAGACGTTCGCTAGTCATCCGACTGGCTTTCTCATATGAATGACTTGTACAAGAATCTGTGGCAATTATGTACCCTGGAAAATCCCAATTAGCATATCACAGCCAGGTGTAAGGTGTGATTAGATAGGGGCTAAGAGGTGTTATAGGAACGCCCAGAGTAAGGTGTTAAACAGCATTGTACATGGCAGACATGGTGTCGAACCCCCCCACCTCTATTAGGTGGGGGGGTTCGACACCAACTGTCTGCCATGTACAATGCTGTTTTAACACCTACTCTGGGCGTTCCTATAACACACCTTAGCCACTATCTATCACACCCTTAACACTGGCTGTGATATGCTATGGGATTTCCAGGGTACATAATTGCCAACAGATTCTTGTAAGTCATTCTGTGAGAAGAAAGCCAGTCGGATGACTAGCGAAACGTCTTCAAGAACTACATTTCAAGTCCAGTTGATCTAATTGATACAACAGATATGTAAATTTAAGGTTATTACAAGTCACAGAAGAGTTCCATGACCATGATGCTGCAGGACGAGTGCTTTTATAAAGGCCATGGAACTTCGAGGGTGACGAAAAATATTCTATGAAAATTTATTAATGTGACTCATTTTAAATGGCTAAAGCAATTTGTTATGGTGTGGGCTTCATTTACCCAGTACTCAAGTAAAAGTATTAAGTGCACTGTGTTCGAATTTGCTATTTATTTAGCTAATTACTGTATATGCATTAATTATTAATTTATAATTCCCATAATCCTTTTCATTTGCTTGGCCATCTGTACCAATTTCTGGATGCCTTACTGACACCTTGATATTGGTTTCAGCGGGTTTCCAGGGAGCAGCACTTTGTTAGGTAATTTGCATAATAAATAGTCATTGGAAACGGAGAATCTCTTTAATTGCTTAAAATCTTATAGAAACATTCAAGCAAATAATTATAAAACCCATGCTACCCTTGCTACTTATGGTTGCATTGCCTGCACCATTTCCAATGATTTTTGTAAATATTGCAGTGCAAGCAATGCAATAAATTTAGCAATGATTTTGCCCAACTTTTTCAGCACAAAAATGAAAGCCTTTTCATATGTAGCTGTAAATATGTGCAAAAGACCACAACTTGTAATCACACGATGTATTAATGGTCACAAGGTTGTTACTACATTGCAGGAATGCAAGTTGTGATAGGGAAATTATTTGCATCTTCCCCTTTGTATTTTATGTACAGGCATAAAATAACAGCCCAGTGATGAACTACATTTTTTTTCTAGTCATTGTATTGTAACCTATTTACTATAGCAGTGGTGACGATTCTATGGCACGCGTGCCAGAGGTGGCACTCAGAGCCCTTTCTGTGCACAACAGAATTCACAAGAGTTTGTTACTAGAAAGGCAGAGAGACATGGCCTTTCTGGTAACGAGAGATCAAAACAAGTATAGATTCACTCTAGCACACCAAGGCTGGCAATTGCCAATATTCAGTAGGTGCAATCCTCCAAACACCATCTCAAACAACCTCAAATCAAAGTGAGAGGACCACATTACATCAGTGTATCAAAATGTATTGTGCAAACAACATTCAATGTTAACTTATAATCAATTCTATCCACTGTATCTGTGTCGGTCTATCTGTTTTGAGTTGTTTTCTCTGAAGTAAAACCTCAGTATTCATGTTAAACAATCGTGTTGACACTATGCAATATATAAGTGGGTTTTGGGCTGCAGTTTGGCCACTCAGGGGGAGATGCAATAAATTCCAGTATCTCAACTGTCCTGCACTTGTGCTTGCGATGTAGTATCCACTTTGTGACTGTTATTGCATCGTGTTTATGTGAGAGGTAAGATGCAACCTTTTGCACGGCTTGAAAGCCACAAATGAAAAGGCTTTAATTTTGGTGCAAAAAACGTGTGCAATGATCATTGCATCGCTTGCACCAAGCTATTTAGAAAAGTGTTTGGAAAGGGTGCAAGCGATGTGATTGGTTGCAGCAAAATTAGCACCATTTTTAACTAGAATAACCTGAATAATAAAATTTTTATTAAATATCCCTGTAAGTATGTTCTCCCCTTTGCAATTTAATTTACGTCCCCTTGTGAAGGTTCTCATTTCTTCCCTTAATGGTAATTCTGTGGTACTTAGTTAGATCAACTGGGCTTGAAGTTTAGTTGTTGAAGATGTTTCAATAGTCATTAGACTGGCCATTTACAATTCTGTTTTGACACCTTACCCTGGGCATATGCTTGTGAAGGTTCTCATTCATCCAGGTCATGGTATATCTGTTGCATTCAATTAGATCAACTGGACTTGAAGTTTAGTTCTTGAAGACGTTTCGCTAGTCATCCGACTGGCTTTCTCAATTCAGAATGACTTGTACAAGAATCTGTGGCAATTATGTTGCCTCAGATGCGTTCTTATAACACCTCTTAGCCACTATCCAATCACGCCATTACACTTGGCTGTGATATGCTAATTGGGATTTTTCAGGGTACATAATTGCCACAGATTCTTGTACAAGTCATTCTGAATTGAGAAAGCCAATCGGATGACTAGCGAAATCAAGTCCAGTTGATCTAATTGAATACAACAGACTTACCCTGGGCAGTTTTGATAACACCTCTTAGCTACAATGCAGTCAACACCTTGCATTCAGAAGGTCCCTGACAAGTCCAACTGAATACCAAAGATATTTAAGATAGACCCAAATGTTATATTTGCATTTCCTACCCATTTTCTATTTAGACTTTGAAGTATATTTATAGAATTTGCCTATATATATATATAGATATACTGAAAAATGTGCCTGCTGAAAATTATCTCTACTGTAAAAGTTAAAATGGAGCTCATTTATAAATATGCCCCTATATTTCTTTTTAGGAAGCAAAATATTAAGGTTTTTTGTTAGACCACAATAACATTTGGGCAAGCTTAATTTCAATGTACCTTATCGGTACACAATGAAGGTCCATAACATAGCAATGGGCATTATGATACCAGCTACTTAACATTTATTACCTACCATGACAGTTTGTCCCTGTTGGTTTGTCAATTCTAGGTGATGATTTTCTGGGGCAAGAACAACTGGGAAATCTGGTAGTTATATGCATAGATTATATAGTACATACATGTGATTTTATTTATTTTTCATTGCCTTGTTCCTATTGTTTTCCATATATATTTCAACATTTTTTATAGTTTTCGAACAGCTATTAAGCTCCTGATGGAGAAGGGGAAGCTGAAATTCTAAACACGCTGTTTGAGGCAGTTAGGCTTTTAGTCAACAAATGGAGGTCAATTAATGAGTGAGTCTGTGCTGAGCTAATCTAAAAAAAAAGGGGCAGCGGTAAAAAGAGCAAAAGGGACTGTAATAGTATTAAACATAATTGTACTGCATTTTCCACTGAGCTTTAACACCTTTTGAATGAAAGGCTCAGTGGAAGCTCATTGGTGGAAAGGAGAGGGGTTTAATTATGCACCTGTTGGCAGTGTCACTTTCTGAATGTAAATAAAAAGGGAAAGTGCTCCTACATTATCAGCTGGAAAAAATTTACCACAAGAGCTGGTTTTGACAATTGTTATAAAGGGTGCTATCACCCAAATAAGTGAAAAACCAAAAGTACCTGATGTAATACCAAGTTGGCATTTTTTAAAGAATTGGGGCTTACAGTGTTTCCAAAGAGTTTTGTTAATAGTCCTGTGCACTCAATGCAGTAAGAGGTGAACTTTTGTGCCCGTTGTTTACCAGCCTAAGATCCTGCAATGTACTAAACACTTTGCGTGATTTAAGTTCCGTGTTTATAGGTAGCGCAAAACATAACTAAAATGTATATGGCATTGGATGCACTGCACAAAGTCCCCAAAAAGTAAGTGAAAAACCCATGCTAACCTCCTTGTACACCTGGTACACTCACTATTACATTAAAGCTTACAGTATCACTGTATCTTCCTGTAAGTGCTTAGTTAAGTATTGCACTACTGTTAAACTGGCACTCCTAACTTACCCCACTCTCGTGATGCAATAATTGTTGCACATTGACTGCATTGTGGGAGCGCAGAAATATAAGGAGCGTTGGGGAGTAATATTGCACTGTTCCCATAGTTTGCAATAGATAAATTAGTTAACTCAAACTTTAAGCGAGAGAAAGAGGCATTGCACTGCTTGTGTACTAGATTGTAATGATTTCTACCCACACCACAGTGCAGGTTTTTACTATAGTACCACTACCAGATAAACAGTAACATAAAGGGGGGTGACAACAATGTTATATTCACATAAGAACAAAAACACTATTTAATATGGCTCACTTTGGTCCAGTGACTAGAGATGGACTAGAACTAGAACTCGAACGTGAGTTTGAGCCGAACTATTCGAGTTTGAACGGACTCGGACTTCTCGGACTATCCCGGACCCGTATTTTCGATATTTTCCAGACTTCCGATAATTATCGAACATTCGAGGGGTGCAAATATGCGAGTACAATGTCTTTTATACCAATACGTGAGTAAATATCGAATTCTCGAATCTGCGAGTAAAATGTCTATTATACCTACATGAGTAACTATCGAATACGAATCCGCAAGTAAAATGTCTATTATACCAATACGCTAGTAAATATTGAATTCTCGAATCCGCGATTAAAATGTCTATATACCAATACGCGAGTAAATATCGAATATCAAATCCGTAAGTAAAATGTCTACTATACCAATACGCAAGTAAATATCGAATTCTCAAATCCGTGAGTAAAATGTCTATTATACCTATACATGAGTTAATATTAAATTCTCGAATCCGCGAGTCGTTCATGGGATAATTATCGAATGTTCGAACACGAGAGCTCGAAATTAGCTCGCGTGAGAGTAAAATCGGGTTTTCGAAAGTCCTGGATATTTGAACGTGTTACCTAGACTATTTCCCAGGTCCCACAGCCATTTACATTAAGTTACCATTGATATTTTAATTGTATTTCATTCGAACATTTCAAACTATTTGACTCCCATTTGACTTTAATGGGTCCATTTTCGAACTTTCCATATAGTTCGAAAGTGCCATCTCTACCAGTGACTTAATTGTGGTTAAGTCAATGGACTAAAGGAGAATGATGATTTTTTTTAAAGCAGGTACCTGGGACAGGGAGGTAGAATCAACAATTCCTACCTCCGAATATCATTTCAGTGAGGAGGGAAAGCACAGTAATCTGCCAAGCTTCCCCCTGGGTTCAGCGCTTAATCTTTAATACAGAAAATCCCTGGACACTAAATGGATATGCACAAAAAAAATTTCTTCATGCTGGCACTCCTCACTGAAATCAATCCTACCTCTCTGAAGCAGAGAGGTATATACTGTAAAAAGTATATTTTTACAGTTTGTCTATTAATTTTAATAAAGGGTTTTGACCTGACATTTACCTTATGATTCATTTTGTATCTGGCAGATCATGTAAGATATTGTTTTTTCCCAGGTCTTGCATGGCAGTAGTCACAAAATGGGTTAACCTCCCTTGTCTGCTCCAGTGACAGGCCCCTCCCCTAGCTAATAAAAAGCTCTGATTGGCACCCTTACCTCACCTTTTTCTTTCCTGTGTTTGCAGGAGTGACAGGAGTTCTCTTTGCTCACCATAAACCAATATATGGGTCTTCTCTCCCTATCCTAGCACTGAGTCTGCACCTAAAAGCATGCATGATATGCAGAAGAGAGAGGATGTGCACCAAGAGTTTATTTTTCTAATTTGGCTGAATTTTTCACACGCACACAAACCCGTCATGACATCATCACCCGCATCCCGGAAATGTTGTGAAAATTTTAAAATCTCTGCGTCCTCAGCCTCTGGCTCCAGTCTGTTCATTTCTGCTTGCTGCAGTGACACTGTGTACCATCCAGTTTCCCTCTGCCTTTCTTTTATAGAAGAACACAGTCCTTGCCACAGAACATACCCTGGCTCTTAAGTATCCAATGGATAAAAGGGAAGATTTCTTCTTAAACAGAATTTACACATTATTTTGGGTGCAGCAATTCATCCCCCTTTTTACAATCGTAAACCTAATGAGAGCCAACAAGTTCTGGATAACAGAATTGGAAAAACAGTATCCCTTTAGCAGAAATGGGGCACACAATTTATGGATCTGATTGCCACCACCTACTATATATCTTCCTTCCAATATCTTCAATTTCAAGAGTGCTCAGGAATGTTGCTCAAGACAGAGCCACAGTGATAGCAATCCTTCCTTGGTGAGGCTTGGGTATTGAAACCAAAATGATGGAAAACAGAGGCCTGTCAAATGACACAATAAATACACTGTTGGCTGCCAGGAAATTCTAGATGTCAAACAGATACTACAAGATCTGGGAGTGCTTCTGTGCTTGGTGTAATCCTAAGAATTTTACCTCTAACATTATTGGAGTTGAAACCATCCCAGTATTTCTCCAGGAAGGTTTACAAAAAAGTTTGGACATCCTAAAACTTCACGTGACAGCAATATTGTCTGTCATACAACTCTCTTATTATCAGATTTCTCAAGGGGGTCAAACACGTTACACCCCAGATCAGAGCAAAACCACCTCCTTGGGGTCTGTCTTTGGTCCTCCATGCTCTTCAAGAGGCACTGTTTAAAGGCTATGTCCACCCTAAAATTTAATATTTGATATGTTGTCCCCCCATGTCCCCCAGCCCCAACCGCGTAATTTTTAATTTCAGAAAGCCCCCCAAACTCTACTTACCTCCCCTCTTTCCTTCGCTGCGCTCCCGGCCCTCTGCTTGCGAGGAAATGCAAGCAGAGGGGCGGGACCGGCAGCCGCGCCTGTGATTGGCTGAGCGGCAGCCAATCACGGACCGGCTGCCGGCAGCTCACGTCCGCGTAGGAAAGCGGAGAGGTAAGTTAAAACATTGGGGAGCTTTCTAAAAATAAAAAGTTGCGGTTGGGGCTGGGGGACATGGGGGAAGGCTGTGTAAAGGGAAATAACACTAGGGGGAGGGATAGCAGAACGGGAGGGAGAGGGAGGGAGAGGGAGGGTGAGGGAGGGGGAGAAGGGCTGCAGCACGCATGGCAGAAATCTCCGGGAGGCCAGGTAGCAGGCAGTGTCCTATAATGGACCTGCTAGCCTCCGTGGTGGGTCAGTTTTTGGGACTTTGGGGGGGGACTACAGGAGAACCAGATGGAGCTGGGATGTGAGGTAAGGATTAAACTACACTACATGGTGGGGCCAGTAGTTGGGGGGATTATAGTTTTGGGGGTGGACATGCCCTTTAAACCCATTCAGATGTGTTCAATCAGGGAAATATTTAATATATATCTAACCTTTTTAGTGGCAATAACATCTGCCAGAAGAATCTCTGAAATCAGAACACTGAAATGTTCACAACCCTTATTAACTTTCTTCTCAGAAAAAGTAGTACTACAACCAGACCCATCCTTTCTACCAAAGGTAATCTCTCCCTTTCATATCAACCAAGACATTGTGCTCCCCACACAACAATCATCTCAGGCTATGGAAAAATAATTTCCTTACACCCTGGACATGGGCAGAGCTTTGGCCTGCTACATTGACAAAGCCAAGAAATTCAGGAAAACAGATTTCCAATATTATTAATGGAAAAAGGAAGGGTTTCCAGTCTTCCAAGACAACCATAGCATCTTGGATATCATCCTATATAAGGCAACCATACACATACATGGTAGAACCTCAACCTTCTAGGGTTGTGGTGCACTCGACTAGGTGCATGGAAGCCTTGGGCCTTCATGGTCAACACCCCTAACCTTCTTGGCCAACTATAACATTTGCTCAGATAGTCATTTAAAGGCAAGAAGAGTAAGAGGGCCAATCAGAGCTTTTTATTAACATGGGGAGGGGCCTGTCTTTTGAGCAGACAAGGAAGATTAACCCATTCGTGACCACTGCCATGCTATGGAACAGGAACATTAAATCTCAGTAAGCATGAAAGGATTTTCAGTCATTCTTACTGGAGTACAATAATTATATCGTTTCTTTAAACAGAATAGTATTTTGAGCTGTTAATGTTCCCAGTATAACATTTTTTACTTATATACTAATTAGCAATGCCCTTATTAAAGAATGCTGGGAACAACAAGTATGTCAGTTAATCATGCCAAAGCTGAAATGAGCCCAAAAGAAAAAGAATAAAAATAGTTTTAAATAGAATATTCTTTTATCTTGTAACTAGCCTTTAATTAATTAATGGACACAGCCCTAAAGCAATATTCTAGCTTTACTAATCACCTAAAATTACATGCAAGTGAATAGTAAATCATTTTATTAAGAACTCTTACATTTTATCTATTTGAACTTTTATTACAGTTTTCTAAAATGCCCTTAATTTTGTTTTAACATAATAATTAATAACTATTACATTGTGATGCTTCCGTCAGACCTTGGCATTAAAGTCAATGCTAATATGTGCAGTGACACAAGTGAAGACCTAGATCTGTCCATTTAAACATGTATTGCATTCTACAATGTAATTGAAATAAAGATTCTGGGAGGCACTTCTAAACCTCCCACTTCTGGCCCGGGGGTGATACCAATGGAAAGAAATGCTTCTTAAACAGCGTAAGTGCAGGCATAAGCAGCTCAACCCAGGGGTGAGGACCTAGGTATATATCTAGGTATATAAACCCCCTGGGTATATACTGGGTGAGTACTCACCCAGTAGGTACATTCTTAGCAAAATCCTTTTATTGTAAATAACAATGCAGAAAAACTTTTAAAGGTGCAAGAAGTAAAATCTATTGTGAAACATATTTTTAGAAATCACAAAAGCAATTTATTTAAAGGGGTACTAATGTTATATATAGCCACCGCAATTCCTTACCTTCCATTCCCTCATTGCTCCTTCTTCGGTCTGGCACTTCTTGTGTTTCTTCCGGCTATCTTTGGTCATTTTCAGATATTTCTTCCTCCTGCTCTTTGACTATTTCTGGAGCACTTTGTTTTATCTTTTCTCACCGCTTACAGTTGATTTAGCTATCCTTTTTAAGTTCCTGTTTCCTGTTCTTCCTTGCCTGTTATAGCTTTTTGTTCACCTCTTTTGGTTCACCTGTTGCTAACATTTGCTTACCCCTGATTATGATTCTTCACTTCCTGTCCTGACCTCTGCCAGTTTCACAACTTTGTCTACCCTACTCTCTGCTATCGGTGTCAGTATTCCAGCAGCCCATCTGATTTAGTGCCCTCTTCCACCTAGTTTTGTTTTGATCTTCTTGAGTTTACCAGACCTCAAAATACCTTGCTCTCTAAGACCCGGGGGCAACTGTGCTATAGGTGAAGAGAGATGTGGAGATTGGGGTATCTGTGCTGAAGGGATACTTGGTCATTTCAGAGCATTACAACTCAATTGTGAAAATTAACACAAAAAAAGAAAAAGGATGTAGGAGACACACATTCTTCTTTCAGTGGTTACTATAGAGCAGAGATTGTCTGCTTTATAGATGACCACAGCAGCTGATATCGTCAATATTTGAAGCAACTATGAAGGTAGGAATGGAAGATAAGAGGTATGTCCCCTATCTCCCTGAAAGTTATTCTTTTTTCCCCCCATTAATTTTAATAGTTCTATGCCCCTTTAAGATAGCATAATTACAATATAGCTTGTAATGTGATTTATGAAATTGTAAGCTTCCCAGAAGGGAAAAAAAATGCTGCTTTTAAATAAAAAAATAGCTGCAAAGCAGACAATTATTGTGCAGTATTGCTGTGTGATTTTTGTATTTTGATGGGTAATTACAATGTATAAATGTGCTATTACCGTATATAAGTATATTTTTGATGTATTGAAGTTGTCACCTCATAAAACCAAATAAATATGTATCTTCTCAACACAGTACAATTGTCTAAAATTAACACTATCAAGAAAATAAGTAAATTAAAATTATAATGTCAATTAATGATAACAGACTGTTTCTTACATTATTTGCAACTTCTATATACTTCTATGTTTTTAATAGACAGTAAAAAAAAAAACAACAACATTTTTATAACCTTCGAGAGAAATGTAGGCTAATGCATGAGACTGAAAGTGCTGGTTTTCTTATGAAATAAGGAGCGGTTTTACTGAACATGAATAAAAATAATTCTACTCTACTTGAAGAGCAATCTGGTGTTAACTTGCGGTATAAACAAACAATCAACAAGCTCTTCCTCTGAAATTTCTATACCATAAAAATGTTAACAATCTAGCGAGAAAAATCAATATACAGAAGTCAAAACCATTCTCAGGAATTTATAAGATTTATATTATAAATCTATATCTATCAATCTATCTACAGTATTTATCTGTCTATCTATCTACAGTATCTATCTGTCTGTCTGTCTATCTATATACACACACACACATATATTATATATATAGTCTTTACATCTGTCCTGATCAAACTCTCAACCTACAAATCACTATTTAATTTCATTAATGCTACAGTTTTTAACAGTAAGTAGAAAAGTATATGTGCATATATAATTTATGATTTACGAGAGATGTGTATTTGTCCCATGTACTATAAAAAGCCAAAAAGCCATCATATATAGGAAAAGAAATTGGATACAAATGTGGCAGCACTGCGAAAACTTAATTACCTTCCACGAGGTGCGTACTAATCTGGAAATAACTCAGCTCTGGGTACTGAATCATGAATGTAGATGAGTAATCGATAGCGCTACTCTCGTGGAGATAATAAAAGTCATAAATTTATTTGAACATCTGAAAAACAAGATTGGTACACATACAGGAGTACGATCACCTCCAAAGAGTTACCCACCTTACGCCTCATACGAAAACCACACAATTCCTGTCTTTTCAATGTCATTTGCACATTTTTCAATCCTACTACAACTGCAAAGCCCCTGATAAACAAGTTCTTATTCCTAGTACATCACCACATATAGGATAGAAAGGGTTTTAAAAAGGTTATTGGTATGTATTTAAAGAGTTTAAGGTAAAAACTGGTTTTTATTGGTTTCTTTATATTGGGAATGGCCACAAATGTTTATCAAACTTCTGATTTATAGAACCTTTCCTTTTATTTTGAATATCAGCTGCCTGATGCCATAAGGGCCATTGCTCATTTCTTATGTACTAGTAATAATTGGTAAGAAAGTAATTGTAAATACATTTTTTTAATTAAAGACAAATAGTTTGTGAACTGACTCTTGTCACAGGTATGGTGGTAAGCACATCCAGTGAGCTATGGTTTATTTCAACCAAGATATGGCAGTTTAAAAACTAGATACAATTTTTTTTGTCTTTTTTCCCAAACAACAGACTTTCATGTGGGACTCTAAATCTGTTATTAAAAGCCTGCCATTTTTCCTTAGAAATTCTGCCAAGACAGAAACCATTTCTGTGCCAAAGTACAGCTAAAAAAATCCCACATTCAACTGCATCATGGCTGGCTCAGATTGCCCTTTCTGACTCATCCCCTTCACACCTGTATATCTGTGTATTTTAACTAGATATTCCTTTTAATTATTAAGTTGTTTCCAAGCAGATTTGTTTGAGAGAAATCTGAAAATCCACCAGAGAAAACTAATCAAACACATTGTTATAGGAAACAAAGAGTAATAACAACATTGAAAACCTCTACAAATCTAGAAAATACTACGTGGAAGCACATGAACTTTCTGGTACTGGGCGGTGTTTTTATAGATTTTGGGCATTGATATGTGTTCCCCAGACCATATCCCAGGTCCCTGGGACATTTACAGTAAGTTACCATTGTTATCTATACCTTTTCAGATCCTTCGGATTTTTTAACTCCCATTGACTTCTATGGGTCTATTTGCGGTCTTTCAGATTTTCGGGTTGCAGTTAGATAACATCAGATTGGTTCATGCAGATTTATTACACAGGCAAACATTTGAACTTTTTATTGCATCATATTTCCTTATTTACAAAGCCAGGATATAGCTCAGTATTGCAATAGGCCTGAAAAAGGGCAAGGAATATTTAGGGATAAATAGAACACTATTTAAATATTTTTTTATCAAAATACATAATATGGGGGGCGATGCAATATTGGGAGCAAAATGCCCAAATCTGTGTAAAACCCAAGCTATCTGATGTATTATTGGATTAGCGTGGGTTTTACACTGAGTCTGTGTCATTTACAAAAATGCTCATAAATAGCGAGGTGCAGGCGATGTGAGCCCTCCTTAGTAAAGTTTTGCACTGCTATGTAGCATGACAGTTTACGCCATTGAATAGGAGGTGTAAGCAGGCCCAGTAAACCCACGATGTACTAAATCTCGCACAGGGATTTTTCCATCACGGGAACTTGGGCAGGTAAGCTGCGTTGGCTTACAATATTGCATCGCCCCCATGGTGAATAAATGTAGCCAGATCCTGCTGTACATTATAATAAGTTAACTTACTGACATACTGCATGTACCTAAGAAAATTTTCTAGTCATGTACAGACTGCATTATAGAATTATCAATAGTGTACTTTAATTCTTTCTGTCATGATATTTAATAGAATCAGCCCACTGCTTACTCTCTATTGAAAATAATAAAATCCATGAAACAACTGATGCATTTTTGATTGATGTTAATTATAATGTCTCTCGCCATTAATAAATGATTATTTATTCACTGCTGTTAATTTATCTTGAGTCCCCCTTAATCAGTAATAAAATAAAACACGATTTTTCATTCCTGTACAGAGCATGAAGGAATGTTCTCACTACTGCCCATTTATTTTTTTGTTGTCTGCCTGTGTTATTGTGTTTTGACACAATTATGGTCAGTATAATGTAATATATTCTTACATATTGCAGGAACATTCCATGTCTCTGGAGATACTGTTTATCAAGAACAGAAGATTGGACCACATGAAACTTGTTTTTTTATTGCTAAGCACATTATTTGAGATGTGTTATCAGTAATATTACTTTACAAACAAAATGCTTTTGCCAGTCTTTGTCCTTGGCTCCTTTCTGCTTTGTAAAGGTCTTGTGATGTGTTGCTTTGCAATTTAAAGGACAGCTAAATCTATGTGTTACTGGCCTAGGAAGCAGCCTGTACCAGTAAACCTTTTGCCTTCATTCCTCACAACATTTGTGACTGGAAAGGAAAGCTAATGTAGGTAGTGACCCCCTTCTAAGCAAACATCAACACTTTCAGGGCTGTGCAGTGGAGCTGGACAAACATGAAAACATATAAGTCATTGGTCACTTTGAATCCTCAAAGCAATAGCTGAGGTTTGTACCGTGTTAGCCATTAGTAAGAGAAAAAAAGTAGAGCTGCGATACCTTTTATTGGCTAACTAATGAAGATGGATGTTACAAAAGAAACTGAGAAATCACAAACTTATATACACATTGGGACAGTAAACATCAAACAAATTGAACAGATGACCAGGTACAGATACAGACTCAGGAGGGGGGGGGGGGTGAGGGAAAAACAGTAGTGGAGGTATGAAATGGGCCCAAGAGGATAGCTGTAATAATGTGAGAACAGTGTCCTTTGAAATGGAAAGTTTCCTTTGAAATGTATTAAACAGTACAAGACAGTATCCTGGTGAGTGGGTTTAGTCTGGGTGGGGATGTAGAATAAGTTGATATTTGGCCATTAAACTCATGTCCCTATTTGGCCGTTCAGGGAATTAAGTTTCTGAATAAATTTGTATTCCCATTCCTTACACTGTTTTTGATTGTGAAAATTGCCCATAAGAATGGTGATCTTGAGGTCTTTCATACTGTGGCCTCTTTTACAAAAGTGCTCAGCCACGATGGTAACCTATTTCTTTGCTGAAAATGATCGGTTTTCTTGCGTGTTTGGGGTGGAAGCTGTCATTCCTAAGGTATGTGCTGCAGTTTTAGTTTAATGGTGGGGTGGAAGTTGTAATTCCTATGGAAGGAAAGCAGTTCTTCCTCGCTTTTAGTCCAGATAATAGTATAGTATAGTATTTGAGGTAGAATAAAGAAATACGTCTATCCAGTCCAACCCATCTAGCAATATCCTTATTTCCTGCCTAACTGTTAAGGAAGGCAAAAAAACCCCACCAAATTTATGAAGGGGGAAAAACTTCCTTCTGACTCAAGTGGCATCGGAAATTTCCCTGGATCAACTCTACTTTAGTATCAATACCAGTAACTTGCAAATTCCTTTTTTTTGAAACTCATCCAGCTTTTTTTTGAAACTGACCAATGAACCTGCATAACAACGTCCACTGGAATACAGTTCCATAGCTTTAACGTTCTCACAGTGAAAAACCTTTCCGAGCTTGAAGCCAAACCTTTTTTCTTCAAGTCTTAAGGGATGTCCTCATGTCCTTGACGTGTTCTATTGGTAAACAATGCCCCAGATAGTTATTGTATGGCCCGTTAATGATTATTTATACACAGTAATCATATCCCCACGCAAGCGCCTTTTCTCCAGCATACATAATTGTAACTTTTCCAATCTCTCTTCATATTCAAGATCCCCCAATCCCCATTAATTTGTTGCCCTCTCTTGAACCCTTTCATTTCAAATATGTCCTTTTTTTACACAGGATTCCAAATTGCACTGCATATTCCAAATGAGGCCTTACCAATGCTTTGTAAAGAGGGAGAATACATTTTCCTCCCTTGAATCCATACCTCGCTTATACAAGACATACCATGCTGGCTCTGGCTGTTGCCACCTGGCACTGCTTGCTACCTTAAGTTTGTTATCCACCAAAACTCCAAGATCCCTTTCCAACAGGGATTCACTCAACACAGAGCCATTTATAGTATAAGTAGCACAAGGATTTTTAAGTCCAAAATGCATCACCTTAAATTTATCAACATTGAATTTCATCTGCCACTTAGCAGCCCAATGTGACAATCTTCTCTAAATCCCCCTTCAACAATTGCACATCCTCTGAAGTTTTTAATGGTCAACAAAGTTTTGTGTCTTCAACAAACACAGAAACCTTGCTGACAATACCCACTTCTAAATCATAATAAATAGATTAAATAGAAGCGGCCCCAACACAGAACCCTGTGGCACCCCACTTAGCACTTTAGTCCATAATGATGAAGCCCCATTTACAACTACTCTCTGCATCCTATTCATTAACCAATTTAATGATGAATTAAATTAATGAGAATATCATCTATGTAACAAAGGTAAGTCATTGGTTAAGTGTTACAGGAGGATAGAAAATCCTCCTCCAAGGTTTTACATGCTGCAATGCCATCTTGATGAGGGATATTTGTATATAGGGCCTCCACATCCATTGGGGACAAAATTGCTTTAACAGGAATGGGACAAAATTGCATTAACAGGAACGGAACCTAATGCAGTGAGTTTATTCAGCAGGTTTGTGGTGTCCTGAATGTAGCTGGGTGTTTTCTTGACTAGGGGTTTAAGGATGCTTTTTATCCAGCTTGAGATGTTCTCTGTCAGAGTGCCAATTCCTGAGATAATGGGTTGTCCTGGACATCCCTCTTTGTGGATTTTGGGGAGTGTATAGAAGCAGCCAACTTTAGGCTTGTCTGGAATAAGGGCACTAATTTGGTCTCTAATGGTCTTAGGTAAGTTATTTATCAAGCTTTTGAGTTTTTTTTTATATTTGGCTCCAGGGTCCTCCTGCAGTTTGCAGTAGTGTGCAGGGTTGGATAACTGTCTGTGAGCTTCCTGTATGTAGTCTGGTGTATTCATGATGATCACTGCCCCTCCTTTGTCTGCTGGGTTTTATGATGATGTTTTTATTTTCCCTCAGTGTGCAAATTGCTTCTTGCTCCTGTGAGGTGATGTTATGTATTCGGATCAGGTTACTGTCCAGGATCTCTTATTCCCTTTTACGGAAACAGTCTATGTATTTGTCGAGGGCAGGATTGAGTCCAGATTTGGGTGTAAATGATGATTTCTTGGTGTATCTGATGTTCTGTCCAGGTGCTGGTTGATTTGTGATGGAGTCCTCTTTGTCATGAAATAATTCTTTCAGCCTGAGTTTCCTGAAGAATTCCTCCATGTCGCTGCACAAAATAATTTTGTCTATTGGTTTACCATGGGCAAAATGATAGTCCTTTAGAAAGTACTGACATCTCAGCCTCACTGGGTGAGTATGACGACAGGTTAATTACACAAGTTTGTTTTGATTTAGCAGTAAAGTGTCCTAGATGATATTCTCACTATCTGGACTGAATAATGGAAGGAAGTAATTCCTTCCATAGGAATTACAACTCCTTCCACCTAACCATTAAACTAAAACTTGACTACTCATATCAACTTTCTGGACACCACAATAAAAATACAAGGGAACACCCTAGTGACCTCGATATACTGCAAGCCAACAGACAGACGCACATACCTTAGGAATGACAGCTTCCACCCCAAACACTCCGAAATGAGTTCATTAAACAGGGATACAATCCTAAAACAATGGGCAATGAAATCTAAAGGGCCATATCTATTCCCAGACACAAAATGTTCAGATACAAATAGAAAGAAAACTGCAACCGTTCACCTTGTATTCACTTACAGTCCACACCTGGAGATCCTATCCCAAATCATAAAAGAACTCCATTCCACACTACAAAGGGATGACAGATTGAAAAACATATTTCCAGTGCATACTGGCATACTGACAGCCCCCTAATTGGAAATGCCTACTGGTACACAGCTCCCTGGGCAAAGCAACAATCAATGGCACTTCCCCTGCCAACAACCTAGATGTGAAACCTGCGCACACATCCACACAACAGACCAAATATATATGCCACATTGTAAACAAATTCATCAAATTAAAGTATTCTCCTGTGGTTCTGCCAATGAGGTGTATCTAATAATGTGCATGAAATGCCCTAACACAGGTTTCTATGTGGGAGAAACAGGACAAACACTGCACAAACGGATGAACTCTCATAAATTCAACACTATGCATGGATTAACGGATGCACCTTTGGCAGAGCACTTTTGTAAAAGAGGCCACAGTATGAAAGACCTCAAGATCACCAAAAACGGCCAAATAGGGACATGAGTTTTATGGCCAAATATCAACTTATTCTACATCCCCACCCAGACTAAACCCACTCACCAGGATACAGTCTTGTACTGTTTAATACATTTCAAAGGACACTTTCCATTTCAAAGGACACTGTTCTCACATTATTACAGCAATCTACTTGGGCCCATTTCACACCTCCACTACTGTTTTTCCCTCACCCCCCCTTCCTGAGTCTGTATCTGTACCTGGTCATCTGTTCAATTTGTTTGATGTTTACTGTCCCAATGTGTATATAAGTTTGTGGTTTCTCAGTTTCTTTTGTAACATCCAGCCTGATGAAGGGGGCTTAGGACTCCCAAAAGCTTGCTGAATTTTTTTAACCTAGTTAGTCAATAAAAGGTATCACAGCACTTCTTTTCTTCTCTTTGAATCCTCACTAACTGAGTCCAGTTGATCCCAGTCATCGATTTACTACATCTACGGTATTTTCTACTACATCTACGGTATTTTCCCTCTTCTAGGTCCTTTACCAAACCATAAACAACATAGAACTATGCTCCAGTTCAACAGAGGAAATGCTTGGTAGGCCTTTTCTAATGCATGTCACACCAATGCTTTGCTTCCTTTACTTTTTTATTTATCAAACCATCAAAAGTCTTATGATAGTGGACCATTTAAGCTTTAATATATGAAGTCAATTACTGCAGCTGACAGGGGCAGAACAACATGCTGCCTATGATCTTTCTGATCTTGCTTTAAAAAGTTCTTTCTTGTACAGTACATAGAAATTCTTTCTAAAAACTTGATTAAAAAGATATTAAAAGGGCATGTCCACCCCAAAAACAAATTCTCCCCCACTGCTGGCCCTACTGTGTAGTGTGTAAGTCCTAGAAAGTAAAGAGTAGGAGCCTGGCTAGAGGGAAAATGTTTCCATCTCTGAGGTGTCCTCTGAGAGGTTTCTGGCTTGCTCAGTGCAGCCCTCCTGCCACCTTTCCTCCCTCCCGATCCCTGTTAGGTTTCCTGTGCCCCTAGTGTAAAATCCCTTTTCTGTAGTGTAGGGCTCCCTCTCCCACCCCCAACTGCTCTATTAGCTTGCAAAAAAAAACTAAGCTGAAGTGTACTTACTTTGCCTCTTTCCCCTGGTGTTCTACACTGCCAGAAGCCTTGTCCTTGATTGGCTGCCTCTCAGACAATCACGGATGCGGCTGCCGGTCCGGTCCCCTGCTTGCAGTCTCATGCAAGCAGAGGGACGTGTGTGAATGCTGCGGCAAAGAGGCTGTGTAAGTACAGATCGGGTAAGTTTTTTTACAAGCTAATATAAATGTTGGGGATGGGACAGGGAGCCATACACTACAGCAAATTTTGTTAAAAGTAGTGGACATGCTCTTTAAATAGTAGTTGTTCACTGGTTTTTCATTGGTCACACACCATAAATGTTGTTCATTGTTCACACACTCTAATAGCCATACAGGTAGTAAGCTCTTTGCAATAATTTCTGCATCCAGACATGGTATTTGTGATATGGATTAACTTCTCACTATAGGCCCTAACTATATAATATAAAAAAATATACATAATGCCCTTATCAATCCTTTATCGATGCAAACATTTTACAATGCTGTCATAAAAACATTAGATCAGATCACTACTGGCTCTGCAAAAATACTACTATGGTATGGGCCCAAATCACATGGCTGAAAAATATTTTATGGTGTCAGTATTTTGCATGTGGTATTTTAACTCTATTTACACTAAAATTAGATGGGGTCTTGTGGATCACATCTCTTTTAATGGATGTGACATTCATGTTTGTCTTTTAGTTTGCAAGCAAGTCATATTCAAAAAGTGCTTGACCTTGCTGCGATTTACTATGATTACTTTGTATAAACTCGAAGAGAAATAAATATTAGCAGTATATAAATGAGACACATGAAAAAGTAATTGGAATAAGTGTGAAACAGCTGTGCTACAAATGGATGCCAGTCCCGGGGCTACACGTGTTCTGGCATTCGCCCTTTTCTCAGATAAAAATAAAAGCACTTTTTAAGGCCAAGAATAATTTACTAAATCAAGTGATGCTTAAGGAAAATAAAACCAAACGTTAGATATAAATGCTTGATTTGTCATCGATTGATTGCATTTTTACAATATATATTCCTCACACACATTTTTTTATTGATTCAAAACAAGCATGTAATGGCTGCTTCAAGCTGTTACTGTATAGTTTAAAATTATAACTATTTCATATTACACTGTTTTATAGAAAATCCAATACATAAAAAGGATGAAAAGAAGCCAGTAATCAAGATAGCTGTAAAATAATAGCATTTAGCTGGGGTTGATGTTGTATAGCTAGTTATAAGTCACGCCGCAATACAAGGAAAAGCTTGCCGCCTGCATTTAAAGTATTTGGATTTACGATATTGTTTGGAAAAAAAACATATTGTTTATATAATTTCTTTTAACATTTACTATGCTTATGTCTGTTAAAGAAAGCTGGAAAGGCTTCCATATGCCATCCTGAAAGAAGGTAACACAATCCTGTGAGTGGTATGTATGTACAGTATGTATGTATGTATGTATGTGTGGTGTATGTAAGTGTGCTAGGATAAGTTAGGAAATGAAATCTCTGCCCTAAAAATCTAAGTTGGAGGGATAACAACAGATACAAGTAGGGGGTTGGTAAATTGATGAGTTATATGTATAAAATAGATTATTTTTTTAATTTATACTTATTTTGTCTAAGTAAACAGTTGCCTCTCAATTAGCAATTGAGTGAAGAAACCATCTGTAATTCTGGAGGTTTATGGCATTTCCTAAATTGTGCTGCTCTTATTCTAGCAAGTTGTAGGTTGGTTTACTGATTATAGAGAGTACAGCAGGACAACCAGTAGTTATTTGACTGCTTGGAAAGGGCAGGAGATATGGTGGTTAGAGAATCAGCTGCTTTGTATATAGGTCCATGGTCCATGGCCCACTCTGGGCCAGAAACCTATAGATACTTTGCATAACAGATGAATGGCAAAATTCTGCTGATTTTCAATATCAGACATACAACCACCTATTATAAAGAATTCATCCATAATCATTTATCTTTTATTATGCATGACATGCATTTATATTAAAATCCGGGCTACCCTCTTCATCACAATTTGGGATGCTGGAATGTGAACAGCCATCTATTTCTTTGTTTATGTTAATATTTTGGCCATTTTGTTAGCACTTTCACAGCTTGTATCTAGATTTATTTGCCTAAAGAGTGCTCCCACTGCCCTTCTTTTGTATGTAGCACTCTAGGACAAGGACCTCCAGCCATTGGGGCTCCAGATATTGGTAAACTCCCAGCATTCCCTTGCTGTCCTCTTAAAGCAGGGGGAATGCTAGGAGTTGTAGGTTTAGAACAATTGTTTGGAGGTCCAAAGGATGGAGATTGCTGTTTTAGGCAATACAATCTATAAAAAGCAGGGTGCATTCTAATTCTATTAAAAAAGCCTGGGATACTGTATGATATAACATATATACTAATTCTGAGCAATTCAGCTTAGCAACAAATCAAATATGTTAGCCGATGATGTACGATTCACCACCCCACCCACCCCCAACCCCCATCAGATTCTCTTTCTATGAAATTAAACTGTTGGCATAGTTTCCTGTTGTTGAGTCTCCTTATCTTGAATGCTGTGCACTATATATCAAATTAGCAGAATAAATTCAGAGTTAATCAAATAAAGGTGTCACAAACATAAAACAAATTACTGCCCAGAAAACATATTACATCTAATGGAGGATCATAAACAAGATTTTGAAATTCAAAACATTAGCATAGTAATGAAATCTAAATGTAGAGCGCCAACAGAGGATGATGCTAAAAAGCATATTAGATGTCTAAACTTAGTTTGATTGGAAGGCAAATCAAGTTTAGTAGAAATCGGATATAAGTGCCTGCACACAATATTAGTCATACTGTCACATGCTTTATTGTGCAGTTCTGTACCATTTAAGTGTTATGTTATTGTTCTTGAAACTGCCTGTGTGGGAGTTTTCACATTTGAAGGATACTATACTTCTGCAGTACAAAAATTTAATTGAAAACTAGGAGTCATAATAGTAAATTTATAGAAGCAATGATATTGAAATTATGTCTACATACATTCCTACATTTAGAGTTCTACAATAACAACTGCAAGATTTTACATAAGAGAAAACTAATTTGGTATGACCCCAGACCCGATCACTATATGATTAACAGAAATGCAAAATGTTTATTTTGGGTTAACAAGCTTCTTCTCTTTTTAAGATATTTTTACAGAAGGGAGTATTGTATTGTTAGATGAACAATTGTTATGACAGGGATAATACAACTGATGAACAGTTGCCAGGTGATTTACTCACTGTCACAATCAGAGTGTCATTAAGGCATTACTTTATTAAAACCTATAATTAAATAGAAATGTATATGTACATAAAGAACAGGGATAGTTGACTAAAAAAGATTAAGTTGCATATACAGTACAGAACAGTTTATTAAATTGATACAGTGCCCCATACTATGAAATATTATCAGATTTTAGGCTTTGGGGGTCTTTGTGGTTGAATATTAGAAAAACTCTAAAAACCACTAATAAAGCTGCAACCTGTTAATTTTAACAATTTTGTGGAATATTTATAAATCTGTTGCATTCAGGTAGAAATGACAGATGAAATACTGTTAGGGAGATTCACACAGAGCTGCAGGTGCGCAGGATAAATCTCCTGGAAGTTATTCAACAATGGCTGTGCACCTCTGGGTGATATTTTAAAGAGCTGCATGGTGATGGTGAATAACCAGTCTTAGGATTGCTGGATTTAGGTGTTCCTTTCCCCTGGGGTCGCGTAACTTACACCAGAGTCTTAGAGCAACACTGCTCTAGTAGGCTCCGCCCCCTCCTCCCCGTCAGCGACGAGGCCAATAGGAAGGCACGCTCTGCAACAAGCGTGCCTTCCTATTGGCTCGTCGTTGATGGGGAGGAGGGGGCGGAGCCTACCAGAGCGGAGTTGCTCTAAGACTCTGGTGTAAGTTACACGAACCCTACCTGCGACGCCAAAATCACTTTGTGGTAGTTTCTGCTCACTTGAGTGTGGTTGGGCTGGATGAAATATTGAATCGTAAAACTGCCCTTGAACCTGTAAAACCCACGCTAACCCAATATTATATTGGCAGGTTGGATTTCACACCCATTTAAACAATAGTATCATAAATTTCCTTTTTATATACCTCTTTTGAGACAGATATATGTAGCTTCTTGATAGTGAACATTGTTTCCATAAAACTGTGACCGAGTGTAAATAAGTGAGAAAAGGAAAGATGAAATTCTTATTGGTGGGACCCAACAACCCATTCCACCAGATGTTCTGTACAGTATCTTTACTTACAAGAACCTTAGGCTATTAAAATATACTGTGACAATATTACTCATCATAAATGTGAAAGGAAATATAACACATTCAAGGTTGTTCAATAAAAGTTCTTATCGTTTAAAATGGTGCTAATTTTGCCCCAATCCATTAGATGTAAGCTTACAAATGTTAAATAAGATCTGATTGGTTGGGGCAAAATTAGCACCATTTTAAACGATAAGAACTTTTATTGAATCTCCCTGATTGTTTTTATAATTGCATAACATTAGTTCATCCTAAAATCTTTGCTGCCCAACGCAATAGGTGATGGATTTTTTGTGGAAAGCATTAATCAGTGTGTGGGAATGTCTAAGTTATTAGGAAACGTGTTACAAGCAAACCAGAGGAATTATTTATTTTTCATTTATGATGTGCTCTGGGCAATGTTTTCCTTTATTTTTTATTTTATATATGTTTTAACCTGCATATTGATTCATCTACTCCATGGTAACAGCTTCCAGCACCACAATCCATACATTTTCCTTGCCTAGAACTGCAGTTCTATTAATGTTATTAGTCAGCAGCCAAGTCCTGCTACAATATATTCTAGTTGTGCTACAGCCTGTATCAACATTCCATTCCTGCAATACGATATTTCCAGCAAACAGAACTATGGTTCTGCTCCAGCCTTTTTAGTACCCTTCAGGCCTGTCTGTGTTTTTCAGGGTTTAAATCACTTTATAGTCAGCACTATTGTTCTGCTAATGAGTTCATTTTGTTCTAGGAGTTATTATGCTGATCCAGTCTTTTGTCAAGATTTTAGACTTGGTCCTAGAAAGTAGTCAATCATTTTTTTATTATGTGTCACTCATTTTTCTGAATCTTGTCCTGTCTGTTGATCAGCCTAGTCCAGTCAAATACAGTCTGGTGAACTTTTCATAAAGCCCATGAATCATCTGCTCATACAGTATTCCATCTTGACTTGTTCATTGTCATTCACTCTTCTTTAATGGGTATGTTGTAATATAGAAAAAAGTGGTTTGGTTTCTTAAGCAAGTGTCTCAGACAAAATGTATTTTCTGTCTATAGAACAGCTCTTTAATTAAAAGACACTAGAAATAAAATCCTAAGTACTGTTTGTTTTAATCTAAAAAGAAATGTGGCTGCTTCTGGGTTGTAGAAATCATAATTATAGACAAAATAAAGCATATGGCTAATACAAAAACAATCACATGATTATATTACCATGGTAAACAAGGCAATATAAAATAATAAATATAATCAGGGTTATTCGATAAAAGTTTTTATTGTTAAAAATGGTGCTAATATTGCCCTAACAAATCAGATCCTATTTAACATTTGCAGGGTTATTCAATAAAAGTTCTTATCGTTTAAAATGGTGCTAAATTTGCCCCAACCAATCAGATGTTAGCTTTCAAATGTTAAATAAGATCTGATTGGTTGGCACAAATTTAGCATCATTTTAAACAATAAGAACTTTTATTGAATAACCCTGCAAATGTTAAATAGGTTCTGATTTATTAGGGCAATATTAGCACCATTTTTAACAATAAAAACTTTTATTAGAACTTTTATTGAATAATCCCGTTGAAATCTAACATCAGATTGGTTGGGGCAAAATTAGCACCATTTGTTATGATAACAAATTTTTTATTGAATCTCCTTATTGTCTTTCAATGTAGATAAAATGTTCTTCCTTGGCAAAGCACCAAAGGAAATGGAACACAAAATAATGTGACCTTTTTCATTGTACTTTAACAAGTCAATGAGAAACAGTGTATTATGCAATTATTATTAAAAACATGAAGATTTGTAAATTGTAAGAGATGACAATCCATTTATATAAAATTAGGATATGAAAAATAATTTTGGATTTCCATTGCCTCTATACGGACTCTAGTGTGTCTACCTACTCATGTGCTTCCTAAAATGAGCAGTGAGCTGTCAAAGATGCCCCTCGTCTATGGCTGACAGCTTCACCACTCCCCTTGACAACTTCACCACTCCTACTGACAGCTTTAAAACTCCCCCTTCAGATGACATGACTGTATTTCCAGTATGTTGGGGGGCTGGGAAACTGTAAAACTGTGGGCAGCACATTGGATGGGCTAGGAAACATAATGGGAGGTATGAGTAGTATGTCCTACCTTCCTGACAAATATATAAATTATATTAGAAAACTGCTCATTTGATTAGCTTATTATTGCTACTCCTTACTATGTGTAGCCACACATTTACTGTATATACTGTATGTTTAACTTGAACAGGTCCCTCAACCTATTAATTCGGGTTCACTAAAATCTGCATCCCAGTCAATTTAATACCTAACCCTGAGCTGCTCTGCTGCTTTCTCTCTTTTAAGTGAAATTCAGCCAGAACAGCGTTGTTTTTTGAACAATAGTTTTTCTTAGGGATAATGAATCTTTTTGTTTTGATTTGTTTTGATTTTTTGTTTATTTATTGCTTTTGAATTTTTCAATTTGTAAATCTGTAGTACTTATTGATGTTTTGTTTTGCTGAAAAAAATAATAATAAAGTGTAAACTGTAAATTTAACCTGTATAATTCTAATTGAAATAAAGTGACACCTTATGTTAATTCATAGTGCAGAGCAAAATGTAAGATGAAAGTACACAAGCTACTACTGGCTAATGAACAGAAACTCTCAATTGACATCCCCCACGCATTCTGCTTATGGAAGGGAAAATTCTTGTTGCTGTCCAGTATTTCTTTTGATTTATATTTAGGATTACATAATATAGTGAAAATATAGCTCTATAATTGTTTCTGTAGATAAATTATGGTATTACAACAGGTATTGGGAGTATAGTGTGTTATTAACTGATTATTAAACATTTAAATGTCTGTGCCTCAAATTAATGCTAAGCCTTATTCCTTATAGGAGTGGGACCATGTGATACTTTTGACATGTTTTTCCAACAACTAAAAATTTAAAGGAGAAATGCATGCTAAAAATAAATTAGGATCAAGTAACAGGAACCTAAACCAATCTGTATTTATCTAATACATACCATAACAAAATACGGTATGCATTTGCATTTTTAATAATTTGTTATTAAGTTATATTATTTATTTCTTCTTAGAAATATTCTAATATATATGGGAAGCTCCAATTACCTAAAATGTATAGCCATATAATACACAAAGCAATAAATATATTCAGGGAGATTCAAAGATTTTAGTTTTCAAATGTTAAACTAGATCTGATTGGTTAGGGCAAACTTTTTAACGTTAAGAACTTTTATTGAATCTTTCTGATTGTATTTTATATTCTTATAAATAGTGCTTCACTATGTCACGAGTTTTAATTGATGTATAGCTATGTCACATAAACATTTTAAAATATAAGGATATTAGAAGTCATTTAGTTCCATAACTTCTAATATCCTTATATTTTTATATTTTAGTTCATTAAAAAAAAAATAATAAAAAAATTAATAATATATACTGTTTATATAAATATACTGTATAAACAGTAAGCTGGAGCGGCACTCTCAACTGACCAAAACATCGACCCGGGGGCTTCAAATAGGGTACACATACAGAAATACAGAAGGTAAGAACAGAGCACTCCTGGGATTTTAATATTAATACATTTTTTGTGCCACATTGATGCGTTTCGGCCCCGTAAGGGCCGTTCCCAAGATCTCAAGAGAAACAGTAAGCTGGAGCGGCACACCTGACCAAAACATTGACCCGGGTGCTTCAAATAGGGTAAACATACAGAAGGTAAGAACAGAGCACTCCTGGGATTTAAATAGTAATCATTTATTTGTAACACATCAACGCATTTTGGCCCAGTATGGGCCGTTCTCAAGATCTTGAAATGTGTCGATGTGACATGAATAAACATTAATATTATTAAAATCCCAGGAGTGCTCCATTCTTACCTTCTTCTGTATATATATATATATATATATATATATATATATATATATATATATCAATGGTAAAGACTGGCACTCACTAACTAGATGCAGTTGCCAGGGTGCTCCTGAGGGATCCAATAATACAACAAACAATGAATCAGGGCACTCCTTGGTCTTGCAAATAAGTGGTTTTTCACAAAAAACCAAACAAAAAAAAAAACACAAAGAGGGGCGGGAAAACACATGCCATTGATGTGATGTGAATAAACCCACTTATTTGCAAGACCAAGGAGTGCCCTGATTCATTGTTTATTATATATATATATACATATATACACACACACACAATCAAAATGTATAGTAGGTCCCAAATATGTGCATTACTATTTAGACTTGAATACAATAGTCAACAGATGAAAAGGATCATCTATCATATATATAATATATAGCCTTTATACAGTTTTAAAAGAAAAGTATGATGACATTAGTATAGCTGAAACATAGATAAATGATTCACATGACAGTAAATGGGCAATAAATGTAGAAGGCTACCCCTTGTTAAGACATGATAGTGTAAATAATAAAGAATGAGGTATGTATGGGAATATAAAGGATAAGACTAAAGCAATATGTGTGAAGCTGTGCACAGAAAGCAAGAAGGTGGGTAAATAAACTGTAGGTGTCAGTTACAAGCCACCAAATTCTAATGAAGAGGGGAAAAATTTCCCTCCATGTGCAGTGGGCATGTTCTAGTCATGGGGGATTTTAATTAACCTGACACTGATTTGAGTAGATGGAACTGCCAACAAGTGAGCTTAGCATGTCATCTAATATATGTTGCAAAGAACAAATTGGTCTAGGATAAAATAAAATTATATTTAGAAATTTAAATTTACCAAATGTTATGGTATTACAATATTTACAGACTGGGGTGATATGTTTTTGGGTAAAGATACTGAACAAAAGTGGACTGTTTTCAAAGGGGTATTAAACGATTTCTCTCCAATAGGGAACAAATGTAAAAAAAAGTCAGCACCTGCTTGCCTTAAGGCTTAGGTAAAAAGTGAAGTGGAAAGAAAGAAAATTGCATTTAGAATCTTTAAATAAGAGGGAACAGAACAATCCTTCAGGAATTATAAAACCTTTAATGAGGATTGGAAAAAAGCAAGTAAGCTAGTTAAATTAGAAAATAAGTATGGATAGCTTAACAAAGAAAGTATATCAATAGTTAAAATATTAGGACATAGAGTGTGGGACCATTATATAATATAAACAATTATATATACACTATAGATAAACCTACCAATATTTAAATGTTTATTACTTCATTCTGAAAAATATGTATTGAAAACACTATGGGTAAAAAATGTTGGAAAATAATTACACCATGTCTTTACCATGATTGCAAAATACTCAATTAACACAGTATTTAACACATTGGTTGTGCCCAATTGATCCATGTTGCTGCATTTTTGGGCTCCTTTAACAAGTGTAAAAAAATGTTAAAAATGAAAGCCCAGAGCTTAATATTTTTAAATAAATTAAGAGTATAATAAAAGTTTCTATCAAAATAATTAAATAGTATAATTCAAAGAACTGATCTCACCTTATGTAAGAACTTATTAGTCACATTTATTAAAGAGCACTGGAGTGTACTATAATATTGTTCCTACTACATGAATAAACCATTGCCTCTCCAGCAGATACAGGATCTAATTATACTATATGTTTGAGCTATTATACTATAGTAAGTTTTAACTCTGACATTTTAAATATCTGTATTTATTTAATGCTGCCTTACTTTTACAAAAATCTTTGTCACAAAAAAGCCAAAACTTTACCAAGCATAATGATTTTATTATCTATACACCCCACTTTGCAACAGTGTTAGTATGATTAACAAACAGCTTATTTAAACCATACGTATGTCCACTATTATACAACACAGACCCCACACATGCACAATGCTGTTCAAATTTAAATGATATGAGTAAACACCAACAAAACCAAAATAACACATTATAAAAGGGACTGCTCAGGCATGTGAGTACTGTAGAACTTTGTCAGATTTCCTCTGCAAGCATGGTGGATGTATAAACAAACATCTACCTGTCTGTTTTTTTGGTTGTGTTTACCAGAATCAAAATAAATATATTTGGACAGCCTTTACAGTGGGATTGGGTCTTTCTTGTGTTGGCTCATTGTAACCATGAAAAGAGATGTTCTACAGGGAAATTTGTGGTGCTTTTATGTGACCTATTTAACAGCAGCAGACAGCTGGTGTTAAAGTTATGCAAAAGGTAAGATGAAGCAGCTGCTATAGTACCCTAGTGCATTTGTTCATTTTTTTGCACCTGTAATTCAACAATGACACTTATTGCTGTATATTGCTTTTATTATAAAGTACTTGGGTCTGGTATAACAGTGTAATTAAGCTGTATGTGTTTAAGTTATTTATTATTGGGTAAAAAATGAAAGTGTTCATAGAAACATTAATATTTGGGGTTTCAGTAGATTTTTAATAGCTGCCCACCTCAAGCAATGACCATTTTACATTTTTATAGCTAGTTGTTACATAAAAAAATGCATACATTTTAGTGCACATCCTTAAAAAATCTGCTACTAAAGTTTATTATGGCTCAACACATAAAAGATGCAAACATTTGCATGACTTGAGGACAAGATAGTGGGTGTTTATAATAATATTAGGAATTGTGTAAAAACTCCTCCACAAAAAGTGATTTGATAAACGTCAGCACAGTGGATATTGAATTCTTATTTTCAATGCTATTTTATCATGTTTCTAAATCAAATCCCCATTTTCTTTCATTAAGAAGACTACCAATACAGGAAAAAGGGGGTCCACAACATTGACTTTTCTATTTCGACTCTGTACATGTGTACGTGTCAATGCAACTTTCTTAATACAAAATAATTGCTTATTATAAATTATTAATAATATTATATAAATAATAATGTAATAATTTAGATCATAATTAAGGAAATATACTGGCAAGGCAATGTATACAGAGGTAAGCCCGGGATTTCAAAGAGTTATCAAGGCCACTCACATTTTAAAGTATACCTTCTGTATTTTTCCCTTGCTATTCCACTGTAGTTGCATATTTTATGTTTCTATAACTGTCACACAGGGGCAAACTATAAATTAGAGCTGTTTGACACAAGGAATGTGGGACCAATTGTTAAAGTCACCCTATAACAAATAGTGCAGCCCTCTTCTTTAAAATATAAGGATATTAGAAATCATCATGGAGTTCTGTGACTTTATAAAACTGTAAGTTATAGGCATGCACCTAGTATCTCAATTTTCTTTTTTCTTGTCCATGCTATTGTTATACATGAAAACCTCATCATATTAAAATTACATTTTTGGTATAAATCATTTTTACTTACTTGTATTGTATAAAAAGTTAGTTTGCTTAACTCAGTGCCTATTTGTACTAGAGTGTGGTCTCTGTAACTGCCTAAAGCTGGGTACACAAAGGACAGATTTTTGAAAAATGACAGACAGGATCTGCAAGATCCTGTCTGTCATGTTTCAGAGATCAAGATACACACAGTCCCGAGCGTTCTCCCTATACACAACATAGGGAGAACGCTCGGGACTGTGTGTTTCCCTCGACCGTGTCCGAATCTACTATAGGGAGACTACTGCCACCTAGGGCAATTTACAGTCTCTCTCGTTCCAACAGTATCAGGGCTTTATCTGTACTTTGTGTACCTAGCTTATTTTATTAGTTTCATGCCTGTTCACAAATAAGTAAAATTTTTATGACTGTATCTTGGCTCCCATTGATTTAATCCCCTTTCAGTCTGACACCCCTTGACCCCTTGAACTTTTTGATTGCCTCTTCAACAAGCTGCTAACAGAGAAAAACAGGGCATAATGTGTAAATAATAATATCTATAGCTGCAAATCAAGAGGTGCCAGAACTGTAGGTAACTGTCCAAGCAAAAATACAATAAATGACAGCATCTATCATCAATAAGCCAACTTTGTTATGCGATTAACCGCTACTTGATTTAATGCTGTATAGATAACCTAATTAGGTGTTGTTTTGTTTATTAATCAATAATTAGAAAATTTTAAAATGGTCTATGTATTTATATCTTCAATTACTTTTTATTTACATTAACCACAAAACTGAAATCTCAGAAAGAAATGAATGAGAAGCATAAAATGTGTCAGTGTGGTTGTAATCTGATTCTGTCATTTGTGTCATATGTTTCTAGATTCCTTCAACACATTTTATCTAGCCTGCCAAAACTACTGCAGTATCTCATTAAAGGGTATGTCCCACTCCCCAAAAAAAAACTTTTGATAATATGCTAAGTGCCCCCCCCACATACCCTTTATGCATCTTCTGCAATTTAAATTCCAATTGTTTTTGTATAAGAAACTGTTTATCCTACTTGTTATGGGTACAGTAGACTGCTTTTATAAAACTGGTTAAACTGATTTCATATAAAATACCCAAATGTTTCATTAACATACTTCAAACAGCAAATATTGCAGGAAGACACCAAAGCGCAAAGCTAAGTTTGCAAATAATTTATTCACCAGCCAAACACAACATGTTATGAAAAAGAACGCATGAGGGTTCGAAACATGTTGTATTTCGCTGGTGAATAAATTATTTGCAAACTTAGCTTTGCACTTTGGTGTCTTCAATATTTGCTCTTTGAAGGATTTCACTGGTGTGGATGCAGCCACGCTGCAGGGGTGGACACTGGAGAATTGGTGAGTCGCTGGAATGCTTACTTGTGTTTGGAGTTTCATTAACATGTATTTCCCCCTTTGATTTAAATTCATTATGAGCATAGTCAGCCTTTTAACAAACCTCATCACATTTGGAAGTGATTATGGAAATAGCGGGGATATTGCCTAAAAGCATTCCATGAGAACAAGCTGTCAGTCTATGATGCTTTCATTAGCATTTAATAAAATAATTGGTACATGTGCTCTCTACTGCACAGGAATCTTGGACATTTAAAAATACATTATAGAAAATAATGCAAAATAGTCTTTAAAAGAAAAATGAAAAGAAACAACTAAAATTGGAAAAATATTATTTCATGTTTGTCATACCTTCAGTAAAAAGCCTCTTTTAATTAGTTCAGTTTTTATTGATTAATGTTTTTTATTTACATCTTTTAGTGGAAAATATTAGAAAGTAAATTACACTATTAGCATGTTGTAGATAAGAAAGGCTGACAGAGTTCATTAAAGCTGCATGCTTCCTGACCAATCAAATGGCACATTCTAATTTTCGTAGCCGACAGACAGGGAAAGGCAGGATTTATGGTCTGGAGAACGGGAGTTTGGACAATAAAATCTTCTTTCTGACATAACACAGGAACACAAGAGTGGGTGGGTTTTATTGTATACCTATTTAACTTTCTGCTGACCATGTGTGTATTTCACCAGTATCGTTGGCCTTTAAAGGCACCCCAGCATATGTACAGTGACAAAGCCACTTAATTGGATAGTACTTACTACTCTGCTATAAATATCAAACCTTCCAACTACTAGAATAGTATTATGAAATGAAGCAGTTTTTCATTTATCATGATAAATGAAAATGATTCATAGGCTAGGAATCTTTCTGTAGTGATGACTGTGCAAGTGTAAGGTCACAGCAATATTATAAGCTTCTTTTGTTGATACTAACACATTGTGAGCTTGAAAATGCAAAAAGGAGCAGGTCTGGTCTGCAGCCATTATTTATTGGCTGTGGTGTTATCCGTTGTGGCCATGAAAGGAAGCCAGAAGACGGGGGAAGACAGCAGAAGGCACCATGAATATCTTAGTTCAGGAAAGTAAGATTTTGTGTTAGGGCTTTTATGGGTAGGGAATGAAGTATAAAATTTAGTTGGAGTTAGACATGTCCTTTAAAAAGTTTTCATACAATTGGCTGCTGCAGATTAAAGGCTTGTACACATGTCTGATCTTGGCACCAATCCATGACCCCCTTACCTTATGGCCGACAAAGCACATGTGTATGGGTTCGGTCGGAGGGTTGTTTATTGATCGTCAGGCCGAACGCTTACACACGTGCGATTATCGGTCGTAACGGCCATTAGTTGTGTGCATGAATGCGCTCAGGTCGGTGGCAAGATTGTAGGTGTGTACGAGGCTTAAGAGCACCGGCATACTTTTGCACCACTAAATACGCTATAATATGTATCAATGAATAGTGATTAGTTCATCTTCATATCAAATGAATTTTGTAGGAAAGATATATAACCCTTTTGACTAAATGCATAAAAATAATATTACAGAAAATTAATGATTTTAATTAATTTAATGTGAATTTTTCGTTTGTCAAAGTTATTTTAAATCAAAATGTCTGCAGTTTAGGAAGAGCTGATATGTCCTTTAATTAAAAAAGGAACTGTTAGTAATTACTAAGTGCAAATGAAAAAATTAAATCAGCCATTCAGGCATATGTATTATTGTACAGTATAAATCTATTTTAGTTTAAAAATGTTCCAATATCAGTAACAAAGCAGAATGTGATTATGGTTAGCATGTAAACAATAAATATAGGCATAATAAATGTTATTTACATTCATAGACATGAATGGGACTTACATAACCAGCAGCAAAGGATCATGGGCAACAGGAATGAAGGGAGAATCATATTGTTGGAATGGTTATAAGGTATTTGTTTTACATGTAAAATCACCTGAATTAACTCCAGTTCAAAAAAAAAAGTCACAGAAAAAAACGCAAACCAGATATTGATAACCACGCAACCACTGTAAGAAATAAATTAAACAAACACTAAACCGCTATTGAACATGTTAGCTTGAACTTGACCTCTGAATTTACCACTGTGGCCAGCAGTGAAGTCCCCTGGTAGTTTTCGAAATATTTTTGAGACACAGGAAGATTTTTTTGTATTGTTTCCCTTGTCTTATAAAAATAAATTAATCATGCAACATATAATGTTTCTTTTTTTGCCTAATTATAGATGTTACCAAGACAAGTTTTATTTGGTTTATTATGACTGTTAAATTTATATATTTAAATAAAAATGCTCTGATAAATTCAATTTAAAATCTGAAAAATTAAAATTAAAAAGTATTACCTCCCCAATTACGCCATTTCATTCAACACACTTAAACCTTACATTTCTATACCTTTCCCAGTAAGAGAAAATATTTTTCTCTTGACCCGCTCATAAAGGACTCATGTCTACTATTTATTGCTGCTTACAGGATTTCTCCTCTAGGGCCTTGGAACCACATATTTATATGTTAGCATGGGAAAGAGACATTGGTTCTCCAATCTCAGTATCAACATGGACAGATATACGGTTGACTGCTAAGAAATCCTATATTTGTGCACTTTACAAGGAAAAGCTAAACAAAATAATCTTCTGTTGGGACCACACCTCACAACTGTCAAATAAACTATAAATAGCTAAATAAACTATAAATAAACAATGTGCTGGAGATGTGCTGGCACAATGGGTTCACTAATGTATATATTCTGGAAATGCTTAATTATACAAATTTATTGGAGATTAGTCCAACATCGTTAGACTTATCCCACTGGAGCCTCTGACTTATTTTAGAAATCAGGCACATGGAATATCTTACAGCTCTACTTGGGAATAGAATAGCCAAAGTTGTTCTGTATTGTTTTTAAGCAAATGCGGACATACATTGTATATATGTTCACAATTTTTCAACAGGACAGTTATTACTGATTTAATATAATTAATAGTAATAATCTTAATAATAATCTTGCAAAGACACATCAGAAATGGCCCATCTAAGGTCTTATAGCTTAGAACGCATATCTTTTGCTGATAATGCAAGCTGTTCAAAATCTGTAAGTGATTATTTGCAGACACTTTCCTACATACTAAAAAAAAATAGCACAGTCTATGCTCAAGGGCAACATAATGTAAAATTAATAAACTATAACTTTTTAAAGTGGACAATATCATTGTATACAGCTAGATCTTAAAGGGTAACTAACAAGCTGTATCTCACCTCTCCCTTTTGCTGTGACTGTTGGTTGAGTCATGAAATAACCTGAGGGTTCTAGGGTTCAGCTCCCATAATCCTAATATTTTGGTGGTCTAAGTGTACACAGTACATTTCACATGCTCTTTACTGCACAGTAGATCAAAACAGAGACGTGCCTCTTATGCACAGATCATGTTACAGCAGATGCTGCCTCTCAGATAATTATTTTTGTATTCCCTTTTTACACACACATTCCTTTGCTTGTGATACCAAAAACCCAAAGTAATCTTTGCTGTTTATTCCTTATTAAAGAGGAAAGAAAATATCATAAGTGTGTGGATTTGAATCTTTTACCTCATAAGCGGTGTGTTTCTAAAAGTAGAGCATTAGTCCACTAACCCACCAGAGCTCAAAGAAAACAGGTAAAAAACAGATGACTATTTTATATTGTTCCTGGTAGGCTGTCTTCAATGCAGCTTTCAAAGTCTTTTCAGGGATTTCCATATTGGTTTGGAGACATCTGTATTGAAAGTATTTGCATAGAGATATAGATAATGGGGTCATGGGTTTCGTAATACATGCACATACAAGGCTCTTTGACTACATGGGCTGTGAGCTGTACAGGAAACAACAGTTCGTTACAAAATCCACTCCTTATATTACTTAAATGCAACTAACTAGAGAAGACTATTCCAATCTATAGGTGTTCTGGGTAGAAAAGTTTTCACATTAGAAGTAAAAGGAAAAGTTTTATTAAAAAAATAATTTTCCTTCAAATCAAAG
This sequence comes from Hymenochirus boettgeri, assembly GCA_019447015.1. NCBI lineage: Eukaryota > Metazoa > Chordata > Amphibia > Anura > Pipidae > Hymenochirus > Hymenochirus boettgeri. The sequence goes on along the minus strand of CM033470.1, from coordinate 200,524,239 downwards.
TAGCCCTCAAAAATTCAGGAATCAAATATTGTTAAGTATTAAAGATTAAATAAAAAAACAAAAACAATCTGATATATCAGGAGATATACAAACTTAAAATATGAGGAAATATACTACCAAATACAAGAGCTATCATGTAACATTTATTTTACAACTGGAGAAAATAATTAATAAATCTAGGCTTAATCTCATATTTAGTAGAATATATACACACATGCTAGAGAATTGGTTTACTCCTCTGCTGTACTGCAGAAAACATTGCAATATGAAGATTGGAATATTTCATTCAATATATTTCCACTGAATTATTAGAGGCACCATACAGAATTGTCAAGGACAGGACTTTTGGTTCCTTTAGTCATCTGAACACTTTTCATATCCTGGTTCTTTGGTATTTAAATAATTTAATGATGTTTTATTTTCTACTAGCAGTATATATACATATTGACAATATAGGGATTAAGGAAAATATATACTTAGATTTAATGTATTGTAAATATCATTATTAATATACAAATCCCACAAATAGGCAAATGTAAATTTCTTTAGCACTTGTACCTACTTATAGGGGGACTGAAGCACAAATTAACTCGCCCTAACAAAAGCTGGGGGTAAATCTGGTGCTTAAAAACTTACCTTACCTAGGATAAGTGCCTAGAAGGTACCAGCTGTAGCCCCACTGGAGTGGACCCAGAGATTTAGGTCCTTACCCTGTGTAACACTTAAGGGAGGGGAGTTTTTTTCTTAAAGGGAGAAATAAATGTTTATAGTAACTGAAGTTCCAGTGAATTCCCATGTAAGAGGGACCTTAATATGATTTTTAACTTTACAAATGTATATATATATTTTTTTTTTTCCCCAAGCTCACCTGCTGGGGACACCCTTTGAATGTGCAAATCTTCAGACCAATACATTTGAAACCTTTGAAATTTGCCTTTGAAGTGAAGGCAACATCAATGATTACATTGCTCTTTTGTATTTTAAATTTTTTAAAGCGACTCAGGACCCTTTTACAAAGGGAATCGTCCAAACTTTTTATTAGCATTTATTTCAGCTGTCAGGTCTATTCCTGGCATGTTTGACTTTAGTTATTGATTGCTACTAAGTAATTTTCCAGTAGAAACCACCTCTTTTGCTTCCCATGTATTAAATTTGCTATATATACATATGTATCACCAGTTTATCTGGTGCAATATATTTGCCCATTTCCAAACCACATGTATTCAATTATACATTATTTGTTACCAATATATTAAATGGAGTATGAAAAGCATTAATAGGGAAACATTTTTTACCATGGAGAGCTAAAAAGTATATTTTAATTTGGAATAATTTAGAATCAATTACCTGGAACATACTATACCAGGAACGTCCAACTTGTGGCACTACTGATGTTTGAAAACTACAACTCCCACAATTCCCCTACAAACATTCTGCAACAGCCCTCTGCTGTTGGAAGCAAGGGAATGCTGGGGGTTATAGTTATCAAACATCTGGAGGGCTGCATGTTATGCATCCTTGCATTCAATTAATTCATGAATAAATATGTAACATTTAAATTAAACAATAACCTTTTATAATTTGGATCTCTTTTGCTCTGTTACTGAAAATAAATAATCCCAAATCCTCCACCTAGTTGTATGTTATCATCAACACAATGGACTGTTGCTCCCCCAAAAAACCCTTTACTGTTAATAATAATATCAATATCAATATCAAACAAGGTAAAAAAAAATGGCCTGTGTAATGCAGTCCTTTCCCACACCCACTACATAAGCTTTCATTAATAGAAACCAGAAGAATTCTGCAGCACTTTGGCTGATTTTGGTTTTTTTTAACATCACAAGGCAATATATTGGTCATGTGCTGTAAAGTCAAGCTCTATGACACACACAATGACCTTAGTATTAAAGGGATAGTTAATAGAAAGTGACACTGTTTTTCACACACTTTGCAACAAATAGGATTTATTACATTTCATTATGTGTCTCACCGATTATTATTCTAGTTCATTTCATTATATATTTGCTACTAAAGGATTTAGAATTAGGTTTACATTTCAATTGCATCAAATTTTCCTAATACATTACTCACATTACAAACATGATTTTACTGGTGAAATGAACTCTTGTGTTGCGAGGTCTATCTCCCAACATATAATAAATGTAGTGTTAACATCTTTGCCTTACCTTTATTCACATGATAAATGCAATTCTTTCTAAAAAGGAAAGACAGTTATCTCTGCTTCATGTAGAAAACATCAGCTGCCTCTGTAATGAAGGGATATCAAAGAATGTGCTGTGGATAAACAAGTTCATTTCCAGTGATGTCCTTTACCATCCTCCCAACCTTTTAAATATTCTCAGCTTTCTGATCATGAACAAAGTCCATCTTCAAATATTTTATAAGAAAATACTAAATAAATTGCATCGCTTTCTCTGCACTTTTATTTTTTTTTAAAAAAGCCTTCAAATAAAATATAAACAAGGAGCAGAAGGATTTTTTACAATGTTTTCAGCAAATATTGTAGCAAAGCAATCAAAATACAACAGGTGAAGGAATTTGATGCAATGATGTAAACTCCAGTCCACAGAGCTCCTTCTTATCCTCGTCTCTGACAGATACAGCACGCAATGCTGCAGTCCCTAATCCTAGCAAGAACTATGGCTCCTACACCCCCAGATCACAACATCCAATGAAAAGAAGATGCAAAGACTTCATATTTTTTTCTCTGGTTCCATAATAACACAGGCTGCTGAGTATTTGCTGATTTTTCTCCATTCCCTAACATTCAGTATGAATGAAGCAAAGCAAATGCACTGCCCATCCTCTCATGAGGACAGGATGCATTTATGTGAAACATGAGGAGAATGCCTAATGCTTGAAGAACCAGGGCTGCATTCCCAATGAGCTCTCATTACAGACATGCTGTTGAATTACACTCACTGGTATTATCTTACACACTTACCTTATTTGCAGTTCTTTACACTTAGCAACTGTTTATTCTACTTAAGTAAAGAAAAAGGGAAAATAAAATTGATTGGTCTGTTTCTTTTATAATCACCAGCATGTTAGTTATCATCAAGATACCCAAATAAACCTAATCTACACAGATATAACAACCCCTGGTACACAAATCTAGAAACATTCCACTAATCATTTTGTTTGATTTCAATGTTTTAATACAAACTACACTAGTGACTATTCATTCCTGTAGTTACTTATTTTATTTGACTTTTTGCAGTGTTAAAAAATCAAGTGATTCATTTAAATCTTATTTTTCAAAGTGAATCTCTAAAAACATGACCTTAATGCTTTGGCTTATGCAAAAAAACATGCCAACACATTATCTGGGCAATTTACGGAGAGTAATTAATGTGACTTTAAGCCAGGAGTTGCAATGGGTGCGAGCAGAGGACAGCTCAACCTATTTAACCTAGTGGTTGCACCTTTTTTAGAATTGCATCTAAGGGCAGATATTTTCTGGTTTTAAAGTAGAAAAAAAAACATCAGGTTGAACCCAATCGGAATCTACATTCCCCTGTATATGTCTGTATGGGTCTAGTTAAATATACAGAATTGTAAGTGCTTCCAAAAGGCAGAAATAAAGGGAGCCGATACCGACCAACGGAAAATTTTCGTCTTTCCCAACCGACCATAGTGGCGACTACGGTCGTTCGTCAGCACTCAGGTCGGTTGGGAAAAGACCATACTCATAAATGATAATGAGTAAATCCCATCGTGGAACAATGGGATTTACCCATTATCATTCATATGTATGGTCACCTTAAGTTTTGATGTCCTTAAGTCCAGAATATGATCCCGTAACAAAGTTTCCAGTATCCTTCCTACCACTGATGTTAGACTTATAGGTCTATAGTTACCAGGCTGTGAACAACTACCGTTTGAATATTGGTATTAAATTGACTTTTTTCCAATCCAGAGGCACTTCACCAGACAAAAGTGAATTTGAAAAGATAAGGAACAGTGGTCTAGATAGAATTGCAATAAACTCGAAAAGTGAACTAATCCTTTAATTTATTGATTGAAGCCTGGGAGGTTAAGGAGCTATGCCTTACCTCCCATTCTTCAATCAATTGAGCAGGAGCGAGGGATGAAGGTAAGTACAGCTCCTTGCGGGTGTTGGTCTGGCTCAAAGGTTGGTCGGGGCTCAGCGCTCGGGTGAACATCGCCAGGTGTGTACGAACCTTAAGTTTTTCGATTTTGATTAGTGATTATTTATTTGTTTTTTATATAAACTTCAAATAATACTTCAAGTATTGAATATTCAATATCAAATATCTGTCTCGGTTTCAAAACTTTATGAAAATTCAAAACACCAAAACTAACCGGTTTCAGACATCTCTACTCATGATGGGAAGACCATATAGCTGGTTGATCATTTATAAGTTCTGTGTATAGATGTAATTTAACTAAAAACTGGGAAAGGTAAATTGTATAATTGCCCATTCATTATAATCTGCTGATTGAAACATTCACTAATAAAACTATTATTTTTGCAAAAAATCCCGAACAAACAAACAAAAACAATAAAGCAAAAAATAAAATGGTCTCGCTTAAGTGATTACATATCATTAGTTCTTAATATCCAGGATGGTTTGCAATCTTTTATGAAATTGGAAAACTACAACAAGTTTTTTTTATCCCAGTCTTAGATTATAGTTATTTTCACCTGACCAATATTTCTAAATTAAAGAATAAATCACTTACAGTATATCGGGGCAATCATATGTCTCTACTTACAAGCATAATCGTACATGATGCTTTTTATACTTTGATCTGTGAGGCTCATTACAGCACAGCACGTATCTTCTCTGCGTTATTCATGCAGTCATTGCTGACACTGTGAATTAAGTGTTTTTTATGATCATACAGCTCACATTCACCTGAAATATCAAGCTGTATGCACCAATAAATACATATATTGTTTAAAGTCAGACCTGCCCAGCATTGCCCTACTCTGCACTGTTCTTTTCTTTATGGATTCACATATGCAAATAGCCAGTTGTAGCCCTGTGGAATTTGACTCTCTTTAACCTGGTGTTAACAACAGATAACCTAATCCAACTCCCCTCCAACAACCCCCCCCCCCTCCGCCACTAACACTTAGCTTAAAGGGATACAGAGAAACTCAATAGAAAACTCCCTCTCGGCATGGCTGAATCCAAATTAACGTTGCTTTATTACAAACACTTTACAACCAATTAGTGCAGCCCTGATTATAACAAGTATTAAAGGAGAACTAAACCCAATTTTTTATACTCCAGAATCTGAAAACAACCCCCCTAAAAACACCAATAAGCTATAAAATCCCACTTCAGTAAATTGTATTAAAGTAAATGTAAGCATGTTAAGAACTGCATGAAGTATCTATGTGTATGTGCAGTGTCAGACCACACCTCCTGACCTCAGTCACATGCTTCCTTGCTTTATCTGTCTTGTAAAAGGATTGGCTAGATATTATTAATGGGGGTGACCAACTGTAACAAGTTTCTGCCATAGCTAAGGACTGAGCATGTGCAGAACATAATGGTCGTTGACCAAACTGTGTGATACTAGAATGCTGTGAAGTGAAGCACAAACCATATGTTATTTAGGTAAATTTCCCAGCACCCATATCAAAATGAGAGGTAAGACAAAGATTACTGGTTTTATATCAAGGTGTTCTGCCTTCTGGTTCAGTGTTATTCTGTGGCTTTAGTTGCCCTTTAAATTTAACTATTGATCTGGCAACTCAGTTGTCAATTTTTTTCCTTTAAGACATAAACATATATAAATAAATCTACATGCTGAAAGGCAAGAAACCTGAAATGAATGAAACCATCTGAAGGAAAATGAGCAGATAAGCAGATAAATCTGACATATTTATAATATCCCAATCCAGCTCATAAAGTGCTGACACTATCTCCCAGAATACAGAGTGTGTGGGAGAGTCCTTACTAAGTAAGTCTGGGGAGTGTTGAAACTACAAATGACATGGGGAAAAAGAACAATGCAAAAGATGATGTTAAAGGAAGAAGAGATGTATAAAGGTGAGTAAAAAACGTGGGGCATGTCCTTTAAGAACCAGCAGAAAAGCACACTGATTCCACCACAACCTCAAATCCTTTTAATTACCAACGTTAAAAAAATTATGCCACACACATGATTGTGTCCAGTGTGGAACAAAGATTTACAGTGTACTGTAAATCTGCACTGGATGGGGCCAACTCTCTCCTCAGATTGTTTTGTCCACTGCCTCCTCCTCCTATTCTGTGGTGGATTGGTGGTGGGTTGTGATGCCACTTGCTGTATCACTCAATGTCAATGGGATTTTTTGTTGTACTGTCTCCAAAGGTTTCCAATCATAGAAATGTGCATCATCTGTAAGCTAAAAATGTTAAGTGTGCCTGTCATTTTCATTAAAGCATGCAATGCTTCATGAATGGTGTAAATTCATGTAAGGAATTAACAATATTTTTCTAAAAATAGGAAAGTAGAAAACCAAAATGGAAAGTTATATGTCTATAGCAGCCAGAACAATATTAATGTTGAAGAACAGTTACATAGAAATGCAGTAGTAGACACACCATTCTCAAGAGCTATCAAGTTACTTGTGAAGATGATTAAAATGACTGAAAAAGTTTCACTATTATAGAAATTTCTTTTTTCTCCCCAGGGGAAATCAGCCCAAATACTTGGATATTGGATATTTCCACAATATACAGATTGTTCAGCTTTCATCTGAAGATAGAAATTATTAGTTTTGTACTTCAGTATTGTATTATATTTTTTCCCTCCCATTTTATCTACTCTTTGCATTAAGAACTTAAAGCACTAAAACCTTGTTTTTATTCTATGCCACAAAGGTGTTGTTATCACATTTATTTTCTCTTTGAAAGCTCCCTAGAACTGATAATCTATTTTTTTCTATCTGCAGAGAACCAAAGCAGATATTGTATCAACAGAGCAAAAAGGAGATAAGCAGGGGATTCTGGGAACTCACCAAACAAGAGATTCTGATAATGTGAAGCAAACTGAAATTTCTTAAGTTGTTATCGTTTAGAGATTTGTGTTCCTAAATCTGCAATATCAGTTCAAGAACTGAACATAATAAAAAAAAATAAAATCCTGTTTTCTCTGGGTGTTTTCTGTGGTTTTTCTATAAATTTTCTTAAACTTCTGGAGATTTTTTTAAGAGCAAACAGACAATGCTTTAAAACAAATAGAACTATACAAAATAATAAACATGAAGACTACCATGGTTTGCAGAGATGTCATTTTAAAAACAATTTTATATTTTAGCTGCATGCAGGACTGGCTCATGACATATAATGATTCTGGTTGGCACAAGCATAATCAAGAATATTTGATTTTCTGTATTTAGGCAGGAGAAGGATAGTTTAACACCATATTCAGGACAGGGTAGCCAGATCAATGAAAAATCAAAGGGCCCCATTAAAAATGTATGTAGCTAGGCTGAGTCTAGGCTGAGTCAGAATACATTTTCTTATTGCAAACCACATGCAGTCGTGGATGCCTAGAGGTTATAGTAATACTTTGTTTTGTCTCTGGATTTGTATTCTATTACGAAACCGGGAAAGCTAAAGCACCAACATGGGCTCTGTATAACATTAAATACAGTTAATTTACTTGGTGTTTTTATGTAATAGTTCAGAATCTGCGATTAGCAGTAAGGATTTAGTAAATAACAGTTTGTTTTTTTTAAAAAAGTGCTACTTATCATTTAATAAGAGCAGTGGTTGGAAAACATTTAGGTTGTCTTCAAATGAATCCTTTGTTTCCCTCAGTACTGCTTAGACCTGATAAAGAAGGCATAACCCTTAAAAGTCTAAATTGATTGTGAAGAGGCAATAGCACAATGTTGTGTCCTCAATACATTTTAAATATACAATAAAAGTTTTTTTTCTAGAAGAGAAATATTCAGTACATTTATATTAACTTTTCACATTCAAATGTAATTGTATGGCACGTAAACAGATTTCAATAAAGGCATTGATGATGAGAGATGAGCGGAGGGAGGAAATCAAGAGTTGAGGAGTGAAGGAGGCAGAGGAGCCTCTCACTACAGTTTTTGCTGTGGCCATTGAAGCCTTAGGTTAGGTTACAGGGTTTGCAGCTGGGACTTTTTACGGAGGAAACATTTACCAAATTTAAAGAGACGGAAGGAGACCTCCAAGCAGGTGAATTAACCATAACTTTATTGCTTTAATTTTTACCCTCTAATTAAATTCACTGTGAGTTTTTGCATGCCTCTATACTTGCTTATCAGTTATTCCTGTTATACAATTAAAACATAATCAGCATACCTCATCACTAAAATGTTCACAGGAAAGGCCTACATATTCGGGCAATGTTCTCACATTACAGACTCATATGATGAAAAATCTACTGTTATTTTCCCCCTACTGTACAATTACATGTTTTTAGGAGGTTCAACATATTTTATTAAACAGATCGCATCTGTCCTGAGAGTGGTTTCTTTAGACAAATTTAGCTACTTTGTAGTCTTTGGAGTAGACTATCCAAATAACTACTAATGTAATAGAAAACACCGGGGAAATATTACACAGACGTGTTTAGACAGAAATAGAAAATGCAATATGTATTATTATGACCCAAAACACTTTATTTTCCAAGATTAGCCTCCATATAATCTTACATACATAACAAGTAAAAAACACTTTAACAAATTCTTTGACATTTGCCCAAGGACTATTGTCAGCAGTGGTGTCACCGCTATATTTATTCTGTTCTCTAAGCAGTGGACAATTTATGTTCTTTCAGGGGCACTTTTAGACTTTTTGGAACCTAAGACAATCTTTTTATAGCTGCTCCTGCTATATTCTGCAAAAAAAGTGGACAGGACGTGATGTGTGAAGTTGGCTGTGACTTGTGGAAGTGGGTGTGGTGGAATAATTAACAGTGTCTAGTGAAGGGCTGACTTGCTAATGGTTTGTGAACTGGATGGCTGACCTAGCAATGGCTGGTGAACTGCAGAGCTGACCTAGCAGTGGCTGGTGAACTGGAGGGCTGACCTAGCAGTGGCTGGTGAACTGGGGGGCTGACCAAACAGTGGTTGGTAAACTTGAGGGCTGACCTAACAGTAGACTGGAGCGCTGACATATATATGCCACATGGAGGGTGGTTTTACATGTGCTAAACAGATTGCCCCCAAACAGGGCTGCTAAATATAAGGTGCCCCAGTGACTGGTAAATATAAGGTGCCCACAGTGACTAGTTCATATAAGTTGCCCATAGTGATTGGTACATGTAAGCTGCCCACAGTGACTAGTAGATATTAGTTGCCTACAGTGACTGGTACATACAAGTTGCCAACAGTGACTGGTAGATATAAGTTTCCCACTGTGACTGGTACATACAAAGTTGCCCACAGTGACTGGTACATACAAGTTGCCCACAGTGACTGGTATATACAAGTTGCCCACAGTGACTGGTACATGCAAGTTTCCCACAATGATACAAGTTACCCAAGCTGATTAGTACAAACAAAGTTTCCCACAAAGACATTAGTGCAAGAAAGTTGCCGACTGGTTAATTGGGTTGAAATATTGGATTGTTTGTATTCAGCCTAACTTTACCAGTCCTTTATCTGAAAACAATTTTATAGTTTAATAACTAGAGGAACACATACTAAAATATTATTTACTTGTTTCAGTCACACTAAATGCATTTGTTGTATAAACATTTCTTTTTAAATCTGCTCTGGAACCAACCCCATTATACATGTTGACCCTTCTATATAATAAAAATAAGCGAGCTGTGGCACATGTGGCAATTTTATTCACTACATCATGAAAGAAAAATGTGGAATGCGAGAAATGACAACAAGAATCTTACTGCAAGTGGAAACACACAAATGCAAGTAACAATACCCTGAAACCACAAAATGAATAGAAGATGTAATATTTCCAATACTGTTCACATTTCCCCATTTTCACATGAGTTCACCCACATTGAACCAAATAAACAGTAGCACAAACCAGAGACAATTGAGCAGTTTGTTTATTATGCAGCTTTAAACAACCCTTTAAATCTTCCTGCAGATAATTTTATTTCTGTGACCATAATGAATAATTATCAGTGCTGTATATTACCAACAAAATTAATTTGTGAGTAACAAATTTTCAAGCAATACAGGGCATCATTTAATACATGAATTACATTTAAGCCATACAGTAACTTTCTTTGGGGCAAGAATTCCACTTTAAATTGGTCATTTGGAAGGCCAGGCAATCAGATAGCACAGAAAAACTTTTTACTTCATTAGAAGAAAATAAAACATAAAAGTGAGAAATGCAGTTTAGCAGCAAATAGATAGCAGTCCTCAGAAGGAAAGAACTATAGCTAGAAGGTATTTGGGCAGCAACAGATGGGCAAATAACAGAACAGAACAGTGCCAGAGGTAATGGGCAAAAGACACTGAGCACTGAAAAATGTACTTCAAATGTAATAAACAAACTGGAATTGAAATATATATAGGGCTAATTCTGAAAAAAGTGAGCCAGAAGATAACATCCTAATAGCTATAAAAATCTATATTTAAGTTGTGCATTGTAGTGTCTATTTACCTAATTCTCTTTGCTGATAATGCATTTAACCCTCCCCCCCCCTATTTATTTAAAATATGACCAGTAAGAGTCAATATTTATTGCTAGGAGACTGAAACTATTCCACTAAACAGAAAGACTATAAAAATTTAATTGAAATAAAACAACAACCAAAAGTACAATTATGACATCCCAAAGGTTGTCAGCTTCACCACTGACTGCAGCTCTGGAACTATGCTATGGACCATATAGCAGCAGAAGTCGCACCTCCTTTCTCTTCATGTTGATGCAATAATTGAAAAAACTGATCATGGAAGGAGGCTCCTGGCCACAGTTGCTTAAAGTGCATGTCCATCCTTTAAACAAAAAAGTAGTGACTTGTCAGTTATCCCCTGCAACCCTAGCTGATATTTTCCCAGTTTTTTAGATGCATCTGAAACCAGATATTTAATGATTTAACTATTTCTTTCTTTCAAAAGTATCTGCCTTCTCCCTCTGCTCTATGAGCTTTTTTATTTATGCTTGAGCATGTGCAAGTAAAACAGCAATAAATCATTGGTTGTGATGTGAGCGATCACAGCCTTGATTGACTGCATGATAGGAGGGGCCAAGCTTACTCTCCAGAATGGGGACAATAATTATCCTTAAATATCTGGTTAGAAATACAGGTAATAAAGTGTAAAATATATCAGTTGGGGTTGGGGGCAGGTAACTGACAATGCAATCGTTTTTTTTATCAAGGATAAGGCGTGTATACTTTTGGGAGGAGATGAGTCTTTTTTTGCTTTCCTTCTTTAAAGGGTATGTCCACCCTTAAAAGTATTTTTTGATATATGATTCCCCCTGTCCCCCCAGCCCCAACCACTCTATTTTTATTCTTAGAAAGTGCCCCAAACTTTACTTACCTTCCCTCTTTCCCCCGCCGCGCTGCCGGTCCTCTGCTTGCGAGAAAATGCAAGCAGAGGGGCGGGACCGGCAGTCACGTCTGTGATTGGATGAGCTGCAGCCAATCACGGACGCGGCTGCCGGGACTTCTTTGCAGCGGGGGAAAGAGGGAAGGTAAGTAGAGTTTGGGGCACTTTCTAAGAATACAAATAGAGCGGTTGGGGCAGGGAGGGGGGAATCATATATCTAAAGGGTTTACACTAGGGGGAGGGAATCCTAAAAGGGAGGGAGAGGGAGGGGGAAGGGCTGCAGTACGCATGCCAAACTTCTCCCGGAGGCCAGGTAGGAGACAGAGTCCTATATGGACTCTGCTATCCTCCGGGTGGGCAGTTTTGGGAATTTGGGGGGGGACTACAGGAGAACCATATGGAGCTGGGATGTGAGGTAAGGATTACTACAACACATGGGGGGGGGGATGGGGCCAGTATGGGGGGGATTATAGAATTTATTCTGTTCAGAGATGTACACAATCTATTAAAACAATCTCTTTAGAAACTTTTTGGTAAAAAAAGGAATTTCTGTCGTAATAGTCCAATTTTTATACTGTACACACACATGTTGTAAACATTTAATTTAGACTAAAGCCTGTCATACAAGGGTACATTTTTTAAAATCATGTTTTCACTTCTGAGATTTTTCTGGAAATCACTTCGATGGCTGCAACATATTAAGCAGATTTCAAGTTGAAATCAACTCAAGATTGATGGTGCAAGTCTGTTTAGTTCAATTAAGTGGCATAACTACAGTCCCTGAAATGTCAGAGGGTCTAGGGACTACGAGGGCCCATCAGGGGTGGATAGGTGTCAGGAGCCTGGCCAGAAACCTGCAGTGTGGCCTGGGCCTCTGCAGTTTTCATTCTGGTTCAATTGCTCCTTTCTTGCTTGTTTTAGTTGTGAAGTATCAATTGGCTCCACCAACATGATAATGTCGATAGGCGTATGACTGGCTAAAAAGCTTATATCAGCTGCCAAGCTTCTTCCTCAGATCGGACCAGTACACATTTGACAAAGCGGATAGATCTCTCAAAAGCTTGCCAGCTAATTTAAATTGGTACTCCAGATGAAAAGAACCATAGTACTTTCGTTTAACAATAGAAACATTTTTTAACACTGAGGCTGAAAACAATTGTTTGCAGAATTTAAAATGTTATGATATAATTTAGAAATAAAAATTTGTGATGTACTGAACGTTTTATTTACTGAGTAAAATGTTTAGTTTAAGTGTCAGAAGTTTGTTCTTGCTTCATACTCTGTTGTGTTTTGTAATATGCTTTCAAGCATCTTACATTCAAGTAAATGCAATTTCAGTTCTAATGTAAGAAAAAAATTGAGGACACTAGCACATCAGTACCACACCAGTGATCTCTTTATTTGCAGCTATGCTTTCATCTACAACTAAAAGCTGCCTTTATTTGGGGAAATATATTGAATTACTCTTTTGTAGCTTCCATTAGTAAAATGATACATATGCCTTCAGGGACACATTGAGATCTATAGTGCTGCCAAATGCAAACATTATATAATGCAAAACATGAATATGCCACTGTAAAGAATTTAGGACACCAACTAAAAGTCTGTTTACGTGCACAAAGTAAACTGGATTTAATCTGATATCATAATCCCGTCACTTTATGATATGAAATCCCGTCACCTTATGTCTCACCCCCATATCCACTAGTCTGTAAACTCTTTCGGCAGGGTCCTCTTTCATATTGTATCACGGTATTGCTGTAAGAAACTCCACACTCTGTTTACTTATATTATGTATTACCTGTGTATGTAATATGTATGACATGTATTAGCCTGTATGTAATGTATGACTATGTAATTGTAAAGCGCCACGGAAGATGTTGGCGCTATATAAATCAATAATAATAATAATAATAATGCACATATACATACATATCTATGCCTATCTATCTATCAATGTATCTATCAATCTATCAAAGCAATTTGTACACCATATAATTTTTCATGTTTTTCTATGCATACCTGTGTGTATGTGCCTGTACGATTTTCTGTATTTATAGGTACTGTTATGTGTATGTGTATAGTATACAATAAAAACCATGCCAAAACCTGGTTGCATTAGTTCGCACACCCTAGAACAATCAAGGCTAATCAATCATGTTCAGTCTCTTCTATAATACTTCTTATTAAAAATATTTTTATCCCAAATTTTTTTTTAACTTTTCTCCTTATTACAACAATTAGAGATGGGATCCGGATTCAACACGAACCTGGATCCGTCATGGAACCCCTCGGTTCCGAAATCCGAAAGATCCGGATGAATCTGGATGGATCCTCCAGATTTCGGGACTTTAGAAGTAATTTTAGCTAATTTTCAAAATTATCGAAAATATGATCGGAGAATTGAACGTTCAAGGCTAATTTCGATAATTTTCGAAAATAGCCTTGAGCTTTCAAAAATCTTAGAAAATATGGTCGGAAACTCGAAAATGGTCTCCGATCGTATTTTCGATAATTTTCAAATGTTCGAGGCTATTTTTGAAAATTATCAAAAATAGCCCCATACATTCGAAAATTATCGAAAATTTGTTCTTCGGGATTTTCCCGAGATCCAGGAATCAGAAAACAGAACAAAACTAGTGAGTTTTGGCCATCTCTAATTACAATGTCACAATTAATGTATTACTTATTAGAATTAATGACTTACATTATGTCAGTTATGTCATTAACGACTGCATCATCAGTTTTTCCCAGATTTTTGGATCATTTTTGGTGGTGTATACAAATTATATTGCTCTATGTGCCATTGCTTATTAGATAAAGCCAACAGTACTTTTGTAGTATTTAAAAACTATCAACTATGATATTTGTGTAACTTGTGAACAGAACAAAAATGATGTAAAATTCATTAAAATCTCATCGATAAGGCTAAAAAAATGAAGGTACCGTATGTGTATATGAAAAAAGCCTTGCTTTTTTGAAGGCTAATCTATAAATCAGCCTTATTTTACAAATAAGAACAGTGCCACTGGCCAGCTCACAGGGTTAAATCAATGGCTCTCTCACAGCAAAGGCAATTCAGTGGCAACATGTCAAGTCTTCTCACTTCAGAAGAGCTTCAGGCCTTATTCTATCTGTGTTTTTGGTGCAAATTAAATGCCATAAAAAATAATTCTCTTTGGAAATACGATTTCCCTGCTACATATATATGGATTCTGTCCTTTCTTGTAAATAAGCATCCTACTTTATTTTACATTTCTTAACATTAGCTACATGGGGTGCACCAAACTGAAACAGGTCAGAAATTAACTTGTTTTCATTATATAAATAAAGAGGGTATACTTTTGCAAAATAATGAATTAAAGGGGAATTACACCTTCCAAATCACCCCCTTCAATTTGATGTAGCCAGGATTAGGACCTAAACCACTACGTCCTCACCCCTTTATCTAACTTATAACTTAGATCACTGGCAACACTTAGCTAAACTTGTGCTTGCAGTCCAGCCCTGCCACTTGTTGTTGCCTGATGCCTGGCCAATGGGAAGACACAATCTACAGGGGCATCTTAACATTGGACAGGCCCCCCGTTAAAGGGGAGGACAGGGCTGGACATGCTAACAAGAATCTATCTAATCACAATCAATTCACACTATTTTTAGTAAAGCAGTATCAATGGACAGTAATGTGATATATCTTACATATTCTTTACATAGAACTGTGTCTATACATTGGTATGTACTGGTGTGGAGAATACAGTGAGAAAGTACATTCAGGTCACACAAATATATATACTTATCTTTCCCAAAGGTTTAAGGTATAAATTTGGAATCTACAAGGAGTCAGAATTCTTATATTTTTAATGGGGTTATTTTCTGTTTCTTTTTTTTCATGAGGTTTATCATAAGAATTGTTTCTCATTACTTTAACAATATCCCTGTGAATATAACAAATAAGTACTGTCTAAAAACCTCTTCCTAACCAAATATGGTGCTTGGCTGCTTTGTTTCTATTATAATTTAGTCAAATTCTAATGCACACGTTTATTTACAATTAGCTGGGTGTTGAGGACAGACCAATGAGGAAAACAAATAAAAATGAATGCCCAAGTGTGCAAGAACAATTTCAAAGCCCAGGAAAAATCTAATACTGGAAAGGCAGTTCTAGGAACAAGAGATAGGGTGCAGGGGACAGGATGAAAGGAAAGAAAGATTGCACCCGTTAGAAATAAAAAACAGAATTACATGCTCATCTTTATTGACAACATGAAAATATTGTACATTTAAATGTACCGTATATACTCGAATATAATCCGAGGTACCCCTTTTTACCTTAAAAAGTAAGAAAAGACGATGGACTCGAGTATAAGCCGAGGGGTTGACATTATGACCACTATTGCCTTTTAATACTGTATTTATTTGCCCTTTAAATGGACAGCAGTAGTCCCATACAGTAATAGCCAAATCCAGTATGGCTATTACTGTATGGGAACTCTGCTGTCCATAAAAAAACCTCATTCCTTGGCATTCCAGATGTTTTGGAAACTACAACTCCCAGCATGCTTTAGTAGCTGGGTGTTGTAGTTTCCAAACACTGCAGTGCCAAGGAATGAGGCTTTTTTTATGGACAGCACCCCCCAGGAAAGGCCCCCACTCGGAAAGGCCCCCACTCAGGTCACAGTAAATAATGAATTCTTTCCCCCCCAATCTGGCTGCCGATCACTATGTACAAGCTAACTTACATTAGAAGTGTTCCGCCTGTCTTACTTAAGTGAGACAGGCACCGCGTGTGGACATCATGCAGATCAGCGCTGAGTGCCAGGCGGAACACTTGCTTCTAATGTAAGTTAGCTTGTACATAGCGATCGGCAGCCGGAGATTGCACAATTATTTACTTGACCTGAGTATAAGCCGAGGTCGGGTTTTCAGGCTAATTTTAAAGCCTGAAAACCTCGGCTTATACTCGAGTATATACGGTACTTTTTGAGTTATAATGTTTAATGACAGATGTATGAAAAAGTATGAGTCACTCATTTCATTGTTTTGCATTTCAATAGTGTTTATAAAGTTATGGATTTAATGAGAGACTGTGCAATAAGTGCATTTCACTAAACGATGGCATGCAACAGACAAACTAAAACAGATTTAGTGCCAGGCACCAAAGAATAGTAGCACATTCTGTTCATCTCACAATGTATACCGCTGTAACTGATTGCAGGAAATGATTGTTTGCCAGAAAGTGCAGGAAGCTTCTTTTTGCCAGTTTTCAGATAATCAGTAAAGTATTTTTTTGTCCTGCTAATAATATATATTTCAGGGGAAAAAATGAAAATAATGCATAACAGATTATTATTATTAAAGAAATATAAAATACAACATTCTGAATAAAAGTAAAATGTAAACCTTGTATTTCCTGTTCAAGGGCAAAGAATCAGGATGAGAAAATAAGAAAAACACACACCCCTGCTAATTCTCTATTGGTACAATCATTCAAAATCAGTCCATTCTTTCTTTCATGTAAATCCATGTTACATTGCCAGTGTCTCATTATCCCGTCCAATAAGCCAGTCTTGACCTTTTCTCTCCTTCATACTCCATATCAGTCTATGGAGTATCAACTAGTGTACCATTAGCTATTCTGATTAGACAAACAAAGAGCAAGTCGTTAATCTGTAATCAGTAAGCAATCCATATAATTCAATGAAACAATATCTGTTGACATGTATGGACAATCAGCTTATCTAAGAATTACTGCAGTTTATCCGTATTAAATATGGACTACTTTTCTGTAGTTACATTTATTTGTAAAGATAAGGTTTCTTAAGTTGCAGCTTGATTGCAACATATTTTATTCATGACAGCACAGCCACCTATAATAACGGATATTGTACCTCACATAGATAAATACATGTAGATAAACAGTTATTGCTAAGCAAATATATAAAACGACATACAGTACGTTTGGTATCCATAACCTCCCTAAAGTATCATTCAGGATAATTAGCACATGGACTGGTTGTCTATGGGTGTCAGGCCATACATTGGAAAGGCAAAATTATTATTTTGATCACATTCTGCAACAGAGGGAAGGTTATAAACTGGTTTAATTTGTTACATTTATTTCAACCTTAGTGAGAGGTAAAAACAAGTAGCTCTCAACAGAATGTCTAAATATTGATAAAGCTTCGTTTAGCAGATGATGACATTAATTCATGAACACACAATGGCCAGCATTAGCGTGCATTCACATTCAATGAAAATACATAATTATATTATATTTTATAGTTGCCTTGCAACTTACTTAAAAAAAAATTACTCATCATTGTCACATTTGTTATATTTATTAAACTATAACTTTTATTAGCACAATAGTCCCTTTTCTTACCACCTGAATCTGGTCATGCCTAATATTAATGGGGGCTCATGGTTAACGTGCATGCCTTGGAACATGATCACTTCAAAACCTTTGGCTACATCTGTTTATTCTTCCTGTTCTTGAATGGGTTTCTTCCAGTTACCCCAATTTTATAGATTTTGTGTGGGATAACGTACACAAATTGTGAATGGATACATAAATTGTAAAGATCTGTGTTCAGTACCACATAAGAAAATATAAACAATACAATGCCTTTAAGAACACTTATCTTAAAACTATAGAAGACTACATGCAAGGTTAATGCTACTCCGAGTACAGCAACAAACTTCGTGACTCATTCAAATCCTGAATCACACAAGAATGCTTATTACCTCCCACTGAATACATGCCAGTAATTGTCATCTAGAACTTGTTAATAACGGTAATTTAATTACAGTAAATTTTATGCATTTATAAAGAAAGCTCTTCTCTGCCTTTCTCTGCTTCACATATAACATAATATGAATATAAACATTTTCTTAATAAACCCTTTTCAGTTTAAATGCATGAAATTCAACTTAAATACGATATATACAAAATATATAAAAATGTAAAAAAACATTAATCCACTAAAATGATATTGGTTTAGTAATATAAATTACTACTCAACAGCAAAAGAAGCCCATAAGAGACAGTATTAGCATGAAAGAGGGGCACTTATGCCTAATCAAGGCCCATATACTCAGTGGCTAATACCACCAATAACTTAAATACAAAGGAATCATACCTCCAATACTTACATATACAAATATAAAAAAAATGCTATATATTGGCCTTGGTTAAAGATATATAATCCCTGTTGTTAAAGATATATAATCCATGTAAGTTATGGCAGTAGAATCCCTTTATAATAAAGTTATTGGTGATATAAGCCACTGAATATATGGGCCTTCATCAGGTGTGAGTGCAGTGGGAGGGTCTTTTTTCTCTCCTCCATTTTTTTGTGTTGTATAAATTACAATCGCAAAGTTGAAAGAATACAGTATAGTACAATTTATAACTGAAAACAATAAATAAATCATAATGACAATTGGAAATAATTCATTATTGAGATAAGTGGTAAGAGATATAAAAAAATAAATTTTTCCAAATGAAAAGTACCTGGAACAGGGAAGTAGGATTGATTATTCCCACCTCCAAATATTGTTTTGCTGAGGAGCTAAAGCACATATAGTTTTGCCAGGTTATGGTCCTGGGCCTTCCTTTATTAAACATAGTGCCAGGAAGCCTGGCAGAAGCAGTTTTCTTCGTGCTGCCACTCATAGAAATGATAATGGAAGTACCAATCCTACCTCCTTTACCCAGGTACTTTTCATTTTAACTGTTTTTTAAAAAAATTTATACTATAGTTCTCTTTTAAGGGACTTTTTAAAAAATAATTACCGATATTGATCCTTTACTGATTGTAACAAAAAAACAAAACTGACCATTATTAGCCCATTGAAGACCATAGACACGGTTGTAAATACACACTATGGTTGTAAATATTCAGATAACAATCAGTATTTTACAGCTGCATTGTTTTATGACTGTAACATAATATACAGTAACAGTGCAGCCAATTTCCAGATATCAATCCTTTATGGATACCATCTCAAATGTGAAAAAGAGTCCAATAAATTCTTTAATAAATAAATTATGGGAACAACATAGATTTTTCAACTTAAATGGACAACCTTGACAGAGGAACAAAGACAAAAGAAATAGGAAGTGTATACTAAGGGGCATATTTATAAACGATCGCTATTTTTGCCATTCGTTATCGCAGGACATCGCAATGACAAATAGCACTATTTTCGCCTTATTTTTAAAACCGCTCCTTTTCGCCTTTGCGGAAAAGTATCGCTAAGGCGATGTATGACGATAGTTTTCGCCTTATTCATTGCATTTAGTGTGGTATCACCGCATAAAGAGAGGTTGCTCCCTAGTGTAATTTCAGAGCTATTTTTGTCACTTTCTATTTAAAGCTATTTATAAATATGTGGATGTTTGCCTTTTTGCCCCTTTTTTGCCTTTTGTTACATTTTTTGCAGTTTTACCAGAATTTTTGCCAAACATCATTACTTACTGGAATGTTCCATTAACATGACTATTTCTTACACAGCACTATGGTATGTTACCATATTAATGGAACTGGTTTCATAATTATCTGCAGTTTGCTGAAAATAAGCAATACTACAAAATGTATCCTATTAATAAAATGGAGAAAATTCACCTTTGAGTTTTACACTATTTATTATATCTTTGGCTGAAAAAAACACCAAATTTGTTAAGCTATTTTTAAATAACAAAGATAGTTGTTCTATTTGTATTAACCAATTTAATACTACTTTGAAAAACCACCAGGGAGTATTACCTATTTACCCTCATATGTGCTGAGCTTCTTCAGCATTATTAGTGCTACTTTTTGCTACATAATTTTCACTTTTGATGAAAATTCGCCTTTTTAATAACTTTGATGAAAGGAAAGGATGAAAGTTTAAAAAATTATGGTAAAGGCTGGTGGGGAAAAAGCAAAAATAATGCCCCTTTATAAATATGTCCCTCAGACCCCCATTTGACTTTATTGGTAAATATAGAAAATCGGAACATAAAAAAAAAAAAAGATCTTTAAAAAGCGAAAAATTAACCTTAAAAAAGCGAAATCGCAGATCCCATTACAGTAAATGCAGGAAAATACCCCCCTGAGTACTTATTAGTATTGAGAAACACTCCAGAATGTACTGACCCCTCCATGGACCCATTGGCAGGCTAAATAAATGGTCACTTATGCGCTTTCACCACCTCAGACTTGGCAAATTAACGCAAAAATACTTTTCGCCATTTTGTAAATATGCTTAAGCGGTTACCGCAGCGATGTATGGCGAAAAGCTAAATGTAGCGGTAATGACCTTTCGCCACTGGTTATCACTGCTTTATAAATAGCGAAAAGTCCAAGTTAGGTGAAAAGGCTGCGTTAAAGAAGGCTTAACGAACCTTTATAAATATGCCCCTAAGATTTTAGAGGTAAAAAAGGGATAGTGAAGGTAGAAAGCCTTGTGTCTATACAAATCATTGCGCCTACTAGAAAATGCAGGACTGATCACTCCTTAGGGATTTCACACTATTGTATGAAAAAACAAGTAAAGGCTCATAAACATGTGCGATTGCGGGGGCTTACCCATGACGTATGATGTGTATGCAAGTCCGTTTCGGATGATAATGATGCAGTGTATGGGCAAAAATGTCCACTAGTTTGAGGATCCACGCGGCAGGTTGGGCAATGATCCAGTTTTGTCAGACCAAGTGCCCATACATGGCACGATTATTGGTGAAATGGCCATGCAAACACCTCGTGGGTCGGCCCCAGAAATTGCACATGTGTATGAGGCTTAAGAGCCACACAATCTATATAGATGGATTAACTGATTAACCTTACACACGGACACATATAATTGTAGTCCATAGATGAATAGCATTGGTAAACCGGTTCAGTGATAATAGTGAAAATGGAATAGGTGGATGCAGTGTCCTTCCTTAGCAGACCTTTACATGTATCCATACAGGATCCCAAACCATCCATAAAGTTATATAAAATACATAGCAGTAAATCACCACTAAGCCTTCATAACAATAATTTCCAAGGACAGCCAAACTTAACACTGTGAAAACTTTATTTCTGACCGACACGCCTTTCAAAAGTGTTCCCTCCCTTCCCCCGGATCACATGATTTCCCCTTTACTCATAGTTAAAGTGTGCTACAGGAAAATCTCATGTGCTGCATGTGCATGTTGATCAAGAAGGTTCCAGCTGAATGGAAATGAATAAGCCATCCATTTATTTAGGTTATTAGAATAAATATATATGTATTTGAAATGGCCTATTCATTTTATTTTAATATAATAGCTTGTTGAAAATAATTGTTCATTAAGGGTAGCACAGGAAATGTGTGTTCATGTTTATTTCCCATAGCTGTTAATGTTATTTATTTAGTATATTTGTTCTTAGCTACTTGGAACATTAATCCACAAGCTTTCAGAGTGAAAACATCTATTTTCAGCCTGACCACAAAAACCCCACCAATTTTTTTTCCCCTTCATAAATTTGGTGGGATTTTTTTTTGCCTTCCTCTGGATCAACATTTAGGCAGGAAATGAGGATATTGCTAGAGGCTTGGACTGGATGGATGTATACTATACTATACTAATACTTTTTAAAATATTGATATTTTCCTCTGAACATTCCCTTTAATAGCATTCTGTGTAAAGTTTTCATTCCACATATCCACTAGGATACAGGTAATTATTTTTTCTGACCCAATAGCTTCCCCTTTTAAATTCGGCCACCTTTTCTATACCAATATACTCATTAAAGTGTCTTGGGACACTGCTAGTTTGGTCTGGAGTCTCTATTGGGCTCTGCGATAAGCTGACCTAATTGTCTTTTGGTCTTACCAACATATATTTTTTGGCAAGGAATGTTGCAGGTTATTGGTATTGATACATAAAGTTTGAGTTGATCCAGGGGTATTTCCAATATCCACGTGGATTTAGGAAGGAATTTTCCACCCCTTAATACTGTAAATTAGATGGGGTTTTTTTTGCCTTCCTCTGGATCAAAAGGGAGGAAATGTGGGTTTCCTCCCACAGGGTTTTCCTTTAATAGTGCAGATGCTTTTTATAGTCAGCGATTCAAAATTTATCTTTGTTTATTCCTGGATGCTCTTAAAGCTAAAATGCTAAATTTTCTTCTGTATGCTTTTTTATATGGCAACAGAATTTTTTTACATTTTTTTTATCATCTTTAACTATTATTGTTTTTAAAAGAAAAAACACAGTAGCTGGTATTGTGCAATGCATTACTTTAGAATTTGGAATAATGCTTACCAGAAGAGATACAGTATATTATTTGTGAGTCCATTTTACTTCATTGCAATAAATACGGATTTATGCCTCGATCCTAAAAGGCCAATACAATTTGTTAACCTGTTGAGACGTGGGGTTACCAAAGCATTCTATGCATTCTATGCTGATGCTAAATTGTTTTACTATTATAGTGCATTAGTAACACTTGCACACCTGTCAGTGGAATAATTTGTATTTCTTTCCACTCCTACACTAACTTTGTTTTTGTGCCACAGGAGCAAAGGGCACTGAAAGACAATTAATGAATGCTTCCTCATAGAAAGACACTTGGACACACAGAAGAGCAGTGGTGAACAAGGCAAGGCCTTTTTATTTATATCAAAACTGCCGTTGTAGTAATTTACTGCACTAATGAATTTATATTTACACTAAGTGAAATATGGCTCAGTCTTCAAAACTTAGATGGAGCACCAGGGGTCTTTAATACTTTTAAACAAATAATACTATACTAAAGGTAGAGGGTAGTGCCTAGACTTTAAAATATAATAATAATAATAATCTATATGTAAAATGTACTGAGTGCACTGTTGGGAATATGAACTGAACCCTTTTACCCCAAGATGGCTCTATGGGTAAATCTCCTATAGCATTATCAGCCCCAGTTACTACACAAACCTTCCTAACTGACCCCTATTCTTTGGTGCAAGCAGCCATCATCACAGAAGAAAAGAAAATGGACGTATAGCTATAAGACATCCCCTGGAGTATACAGTGTACACATTAATTCTTACCCTAACACCAACCCCGTTTACTCCGCAGCCCTACCTGCGCCTGGATCCCATTGTTTAAATTGCAAAAGTACTGATCACCTGCAGGATTACTGCCTTGTCAGCCTACCTAGGGAAGATATTCAACCAGAGCCCAACTGTGGAAATGTTTCTTCAAACCCATTGTACCTGGATTATGAACTGAACAAATTATTTATAGATGAGCCACAAGACTTCTTGTGTTGACATTTATCATTGAATAATTATAAAGAAGTTCATATTCCCCAGCATCCTATGGAAATGGAGTGGAATTGGTACATCCAGGAACTTAAAGTAAATGAACAGCAGGGTTTGGACTTGGTATTGGGGGACATACATTTGTTGGGGGACATACATTGCCTACTAATGACTGTCTTTATGAAAATTATGTTAAACATTTGAAATATAATTTTGTTAAAGGTGTTTTGTTATTAAGTGTGGGAACTTAATAATCTGTTTGTGAGGCTGCCAGTAACCTTTGCACCAGGGGTCCTTAATACCTTTAATACTATATTAAGGAAGAGAGTGGTGCCTAGACTATAATAAATAATACAGCATTGTTTTATCCAGACACCATCTCTCCCAGTTTTATCTTCTATGTTAATAATCTATATCAAAATTTTACCAAGCCCCCTGTTAGGAATATGGAGTTATCTTTTTACTTTTACTAGAATATGGCTCTATGAATAAAACTTCTGGGATTGCCTGTCGTAAATCTACAATAGCTATCATAAATGTCCGATAGCAATCATAAATCTACGTCCATGATAGTATACTTACGATCCCCCATAGAATACCATTGTGGTAGTTTACTACCACATGGCATTCTATGAACAAACGTTCATACATTAGCGAACATTTGTTGTAAATGTATGATCACGGTCGTACATTTATGCCCATGGTCGTACAATTATGAAAAACCATATAAATATGGGCCTAGTTGCAGGACTTGCCAACCTATCCCTTAGGTTAAAAACAAGGGAGCCAGGAGCCAAGGAGGAGGAAGCAGACCAGCAGATTGGACTCCAGACAGTAGAGCACAGAGAGTGGAGCCTAAGAAATCCTAGGAACTGCATCACAAGGACAGTGTTTGCTTGGTATGATAAGGTTTTGCTTCATACTGGTGTGTTATAATAAAGCTCCTCAAACTGCAAAAGCTTGTGTTGCCTGTTTGGCCTTATTTCCCACAACCTCACACAGGGCATACTGTAACACCCTCTAATTAAGCTTGAGTTGTAAATGAAATAAAAAAGAAGGCTTCAAAATACCAAAAATAAAAACACTTATCAGCAAAACAAAAATCATGTCATTCTTTTGTTGCTAATAAAATACTTTTTTAATCCACAGCAATGGACAAAATATGTAGGAACCCTACTAAGGCTACTTAGTTTAAGGCTACACATGAAACAAAGTTAATGTTCTTTTCCCAACTATTGCCCCATTATCACCTTTAAAACATACAACCCATTAAAGTTGCAGTCAACAACAGGTAAATCTAGATCCTCCCCAGGCAATTCTATGAACAGAAAAGCCATTTATTTTGTGAAAGGTGTCAACTGCATGTCTTTCTGCCAGCAGGAAGTCTGTAGGTTTATTACACTTGATTTCTGCAACTTTCATTTCTAGTGAGTAGCAATGGTTTTTGTGACTTCTCAATTTTGATTACAAATTGAGTTAACAAACATATAAATCAAACACATAAAAATAGATAATTTTCTAGAGAAACATGGAGCATCTGTAAACCCATAGTACTTTCTAATAGTCTTATGTTTCTGTGTGTTTAAGATCTTTTCCTTTGCTGCCATGGATCTGTCTGGATTCGGACAGATCATTCGGATTTGGGAACCGAGGGGTTCAGTGTCAGTCAGACCCGAATCACATCTCTAATAATGACATCTCCTCTAAAATCATTAGTGTATTCCTGCTGTTCCCAGATGCCGCATGGAAGCTAAGGGGTAGTGTGTATTAATGGCTATGTTTGTTCATGCCCCCTTCAGCATTGCAGGGAGCTGGTTATGAGCTTGAACATGCTCAGAGTAGGCAGCTAGGGGATTAGCATTCAGTCATTGGCTGTGATGTTAACTATCAAATCCATGACTAACTGTTGCTATGTGGATGAACCAAGAAGCAGAAACAAAGGTGACAGGACATTGTGCAGCATTTCAGGTTAGTCTTAAGTATTTCAACTATTGCAGTTTTGGTGCAATTTATTGGTGCAATTTTTTGGGCAATTTATTTTTTATTTCAGGGCTTGACTTGCCCTTTGCATTAGCTATATTATGTTTTACTGCAGAAACGTTTCCATTCTAAAGATCAATATTATATTTTTTTTTTAAAAAGACATGTTTTTTTAGTGCAAGACTGGGTTTTATCTCTGTTCATTATCAGCAGACAACATCTCCAATAATTTAGTGAAACCGGCATGCAATAGATTGCTTTTAAATGTGATTTCAACAATATAAATCATGCATAAAATTAGTTTTTCGGGATTACATTTCTTAGAATTTTGTTTCCAGTTGCTCTAATGTTTTAATTTAATTTGATGTTCTATTTAATTATTTTATCTTTGTAAATTTGGTATCAATAAAAACATTTACCCTATCTATATCATCTACAATCAATACAATAAGGGTCACAAATGTAAATAATATTTTTATAAATGGCACACTGATACATAGTGGCACAGCAATTATAAAGAACTCCCATAAGTTCTGCATTGCTGGGAGGATTGATGGAAGGGGTGGAGCATTGTGTATTTATGAGTGGAATTCAAAACAACACTGAAGCTTGTAAGATTATAAAAGGATCATGTAGCTCCTACTTTAATTTTTATGAATATTAGAAGTTATTATTGTGACTGTTCTGTCACATTTATGAAAGAACAGGACCAAAGGTATGCTGTTTTTAGTTTTTCCTGATGCATAAGAATCTGATGAATTTCCCAAAACTAAGGAGTAAATGGTACAATTTAGCAGAAGGTAAAACAGTAATCCAGCACTTTGAACTTCTCTCTTTAAAAACATTTTTATTCTATTTGACCCTGAAGAGGGTCCATTAAAAAAAAAAATTTGTAGGCAGTGGGGATATAATGTCACTTGCCCTAATGCAGACTTCCATGATCCCACAGTCTGAGAGTGATGGCAGCTAATAGAACTGATCTGTACATGAGCCATTTCCTTTTTAGCTAGCACAGGTCTTGCACATTATTTTAAGCTCCCCTACTCCATTAAACTTCTTTTTTTAATTTGCAGTCTGAAATGCTGATTTTCTGCAATATATTCTGATGAGTTGCAGCCCTGTACTTGTTCTCAATCACTGGCCTTGATAGTACATATTACATTAATATTAAGGTATGATCTGAACAGTAACAAACTAAAATGTATTACCTTTTCATTTTCTACTATCAAACTTTTCCAAAGACTGCAAACATTATAGATACAGGGGCAACCACAGGCTGCAGTAATGTTTAAAATAAGGAAGAAAATTGTAGTTCCTTTATTAGTAGCTAAATATCATTATTTATTCAAAAAGTTATTATGGTTCCTTAGCAAGTATTTATTTAAAAGTGAATATTTCAGACTAGATTATTTGCTTCTATGTATGTGATTTGTGTGTGTGTGTAGGAAAATGAGTACGTGTCTTATTGTAAAATTCATTTATTTAAACTGCTATTTTTATTATTATTTATTTTTTAATTATTTAGTGTGTCACTATTAATGGCAATGGAAACGTGATATAACAGCAAAACAAAATAAGAAACCTCATAAAGAAACAGAGAAAAACATAATGAATAAAATATTTTAGTATTATAGATATTTCTGTTAAAAGTGAAATAAACTGTAATTTTCAAATAATATATTAAAAGATAACTATACTCCAAAAATTAACTATTTATAAATGGAAAGTGCCTTGGGCAGGGAGGTCGGATTAATTATTCCAACCTCACAATATAGTTTTGTTGAGGAGCTACAGCAGGTACAGTTTTCATTTGCCAGGTTAGTCCTTGACAAATCCTGCATTAAAGATAGTGCTGAAGCCAGGAGCAAGACTGGCAGAATCTGTTTTCTTTGGGTTGGTGCTCCTCACAGAGTTTTTAAAACATTGTACACACTATAGTTCTCCTTTAACATTACCATTCACTGGGGAATAGAAAGTTCAACTGCTCTGGTGGACCAATAGCACACAACCTGTTTTGTAGTAAATGTTCTATAGTTTGAGAGTATTGAAGTCAATTAAAATGTTATAGTACAGCTTGTTTTTTGACATGAACATTTCCAAACATCATCTTCTTTACTGCATCCAGGGTGATAATATGGACCATGTACAATATTGTATAGCACTACACCATTAACTTACTATCAACTTACAATTGGTAGTGATATACATTTCTATATAGATTTGTATATACGGTATGACTTCCCATGCAGAAGCAAACCACCCCTTTTCCCCCTTTGCAGTCACCTGTTTATGTGAGCAGAATAGTAACACATTGAATGTAATAGGGGTAGGATTATGCAGTAAGAGGTGACCACCTCGTGTTGACTTATGGCAAATTTGCCCCTGCCCCCTTGTGTCAATTAATTTCCCATTAACAACATTAAAAACAGCACTCAATTTATGTGCCCAATAATCCATTGCATGCTTGCTTACATGATTATTTAAGGGGCAAACATCAATTAAGAAAAACCCTTAAAACAATATTCATGTGGAGGTGGTAATTGTAAATGACAATTGCAGTAAAATTTAGCACACTTTGCACAGGACAAAGCAAAAAAAATGCATTTTTATTTTCCTGTCCGAGATTGTTACATTATAGAAGTTAAATCTCCTTCATGCTACTACATAATGTTTTAAAAATAAACAAGTCTGTACCACATTTCTTCTACATAATTGGTAATGTAAAAATATCACATTCTCCCTATTAGTAGTCTATAAAATGTTTGTATTGCTCAGACTTAATTTCCCTTTTTTGAATACGTCTAAATATATCAGTACCTTACATTTTATATCAATACAGAATTGCAAAAGCTGCTTATAGTTCCTATATTATTATAATGCATCAAACTCACAAACTATTGCAATGCTTTGTAAATAAAATATAAACCAATAAAAATGGATGGACTTAAATTAATTGCAACTTTTCAATTCTGTACCAAAAGTTAATGGCAAACTGTCAAAATTACTAAAACACTGCCACATTATGTATCCGCTCAATTCATAAATAATTCTTTTGTTTTTATTTTTTATTTGGAAAATGTTTACTGTATAAAAAGCATTGCTGATGATGTTTTTGGCTCCTGTGTTGTATAGCTCTGCAAAGTAGCTTTATTGATTTCCGACTAGAAGCCCTTATTAATAGTCAGGTTCAGTAAATTAAATTACCATTTTCTTTATCATAAAACTTTTAAGAGATCTACATTTGACATAAGCAACATTTAAACCTGATGTAAGTTTATAACCCTGAGCTAAAAATGTTTAAAACTAAATATTTGTGGTAAATTTGCTTCAATTCACTGATAACTGTTGAGTTATGTTGCTGTTTTAAATAAACACTAAAAATGAAATAACAGTATAGCCTAAAACTCTTCTTTCATAAACACTGTTATACACTTCCACTATTTAATGATCCTCATCTTTTCAAATATTGATTTATGTTAATGCACCATATCATTTAATTACCGTGACTAGACTGCATACATATATAATGACAAAAATCTATTAGATACATTAAAAGGATAGTGCTTTGAAGGAGGGTGGTTATGTATAAAAGGAATTAAAGACTTTTTTTTTTTAACATGCAGTGAAAAGAACTATAAAGCTAACACTGACCATGAATAACCTTCATAGTAGCTTTGAACAATAAAACTGTAGCAATTTTTTTGAATCTTTATTAACATGATCTTCTGGGGGGAACCTTGACATTGGTGGGAGGGTTTATATTTATAATTCAAAACATGTATCCCAAATGCTTGTGAAATTTCTCATTCATCCAGGTCATGGTATATAGTATCTGTGGTATTCAGTAAGAGCAACTGGACTTAGGGGCATATTTATAAAAGTTCACTATTTTCGCCATTCTCGTTATCGCAGGACATCGCAATGACAAATAGCGCTATTTTCGCCTTATTTATAAAGCCGCTCGTTTTTGCTTTTGCGGAAAAGTATCGCTGAGGCAATAGTTTTCGCTCTCTAGTGTAATTTCAGAGCTATTTTTGTCACTTTCTATTTAAAGCTATTTATAAATATGTGGATTTTCACCTTTTTGCCATCTTTTCTGCCTTTTGTTGCATTGTTTGCAGTTTTACCAGAATTTTCGCCAAACATCATTACTTACTGGAATGTTCCATGAACATGACTACCGTATATACTCGAGTATAAGTTGACCCGAGTATAAGTCGAGGTACCTATTTTTACCTGAAAAAAATGTAAAAACTGATTGACTTGAGTATAAGCTGAGGGTAAAAATTATGACCACTACTGCTTTCTGATTTAGTATTGTTTTTTTGGCTTAAGTTGCCCTTTAATGGACAGCAGAATTCCCATACAGTAGACCCATACAGCAATAGCCAAATCCAGTACTAGTAACCCCCAATTCCTTGGCACTCCAGATATTTGGAAACTACAACTCCCAGGATGCTTTGGTTGCTGGGAGTTGTAGTTTCTAAACATGTGGAGTGGCAAGATTCAATAAACTTTTAATTAAGCTTACCATCATTTACAATTCATTTACAATTCTACTGACCCCCATATAATAAAGGGCCCTCTGACCCCCATATAGTAAATGGCACTCTGACCCCATATAGTAAAGGGCACTCTGACCCCATATAATAAAGGGCACTCTGACCCCATATAGTAAAGGACTCTCTGACTCCAATAGTTAAAAATGTCACCTGAGAATTGTAGTTTCAAGCTGTCACTGAACTAGCAGCCATTTTGCCCCAAACCGAGAAGACCCATCAGATTTAAGCATCCAGATGAACAGTGACAGTGCTGAGTGAGTCCAGCAGCCAGATTACAAGAAGCAGGAAGGAGTGTAAAGGCAGATCAGCTCCTGTAACTTTCTGTGCAGGTGAAGGTTTTTTTTTTTTAACACAGCCACCTACTGGTTACTATTTGCAATTGCAGCATTTGGAATTTGGAACTAAATTAGGGCTTGACCCGAGTATAAATTTATACTCGAGTATATACGGTATTTCTTACACAGCACTATGGTATGTTCCCATATTAATGTAACTGGTTTGATAATTAGCTGCAGTTTGCTGAAAGTAAGCAATACTAAAAAATGTGTCCTATTAATAAAATCGCCTTTTGAGTTTTTATACTTTTTATATCCTTGGCTGAAAAAAACGCCAAATGTGTTAGGTTATTTTTAAATAACAAAGATAGGTGTTCAGTGTGTATTAACCAATTTAATACTACTTTGAAAAACCACCAGGGAGTATTACCTATTTACCATCATATTTTGATGAAAATTCGCCTTTTTAGTGACCATGATATAGTGTCATTTAATATAGGTTGCAAAAAGCTAAAGTGCACTGGCTTAACAAAAACTTTTAACTTTAGGAAAGCTAATTTTATGCGTTTAAAGGAATCGCTCCTGCTCATAGAGTGGGGGGACTGTTTCTAGGTAAAGATACTGAGCAGATGTGGACCACTTTTAAAGGGATATTAAACTATTACATTTCTAAATCGGTACCTTTAGGTAACAAGGGTAAAAAATTAGATCCACTCCTGCATGGCTTAATGCTCAGGTAAAAAGGGAGATGAAAAAAAGAAAAAGGCTTTTAAAATTTGAAAACAGAAGGCACAGAACAGGCTTACAGGGAGTACAAAAGCTGAATAAAGAGTGCAAGAAAGCAATTAAACTAGCTAAAATAGAAATGAAATACGGATTGCCGAACAAAGCAAGTACGACCCCAAAATGTTTTAAGTATATAAATGGTAAAAGATGAGGACTGAGAATGTGGGCCATTAAATAAATGGAGCTGAGTGGGTAGTAGAGGATGCCGAAAAGGCTAATCAGCTAAACCGTTTTTTTACATCGGTTTTTACTGTTGAGAATCCTTGTCCTTACAGTAGGGATTGTAATAATATGCAGGGAAGAAATGAAGAGTTTTCGCATTGGATAACAGAGGATATGGTACGGAAACAATTAGACAAGGTTAATATGAATAAAGCGCCAGGACCAGATGGATTGCATCTCGGATTTTAAAGGAGCTTAGTTCGTTCTATCTAGACCACTGTTCTCATATTTTCAGATTCGCTTTTGTCTGGAGATGGTGCCGCTGGATTGGAAAAAAGCCATGTAATACCAATATTCAAAAAAGGTAGTCGTTCACAGCCTGGAAACTATAGACCTGTAAGCCTAACATCAGTGGTAGGGAAGGTGATGGAAACCTTGTTAAGGGATCAATCCTTGCCTTTGTTTCCAGGGATCATCTATTAGTAGTAGTCAGCATGGATTTATGAGAATAGATCATGCCAGACAAATTTAATTGGTTTTTATGAAGAAGTGAGTAAGAAGCTAGATTCAGGCACAGCAGTGGATGTGGTATATATTGGTTTGCAAAAGCTTTTGATACTGTGCCACATAAGCGACTAATGTATAAACTGAGGACTGTTGGCCTTGAAGAAAACATTTGTTCATGGATAGAGAACTGGTTATTGGACCGCAAACAGAGAGTGGTGGTTAATGGAGCTACATCTATGTGGGCTAAAGTTCTAAGCGGAGTGCCTCAGGGTTCTGTACTGGGGCCGCTTCTGTTTAATCTGTTTATAAATGACTTAGAAGAGGGCATTGAGAGCAAGGTCTCAGTATTTGCTGATGACACTAAACTATGCAGAGCTTTGGAAACTTCCAATGATGTGCAAGTGCTGCAAGCAGACCTAGATAGATTATCAAAATGGGCAGCAGAATGGCAGATGAGATTCAATGTTGATAAATGTAAGGTGATGCATTTGGGATTTAATAATCCCTGTGCCACCTACACCATAAATAACTCTGTGTTAAGTGCATCTGTAATGGAAAAAGATTTGGGGGTTCTGGTACATAACAGACTTAGCCATAGCAAACAATGCCAGGTAGCAACGGCTAGAGCTAGCAAGATATTGTCTTGTATAAAAGGGGGAATAGATTCAAGAGAGAAAAATATTATTCTCCCTCTTTACAAGGCACTGGTAAGGCCTCATTTGGAATATGCGGTGCAGTTTTGGAATCCCATATACAAAAGGGACATCTTGGAAATTGAGGCAGTTCAGAGAAGGGCAACTAAATTAATAAGGGGAATGGAGGGGCTCGAATATGCAGGCAGATTAGACACGTTTGGGCTGTTTACATTGGAGAAGCGACGTTTGCGTGGGGACATGATCACCTTATACAAATATATTAATGGGCCATACAATGAACTCTCTGGTGCATTGTTCACTAATAGGTCATATCAGAGGACAGGTGGACATCCTCTAAGGTTGGAAGAAAAGAAGTTTCATCTTCAGGTTAGGAAGGGTTTCTTTACAGTGAGAACGGTGAAATTGTGGAACTGTCTTCCGGCAGATGTGGTAATGGCAAGTTCATTGAATAGCTTTAAAAAAGGCCTGGATAAGTTTCTAAAACTAAAAAATATTGAGAATTACTGGTATTAATGCATATAGATCTGGTTGATCCAGGAATACATTCCGATTGCCGTTTGGAGTCAGGAAGGAATTTTTTCCCCCTTTTTAGCTGGGTTTTTTTGCCTTCCTCTGGATCAACTGTTAGGTAGGGTAAAAAAAAAAAATATATAAAGAGGGTGAATAGGTTGGACTTGATGGACGTATGTCTTTATTCAACCTTAATTACTATGTTACTATGTTACTATGTTACTTTGATGAAAAGAAAAGTTGAAAGTTTAAAAAATTATAATAAAGGCTGGTGGGGAAAAAAGCAAAAATAATGCCCCGTTATAAATATGTCCCTTAGACCCCCATTTGACTTTATTGGTAAATAAAAAAAATCGGAACCTTAAAAAAAAAAATATTTAAAAAGCAAAAAATTAACCTTAAAAAAGCGAAATTTCAGATCGTATTATAGTAAATGCTGGAAAATAGTCTAACACCCTCCCCGAGTACTTATTAGTATTGAGAAACACTCCACAATGTACTGACACCTCCATGGACCCATTGGCAGGCTAAATAAATGGCCACTTATGCGTTTTCGCCACCTCAGACTTGGCAAATTGGAATGGCTGAACTTAAAGCAAAAATACACTTTTCGCCATTTTCTAAATATGCTTGAGCGGTTA
Organism: Hymenochirus boettgeri; assembly: GCA_019447015.1. Taxonomy (NCBI): domain Eukaryota; kingdom Metazoa; phylum Chordata; class Amphibia; order Anura; family Pipidae; genus Hymenochirus; species Hymenochirus boettgeri. Next base: position 200,490,393 of record CM033470.1, on the reverse strand, counting down.
CCTCAGCAATGCATGGCGAAAAGCGAAATGTAGCGGTAAAGACCTTTCGCCACTGGTTATCACTTCTTTATAAATAGCAAAAAGTCCAAATTAGGCGAAAAGACTGTGTTAAGGAAGGCAAAAAGTTTAACGAACCTATGGTAATGCCTTTGTCTTGGTAATGCAGTTAAATAGAATATGTTTTTGAATTAAAAAAAAGAAAAACATTAATTACAATTCAAAAATGAAATTTGCTGCTGATCTTTTTTCTGGTTTAGGTACATGATCCCTCATTTAAAGTGAAAGTTATAAGAGGAAAACATGCCCAAATATCCAATCAGAAACTATATGGATGTACTTCTGAAGCTAAAATTGGTACATTTTACAGGACACATCAATTTGGCTTGCAAGTTTGGCTTGCTGTCTACATGTGGAGGCCTTGATATAACTTCCATATTTCACTATCTAAGATAGTTAAAGCATTAAATGATGAGTAACTCACAAATGTAATGCTGCTCATACCAAGGATGTCATGTAAAAAAGTTACTAAATTAAAAAGATGTTTGGCTATAATTGTTTACTTTTTAACTTCTGCAGAGCCAGACTGCACGATGAACAGACGATTAGGCCAGCAATACCTTTGTGTATGGGCATTAGGTCAGGCATCTTTGATGATCTGCCTGGTCATGCAGTTAGGCGTTGTGTGCAAAATCACACAGCTGTATCTAGCTTTACAAACTCCTCTATTCCATGTGTCATCTTACTGTCATTAAATCTACTGTTACGTAGCACTGCCCTAATAACCACAGATGGCTGCAAAGATATTTTACCCCACACTATGTTTAAGCAATAAGCTACACAAAAATCATATATATACATATCATACAGATTAGGAGATTCGGAGCACTCAACTGGATTTTTCAAAACAACAAGCAACGTTTATTGAAATCAAATCAACGCGTTTCAGTCCATCTGGGACTGTCATCAGGATCTGCTTATTTCGGAGTAAGCACCCTGGTGGATGAGTACAGAAGTGGAGTGCAATCAACCTCCCTTTCTGCATATCATACAGGATATATTGGCCACTTTGCAAACCTCAGGACAACATCTTTCAGTATCATTAAAATCCCAACAAACATTAGTGAACTCCCCTAAACTTATATAAGCAATATTTCTTAATTGTTTGGCTGGCTATATAGTCTGTGCTTTAGTTCAGAATACAGTTTGCTATTTTCAAACAACAACCTTTATATACTATAGGAATACTAGGAATATACTCTTGTGTTGTTTGAGTAATGTCAGGTAACATGTAACATTTTTTGTTTTTATTCTTATCTGAACGATGTGTTCCCAGTGAACAATCATTCCATGAATAGGGATTATATTGTTCCCATACTGAATTGGTACATGTACTGTTTTAGGGCTAAGTCCAACTATCACGCACAGCGGCGCATGTATTGGTCAGCACAACTTTTCGTGCAGATTGCATGCACGCCAATAACATGGATATGGCCTGAGACGCAGCTCGCATGGAGTACCAGGCAAAGCAACGCATTGCAAAAACTACAAATTTACTAATTTAATACATTGGTAGTTTAATAAACAGACACTAAAGATGCATATATTAAAAAGAGAGGCCTTACAACAAGCTTATATATGGCAGCCTCTATGTTTAGCATAATTGTATTAAAAGAAAATCAAAATAGTCACATTAAAACCAAATAGTCACATTTTGATTTTCTTTTAATACAGTTATGCTTAACATAGAGGCTGCCACATATAAGCTTGTTGTTAGGCCTCTCTTTTTAATATATGCATTTGGGTATTTTCTAATGATTAACAGATCTAAATAATGCAAAACTTGATAGATTATTTTTTTTTTTGGTTTATCCTTAAATTCAGAGTTCCATCATTTATTTATTCACTTCAGTGATTTTTGACAGTTTTCACTCATGCTGACACATTAAATCCTGTCCATTGAGAGCTGGGGTATGACTAACAAAATAAAAGTAGTTATAATGCCTGAAGCGCTACAATTCTTTGAAGTAAAATACATTGAATTCATCATTATTCTGAAGCAATTAAAGCAGACTCACAATGCTTTTGGAAAGGAAGAATGAAAATTTGATTTAATATAATAAGCAATTATTTATTTTGAAATATTATCCATTTGATGAAAGAATTACCTTGTATTCTGGCAATATCATTTTTAAAGCTTCAACGCTATTTTATTTGTAATAACAATAATAATATATACCCCCATTTAACAACAATGATTCAGTGTTAACAGTTTCTGGTAAAACATTTAAACATATACAAAATGATTTATTGGAACATAAACATTACCCATAAATGTATTTTTACTTTGTGTCACAAATAAATTTGTCACTTTTCTATAAAAGAGAAAAACAGGCACAAAGGGCTAGACCATACCAGCGTGATTTTTTTTCAAACATTAAAATAGCTGCAGTGCACTGAAATCACGTGAAATACGTTTGCGATACACAAATTTTTATGCGCAATCACATGCAATTTCCTCTCTCAAAAGGAACCGCACAATCGGCCATGAATTACCAACACATCTGATCGCTCGGATGAACAGGCGACCGACATCGGTTGCGGCAGTGGCCAAAAGAGGCACAGATTTTTTGCCCCAATCGACCGATACACGGAAGTATCGGTTGATTGGGGCGAAAAATCTGCCTGTGTGTACCCAGCCTTACACAATTTGATTGGTGGGTTGGTAGATTATAGGATACATTATTTCTATAGCTCCTTACATCACTTTTTCTCTTTTCTCTTTGCCTGTTTTAATCAAGGGAAAGATTACTCCAGTCTTGCTTTAATTCTCTAGTGCTTATCAGCTCTAGTGCTTATCATGCAAATGTTTTTATTGAATCTTACACACTGTACCACATTATAGCAGATGCAACATTTGTTCCAAAGGAACAAAAAAGCTATGCATTCTAAAGTGCATCAAAAGAATGCAGTATCTTAACAATCGTGAGTGTATTGTAGTCCTTCTTTCTTTATAATCTTCCTTGCACTCTGATTACAATCAGTTACACATTGATGAACTCTCTTATATCAGATGGTAAAATATCTTTAAAGAGAGGAATGCCACTGCAAAGAGAAAAAAAAATGCAATGGATTTATAGCTCTAAGGAATCTAGGATACTGATTATTTTCCAAAGATGTGAAAGCACATTTTATTTTAAAGAAATTGTTCATATTACGTATAATTAGCTCCATCATTCAACTTGCATCATTTGTGATATGACTCTACCCAATTACCTGATATTCTTTTTCACTCTGAGACAACTGAAGATCTGAGCAGAAAGTGGTGATTCACTGACCTACTGGTGAATCAAGCCCTGCTGGGTTCATTCATCTCTCATCAGCACCCCATTCTGACACTTAAGGTTCGTACACACGTTCAATTACGAGCAAGGAAGGACCCCCGAGGGCCGAGCACTATACTCGGCGAACGTCTCTTTCGGGCGAAACTCGGCCACGTGTATGCATTCGTGTATGCATTCGTGTCTTAAAGTCTTGTTAATGCTTGGTACATTGGTTAACGTGACTTTAAGACACAAATAGCTGATAACTGCAAAATTAGGAAAATGCATACAGTATGTGCATATATATTCTAAATATATATGTTTACATACAAAATGATTTTTTTTTACTTTTATAGGCTAACTTAATGTTTTGTACAGTGCTGATACTTTGCCATAATTTAATACTATAAAATTCTAAAGAGCGTGGAATAAAAAGCAATTGCTTTGTGAGACGTTTAATAAATAAAAGTCAACATTACAGCTGTGCAGTAAAAGCAAATTAAACATTCTACTCTGTAATTGGAAGATGGTTTTATCAAACAAACTTTGCTGACCTATCTGAAAAATGCCTAGATGTAGTAATTACAACTTTTCATTCCAAACAAAGCAGTAACAGATGGTATGGCTCTATGTAATGGCTTGTAATAACCACAGACATAGAATGAAGTTGACTAAAGTGCCTCACAAGTTGTTAATTAACAGTTTCTTATAACAAAAATGTGTTTTACAGAATAATCAAAGACTGTGAAAGAGGAAAAATAAAATAAAGTAGGAGCCATTCTAGGTTTTTCATAAATAATTTACTAATGTATATTTTTTAGACACTAAACAACTTATGAAGGGAAGTAAATTGACAAGTTTTATTTGGAATATTGTCTTGTAAAAGAAACCCATATCCTCTGCCTCATATAGTATGACAATAATAAGACGCACATGGTACCTTACCATGCTCTCATAATAAAGAAATGTGTGACAATAAGTTTCATGAAAACTTCTGAAGTTTTTTCATGAAAAAAGTGGATTGCTTCTGGTGCCCCACGCCAATGGCAAAAAAAATTCCAAAATGACTGTAAATCACACACTAACCCAATATCTCAAAAAGTAGTATGTAATATTACTCAAATACACACACGCACACCAGTCTAATAGACAGATTAAGATAGCATGAAATAAAACTAGGTATATAATGTATCTGTATAGTTTGAAATAAAGTATATTTATTTTAAATAATAAGAATAAGAGAAATACTATGAAATGGTGTGAGATGTTTGTATATATAGTTTGTGTTTTCATATAATACGCAACATGCTATATTCTAAGGCCCTGCCTGAATGTGTTGTTTCTAGTTTTAGAAAGCATCTACATGGTAGCAGCAGGAACAGATGGGTAGGTAACCCATAATTATTATATGCATATGTAAATATTAAAATAAGAGAATTAATTACCTAGGAATTAATTCCCTGTGAAACTGGCCATTTTTAACCAGGTAAAGGTATGAGAGAGTTAACACTACAAAACACTAAAAAAGCATTTTGTCTATATTCATACAGTTTTATTGAGGCTGGGCTGATCGTTTGAATTTTGGGACTTCAGAATGTATTTTTGAGGGTTACTGAACGTACAAAGTTATTTTCATTAACCCTCAAAAATAACATAGAACGTTCGATAACCCTTGAAAACAACAACTCGGAAATGTGAAAGTAATTTCAAATTGTATTTTCGAAGGTTATAGAACGTTCAAGGTTATTTTCGAGTGCTGCCGTAAATAACCTCGCACATTAGGTAACCCTTGAAAATACGTAAGCAAGTTTCGTTTTCGGAATTTCAGATCTTCCGAGTTTTTCCCAAGTTGCGTAAATACAAAAATGGGATGAAACTTTGGCCATCTCTACATACTGCCCTTTGGGGATTGGTTGGGGCAATGTATGCAGCTAATACCACATGTTCCCAACTGATTCCAATGGAATTCCTTTTGTATGGCCACTTTTAGGCTTTGTTGAAAGCAAAATCCTATATGAGGTTTTCTTAAACTAATAGAATTCCGTAACTGTATAAGTCATGAAGAAATTGCAAAATAAATTTGCACATCACCAGCCATACATTTGCACCTTTTAAAATAAACATCCAAAACACAAGTCTTTAAAAGTCCTGAAAACCATTTTATAAAATGCTGTTTGTAAGGTAATAAAAGATAAAATGTTAATATCGTCTTTTTATTTCCCCTAGCTCCAATCAAAAATCCCCTGAAGTACAACTCAGTTAATGAGCGTAGTTATGGCAAAACAGGTCAACAAAGAGGAAGAGGAAAAAAGTCAATAACATAATGTCCTTAGTCTTTCAAACAAATATCCCAAGGAATATAAAATAGATGAAAATGTAAGCAAATTATTTAAAAGCAACACATAAAAGTGTAAAATAATTTCTGATATTATCTTATTAATACATATAATGTAAACGTAAATTCTGCTCAACTGCCAAAATTTTGACTTCACCGGTTGAAAACCTGCAGGTCTGCAATTCTGACCATGGAAAGAAACCCTAGCAGTTTCTGCGTCCTTAGTTGCTAATCAAACATTTCAGTAAATACGTGATTATTTACTCTATTGCTTCTTATATTTATATTGTAGATGCTAATATTTCTTTTTTTATTTGGGTGGTACAATTTTCTTATTGTGACCAATTCATGGTTAAAGTGCATGATCTAGTTAAACACTTGCATGTCAACACATTTATACTACTTAAAGTATTAATTTAAAAAACATGCACTGTAAAGGTAGGCATACACGGCACCAATAGTCTGATCGATTCAATCAATTGAATTGATTGGATTATTGAAGACACTTTTCCTGGTTTTTGATAGACCGATTGGCAATAGGGATTGGTATGTATGTATGTATGTATGTATGTATGTATGTACTGTATATGTTTATTTATATAACGCCACTTGGAGACGCAGCGCTGTACAGTATTAAAATACAATAAAGTCATACAAGGGGAATAAATACATAGATAGTTCAGTACATAAATATATAACTTTTATAAATAGAAGTGCTTGGGCTTTGCAACAAGAGGTAATGAGTCGAGATGGCTGAACTTTCGAAAGTTCGGAAGTTTGAAACGGACCCATTAAAGTAAATGGGAGTCAAATAGTTTGAAAAGTTCTAATGAAATACAATTAAAATATCAATGGTAACTTAATGGGACCTGGGAAATGGTCTGGGGAACATGTTCGAATATCCAGGACTTATGAAAAATTGATTTTACTCTCACGCGCGCTACTTTAGAGCTCTCGTGTTGGAACATTCAATAATTATTCCATGAAAAAACTTGCGGATGCGAGAATTTGATATTTACTTACATATTGGATAATAGACATTTTACTCGCGGATTCGATAATTCGATATTTACTTGCCTATTGGTATAATAGACATTTTACTTGCGGATTTGATCATTCGAAATTTACTCACTTATCGGTATAATAGACATTTTACTCGCATATTCGATAATTCGATATTTACTTGCGTATTGGTATAATAGACATTTTACTCGCATATTTGTGCACCTTGAATGTTCGAACAATTGATAATTATCGAAAGTCCGGAAAATATCTAAAATTTGAGAAATCCAGGTGAAATTCTCATTCGAGTTCTAGTCTATCTCTAGTAATGAGGTCCCTGCCCCGTAGAGCTTAAAATCTAGTTAGGTGGGTAACACAAAGATACAATGAAATGGGTATAAGTGCTGGAGTGAGTTGTATGCAGTGCAAATAAAACAATCACATACTGTGCTGGTTACCAGATAGGTAGGATTAAAGGGCAAGTCCAGCCCCAAAATGAAAATACAGGTAAATCACCCCCCAAAACTTACATACAGGTAAATCACCCCCCAAAACCCTAAACGGTAATAGTTTGAAATCTGAAATATATAAGTCTGACCTTAAATTCTGCACAATGTCCTGTTGCACCTGTTTCTGCTTCCTGGTTCTTCCAGTTAGCAACTGTCAGTTGTGGATTTGACAGTTGACATCACAGCCAATGACTGAATGTTAATCCCCTGTCTGCCTCTTCTGAGCATGCCCAGGCTTAGTACAGGCTCAGTACAGGTTTCTAAATTGCTCAGTTTCCATAAGACATCCAGAAGCATAGCAGGGATACAGTAATGAATTCATAGGACAAACTATGATATATCAACATATTTTAAAGAGGTCATTCTTTCTAAAAGATGTTCTTATGAGGGTGGAGTTGTCCTTTAAGGCTAGATTTAAACCTGCTAATTGAGGTTTCTTGATGTAGAGAGAGGGGAACAGAATTCCAGAGGATGGGAGCTACGAGAGAGAAAGGTTTAAGGCGAGAATAAGCAGTACAAGTGGGGGGTCTGTATAGGAGCTGGTTCTGCGATGCCAGATGCTCTGGGGGATGGAAAATTTTTCATCAACCTCCTCTACCAGTACCAGACCTTCCATAGATTTCAAGCTGAAATCTATAGAAGATTGTCAGTGCAAGGTGGGGATATTCGATTGGTTCTTCCAATCGGATTTAAGATCATTTTGGACAATTGCAAATCTGATCGGAAGAATATTGGACCATGTATGTCCACCTTAACAGCAAAACACAGATCATTATGTAATCTGGAAATTAATTTTCCCCCCAAAACCCTTCATCCTGCTATCTCTTTGATTTACTGATGGTTCTGTTTGAACAATTTCACTTTCAATACTGAAACAATAAGGAGATCACACAATCAAATTGTTTCTATTTTCAACACTTTATGTCTGTTAATATTTGAACTAGCACAAAGGCCACGGTGGAGCCTTGGATTGTGCATTTATTGTTTTTCCTTTGTTTGTATGATTTTTGGCTGGATCAGTAGCATTTCTACTTAACTGTAGTTTAGCCTAGAAGGCTTCAACAGTTCTTCATTGTATGTAACATATTAGGAGAATAAGTCATGTTGTAGTAGCTCCCCCAACCCAGTTAATTGAAGGGATTATGCCATTAATATAAAGCATATAAAAGGCCTTTCTTATCTCATCATTAATGACAGTTGATGTCATTAATGATCCTAAATCTGTTAATGAAATGCAAAGGTTAGAGAGACACCTCTTCAAAGATGTATTTAAAGTAACTACTTAAAACCTTCTATACGTTTTTTTTTAATGATTTTTTTTTATGATCATAAACATGTAACTAAAACCCAGAAACATGTAACTGCACATGCACAGATGTTATATAGAGAATAGGGCCTTGAAATGTGCATTGATTATATTTAGCTTGATTTATCAAGTAACTGTACATGTAAGGGGGAAAAACAATAGCCTTCTCTTCAAGTTCAGGAACTTTTCATTTTAATTCAACTAGAAGAACCTAAGATTTTGTGACTCGATACAAGCAAGGGGACATAGGCAAATGGGTGCTCTATTGTTTTTCTATGAATTAAATGAACAGCTTGAAGCAGTGTTGCTTACATACTGTACATGAATGTATAGCTCCTCTTTCACAGTGCAGTTTAGGGTTTTTATACACACTGGTTTCCTGAGCTTGTAGGGATGTGTCAGGCATTATGGAAATAAATGTAACATATACTTTTTTTAAAACCTGCTAACAAACTCGTTAGTCTCCTAATTCTGCTTAGTGTCCTAAGACTTTAATAATGACCAACAATTAGCTCATTACATTACTTTAAAAAGATATACAGCAAATGCTGCCTTTGGACTTGCTCTAAATCTATCTATGGAGAACAGGAAACATTAATCCCACACCTAAGTAAACAAAGGAGGGGGTATGCTCCCTGTTAGAGTCCAGTTAACAATGAAACATGATATTTTGGTCTATTTTCCTTGACAAACATCGGGGCCTATTTACAGAGAGCTGCAAGTACACCTGAGTGTAGTTTTATGACGATTCAATATCAAGCTTGTGTCTCTGACTAAATCACAATCAAATGCATAACTTTAATGGCAGTAATTCACAAAAAGACACACAAAACAGACCTTAAGTTAGATATTGAAACGATTGCCACAACTGCACTGGTGACATTTGAGTTACCTCTGAAGTTGAAGCAATTACCTTCTTAAAGTCATGCTAAATGGGTTACAGTAGCTTGACTTTAAGAAGAAAAGTTGTGCTTAATAGACTAAACTGACAGAATTTCTTGCTAAAACACTCTTAATACACCCTAACAAAACATTTTTTTTATTCAAGAGAAATAATTCCACATTTCTCACCCCCTCCCCATTTAGGCAACATATATGTACACAGTATATCACTGGTTAAGTACAAGTTTCACCTGTATTTTTCTTTCAAGGCAAGGCCTATGATTTTCTGTAAAAAATTAAAATTGTATCTGTGCATTTTATTTTAAAATGCATAAAAAACATTCAAGACCTAGGGTGGCTGTTGAATGATCATAACATGTAAGGTTCTGATACAGCAAACTACAAATTATTCAAATAACAAAGTATGAGGTAGACCATTAATGTAAACTGTTAATATTTGGTAGAACCTTAAACATCATCTCCCCTTCTATTAAAGTTTAGAAAGTCAGAAATAACATAGTCATTAGTCAAGTAAGTTATTTACTTTAGATATACAATTCTGTACATTTTGTTTTTCAAAAGCAATCCATGCTAGAACTAGGAGGTTAAAAAAATGTAGAACTCAAACTAAAGATTAAAAATTATAAACTATAAGTAGGTTTGTGTCATCAGTAAACAAAAGACCCTCTTGACTTTATTATAACTTAATTTATATTTTTAAACATAAACTCGAAAAATACTGGAAAATACTTTTAAACATATCAGATTCCTAACAAAGTATATGTAGATATCTGAGAAATCTATTGCTGTATTTTTACAATATTATTTGTATAATTCTTTTAGCCTTACAATTGATTTGCAACTAGATTATAGATGAACTTCTAAAATACAATTTATACAACATGCACTTAAATATGTTAATTTTAGGCAACTGTTGGTATTGTAATTGTGGGATGGAGTAAATTAAATAATATAAAATGATTTAAATAAATCATATTACATTATATTAACATATCAACTAAGTGCCACAATGCTTATGCATGCTCTCATCCTGTCACACCTAGACTACTGCAATTTTGCCCTAACTGTACCTCCTGCTTCCCATCTTGCTCCTTCTTAGTCAATAAAAAATGTTGCTGCTTTCTTCAATGAAAGAATAAATGTTAAACAAAATCCTTTTTATAATCCCATTAAACAATGTTATGTTTACAAAATCCTTTTTATTCCTTCCAAATCCCTTCCCTCTGTGCAACTAGTTAATAACAATAATTAATAATTAAATAAAATAATAATTAATTAAACATTTAAGAAACTGCTCTAAAGCACTTTCTGCTATTCACTTTGCATATCTATGCTACCTGTCTACCTAGATTGTAAGCTTTACTCTTTCCTCCTGCTGTAGGTAATATTCCTCCTGCTGTAGGTAATTGTATGCATTGTAATATTGTAAAGTGCTACTGTATGTCCTCAGGTGGCATCATATGAATACAATTATACAGACACACAATATATAAATAATCAGATTGGTTGCTAGCTTCATATAGGTCAAGTCAGAGGATCAAATATAAAAATTCAAAACAGATAATTTAGCAAAATCATATTGGAATGAACTGAAAAACACATTATTTGTGTATAACATTATTTATCATAATGTCAAGGAATTGAAATTAAAAATCATGAATTAAAAAAAACAGTTTGTCATGTTCTAATGGCTTAACCCATTTATTTAGCCTCACATTTTATTAAATGGTTTAAATTCTAACTGCAATATATCCTTTTCTACTAATAAAAATGAAACTGACGGTCGTACTACAGGTGAATAATTAGTAATATGTGTGGTCACAAATAAAATTAAGTTATTCACCAAGAGTGCGATCCTCGGTTTCATTTTTACTTTATGCTGTTGCTCCTGAGTAGAGATGGCCGGTTCGCGGACCCGAACCTGGATCCGCCGCGGATTTATCCCGTCCGCGAACGGCGGATTATTCCGGATTTTCCGCCTTCCGAACTGCGAATTTTTTTTCCCCAAAAATTTTCGAAAATACGAGTATCCCCGTAATTACGAGAATCTACGATCTTTCGGGATGTGAAAATTCGCGATCTTTCTTGTAAATTCGCGAAATTTCTGCATTTTGGGGATTATTTTCAAGACGGAGCAAGCCACATGACCCAAATTAGCCAATGGCAGCTAACATGATTATTGCCAGCCCCCTGGGTATAAAAGGCTGCTTCACAGGCGACATTTTGTCAGTGTGTTGGAGTGTGTTTAGTGGAGACCTGACCTGAGATTTTTGCGCTTTTTGAACTTTCTGTTTGTGGATTTCAGTGTGGTGGTTTAGCACTTGTTGTTAACCACCCCTGTATTCACACATCTTGAGACCCAACAGTCCTTTTAAGGACTAACTTTGTGAGACCCAAAAGTCCTTTTAAGGACTAACCCCCCTATAAGTCCTTTGGACACATTTTGTGTTAGACCTTTTAGAAGTCTAGGTGTCCTGTTTTTTTGTTTGTCTTTCTGTATCTGTGTCAGTGTCTGTGTGTTTTGTGTAGCTGACAGTGCTGCCTTAAGCAGCAATCAGCAGCCTTTGTGGTGTCACCTACTCTGACCATCTCATACAGCCGCAACAGCTACTCTGTGGCTAATGTTTTCAGCTCTGGGTCAATCCTGCCTGGCCCGAGAGCAGTACTCCATTTTTGTTCTTCCTTCTCTCTCCATGAGGCACCTTTGTGGTGTCACCTACTCTGACCATCTCATACAGCTGCAACAGCTACTCTGTGGCTAATGTTTTCAGTCAATCCTGCCTGGCCCGAGAGCAGTACTCCATATTACACAAGTGTGGGCCTGCTGTAACTCAATGGTGCTGTTCCTACGAAGCCTTACCCTTTCACCTGCTTTCCCTTGCACAAAGCATACTCTGAGGGAGAGTAGCCAATGGGGTGAGGGGTATGTCCAGTGGGGCCAAGCCTGCCTGGCTCTTCAACAATGGGGGCAAACTGCAGTGGGCCTGCTGTAACTCAATGGTGCTGTTCCTACGAAGCCTTACCCTTTCACCTGCTTTCCCTTGCACGAAGCATACTCTGAGGGAGAGTAGCCAATGGGGTGAGGGGTATGTCCAGTGGGGCTAAGCCTGCCTGGCCCCACAACAATGGTGGCAAACCGCAGTGGACATTATGTAACCCAGTACCATCATCGCCTTCTTTCCCTTGTTGTGTGAAAACTACTATATAGGGGAATGTGGCCAATGTGGTGTGTGTAATGGCATTAATGGTAAGGTATATACAATTATAAGTACCAGACATATAGCTAGCTAAATAGATATGTATATTGTAATTTTTTTCAAATAAAAATTTATTATGAATCTGAATAATTTGATATATCGAAAAATAAAGCCCAAAAACATTTTTTTTCCATAACAGTTTTTATGTCTAATAATATAAAAAAAATTTTTAAAAAAATATGTACATAAAAAACAAACAAAAAAACCCACTGGGGTTACTGGGGTTCCCTCCTCTCCAGTCTGGTCAGGCGGCTGTCCAGGCGGCGCACCATGTGGCGCATCTCCCGCCGCATATCCCCTGTAATTCTGTGAAGGAAGATATTGAGAGAATTGTGTTGAAGATGTTCGAGCACATTTCCTAAAGCACCATGCGGTAGATGCAATTTTGCACCTGATAACTACTTACACATACATGGTACTGCAATGCTATAATGTTGCGGTATGTCATAAAAAGGAAAGCTCAGTATAAAATATCATTATTTCTAAAATTCTTAGTTTATATTATGCATACCTAGTTATGGTAACAGTGATTTCTACTGATTGGCTGTTGGATGGGTTACACATGCTCAGATCTCTTCTGACCAACTGAATCAACCCAGGGACTGGGTCAAGGGCAAGACCATAAAGGACTCTATTAGGGGTCCTGCAAACAGGAAGTCATTATTTCCGTTGCATTTATTTATACACAGACACAATGCTGAATGGGCAGATTAAGGTCATTGGGATGGATAAATACTGCTCTTTTTTTCTTAAAAGTATATATATTATCACTGAAATTCCACTTAAAGCGATATTATTGCATCATGGTGGATCACTGATAAACAGCAGTAGGTAATGCTGGCATAAAACATTGCGTTTATTGCTAAATTGTATCAGAACATTCTTGGTTTTGTATCACTAGGACTGTGCTACATACAACATTTTTTGGAAGTGGTGCAGCCCCCATAAAAGCATTGTCAAACACACAGTACCCAATGTTGCATCAAGTAGCGTGGATTTTACACTGGGAAAATACAGATATTAATAGTCTTGTATATAACATTTCATTAACGTTGCATATGATTTACTTACGATTCTCAAGCATGGCCGCCAGATGGACTGGAGAGGCTGGAGGGGCTGGAGAGGGTGGAAAGCCTGGAGGGGCTGGAGAGGGTGGAGGGGCTGGAGAGGGTGGAGGGCATGGAGAAGGTGGAGGGCCTGTAGAGGCTGGTCCTGCTTCTAGAAAAAAAATGTTTTATTTCAGCAATCACTGTCCAATCCATTAGTAATATATTACATGTATAAGAACATTTCCTAAAAGGCTATGTAGTGAACAGTTCTTGGATAATTTTGGACGTTTGGACCGAATTTCGTAACTTAAGCTCAAAAACTGAGGGACAAGATACAGCCCAGAGTCGGGGACAATAAATGGGAATGAGAAATGAGAAGAACTGTGATCTGTCTCTCAAGCCAAATTAATAGATTTGTTGCATTTTTTTTTACAACATTTTTTATCAGTGAAATAATAAAATTCACTTAATTATTTATGACTGATAATTTCACTAATTATTTGCTGACAATCAAGGTCAATAAAAAGATAAAAAAATTGCTTAGGATGCACTTACGTGTCTGGCTGGTGCCAGGTGCCTCCACTTGGGGCGGTGGACTGCCCGGTGGGGGCGAAGGAGAGCCCGGAGGGGGCAATGGACTGCCCGGAGGGGGCAATGGGCTGCCAGGTGGGCTAGTTGGTGGTAGTGCTAAAAAAAAAAAAGGAAATTTATTTTAACTCTCACTGTCATTAAATGTTCGAATACATTTACTAAAACAATTCTCAGAGAGAAGTTGTCAAAAATTATGCAAACATTTGGATAAAGGGCTTGGACACATCAACGTGTTAAAAAGCACACAATAGTGTGGCACAATTAATGTGATCCTCAATTTTTGCACAATTATGCTATCGTACTGCACTCGCACGGCAATACACATGAGCGTACCGGAAACACGCGCTTGTATGCTTGTTTCTGGAGCGCTCGTGTGCGAGTAATGCGGCCTGGACAAATGAAAAATTTAGAAAAAAAAAATTTTTCTCAATAGGCTGCACTTACATTCTTCCTCTGGCGGGGACGGTGTGGTGGGGTGGGGTGTCGGAAGAAGATTCCCCTGCAAATTAAAATAAAAAAAATACATAATGAATGATATCTAAAGGATATATTTAATTATATACTTTGAATTCTGCTTGAAAATGCAGTTAAATAAGGCAATATGTTATAGTTCTTTAAAAGTCAATAATATTTCTATGGCAATGATTTCATACCTTATTCTGGCTAAGTACTTATATTTTTATTGTGTGTATTGTAGCCATGGAAAGGGAAAAGTTGGTTGGGTGTAGGGGAGCATCAGTAGCTGTGTGTACTTGTATCTGTATAGATTTTGTGGGTAACACAACATTTTTAATTTTGGAGTGTAAAAATCAATTTTTAATAATTGATCAACATTTTATTTTTGACTTTACTTTCCCTTCAAATAGGGCTGCCATGTAACTAAAAGGGTGGGTCAGTAAAGTGTGTTTAACTGTGTCTATGTGTGGGTATCAGTGTGCATTTATAAGATAAAAAGAAATCAATTTTTAATGATCGATTTCATTTTTAACTTTACTTAGCCTTTAAATAAGGCTGCCATGGAAATGGAAGGGTGGGCCACGAAGTGTGTTTACCTGTGTCTATGTGTGGGTATCATTTTGAATTTATAGGTGTTATGTTAAATAAAGTCACTTTTCAGTGATTTATTTTTTGACTTTACTTACCCTTTAAATAGGGCTGATATTGAATGATATAAGAATAATAATAATGTAATAATAACCAGTGAATGAGAAATACACTCGGATCTCTCTCTCTCTCTCACTCTCTCTCTCTCTCAAGCCAAATTTAAGGATTATTGATGTTTTTAAAAATATATATATAAATATGTTTTTGCCAGAAGTGAATTAAAATATTTTACTACTTATTACAATACAATAATATAATAAAAAGTATACTTGCCTTCCATCATCTGCCGTACGGCTGCCACATATTGAGGCCTCTGCCTCTTGAGATCCGACCACTGTCTCTGGAGGGTAGAGACAGTGGTCTGGTAGCCGAAGCGGCTCAGGAGCCGTCGCTGCAGCCCCTCCATGATACTGCGCTTTTTGCGCCGCACACGATAGGTTCCAGGGGGGAAATCGTCATACCCCCTGGACAGGAGGTACCTCATGGCATACAGCTGCCTAACAGAAGACGCCATTTTGCAGGAAGGAAGTTCCGGTTCCTCATTTTTACGAAATTCCTCGTTTTTACAGAGATCCGCGGGTTTACGGAAATTCTCGTTTTTACGGAAATCCTCGTATTTTCGAGAAAATAACGTTTTTTAAATTCACGCTGGCGGACTGTAATTTTTAGGTATTGTAGGCATTGATATGTGTTTTTAAGGCCATTACCCAGGTCCCTGAGTGATTAAGTGTACGTTACCAAGGCTATTTAGACCACTTTTAATGTGGATTTTGCCGAACTTTCATTTTAATACGTTTTAACGGGTCCGCTCGCGGATTTTCGAATTTACGGATTTTTTCGAAAATCCGCGGATCCTTGCGCGGACCGGATTTTTCGAAGTTCGGACATCTCTATTCCTGAGGGAGGACCATTGAGGTGTCTGCCCGTATCTCTGTAACATAGTAACATAGTAACATAGTAATTAAGGTTGAATAAAGACATTCGTCCATCAAGTCCAACCTATTCACTTTTTTTTTTTTTTTTATTTATTTTTTTTAACCCTACCTAACAGTTGATCCAGAGGAAGGCAAAAAACCCCAGCTAAAAAAGGGGGGAAAAAATTCCTTCCTGACTCCAAACGGCAATCAGAAAGTATCCCTGGATCAACCAGATCTATATGCATTAATACCAGTAATTCTCAATATTTTTTAGTTTTAGAAACTTATCCAGGCCTTTTTTAAAGTTATTCAATGAACTTGCCATTACCACCTCTGCTGGAAGACAGTTCCACAGTTTCACCGTTCTCACTGTAAAGAAACCTCTCCTTTCCTTTTCCTTTTCTACTAATACTTTATCCTATTTATCATTATCATTATCATGTGTCTATTTAAACCTTCTTTAATTAAGTATGCATCAAAGGATATGTGGGGGTGCAATAAATGTCCCTATCTAAACTTACATCCACTCGGTCACATGATGCATTAACCACTTTGTGACCATTAATACATCATGTGAATTGATCAGTAAGTTGCGATCTTTAGTGGGGTTTTGAAAGCACAATGGAAAAGGCTTTCATTTTGATGCTAAAACCAGAGCAAAAATCATTGCTAAATGTATTGCTTCATTTGCACTGCGCTATTTCCATAAGTCACTGTAAATAGTGTAGGCAATGCGGGTAGTGTGGAACAAACTCAATTTTTTTGCTAATTTTTTTAAACAAAAAAAAATACATTTACTGGAACTGTACTCGGGTTATGACACATTTATGTGATTGTTCCAGATAGCCCCTTGCTTGACCTTTTACCAAGTGATTTAGTATGCCAGGACCCTAGATTTACATGCAACCACAACATACCATATCTAGAATCTAATTTATGGACATTTGTATTCTTCTTAGATTTTCATAATTACATATACTTAGTCAAAATGTGCTCTTGGTTATTATTGACATGTCCATATCATAGGATATTGATTTACTTTAGAGATATTTCCAAATAGTGCTTAAGAATAGTTCCTGGAGTTAATCATAGAGAGGTGTTAATGAAATATTTATAGATGTATATAGCAAATTATGAAAATCCTGAGAAGCCCTGCACAGTAGCAATGCCCAACAAGTTCCCACAGAAGATATAAACCATTCCTTTTAGACTGTAAATGTCATTCCTCCTGTACCAAGGCCTAGGACACTGGTGGCTAACCTATGGCACAGGTGCCAGAGGTGGCACTCAGAGCCCTCTCTGTGCACAGTAGAGTTCACCAGATTTTTTTTTACCAGAAACATCCCGGTATGCTCCCCTTTTTAAAATACAGCCCTTGAGGAAGTGTAGCGGCTGTCCGTAGCAGAGAGAGGTCAAGTGAACATCAGTCTCTCTCTCTCTCTCTCTCTGCTTCTGCACATTCTAGCAAACAAGGATGGGGAGTGTAGTAGGTGAGAAACTGCTGCACATGAGCTTTCTGTCCAGTGGCTGCCACAGCATGCTATGGAGGTAAGGAATGTCAAATTACTCAGTTTACTGTACTGATGTTTGCTCTGCGAAGTTTGAAGGGAACTAGGGTATTGTCACCCAATTTCCTATTGGGGGGGCATCTGACTATCTGTCTCAGTTCTTTCAATCAAATCTCAGTATTCATTCAGTTTCAATTGTCATGTTGGCACTATGCAATAAAAAAAGTGGGTTTGGGTTGCAGTTTGGGCATCTCTAAAAGGTCTGCCATCACTGGCCTAGGAGTAATGTGTCTGCATGATCCTTGGAACCTCATTTGTTTTGTACCACATTAATTATAATTTATCCAATTTATTTCTTCACTAGAACTGTTTTGCACTCCTTTTGCTTGTATTTGAATGTATTGTAATAAAGTTTTACCCTATTTAAAGGATAACTGGAGCTGTAAACATTGCCTCTTACTTCTAATGTACTTAAACATTAGTTCCTTGCCTTAACTCTGGCCTTTGTCTGGTGTTGGGCTTATGGGAAGGCATGCTTATTGCATAGTGCATATTTCCATAGTTTGACCTGTCCTCCTAGTACAACAGTATTATTGAATAAGGCCCATAGTGTACATTAGAAGGAAGTAGGGTGAGTTTAGGACTGCAGTAGGTCATTGAGTAGCATAATGTAAATAAAATGAGTGGTATTTCTTAATCTACTAACTAGCTAAAGTGACACACAAAGTAAACTAAATGATTTACGATTACACGATTAGCTATATTTGGCTAATTTGTTTTTAATTGCTAAATATCCATGGTTTTCACTATGTGGAATCTTTCCAAACTTCACTTGATTTTGAAGTTCGAAAAACAGTTAATGCTTGTCTGAAGTTAAAATATTTGTTTCTTATGGGTATCTGCAGCATAAACCTCTGAATTTAAAGGAAAAGGCTGAAAATATTTTTTTCTCATCTTTAGCTGATTCACAAAAAGTGTATCACTCACCTTAATATTCTATCTAGTTAGTGAGATATAGTCTTTTAAAATCAAAAGGAGCACCTGACATTCCTTCAGTGTATACTGTACTGTATATTTAGTCTTACTTTTGTTAGGGGTAGTAAACATGGTAGACTTCTTCCCTGTTTTCCTGACCAACAGATTTAATACAGAGATGTAGTTTGTTGGTTTCAAATTAAAAAGACACTGCCAGTTTTGCAGCCTGATCAAAATGTCCAGTCATTGTTTGCTAATAATTTTTCATTAAAAATGTGTCACTTGATCACATGGCTGATCCTACCCAAATGTTGGCTTAGGTGATTGACAGCCATTACAGTTTTTCTGCTCCCACAAATCATATTCATTTATTAACACTTGGGGCTAGGTGTTCTTTTGTCCTTACATTCCATTAAAAATGTAATCTACATAACTTACATTGTCATTATAGGTTGGTGTTTTTCTCCACGATTTCTGTATTTTTTTACTTTTTGTTGTAAAAGTTTAACTTCAGAAACTTTTTGATATCCACTCAGATGCTGCGTATAAACCAGTCACTGTTTGTCCAATGGTAACTAGAGATGTTTAGAAAATCCGAAAATGGACTCATAGAATTCAGTAGGGCAGAAAGTATCTGAAAGTCCTGAGAAAAGTACTGAGAAAAGGCATGGTAACTTACAGTAGATGGCTCAGGCACCTGAGAAATGGTATGGGGAATATGTACAATTCACCAAAACGTTAATAAAAATGAAGTTATTAAGCAAGTTATTTTCTAGTTTCCGCATATATTTGGGGCTACTTTCAGTAACCCTCAAGTAGCACTGTATATTTGAAAGTAGCTTCCATATGCTTTAAAAGTAGCCTCGGTAACCCTAACCCTCAAAAGTAGACTTGATAAACCACCAAAAGTAGCTTAGGTAAACCTAATCCTAGAATAAAAAATAATCGAAAATACGGACATTCCAAGATTTTAATAATTCTGGGGCCGTATCGGATCCGAAGTCCATCCCTAGTGGTAGCTCACGGATCATAAACATTCCCATGGTTACTTTGGAGAAAAATGTGTAAAGGTGGCCATACATATGTTCGATATTACTTACAAGTGCTCATGCGACATTCATGCGATCCTGCTGGAACCGTCTCTCCCGTTCTTATATGCGACTGACATGCAATCGCAAAATGAATGGGATTTTGCGATCACATGTTGGTCGCATATAAGATCAGGAGAGGTGGTTTCGGCAGGATCACACGAACGTCACGTGAGCACTCGGTCGGGTAAGTACCGTATATACTCGAGTATAAGTCGAATTTTTCAGGCTTTAAAATTAGCCTGAAAACCTAACCTCGACTTATACTTGGGTCAAGTCCTAATTTAGATCCAAATTCTGCAATTGCGGATAGTAACCAGTAGGTGGAGCTGTGTTAACCTGCATAGAAAGTTACAGGAGCTGATCTGCCTTTACACTTCCTGCTTCCTGTAGTCTGGCTGGGGGACTCACTCAGCAATGTCACTGCTCATCTGGATGCTGTAAATCTAATGGGTCTCCTCAGTTTGGGGCAAAAAACAGCTGCTAGTTCAGTGCAAACTACAACTCTCAGGTGACATTTTTAACTACTGGGGTCAGAGAGTCCTTTACTATATGGGGTCAGAGGGCCCTTTACTTTATGGGGGTCAGAGGGCCCTTTACTTTATGGGGTTCAGAGAGTCCTTTACTATATGGGGTCAGAGGGCTCTTTACTATATGGAGTCAGAGTGCCCTTTACAATATGGGGTTCAGGAGAATTGTAATTGATGGTAAGCTTAATTAAAAGTTTACTGAACCTTGCCACTCCACATGTTTAGAAACTGAAACTCCCAGCAACAAAGCATGCTGAGAGTTGTAGTTTCAAAACATCTGGAGTGCCAAGGAATTGGGGGTTACTGGTACTGGATTTGGCTATTCCTGTATGGGATTCATGTATGGGAATTCTGCTGTCCATTTAAAGGGCAACTAAAGCCTCAAAACAATACAGAATCAGAAGGCAGTTGTGGTCAAAATTTCAACCCTCGACTTATACTCGAGTCAATCAGTTTTTACAAATTTTTCAGGTAAAAATGGGCACCTCGACTTATACTCGGATCGACTTATAATCGAGTATACACGGTAATATCGAACATATGTATGGCCACCTTTACACATCTGTTAAATTCATTGATATATAGAGAAAATTACATTTTTATTTTATCAACATGATAAAATAAGCAATAATTGATTTTATCTAAAGTCTTTTATGTTTGCAAAAATAAAAATTGGATGTTGTACAATAACATTTAACAACTGCATAAGGAAATATAACTCTATAATAATTTGTTTAGCCCATTATGTCCCATTATCCTATGTAAAGAGGTCATGACTTTTTTTCTCCTCCACTGTTGAATATATACACTATTATGCTAAATCCCCTAAGAATGTCAATGCCCATACACTTCTCTATAAACATATGCAAACTATCTAGCAGAGGAAGGCTGCAGTAATGTGAATGTACTTCATACACATATTACACTGCAACAGCTGAAATATTTACAAAGTTAAAGCAATAAAATAAATTGCACAACTAGTTGTTTAATTCATTAACAACATGACATGTTTTGTGTCCATTCAATCAAAATTAATGCAATGTTTCTTCTAATAAAAGCAGAGATGACATAAATGTATGTCTTTTTTTTACATATATGAATCACAATTCTGTATGTAATTTTGTTAGTTCTTTGCTATTAGGTTATTAGGTGTTATTACATTGTTATTAGATGTTTAATTACCTTAGAGCAGCTAACTAACCGATCCACAGATTCATTGAATTCTTAGATGTTTTTAGGTGTTTCAATAACTTACTAATAATTCCTTAGCTGTATACTACACAGTATTGTTAAGGATTCTATTGGTGTTCAAGAGTTGTGATGAGTCCAGGTTTCAAATCGAAACTGCTGGTTTCGAAAATCCGCGGATCTGATTGAATTTTTCAAAATTACATTTATTATATTTTTTTCATGCATTTCAGGTTCTTTAGTAGAATATATGCAATTGACTAAATATTCTACTTATTATTTAGGAGAATAAAAATATAATTGGTTATTTATTGTTAATTCGCATATATATATATATATATTCGAATTAATAGTAATCAAACCTCTCACTCCAGCATAGGCCCAGGTGCACATCACAACGTATCCATAAACAAGAAAGAGGATTGTACTCACGGGACTTTAATAAATTCAAAGTTACTATTTTTAATTTAACATCAACAGATAATAAATAAAAAATATAAACTTTGAATTTATTAAAAAGTCCCGTAAGTACAATCCTCTTTCTTGTTTATATATATTTGAATTATTAATTTATAACCAATTATATTTTTCTCCTAAATAATAAGTAGAATATATATATATATATAATATTTATTGATTGATTGACTTATTCAGTTAATCAGTTGAAGATTTAGAGTTTTTTTTTTTAGAACAGACAAATTCTACTTTTGAGATAAAAAATTCTGATTTGGCACAAAATATTTCTACCTAAATTAATAACAGATCAAACATGATTACTGAACACAGTTATGCAGCTTAGAAACAATTGTGAACAAATATAACACAGCACCAATCAAAGCCAAACTTCAGAAGCACCACCACATAGACGTTGTGATCAAAGCTAAATCCTTTAGGAAGATTATGCACATAGAAATCAGACTAAACAAGTAAAGCACTTTTGTTTTTCACATTTCAGGGAAAAAGCATTGGTAAACCTGCTGTTTTCTTTAAGACAAATCACAAGCGGATTTAACTGCAAATAAGTTGCGTCCATGGTTTCCATATTTTTAACAGGCATTAAAATAACAATAATTTAATTTGACGATGGAAATGCACTTTAAATTCCTTGTGCATGTAAATACATGTTAAAATATTTAAAATTTTAATAAATTCTGCCATCACATCATTAAATTCTAGCATATATATATATATATATATATATATATATATATATAGCGTATATAGTATACACTGGTCAATCCTTCATCACCCGATCAGAGCATGAACTATTTCTATTAAATCGTATGCAAAATTTCACTGGTGGATTTAGAGAATATGCTGTAAATTATATCCATGGTACTAAGCTATCTCAACAGTTATAATTAGCACTTAGCTATGTCATCAGTCACATGACTTACTGAAACTTACTGAAACTTGTGTATTAAAGTTGGATATTATATGTACATTATAGTTGATCAAAGAAATTGTCTTGCACTTTTATATTATAACAGAACTTCAATGTGATTTAATATCCTTATTGTTTGATGTACATTATTCACTAAATAAGAAAACAATGTGCACTTTAATAGTGAAGTGCAAACATGGATTGTATTCTTCTAATAGTTACTTAGCTGTGACTAATAAATAAAATAACAAATAAAATAACCAAGAAACAAAACCAAATTAACAAAAAAGTTATTATCATATAAAATATTTGATGGGTTATGTGTTATTTGGTGGAGACAAACATGGTCTTCTCTATTTTTATACAGTCTGATATGAAATGCCTTCCCAATATACTGTGCCTTAATTTTAATATATAAATCAAATTGATACAATTGCAGGTTAAAAACTTGAAAAAGTTTTACCTTTAATTTGTTTTCCCATAGAATCCTATTGCTTATACACTAGTTCCCAAAATATTTGGGTTATTGGTTCCCCATGTAATTTCCCAGCCTCCTATTGGTACACATTGTTTTATCGACATTAGCCCTTTAAATAAATAATGATTGTTCTGAAATCTCAACCCACTGACCTCTATAAGTTTTTCTGCTAAAACTTACTAAACCACCAATTGTGTCTGCAGCAGCTTGAAATATTCAAAGGTGATCCAACATTATTGTTACAGGGATAACATATGTTGTTTACTAAATTATGGCCTCTAAACCTCCCCTATAAATGAGGATGTTCAGAAAAATGCTTGACTGTGACAAATGTTGTCCTACATAAGCATCTCAAATAAAGAGCAGAGCAGGTATTTCTAAGCAGAAGTGACTTAAACAGCTTAGTTACAATATCTTTGGTACAAAAAGAATAAATGGCCAAGACCTAAAGGATAACTATCATGTGTATAAAGTTTATTTAAAAAACATTTAAATTGAAAATTACTTGGGACAGGGATTTAAGATTGATAATTACTACCTCCCAATATTGTTTCTGTGAGGAGCCCCAGCCCAAAGGAAACTGATTTTGCCAGTCTTCCTCCTGGCTTCAGCTCTATCTTTAATACAGGAATAGTCCAGGACTAACCTGGCAAATGAAAACAAAATGATATTGTGAGGTAGGAATAATCAATCTGACCTCCCTGCCCCAGGTACTTTCTATATTTAAAATGTTTTAAAGTATAGTTATCCTTTATATGGCAACATCATTTTAAATGCATTTTAAGTACTGCAGAATATTAGTTTATCGAATATATGGTATATATAATTTAAATTTGCACTAAACCAACTAAATGTTAATGCATGAAATTATTAACTTGCCATAATATCATTATAACAAATTGTTTATATGCATACTCCCTTCCTCTTTATGTATGCTCATTTCCTTTTTATGATTACATAAGATAGAAAATAATTTACTTTTTCTTTAACAAAGGCCTTCTGCACTCCCAAAACAAGAAACAATAGCTTAGATTACTTAGAATATACATAGCTATTTCCAGGAAATCAATTTAGTATAATCAATACATCATTATAAACACATACAGCATTTATTTCATAATCCCTTTTCTAGAAGTATTTCAGAATGTATATGTGTATCACTAGATATACCTATGTCTGTCCATCTACCTACCTACACGTATATTAAGAGTAACTCACACTACATATTTCTATCCATATTGCTATGCAACCAGTGGTATAGGTACAATATTTATACAGTATGTTAACATTGCATTTATGGGATTCTAAAACACTAGTAAGATGGTTTTTGCACTAGAAAAAATTAGACACACAATTTCGATATCTTGTCTAACAAAACCATGCAATCTTTAGCTTCATCAGTAAAATGACTAGATTATCTGTTTACATGTGGTATTTCAAATAAAACACCACCAGTTACCAGTTGTGGTTTACAATACCATTATTTTCACTGCAGATTCCAAGTATTATTTACCCCTCCCCCCAGTTTTTAAGGAGGTACAGTATCATTGAACACACAGGCTCCCTTTTCATAGACTGTAAAAGTGCTAAACTTACCTGGATAGCTTTGCAATCTTTGCAAACCCAAACACGTCCATGCACGCAGTTCTGCTTGCTGTGTTCACATAGACTGCATCCTGATGTTGTCACAGGTTTAAGTAAATGTAGGATTTCTACATCAGAATGCAGCACAATTTCATTGCAGTTCTGCAGTTTGGAAATGAATCACTGATAATGACCATCGCTCTGTTTTCTTTATCCAGTCAAAATGAAATCTAAAGATGCAACACAAAACCAGTCCACCTATCACTCTACCACAATTTCCCTTTAACACATGCTATATTATGATGCTTTGTCTTCCTGTAGCTCCATTAGGCATATTTGCTCTGATTTCTTCATTGACGACTGCTGATCCCAGCCAGTGAAAGAGAAACAAGGGGGGGAGGTGGAAGGAACAGGCGGTGTGCAAGCAGTGAAGCAGCATACAGAAAGAAGGAAAGCTTCAGATATGCAGTAAATCACCCCTGCCTCTGCATAACACTCATACTATTGCTTTCTGCTTTCATTCAATCTTCTAATATTATTCAACAGCTCTACAGTACACGTATGCACCTGCAAGCAGATGATTGCATCAAGATGTACCTATATCTGGGAAATAGAACATTAAGGATTTGATTACATTGTCTCCTAGCAATGATTATTTAACATATGATAAATACTGACATTAAACAAGTGATATATCTTCATATGGTTAAATATTAAAAAGTCCTATATTTTTAAATAGTAAAACCATTTACACATTTAGCTAATCTAATCGCTTTATGATATAATTGCCAATGTTGTGCTGGTAAAGGGTTTGACTCTATTTGGTTCTTGGAAGTTTAACGTAGCAGCAGAGCAGATGAGCAGAGCAGTATGAAGCAAAGCTGACACACTAGAGTGGACAACTCAGTTCCTTCACAGCATTAAGTTCTGTCAGC
This sequence comes from Hymenochirus boettgeri, assembly GCA_019447015.1. Classification (NCBI taxonomy): domain Eukaryota; kingdom Metazoa; phylum Chordata; class Amphibia; order Anura; family Pipidae; genus Hymenochirus; species Hymenochirus boettgeri. The sequence continues at coordinate 200,464,430 of CM033470.1, read as the reverse complement.
CCATTAACACAGCTTGTTTTGGGCTTCAATGACGCGCTTCAAACACAGGGGAAAATGCCAAGTGGAAACAAGCCTAAAGTTTCTTGTAAGGAGGAAAATACTTAATTTTCTATAGCTTTAGTATTGATTTTGTGCCCTTTTGTTTTAATCACATATCGCATTAATTTTGATATTTTATACAGTGACCTCCAGTGTTCTGTAAATAAGTAAATGGGAATGAATACTCATTGATTGAAACTTTACCTCATTGAATTGAATGTGGTCAGTTTGTTTACCAATTTATGGCTTCTTTCACATAAAAAGCAAGTGGACAGGTTCCCAAGTAGTTCCAGATGTTTTGCCACCAGCGAAACACTAAATATAAGGGGCTGATCCAAAAAGAGAGGTAAAAGTTACTTGTGCTACTAATTTGCAGCAACCAATCAGATGTTAGCTTTTAACTGGGTTACAATAGTTAGATAACAGAGATACCATCTAGCAACATTGGTTGCTGCACATGCAAACTTTTATTGTATCAGCCCCTTGGTGTTAAGCTAGCAGCAGTCACTTGTGGAGGGGGGGGGGAGGAGTTGTGTTTTTTAAGTAGAATACTGTATCTCTGCCTTGGAGCATCTTTGAAATGTCTGAATAAAATGAAAATGGTGTTTGTGGGGGAGATCTACCTGAAGTAAAAAAAAAAAATTCTTAGGAGGATGGACCCCTTTGTTTATATCCTGCCATCTAGTTTTACTCTGTATTGATCCCATGATCTTCTGCTCTTTTTTCCATTCCTTATTATACTACGATGTTTGCAACCATGAAACTATTTCTATGTGTTTGTCCACATTCCACTTTATATATACTTGACAGTATACTTGCCCAGGTGCAATCCAATATCCAAATTGAATAGAAGCAAGATGGTGCACTCAAAGGGTCTTTTCAAAGAAAACTTTTATTCATATAGTGTATCAGCAATGTTTCAGCTCGTCTCCTAGAGCCTTTATCAAGCCGCTTGTCTAGTTTTTTGGAAAAGAACCTTTGAGTGCATTATCTTGCTTCTCTCTCTCTCTCTCTCTCTCTCTCTCTCTCTCTTGAGTAGTATTACATTAAATGTAGCTATAATGTATGTGCCCTGGTGTATTTCCACCATCCTTAAAAGCCTTTCTAAAGCCCTAAATCTTCTATAGTATATATTCATTTAGTCTGAATTGTTCTATCAACTGTAGAATAATGTAGTGAGAGTCCAGTCTAGTTTTGTCAAGAAACTATCCACTGTCTTCTTAGACCTAAATGGTCACCATAAATCTGACATTAAAGGGTCACCTTACTCACCAAAACAAATTTTGCTTACTGCATTCCATAATTTACAAGCTTTTAAATGCTGCTGCTCTCATATCTGTGTCTGCCTACATTATTTAGAAATATAATAATTTCTACCTAAATACATCACAGGCCCCTCCCCATTAGTGCCTGAAGCTAATGCCCCTGGCACTTAGAATTTCTAGGCATTCCCAGTTGCAGGCATTCCCATGCATATCATACCTCTGTGTTTCCACCGCCATGAGCTCCCTATGTGGCTGGGATGTAATGAGTCTTTTTTTAAGGAGAATAAAAGACTTAACATAAGTAAATGAACAGGAAGCATTTGCAATAGACATTTTTATTGTCTTTAATTTTAAAGGGTCACTACACTCAACCAACTTTGTATATTGTAAAAGTACAATGTTAGTAAAATTATGTTACATATGTGTCTGTGCCAGCCTTGTTAGTGAATTTCCAATGTTTAGTAACTGCTCCTAATTGTCAGCCCCTTAGTCACTGCCCACTTGTAAATCCAGCCAACACTTATCAGTTCTTAAGATCTTTTAACAGCCGACACTATACTGCTCATTAACATATCCTACTGACAATGCTGACTGCGGGTGGGGGGCTGCTGCTGTGTCAGACACTTCTCCCTCACTTCTAACAGGCAAGTAGACATGCTGCCGATAGTGGGTGGGGGAGGGGGCTGCTGTGTGAGACACTTCTCACTTCTGTCAAGCAAGCAGACATGCTGGGGGGTGGTCCTGTAAGTGAACTCATGTGACACACTCCTGCAGCAGACCTGGCTTATATCTCTTCCCTTCTCATTGGTGTCTTTGCATTTATACTACCAAATAGTTTGGAATACTATGATATATAGACATAGGCAGAGAGAAATAAGATAGACAGACAGATAGATAAACAGACAGAGACAGATGGATAGAAAAACAGATAGACAGAGATAGATAGACATACAGAGACAGATAGACGGACAGAAATAGATAGACAGAATCAGATAGACACTGACAGATAGACAGACAGATAGATTAGATAGACAGGAGACCAAAATGATTAATTAGCTCATTATATTTGGGGATAAATGTTTTGACATGTTTTGGGAGATCCTAGTAAGAGGTCACTGAAGGGACACAAATTAGGTTTAAGTGACAAGTCTTTCCCTGTATATGCTGTTATTTCTTAGAATCTACAGCTCTGAAAAAAGTCTTCCCCTTGGTCTTTGTTTCATTGGAAACATGCTTTTTACTAACAAATAGAGAAGTAATTTGTTTTCTAATAGAACCCAGTTTCGAATTGAATCTGAGGGTTTCGAAGTCCCAACGAAACTTTCAGAACTCCCGAATTTCACGGAATCCAGATTTTTCGAATTTTTGCTTTTTATTGAAAATCGAAAATCAAAAGTAGACGATTTTCAACAATCGAAATTAGACGAATTTCGAAAATCAAAAGTAGAAAATGGAAAGTAGACTATTTTCGAAAATGGAAACTCTCAAAATACTTTCGAAATTTCCGAAAAAATTTTAAAATTCAAAAACGGAAAGAAGCTCAACAGTTTCGAACAATTCTACTAACAAATAACTCTTAAACGGCATGTCCTCCCCCTAACTAAAATTTAACCTTTAGCAGATTACCCTTTAAACTCCATCACTGTTTTAGTAGAAAGGCTATACTAAACCATATATCCATTGCCTCCCTTACATCTGTAAACTTCCATATTTAAGCATGCAAATGTTAAACCCATACTAAAAAAGCCTTCGCTAGACCGTGCTTGACTAGCTAACTACCGCCCCATCTCTCTTGCTGATAGCCTCTTTACTGCTAGAATGATTAATCTTTTCCCGTAACAATAACTACCTTCATGCTCAAAGCCTATTGGACCCTTTGCAGTCTGTATTCCATCCTGCACATTTCACTGAGACGGCTCTGTGTAAGGTTGTGAATAATCTTCAGTTTTCCAAGACCAATGGTCACTTTTCCATTCTTATCCTTCTTGACCTCTTTCTCTGTTTTCGACACAGTTGATGATTCCCTCCTAATGCAGATACTTCACTCCTTGGGTATATGGAATTGGCATCCTGGTTTCTATGCTATCTTCCTAACCAAACCTAATCTGTATCATATGCTAATAACACCTCTTTTAAAGTTCCTATTAGTGTGGGGGTGCTCCAGCTGTCTGTCCTTGGACCCTTATTGTTCTCCCTCTACACTATTTCCTTGGAAGATGTCATCAGCTCTTTTGGCTTCAAGCATCACTTATATGCAGATGATACACAAATCTACTTGTCCACCCCCACACTAACTTCTGACATCCAATCACATGTTTTTCCACCTGAACCTGGTCCAATCCCATCTTCCTCTATTTCTGTTGACAATACCCCCATTTACCCTATCTAATTGGCACGCTGCCTAGGGGTAATGATTAATTCCTCTCTCTCCTTCTCTAACCAAATTAACTATGTTGCAAAAACCTGCCACTTTTTCCATCACAATATAGCCAAAATACACACGTTCCTTTCTCTCCCGACTACTATCACCCCAAATCTCCTCTGTACCAGACAACAACCTGGCTCCCCAGTAAACAGCGCATTGTATACAAAATCCTTCTCCTAACATTTAAATCACTTTGCTCTGCTGCACCTCCTTATATTTCCACTCTAGTGTCCCCATGTCCCCACACACAACTGTCAATCATCACAGAATCATCTCCTGTACAGACCCCCCACTCGCCTTAAACCTTTCTATCTTGTGGCTCCCATCCTATGGAATTCTATTCCCTTTGCTCTATGAGTAATGTTTAAATCTTCGCAGTGGAAGTTGTGATCCTCCTCTCTCTCCCTCTTCGCTGCTGTCAGGTAATAGCATTCAATCTTGGTCGTCGAAGATGACACTACAGCTAACGACTGACTTCTATTCCCTGAGTTGTCTTCCCTGAGCATATGTGAACTTATAAAGAGCTTGTACAGCTTTAAGAGAAGATGACAACCTTTGTTGGAGGGGGATGGAACTTCGATACAAGATCTTAGAGGTAAGAGCCTTATTACTATGGCAGTTTTAAGCCCGATTGTGCAGTTCATACGAGACATCCCTACAAGGTAAGACACATTTTTTTGACTAACAGTCCATATACTGCTGATTAAATGGATGCATTTTAAGTCTTTATAATATAAAATTGTTTAATACAAAAATAAAATCTATGTTACTAACTATTCCTCCTACCTGTGTAAAAAGGCAATATTCATTGTGAGCCATGGTGATAGAAAAAGACATTTCACATATAACTAGAGATGGGATCCGGGTCTGTCTCGGACCCAGATTTGACACGGAACCCCTTGGTTCTGAAATCTGAATGTTCCGTCTGAATCTGGATGTACAATTCGGATTTCGAAGCCTATTTTCTATAATTATTGAACATTAGAGGATTATCGAAAATAGTCTTGAATGTTCGATAATCCTCAAAAATAAGATCAGAAATTTTAAATTAGTTTCCAATTGTATTTTCGAGGAGTACCAAACATTTGAGTTTATTTTCGAAAATAGCCTCAAACTTTGCATAATTAGCAAAAAAAAAGTCCTGAAAGTATGTTCCGTTTTCGGATTTTGCCGAGATCTGTAAATCCGAAAACAGAACTAACCTTGACAGTTTCGGCCATCTCTACATATAACCAAATTACACTAATCTTTTTTGAGCTGCCTGGTGCCTTTATTTTTATCAGTGAGGTGTACAGTATGTTCTAATCCAGCCTCTCATATTTATGTACAAATTTTTAGACATTTTGAAATTAGCAATACTTTACAGACACACTGTAGTTTTATGCTCATGGTTGGAAAACTCTAACAGCAATCATAAAGTTCCCACTTGGAAACATTTTTACAGTTCCTACTTGGAAACATTTTTACAGGGAGCTATAGGGATACTACACGATAAAATATATGCAGGTAAAGGTTCCCCCCCAAAAATGTGATGATTCCGTGTGCAAATTTAAACTTCACTTAATTAACTTTGGTGTGCTATTCTCTATTTTGTAAGTATTGAGACTTTGATACCCTGGAGTAAATATCATTAAAAGGTATGTTAATACTAATTAACAACCACAAAGGATTAGTATCTGTACCATAGCAACCATACAGACATCAACTGGTAACTCACTTATCTATTGACTTACATCTATTGACAGTACATAATGAAATACATTTTTACCATCCAGCACTGATTCTACACCATATTCATATATAAAAAGATTTAAAAACACAGTAAATATGCTTATTAATCATAAAAAAAAGGTCATAAAAAATGAAAAACCTGAATGGTTTTATATAAAAATCATACCTATCTAAAATACAATATCTCCATAAATATTTGCCACACTAACTAAACTTTGATGAAACACTTAATTTTCTACCTTGTTTTTTATGTATCATTGGGCTAATCTGTGACTTCTGTATTGTATCTGTATTCTTCTCTAATCACAAAAACAACAGTGTAAAGAAAACTAGGGGGCATATTTATAAAGAAACGAAATTAGCGCAAAAAAATTACCGCCGCACACCGCGGCGGCGAAAATAGCGCTATCGCCATATTTATAATGGCGAGCGCCATTCCCGCGATAAGTATCGCGGCCGCGATGTGTTGCGGTAATTTTAAGCCCCTTCGCGGCGATACTGCATTCCCGACGCCTCTCCTTAGGGGGCGGGGCATACGCCCACAACCCCCCGTGGCGGCAGAGACCACCCACCACCGCCTCCCAGCAGCCCCTCCCAACCCGTTCCCCGCTCGCGGCAATCTCGGAACGGGAGGCTGCCGGGAAGGGGCCGCAGCAGGTGGTCGTGACCACCCGCCGCGCACCCCCTCCCCGGCAACCCCTCCAAGCCCCCCGCCCCGGCTGCTCCCGGGGAGGGGAAGGGAGGGAGCCACTGGGAGGGGTGGAGGCACCCTCCAGCGGGGCCCTGAGAAGGGCCTTTTGGGGCTTAGGGGGTCCCGCAGCTCGAACCGGGACCCCCCCTCCCCGACCCTTGTAAGGGCCTTTGCGGCACTTACAAGTGCCCTTGCGGCTCTGACGAGAGCCCTTTGGGGCTTAGGGGTCCCGCAGCTCGAACCAGGACCCCCTCCCCGGCCCTTGTAAGGGCCCTTGCGGCACTGACAAGTGCCTTTGGCGGGGGTCCCGCAGCTCGAACCGGGACCCCCAGTGTGCGGCTCTTAAAATGGGCGGGGTGGGCGTGTATCGGCTGACTTCGCCACCTTCAATGTGGTGAAGTAAAACAGCCGATACTAGCAGAGCGAAACCAGTAAGTATCGCCGCGAAGGGTTAACGCTTCGTTAACTTTTCGCGGCCGTTTTCGGACATTTATAAATCACGTTAAACGCGATTTATGCGTTAATGTCAGTGAAAACGGCCGCGAAAACTTAACGAAGCTTTATAAATATGCCCCTAGGTAAAATAAATAAAAATCTTTTTGTTTTTGGACTCATATATGCCCTAAATGCAAACCATCTTCCTTTTGGTCCTGTATATTTTTCTTCACTGCCAGAGTATGCATGATTGGTCAATGGTTGGAGCTAAGATAATAAGCGAATTGAATAAAATACAGCATAAAAAATTCTGACTCTTGTATGGTCTAGTCTCAATTCATTTCAAGTATTACTCAGACAGTTCACTTGGCTTGCACAGCCAAGTGTTAGGAATGATTGAAGTCATAGTTAGGCAAAACACTAGTTAAATGTCGCATCTCATTCTGATTACATATCCAGCAGGAAACCCTTACTTGCCCTTATTTCGATTCAGCATACTATTTTACATAGCATTCTTAACTAAATTGAGAACTGTCTAAATCTGATGATCTAGGCCTAGCCTATGACATCTACACAGTTAACACAAAGTATGGCCATTAAATAATAAATTAAATAAAATCACAGACAGCAAATAAACCCTTACACTGCCAGAATTACTGCAGCTTGCTGCACTTCTAACCTTACTTGTCTTCCAGGCACTGTTCACTATTTTCCTTCAACAGAAATAACTTAAAGGGTATCTTTACTCTAAAATATAGAATTCTCAAAGTGTACCTAGATTCCACAAGATCACACTAATCTAAAACTTTCAGATATTAAATCTAATCTGTAGATTCTGAGAAATCATCATTTGAAAACACAGCATTTACAGGGAAAGACCTGTCACTCCAGAAACAGAAATTACCTGCCTGCCAGCATACCTTTTGCAACATTTAAGAGAATCAACCGAGAAAAGAAAAAAGGGGGGAGGGAGGGAAGATGTGTAAGCAGAGCAGTGTCCTTGGTGAGGCTGTGCAGAAGTGTTACAGACACTACAAGAAGGCAGTGAGTACTGAAGGGTGTGGGGAATAAGGAGTACTCACTAAACATTAATAATTTAATGACAAAGCAAGCACAGATACATATGTGAGTACCACCATTTTACTTGTCTCAAATTGTAGTTTCAGAAAATGTAAAGTTATTTCAGTGAGTATAGTGACCCTTTAATTACTAGTCCAATCTTAATCACTGGTCTAACCTTTAATTGGCATGCCTTTCAGCAATTATAAATGAAATGTTATGTCAAGCTTAAAAGCATATCAACCGCCATATAATAGGGGTCACTATCACTAATTGCTGTATAAAAGTCATTGCAGAAAAAGTAAGGAGGCCTAGCATAGCTCTAACACAGCAATTGTGGTGCAAGTACTTATGTGTTTACAGAACTTTTGTGGGACTTTTTTATGCCAGCTAATAACTAACGTTAAAGTCACATAAATATTTAAGAAAGAGTCACATTGTAGCTGAATCTATAATCCAATTGGTAGATCGGAGACTCTCTATTCATTTTACCATAGGTTTCTGCCTGTCCCATATTACAATCACTATTTTTTAAACCAATTCCATGTGCTGTTTTCTTTCTTGCTCACTGTACTGTCCCCTGAATACTTTTAATCTATACTTCTTCCAAGTCAATCAATATTTGCATGGCAGCATGCTTAGAGCAATATGTATGATTACCTTGTTTTTTTTTTTTTTTACATTTACAAATCATTATTCTTAGCTCTGACAGCAGCTATGAGCCTTCTATTCTTTCCTTTTCACCCTGCTATTTAAAGTTTAGGCACCTAATAGCAGAAAACCCTTTCCTCTTGTCAAAATGCCTGACACTTAAACTGTGATGTACTGCATGCTTATTATTTATTTATTCACTTGCACTTGATTTAGCTCTTGTCTGTATTTGAATGAAAAAATATTCGATAGGTACCTATGTAGTGCTGCAGAAATAAATTAAACTGACAGCAAATTGTGCAATTAGGTGCTTAGTAAACTATAATAGGGAATAATAATAGGGCTGGCACTTTTGGGAATTTGTCCAAAACATGCACTAGAACTTTAGCAGCAGATTAAAGGGAAACTGTGGACTCTAATTCTTCCAAACTAGTAAATATTATATAAAAAGCCTTCCAAGTTATTGTTGGAAAGGTTCAGCAATTATTTATTATTTTATAAATAACATTAACCGACTATCATGAAAGCGATGGTGCTATGGGACAAAGATAAAAATTGGAGTTAGAGTGTGGACAAAGAGTTCTCCTGAAGTATCCCAAAATTAAGCACTCGTGGTATAAATGTATGTTCAATTAGGTCAGCTGGGTTTTATCACCATCCATTATGGAGGTGCTCCCAGTGTACATAATTTCACACACCATAGATATCATGGGCTAGGTCCACAAACACACAATATTCATAAAATCAGTAGCTTTATTATATATATGTTAGCATACCAAACCACACACAATATAAAATCACTGATGGACACAATTATAAAACCACATTACTATCTCTAACAGATACAGTTATACTGTAGATATCAAATAAGCGTCCCAAATTGAATTCCGAGTCCCAATCCTATAATATTTCAAGTTAAAAGTGAATAATCTTAGTCCCAAAAAAGGAATGAGGATTTGGAGAGGGACTACAATGTTATTGAAAGAGGTCACGCAACAGTGGGGATAAATCAAGGCATATATTATAGTAATAGCCAAACATTAGCAAGAGTTGCTGGGAGAGATGTTAGCGGTTAACAGTCACTGTTATCGCATTGTGCCATAGAAATCCACAGTTAGTATCATAGAAGTATGATAGAAGTATCATTATTGGCAGTCCAGATTAGTAAGCAGGATATTCAGCAGCTTAGTCACAGACTCATTAGCGCATGATAGTCACGAAACCTCCAATAGCCCATTTACACGACCGCAGTTAGTAGGTCCATGGAATGGAATTGCTGGTGGCGTGGACGTGTGCTCCCTGTTGCCAGTCTGGAATAGATTACCACAATGATTACTTGGCCTCCCGTAGGTAAATGGTAACTGTTCCCTAGAGATGGTCGAACTATTGAAAGTTCGGTCCGTTTTCGAACTTTCGAACTATTGTAAAAGTTCGAAAACGGACCCATTAAAGTCTATGGGAGGCAAATAGTTCGAAAAGTTCGAGTCAAATACAACTAAAATATTAATGGTAACTTAATGTAAATGGCTGTGGGACCTGGGAAATGGTCTGGGGAGCATGTTCCAATATCCAGGACTTAAGTAAAATCGATTTTACTCTCACACGCGCTACTTTCGAGCTTTCGCGTTCGAACGTTCGAGGTGACATGGGCATTTTACTCGCAGATTCAATACTTGCGTATAGGCTGTAATGGAGACTTTACTCGCAGATTCGATGTTCGCGCCTAGATACCATGTACATTTTACTCGCGGATTCGATACTCGAACGTTCGATAAATCATCGAAAGTCTGGGAAATATCGAAAGTCCGCGTCCGAGATAGTTCGAGAAGTCCGGGTCCGTTCGACTCGAACTGTTCGGCTCAAACTCGGGTTCGAGTTCGAGTTCTATGCCATCCCTACTGTTCCCCAGAGCTTGATATTTTAAAAATGTGTGTTAATAGAATTCTAATTTTTTTTTTCTCTGCATCTTATATCCTTTTAACAGAAAAACATTCTGTGACCAAACAACCGAACTTTATACAGGGACAAGCGCTACAAAGCTTGACATTTGTGAACACAAAACTCCCCCCATGCTGCGCAAATGCTATTTTAGACTAAATAAATCATTTTGGACTTACTAAACCACTTGGGCCTCAGCACTGATCCATTCCTCACCGCTGCTCCTGTCCTCTCAGCCTCTCTTAGTCCATTGAAAACGAGGCCAATGAGAAGATATGCTCTGCAAGAAGCTCTCTGTTTACTGCAACAAAGCATATCTAAGAAGACCTTGTGGGTGAAGCCCTAGCCGTTTCAGTTCATCATCCTTAGTACTATTCACATAAAGAAAAAAAGGAGTGTGGGGAGGGGAGTAGAATTCTCGTTTAAAGGAATTGTACACTGAAAAATGACTTTGCCTCATTCAATCTATAAATTAAAGGGCATCTATATCAAAAAATAGGTTATTTTAAATTGACCATAACTGGAAACTATAATTCTTCCCAACCACCACAGTAAATATTTTTTTGTTGATCTGCCCCCTATTTCTTTAGATATCCAATCTAAAACTTCTTATATTTCAACTGTCAATCAAGTTCCTGTAGCTGGAATGGTGACAAAGTTTTGACAGTTGGAATGCTGTTTGCTGTGTGCAGGCTTGACAGTTGGTTTGTGGGAAAAAGTCAGGTCGAATGGAAGTGGGAGTGGTTAAAAGAGGGAGGGGGGGATACTGCTCCAAAACAAAATGTGTGCTGGATTGAAGGCATGCAGCAACACACGCAAATCAAAGTAAGTGCTACTTTCATGTATTCAATTATAGATTAAGAGGAGGCAAAGTCGTTTTTTCAGTATAGTGTCCCTTTAATACATGTAAGCAGCACTTATTCTGATGTGTTTGTGTTGCTGCATGACTTCAATCCAGTACTTGTTTTACTCAAACTCAATCCTTCAGTTCCCACTATGCAGTTCACATACTAACACTCACCATTCCAGCCACAAGAAAACTATACCTAACACAAGAGTTTATGATACTAAGGCACTTGATTGAAAAACGAAATGTAAGATGTTTCAGACTGGATATCTAAAGAAATAGCGTACAGATCAACAAAAAAATGGTACGTAAAAGTGTACATATCCTTTAAGGAACCCTACATTCCCTAAAAAAATGATTGTTCAATGAAAACAGTTGTCACCCTCTTCTTTGATAATGGTCTGGAAATGGGACCAAAAAAGCAGATCCTTAGCCATAGTGAGATTGTTGTTCAAATTATTTTTCTACATTTCATTTGATAATTTTGTTACTTTTTGTTTTTTCTTTTTCTGCAGTGACTTAAAAAAAAATAATATATTTTACTGGTAATGCCTAATATACAGTAATCATTTATTCACAACAACGCCATATAAACATTACCTTTACAGAAATATGTTATGGTTTTCGGAAACATGATACATTTTGCAAACACTTATTACTTCTCCTTAAAAGAAACAGCTTGTAAATTATTCATTGTGTCAAGACTACACAGAGTATGAAATCAATTTCAATTTCAGGGGTGGGATATTTTAGGCCAAGGTCAGAGGGTCTCAGTCTTGCAGACTGGGGGATTCTGTTGTTTACTGTGAGATGGCGAGAATGTAATGAAATTTAGCAATTCTGTATAAAATCTAACAAATACGAACTATTAAGAAGAAATATATTACAAAACACACAAACACACAACGTGTATGGAATAAAAGTTGCCATTTTCAGAAAAAAGAGCAGTATTTTTTCATCCCAATGACCTTAATCTGCCAATTTAGCATTTTGTCTGTGTATAAATAAATGCAATCTTAATACTGACTTCCTGTTTGCAGGACCCCTAGTAGAGACCGTTATGGTCTTACCCTTGACCCAGCGGCTGGGTTGATTCAGTTGCTCAGTAGGGATCTGAGCATCTTTGACTTATCCAACAGCCAATCAGTAGAAATTACTGTTAGGAACATTCCAAGGATGTGGTGCATTCTGTGAAGAAGAAGGACCGTTAGAATCTGAAATGTTAGCTCACTAATGTCAACAGCAGGAAACAGCAAAGTGTATGAAATCATAGCATTACACAAACTAACAATTTAAAAAATATTGATTATTTCCACTGAACTGTCCCTTTAATCTGCCTTTTGCTTGTTTTGTTATCTCATAAATCCAGTACTACTTACTGGATTTACTTTGTACACATTGGATGGATGCAAAGACTGGCGTAACTCATCTGCCTTAACCTGTGTTGTGGATTACCTGTTTTTATTCTGTAGCAGCACAGGCAGGCAATGATCAAATATGCTGAACTGTGAACCTATGCTGTTATTCATAGACTCCTTTGAAATCTCATAGAAAGTTGTTAAATCATTTTGTTAAATTACCATGTAGCCTGAGTGTGTTTTTTTGTATATATATTTTTTAAAATAATTGTTTTACTGTCATTAAGTCCTTAAAACTGTAGATGTTGCAGGAATGATTACTTAAATCATTGAATGCAGTGCCCAGCGTGTATAATAGTCATATCTCCCAGTCTAAGATTTGAATTGGATTCATTTATGGATACATGATTGATTTACAAAATGTAGCCTAAAGATAGCCATACATATGAACGAATCGTTCAAGTGTATGGGCTTTGCCAAAGACAGAAAATTTCCGTTGGTCGCTATCGGCTCCCTTTACTTCAGTAAAGGGAGCAGATACTATCGAACCATGTATGGCTGGACAACCGACCGATCCCTAACCGCGTATGGTTCCATGTGTGCAGGTTCCCTTCGCAATGTGCCAACAGATACCAATGTGATCTGTCAGCACATTGCAATGGAAATCTCAAGTGTATGGCAACCTTTAGGTTTCTCCGGTTTCCAATCCAGTAAAAGACCAGATGATAAGCCTGAGTGTTCAAACTGTTATTTAGCATGATGTAAGAGCATTTTAAGCTTAGTCTACTATCCTGTCACAGGTACAATTAGGGTTCATGTTCTGAGAGTGAACAACAAATTCCACAACCAAAATCCCTCACTGACTAGATTTATCAGTGATGTGTAATTGTGCAAATCACTTGTGGTCAAGCTCCTACTACACTGAACCTTTAGAAAGAGAGCACCTCATTGGGTCATTTTTATAAATCCTAGGTCTTGAACCCCAAACCAGATATGAAAAAAGTAGGGACCACAGAAAACGTATAACTTGTGAATTCACATGAGTTACATTAAATGGGAAATAATATGGGAAACACAATCTTGCATTACTAGCTGATTAACAGCATTCTTTCTGTGGCACATAGTTCATATTGACCTTGACTGTATGCCACTCACTATCAGCTCCTAGATAAAGAAGACGCATCTGTGTATTTATATCTAATTTCTTAAGCACCAACTAAAGCAACCTTGCACAACCAATCATGTTGCGTGAATGCAAAATAATTAAAATAAGTCGTGAGAGGCAAATTGAGAGCTGTGGATCTATATGGTAGAAATAAATCTGTCAACCCTCTTTGCTGGTATGCTAATCTCTAATAAAAATGTATATCCATTCTACTTTAATTATGTCACATTTTTTAGTCTTTTTTAGCCTTTAACTTCTGGTTCAGATATTAAAGTGGATATTTTGACAATTTACAACACCTGTACTTCTTTCGGTTGAATGAGCCTCACAATCTGTCAGTTTGTACAGATCTGTGCTCTCCACAAGATTGTATTTAAATTAAAGCTGAAAAGATGTTAGGTTCTGTTCAAAATATGAATTCTACTACTCTAAATTATGTTTATCAATTCTCAGTAATTTGATTGTACTGCAGCATTAAAACGGGCAACTCCAGCAAATTCTTATCTCGCCTCGGATTTCGTCTGGTCTATTTTTAAACATAACACAAAAAATACAACCTCCTTGACAATAAACACTGTCAAATCCATGAAAGACCTGTAGGTCCCTTTTAGTGGTATAGTGCTAACTGCAGGCCTGGATTTACCAGTAGGTACATTAGGCACGTGCCTAGGGGCACCTGTGGTTGAAGGACGACTGTCTATTTCCCACCACCAAAAATTTTCTTTCCAAAAAAAGAGAAATGGGTGTGGTTTTGGGGTGTGGTCTTTTTTTAGGGGTGGGGCTAAGGTTGCCAGGTTTTTTGGGTCTACAGGGGTGAAAATCCGCCCCTGACTAAATGTATTTGTGAAACGAGTTCTATACTCTACAACAAAAAACAATTGATTTTAAATTATTGTTTATTGTCACAGATATTCAAAATGTAGATCTTATAAAGAGCCTGTTTAATGCAGGCAAAAAGTAATGTACTGTATGTTACACATTCACATTAAGAGGAATCTATAATGGCTTAAAGGGTATCTCCACTGAGGAAAAAGCATTTTTTTTTTTTGGTTTATTTGAAAGTACACCATCCTCCAACCCTACCCCTACCTATTTTTCGCCAGAATTCCCCTTCGTTTGATTGCAGCAGCATGGGAAAGTTGTGCAGGTTCCTGGGAGTGTGTCTTCCCCTGTGGGTGTGTCAACCCTCTGATAGGGGTGGTTGAAAAAGTGATCTAAGATTGATTTCATAGGGGATGCTGGGAATATGAGGCAATCTGGTATGGGAGGAGGGGGTGGGAGAGAGAAAAAGGTAGTACCTGATTACTCCTCCATTAATTAGTGACGTCAGCAAGAAGCTGCTGTGATGGTCGTAATTATTCCTCCATTAATCAGTGAACTCAGTAGCTTGAAGGTGTGTGTGTGTGTGTGTGTGTGTGCGTGCGTGCGTGCATGCACTAAAAGAAAACACGCGTCGGACATTTCCCAAGCAGACAGTCACTGAGAGTGGGCGGACCTGCACCATCCACAGCAATCTGGGAGAAACTCATTGGATTTCTTCTAAACTACTGCTCAAAGACATAGGATACTGCAGGTAAATTTCCACCTTACACATATCTATCCTTAACCCAGGTGACTTTTTTCAGTGGAGATACCCTTTAAGTATGTCATGTATATGTTTATTTTCCTATTTAGCAATCGACACATTCTACAGTGTTTTAGTTTATCCATTTGCATCAGGCCCTAATCCAAAGTGGTTACCATCTATCAGCATGAGTTTGGGGAGAAACCTACACAAGCAAATATAGAATATATCAAAGTTCTTGCAGAAAACAGTGGGTTTTAGCCCATGATTCAAGGTGTTAGTGCTAAACACTGAGTCACCATGTTGACAATACCCTACAGAATGCTTAAGTTTAGGAATTAGTTCTTAGCACTATAGTTTCATCTGTAACAACAGGCTATACATAGTTCAAAAATACATCCAAAATATTTATATATTAGCTATATACCCTTTATTTCCCAAAGCAAGAACGTTAATAAAGAGTAATTCATCAGAGAAACTATATTTTCTTTCTATGTACAACAAAATACAGAACTCTGCATCAGGATCTGAAAGAATACATGGATATGGCAACATTGTCATCTACCAATAAGACAAGAGATGCTCAGAGAGATGTCTGTACTATTCAGGCTGCCCCATGTGGTGTCTTTTGGATGATATGTGTATACAATAAAAAGCCCTTCTCATATGCTATTGTTTTCGGCAGATTGAATTTAGATTATGTTTTGCACACAGGATTTTTCTTTCTTTTGCTCCATTCTACAAATGATAGACAGTGTTGTAGGCACAGCTGTTTACATACCTTTTGGAAAAGATACAGAGAGAGAAAGAAAACAATAGCATTTCTTGCAAAAAGGACACAGCAACAGTAGACAGACAAGTTAACTTTTCAACAAAACCATTTTAATTTAAACTTTGCAAAACAATTGCAATCAAAGATGTGTTAATTCCCCAAAGGAAAATATAAAGTTAATTAAAAAGTTAATTATGAGAATGGCTTATTTAGTAGACAAGCTGTCACAAAATGGATGGTAACATAACTTAATATAGAACAAACAATAAAGCCTAAAGCACACTTTCTACATGGGTGCATTAGAAATCTCCATGGCCTCAACCCCAGGGGTATTCAATCAACAACAACAATACAAATGACGCCTATAATGCCTGCCTAACAGTTGAACCAGAGGAAGTTAAAAAAACAACAGAGATCAACGAAACTGCAAACTTTTGTTCTGCAGAACTTTATATAATACCAAAAATTCACTTCAAACCTAATTGAAGCTAAATGTTTTTTTGACTTTTTAGACAGCGATTCTGATCTCGATTTCGAATATTTAATTTACATAGTTTCCGCCAGATCCAAAGATTTTCAAAACCTGCATTTGCAAAATGAAACCACGTTTGTTTTGAACAGGGACACATCTCTATTAGAGATGTAATATTGGGTTCTATTGCATTCCTGATTCAATAAAATTTAATTTAACTTAGCAAAACTTTAGAACACCTTAGTTCCTCCCTCTTGGTATACAGTAAGCTGGGTGTCATCAGAACCCTGTTGATTAATACATTACTGGAGCAAGA
Source organism: Hymenochirus boettgeri (assembly GCA_019447015.1). Taxonomy (NCBI): domain Eukaryota; kingdom Metazoa; phylum Chordata; class Amphibia; order Anura; family Pipidae; genus Hymenochirus; species Hymenochirus boettgeri. The sequence goes on along the minus strand of CM033470.1, from coordinate 200,447,702 downwards.
AAGGTACAAGTGTGTTTCTCGAGTCCAACAGACCTTAATTTATATACTAATCACCTATGTTGAACAGTATAAAAAACCTTAGCAAAATGTAAATACACCATATCCAAAGCTAAAGCTATGTCAAAATTCTTACTGACTTCCTAATAAAAAGTAAGCAAAAGATATATTCTCTATAAATCCAAGGTTGATCCTGATTATGGTCTTGCACCATACCTTTAAAGTATCTTCCAATCCCTATTACTGATGTTAAAAGATAACTGTTTTCCGTACAAGTGTCCTCTGTTTAAAATACCTCTCTAACACCTTTCAAATATGCCTATGGTGCTGTATCTAGCTTCTCTGGTTCATAAGTCATAAGCTTGTAAACTATCATTCAGACAGTCAGCATAAACCAAGAAGGGTGTGACAGTCACAGGATTTGCTGTGTAAGAAGTCCCACATTTCAAAAAAAAAATCTTTTCTGAAGCTACTTAAAGGACAACTCCACCCTCATAATAACCTTTTTTAGAAAGAATGGCCTATTTAAAATATGTTAATATATCTTACATGCCTTCATTTGGGGGATGGACTTTCCCTTTAAAGACAGTTACAGCAGTAGCAAACAGCTGGGCATGCTCAGTGCCTATGGCAACGGGGTCAAAGCAATGGTGCTGGTGATGTCACAGCTCACAGTGCTAGCTGGAAACACCACCCTTTATTCTGAATAGATTGCAGCAAAGTGAAAAGCCTTCCAACCACGTCAAGGTAACCCCAGTATGGAAGGTCCTAACAATTCACCTTGGATCATTTATCTGGACTGACACTCCCTACTTGGTCGCATTTTCTTGGGAAGGTTGTCTCCCTGACCTTGCATTGGATGAGTATTACAGGCTCTTCCCCCCGCCTACTGGCTTTTAACAAGGAGGGAAGAGGCCTCTCATCCAATGCTTAGTATTCAAGGCATAAGACCTCCAATTAAAGGGACGTGTTGGGGTGCTACTACCACATGAAAGCTTGGTCAGTCTTCCTGCAGAGAAGCTCTGCTGCAATATATACACAAATGGGGGGCTGTGGGAGCACCCTGAGGCAAAATTACTTTATAACAAATATTGGAGGTGTTACTGATCTGACCAAAACATTAGAACAAACAAGATAAGGGATGATCAATGCACATTCCTGGGCCCCATATATCATAATATCTATGTGCAAACAGTAACAGTTACAGTTACAATTTTATGCATAAAAGTGAAAAGTTTTTACTGTTTGCACTAGCATAGATATTATGATATATGGGGCCCAGGAATGTGCATTGATCATCTCTTTTCTTGTTTGTTCTAATGTTTTGGTCAGATCAGTAGCACTTCCACTATTTGTTATAAAGTAATTTTGCCACAGGAGTGCTCCCACAGCCCCCCTTTTGTGACTAAACCTTTACAGAACACAATGTAGATTCAATAATTTTAAAGCTGCTACTGATCAAATAATCAAAATTTCTATTTTCAGCTTTTGACATTATTATGTAGAGGGCTCATGGAATCTTTCCAGGTTTTTAAGAAAGTACCATTCTGGTATTTTTAGCTTTTGCTGTATTTCTTCCCCCAGAAATAAATAAATATATATATATCTTGAGGAGGGTTACACTTAGCTGAATCATGTCGATTTGTCGTTTTGGTTACAATAAAATTGTTGAAGGAAATCCGATGAGTCTGCCACACTATATATATATAAATGTAAATGTTGAGTGTATGTGTCCACAGGGTCATACCTGTCTCTGGATACCAATCAAATAGAAAAAAGGACAAATTGACACAGCACTTCAATGCAGGTGAAAATATTTGTATTATAGGTAATACATTGCTATACAATCACACACACACACACACACACACACAAACACACATATAGATATATATACACACAAAGACTTAAAGGTTATCTCCACTGGTAAATTAATTTTTTGCTATTTTATTGAAGAACAGGAGGTAAAGGAGCTGTGCCTTACCTTTAATTCTTCAATAAAACCTGCAGGAGCCAAGAGAGAAGATTTGAAATTTATCCAATCTCTCTCCTCTGCTACGTCCTCTGACAGGTCCTGATGGACTTTGTACGCTATGTACATGCGCATGTAGGTTCAAAAAAATATTAGAACCTACACATGCCCTCCTCTCCCTCATCATACCAGGTGTTCAAACTAGGCTAAGTATCTGTCAAAACATATAATATTAGCAGGTTTAACTCTAATTCCTAAACACTAGAAAGCTGCTATTATTCAAACTTTGCTGGATCTCCATCAACGAATACCTCTGGATGGAGCTCCAGAGATCAACATCTCACACAAGAAGATATTAAAGACCATTAAGGGAAACAGAAAAATATTCTATAATGAGACTGGATGAAACCCTAGTAACCCTAAGCAAAACCAAAACACATACAGTTAGAAAACTTTCCAAACTTTTATGGCCTGAAAGGACATGGACACTCACCTGGACCCACCAGCTGGAAAATGCCATGGAAATATACTCTGATATATACTTACCAATATTGACTGTATTGTTGCTACTAATTTATGTTGTTGATGTAATTATTATTAGATAATAATGAAACAAAACCAGTTTGAATTGATGATCTGTTACAGTAGAGCTTTTCGACTTACTATTAAATAGGAAATATATGGAAAGATTAGCAAGTAAACTAATTCAGTGACGCAAAGTAGAATAAAAAACACAGGCACTATTTTCTTACCACATAGAGAAATCTGAGGGAGGTAAGAAGCCATTGTAGCTCTCGCTGTGTCTCCCTGAATGATGGATTTCAATCATAATTTTAAAATACAGCCACTGGTTCTGATATGTGTATGACACCTGGGTTAAAATCCACCAGAAGGAAGTACAAGCCATCACAGAACACATCAATGCTGTAGACCAAAACATCAAATTTACAAGGGAAGAGGTATAAAACAACACACTGGCTTTCAGGGACTGCTTGGTAGAAGTCAGGGAGAATGGTAAACTGGAAGTAGAGGTTTACAGAAAACCAACACACACAGATCAGTATTTGATGTTTGACTCCCACCACCGTGTAGATCACAAGCTGGGTGTCATCACAACCCTGCAACACAGAGCAGAGAACATCCCCACTAGCACAGAGGCGAAGGCTAAAGAAATTAAACATCTCAGAGGAGCCATTAAAGCTTGTGTATATCCAGACTGGGCTTTTGTCAAAAGGGGTAGAAGGAAAGAAAAGAACATGTGAAACACAGGAAAACATGGGGAACAGTGAAACACGGGAAAGCAATAAAGGAGAAAGAACATGGTCATCCCATATATAGAAGGGGTCTTAAAAGGGGTTTTCAAAAAACACTGTATCCCTGTCTGCTTTAAACCAAACAACACTCTGTTGCAGCAATTGGTACTTCCAAAAGACCCAGTACTGAAACATAAGAAGAGAAACATCATATGTGTCATATACATCATACAGTGCAGTGAAGAGTGCTCTGATTTGTATGTGGGGGATAGAGAACAGCAGCTCCACCAACATATGGTGCAGCACAGAAGAGCCAATCCCCCAACTCAGCCGTGTACCTGCATCTTAAGCAAAAGGGACATACCTTTGAAGATTGTAATGTCAACATCTTGGCAAAGGAACAGTACTGCTCCAAGAGAGGTGTTAAGGATGTAATTTATGTGAAAAGAAACCTAGCTTGAATAGAGTTGGGGGGTTTGACACCAACTGTCTGCCATGTACAATGCTGTTTTGACACCTTACCCTGGGCAGTTTATATAACACCTCTTAGCCACAATGCAATCACACCTTGCATTTAGAAGGTTCCTAACACCTGGCTGTGATATATTAATTGGGACTTTCCAGGGTACATAATTGCCACAGATTCTTGTACAAGTCATTCTGATTTGAGAAAGCCAGTTGGATGACTATTGAAACATCTTCAAGAACTAAACTTTAAGTCCAGTTGATCTAATTTAATACAGCAGACATACCATGACCCGGATGAATAAGAATATTCACAAGTTTAATGGTACATATTTAAAAATCACATGTGGTACATGGGTACTTCCAAAACATTCAAAATATCTAAAACATTAAAACAAAAAAAAAACCTTCTATAATATGGATAAAGATGTATGTGGAGAGGAAATAATAGCCTGTCTAAAGCAGTTTTCATTTAAATGTAATAAATTGACCCACAAACTTGTTATCCAACATGGAAACACTTCAATTAAATTCATTATGACAAGAAATGTTCTAATGTAAAAGCACCAACAGAATCCTTAATTGAATAGGAAAGGTTGCTTTGTCAGAAACTAAATTAACTCCTGTAATCAAGAGGGAATGACCTCGTAAAATGTTTGTTAGTTACCAAGGTAGCGCAGCTGTCAAATAAATTGGGGCATGATGATATTGTATACAGTAATAAACTCACATTTACTTCTCAAAGTATTTTCCCAGGACATGGTTTGATACTTCTTGCATAACCTTCAGAGTTCAGGAGCCGGACATCCAAGGAAAATGTAGAAAGTTTGCTAGTTTCCATAGTAACGTAGTTGACATTTCCCCTATAAGTTCTGCCTGCAGCCAGCCTTGGGGTGTGAGCTCAACTGCAAATTTGTCTGCTGTAAAATAATCTATTATACAAAGTTCATAGGGTTGCAGTGTAATGGCAAAGGTGTTATAAATAAACCATCTCTCTATGAAAAGGGAATGCAAACTGATTGCTGAATCCATGACATTGTCACATTTAGAGCAGTTTTATCCATAACCTGTTTGGCAGAGCAATATATTTCTAAGCTACATTTTCTAAATACGTATGTAACTGCATGTGCGCTTAAAAGCAAAGAAATGCAGTAGATGTTTGGCAATACAGGTATCATTTCTTACTAAAGAAGATAACAGTGTGTGTTATCTATCTTGGAATAGTCTGTAATTCAGAATATGTAGTATTTCATATACAAATTCCTGGATTTTTTTCCCCTTCATTTAGCAAGGTCAGAAATAAACCTGGTTTAGATTTAGAACTAGTGGTTTAGAAAATGAGGGGATCAGGTAGAATTTTTTGAATATCCAAATTCAGTAGAAAATTGAGGTAGAAAATTCTAAATTAGCGGTCCAAAAACACGGAAAGCGTGGTAGATAAAAATTGAAAGGTGCAGTCGTAAGGCTAGAATCGCAGTAAAAAATGTCGGTCCAAAATTTGTAAAAATCTGTTTCAATTGGGTTTGATGTGGATTTCCGGCAGGATGTTCATCTCTATTCTATATCTAAATATTACATTAAATATGATGAATTCCATTAATTTTTTTTTTAAGTCTGCTTTCTATAACTTTTTATGTGAATAAAGAAGCTGAGAAAAACAAAAAGGATAATGAATGCATGCCACTATCACATTTTATATTACATTTTAAAGGGACACTAAAGTGATAAAATTATGTAACTTGCATCAGTATATATTATTCACAGGGAGGTGAGATTGCTTTTTCCTACCTCCCTGTGAATAATAGAATGCACGGGTTACACAGATAAACTCACAGCTTTTTACCAGTTGATAAGCATCTGTATTATAGGTGTGCATGCACAAAAGATAGAAGCGCAGTCAAGACAGTGCACCATCTGCTGGTGAGAATCTGCGAGTGGAGTGCTGGCAGGTAAGTTTTTTTGTGTAACCTGGGCATTCTATTATTCACAGGGTGGTGGGAATAAGCAATCTCACCTCCCTGGGAATAATAGATATAGATGCAAGGTACGTGATTTCATTAGTGTCACTTTAAGCTTTTACTGATTATATAGATTATTGATCTGATCTGCGGAGTGGCTATTTTTTATGGTTGTTATATAAACCCTTCCTGGATAAGATAACCCAGGATTGGTAGTTTTTCTGGATTATTGCCCTACCCTTTCAAAGTGAAAACCTCAGACTGAGTAAAAAGCTTACCGTATATACTCGAGTATAAGCCGACTCGAGTATAAGCTGAGGCACCCATTTTTGCCTCAAAAATTAGAAAAGATGATTGACCCGAGTATAAGCCGAGGGTATACAGTAACCCTAATACCTTTCCACTGTAGATGTTTGGAAACTACAACTCCCAGCATGCTTGGTTGCTGGGAGTTGTAGTTTCCAACCACCTATAGTAGAAAGGTATTGGGGGTTACTGTATGGCATACTGTCCCCCACCCTAATACCTTTCCACTGTAGATGTTTGGAAACTACAACTCCCAGCATGCTTGGTTGCTGGGAGTTGTAGTTTCCAACAACCTATAGTAAAAAGGTAATGTGGGTGTCTGCATGGCATACTGTCCCCCCAGCCCTCCCCCCAGTACCCCCAGCCCTCCCCCCAGCTCACTTACCCGTACCTGTCTTCAGTCTTCCTCTCTCTGCAATCCAGAACAGCACAGCGAGTCCGCCGGCAGTTCCCATTACTGCTTCGCGGGTGCGCATGACGTCATCCCGCCAGCGTGCGTGATGACGTCATTGCGCAACCGCGAAGAACTACTGGGAACTGCCGGCCGGACTCGCGGCTGCCTCTGGATTGCAGGTAAGTTCCTTGTGACTCGAGTATAGCCGAGTCAAGGTTTTTAGGTTACTTTTTAAACCTAAAAACCTCGGCTTATACTCGAGTATATACGGTAATTGAAAGTTTTGAGTTAGGAAAGTAATGACAGGTTTTCCTGAAGCATCTCTATACTATGTGCATAGAAATAGCTATCAAAGAGTACAATTGTTTTATTTAACAGAAATAGGTATGATTGACTGAGATTTCACATTCTTACTTCCACAGCATATTTACTGCTCTTGAGATACAAAGTGAAAATTCCATTGATACTCACGATGGAAAAACAAAAAGCCCAAGAACATCAATCTGATCTCATGTTGCACAGATAAAAGAGAATACATTTGTTTTAACATGTTGAAGGACTTTGCAGTTCAGATAACCAGAATAGCTATGACTGTCACCACTGTGCTCAGTGACCCACCATATGATGTTACCATGGGATACAGGCTACCTATTCATAGAATTTACACTTATACATGACATCCTGGGTGGATTTGATGACTATCTCTGAACTGTTGCATCTCCCTTCTACAAAAGTAGTTCAATCATTATCTACCAGCAAGAATATGTTTTTTGATTGGTTGGATCAGTCCTGTGCTGATCATTTTTAAATAAATTAAGCTGTAGTACAGTCCTAAAAAAAACCTATGCCTTGGTAAACTATATCTAAAGCATACATGTACCAGAATCAACTACATTGTGCCAAACTATAGTTAATTTGGCTTGAAGAGCCAAATTTCTGTTTTTCTATTTCTTCTTCCGTTTTATTCTTCCGCTTTTTTGGACTGTATCTCCTGCCACAGTTTTTGAGCTAGAGGGACTTTAAATTTGGTACAGAGATGCAGAGAAGTGTGCTATTTCTGGAAGCATTACAAGGTTATTAGAAAATTTTGGGATTTTTTCCTCCGTAGACTATAATGGCAACAATCTTTAAATGTGGATATTTCAAGGTTTAAGGGTCATGAGTAGAGAAGGCCGAACTTTCAAAAGTTTGGTCCGTTTTCGAACTTCCAAACTATATGGAAAGTTCGAAAACGGACCCATTAAAGTCAAAGAGAGTCAAATAGTTCGAAAAGTTTGAATTAAATACAATTAAAATATCAATGGTAACCTAGTGTAAATGGCTGTGGGACCTTAGAAATGGTCTGGGGAACACATTCGAATATCCAGGACTTTCGGAAAATCGATTTTACTCTCACGCACGCTACTTTCGAGCTCTTGCATTCGAACATTCGATAATTATCCCATAAACGACATTTACTCACGTATTGGTATACATTCTACTCGCATTTTCGATAATTCAATATTTACTCGCGTATTGGTATAATAGACATTTTACTCACATATTCGATAATTCGATATTTACTTGTCTATTGCTATATAGAGATTTTACTCGCATATTCAATAATTCGATATTTACTCGCATATTATTATATAGACATTTTACTCGCATATTCGATAATTCGATATTTACTCACGTATTGCTATATAGACATTTTACTCGCATATTCAATAATTCGATATTTACTCACGTATTGGTATAATAGACATTTTACTCGCACTTCGAATGTTCGAACATTCGATAATTAGCGAAAGTCCAAAAATTACCGAAAGTCCGAGAAATCCGGGTCCAGAATAGTTCGAGAAGTCCGAGTCCGTTCGAACTCGAATAATTTGTCTCAAACCTGGGTTCGAGTTCTAGTCCACCTCTACATAGTCATGAGATCAAAACAGTTAGTTTCATGGTCATAAACACAAACGCTGATACCCCCAACCCCCCACGCAGACACAGGCACACCCACCTACTGACCTACCTTTCCATTCCCATGGAAGCCATACTTAAAGGGTAAATATAGTCAAAAAGCTAATTTTGATCAATCATCAATAAAAGTTAGTTTTATGGTTGTAAACACAAAAAAGACAGACCCAGGTTCACACACCTACTGACCTACCCTTCCATTTAGTTATATGGTCATACATGCAAAAACACATAATCCCAACCTCACACAAGTACGCACACCTACTGACTTATTCTTCCATTCCTGTGGCAGCCATATTTAAAGGGTAAGTCAAAAAACCTAATTTCGATATATCCTCAATAAAATTTAGTTTTATGGTTGTAAACACAAAAAAGACAAACCCCCTCAACCAGACCTTGGTACACACACCTACTGACCTACCCTTCCATTTCCATGGCAGTTATATTTAAAGGGTAACTATAGTCAAAAAATAAATTTTATTAATCATCAACAAAGTTTGTTTTTTTTAACCCCCAACCTGACCCAGGTACACACGCCAACTGAGCTACCCATTCATTTATGTGGCAATCATATTTAAAGGGTAATTATAGTCAAAAAACAAATTTTGACCAACCATCAAAAATTTTGTCTTTTATCCCCCAACCTGACACGAGTACACACACCAACTTGTGACAGACATATTTAAAGGTTAAGTTAAAAAAGTCCTCATCATTGCCCTTATTGATTTTTAAACTCTGCAGCATAAACACATACATTCCCAAAATGTGGCCTTTCAAGCTAAATTCAAAGTTTATCCTTAAACTCTCCCTTTCTAGTTAAAGATTGTTCTGTGTATAATAAATTGTTTATGAATATTATAATTATTGTATAAAAACAGTGCTGTAAATACCCATCTATTTTGACTACACACAATAAACTAATACTGTTTACAAATTGCATTTGTATACTTCCTTTACTTTGACATACTTCCATAGAATAGAACAATGTTGCCAAAGTTTCAATAAACCATTCAATAGATGATTTACTGTATGCCAATGTGGTAATTTACATACATGAATTCAAATAGAAATAACAATTGATAAAATCTTGTACCATGGTGTTGTGTCCTACATAGTGAAAAATCTTTCTATAATATAGATGCACATTTTTATGCTCTGGTGGATCGGAACACACTGTCTTTCAATGACATATTACCCATATTACCATTTTTACGATTAAATTGGCAGAGCATATGAAAGTTTCAATACTGTTATACAAAAGTCACCAGCAACTGAGTAAAGATTATCAATATGTACTGCCCACGGCAACACACAATGCAAGTCAAATGACAAAAGCAATTGAAATCAAACATTGTCTCTCCCAATACACATAACCTATGTACAAAGAAAAAAAAATCATTACACTTTAAATAAGAATTCCAAATACATGTTCACCAAAGGCATTTGTAGAACAAACTCTCAACTGAATTATACATTTAAATAACATGTTTTAATTAAAATATCAAAGCCAAAATTGTAACCCAGTTTTTATTAATATATTCTATATATAAGCTTCCACTTTAGTCTGCAGCATTTCAAAATCAGCAGCAATTTTTTTTTTTTTTTACTTCATTTTAAATTTGGACTAAACACATTTAATGCCAAAAGGATTTGTGTCCCCTTTGAATATAATTTTCAGGTTTTAAATTTTGTAAATACAGTACGTACACTATTTTTTAAAAGAACTTTTGATGGATATCTAATGGCAAAATATTATTTGCCCTTAGCAACTAATTTGTGACTGGGCAACATTTATATTTATATAATCCTGTAATTTATAACCTTATAAATGGCTAATGCTTACATCAGAAAGGGTTATTAACAACTTAAAGGCCATGTTTTAATTTCCAAGATGCTCTTGGCATGAGTCCTGAGATTTTCTACACTAAAAATTTGTAGCAATTCATTTTAAATTATGTAATGGTGCAGTAAAATAATATGACACTTAAAGGGACAGTTCAGTGGAAATGATCAATATTTGTTAAATTGTTAGTTTGTGTAATGCCTTCTTAGTTATTCTACATATTCTCTCCCTTTTTGAAAAATCAGTTGATTTTATACCCTTTACTGTTCCCTGTTGTTGACATTAGTGAGCTGACATTTCAGGTTCTTACTGTCCTTCTTCTTCCCAGAATGCACCACTACCTTGGAATGTTCCTAACAGTAATTTTTACTGATTGGCCGTTGGATGGGTCAAACATGCTCAGATCTCTACTGAGCAACTGAATCAAACCAGGCACTGGGTCAAGGGCAAGACCATAACAGTCTCTACTAGGGGTCCTGCAAACAGGAAGTCAGTATTTTGGTTGCATTTATTTATACACTGCTGAAATGGCAGATTAAGGTCATTGGGATGAAAAAATACTGCTCTTTTTTCTGAAAAGCATATGTACTTCCCCTTTAAAGGGTATGTTCAGCGGAAAAAAAAGTATTATTAATATTATAAGGATGTGTCCACCCCCGACTCTTTTAAAATAAACCAACAGAAAATTGAAGATGTGGAACTTTAAGTTTTTTTTTTAATGCCCCTTGATAGAGAGAAGGAGTCTTCATCTTTAGAAATAGAGGTCAAGATATATTTGTATAAAACTTTACACTGCAGTATACAAATTAAGGGGGGTTAGACATAAAAAAACATTTGCTTGTCTATATATATAAAAGTCAATGTATGTATGTGTGTATGTGTGTATGTTCCAGAAAAACTTTAAAACGGCTGGGACAATTTTTATGAGACTTCGTACACTTATGTATAAGGACCTGGGGAAAAGCATAGGCTACTTTACAGATTTTAAAAATGCCTCCATACCCCCTTTTTACAACATTTTTAAAGTTAATTAACCTGTGTGCTGCCATCTGGCGGTGAATCGAGAGAATCAAGTTAATTGCACACCTTCCAAATATCACAGATTGTTCAGGGCAGTACAATGCTTTACTTTACTTTGTTGCTGTGATAGGAGGATAGAGCTGTCAATTATGAGGAGCAGCAGACCATGTGATGTAACAATGCCATGTGACCACACACTCGGTCACCTCCTCTAACTTGTGGTTTTCCCAGAGTCAAGATTAAGATGTAAACTGACCAATCCATGATAAGTCTCTTCTACTGGGGGTTGGGCAGGCAGTTACCAATGGAGATCACAGTTTTCAGCAGTCTGGTGCATAGTTCAGAGAAGGCAGCTAAGGAAATGTGTAGTTTTACTTAAGGAAAGACAATGACAGCTCTACACGATACAACACTGTAAGGGGTTGATTTTGCTTCACGCTTTGTATGTACAGTATGTATAATGTATGTATAATTTAATTTATAAAGCGCCACTTGGGTACGCAGCGCTGTACATTAAAAATACAGAGTATACAAACAAGGGGATAAGTGCAAGCCATTATACAGATAAAAATTTAATTAAATACAAGAGCTTGTGCCTCTTTTCCACACAAACTACTGAAACCCAAGTATTAAAGGCCACGTACACACTCTTTTCACTCACCTTTCTTTTCCATGTGTCATTTTTGCAAGCAAATTGTGTTTTCTAGGGTACATTGTGTGTCAATAATGATATATTGCAGTAAAAAATAAATTAATGTGAGATGTCTTAGCCCATTGTTAAAGGGAAAGTTGATGCGATACACACTAAAGTGGGAGTTGATGCAAACGTATTAAAAGGAGAAGTTGATGCCATGTGCTCTAAATAGGAAGTTGATGCGATATGTGCTAAAGGGGGAATTGATGCGATACGCGCTAAAGGGGATGTTGGGGTACGTGCTAAAGAGGGAGTTGATGGGATTGTCCCTAAAGGGAAAGTTAATGCGATACATATTAAATGGGGAAGTTGATGTGATATGTGCTAAAGAGGGACTTGGTGCGATATGCCTTAAAGGGTAAGCTGGTGGGATAAATGTTAAAGGGGTGGTTGATGCATTATGTGTTAAAGGGAAAGTTGGTGTAATAGGCGTTAAAGGGGATGTTGGTGTGATATGCCTTAAAGGGGAAGATGGTGTGATATGCCTTAAAGGGGTAGTTGATGTGCTATGCTTTAAAGCGGAAGTTGGTGTGATACAGGTTAAAGGGAATGTTGGTGTGATACGTGTTAAATGGGTAGTTGATGCGATATGCGTTAAAGGGAAAATTGATGTGATATGCCTTAAAGGTGAAGTTGGTGTGATAAGCCTTGAAAGTGTAGTTGGTGTGATATGCATTAAAGGGGAAGTTAATGTGATACGCTTTAAAGCGTATCATATCAACTTACCCTTTAGCAACGGGGTACAACACGTCACATTAATATTTTTTTAGGGTATATACCAACATTATTTGCCCTCAAATTTGGACATTTTGCAATATCCCATTATTGCACAACAATAGCCCCCTAAATGTCATGAGGTATGTTAATTGGGGATGAGATCTGCCCTGGAATCCTGCATTGTGTCGAGCATCCCAAAGTTAACAAGATTTGTGGGTAAGGTTTGAAAGCTGAATTTTGGATGCAGGTTCGGGCTGGATCTTTAGAAAAACCGTGCAACGGCGGGTACTCTGATAGTTTCTTATAAAAAATAGTAACTTCTACACTATAACCTTTCAGTTCTGCATCCTAAAAAAGCCACTTACTCTGTGGCCTTATCAAGCAAAATATTTAGATGTCTCCTTGATCATTTCTAATACATGTATTATGGTATTTTCAATTTCAGTTAGCCAATAAAAGTTATTATTTTATATCCAAGATGTCTTCATTAATATATGTAAAAACAGAGAGGTCGAATTATATATGCATGTGCCAAGATGAATGTTAATCAGAGAAAAAAAAAGCAGAAAGTACGGTAAACACGATTTTAAGTTGATAAAAAATATTTTATGTTATAAGTACGTGACTGAGAGGAAAAATCCTCCTCCCATGATGCAGCATTATACAGAGTATACAGTATTTCCCTAAAATTAATAGGACTGAAGCAAATTATGGAAAATCCTGGAATGTTTCATAATCGCCATTTAATTCGATAAATCAAGACTATGAATGTACCTAATGGTATATGTGACATGATGGGCATAATTTCATAAAGTAACTGGTTTTGTGACAATATTAGTTTAGACAGTGAAGTTCCCAACCGTATGTCACAAAACTGACAAAAATGTCATTGTTTAACATAGAATTATGCTTCAAAGTTGACATTTTCATTGTAGAAATTAGCACCTAAACTATTACTTCGAGGTTGAAATTTTAGTTTTGCTTATGAAATTTTGACCTTGAAATTTCCCTGTTGAAATTTTACACAGCAGATTTGAACATCTTTACTGTGAAATGGGTGCAAAAATTATGTGGTATTCAGCACCAACTAGTTTCTTTTTTGGGACACTTGTATAGTGACTGTTTCAATTGTTTTTCATGCCACTGTGTGACAAAGTTTATATTTTTTGTTTGCTATCGATTATATATATATATATATATATATATATATATATATATACAAACAATTAAAAAAAGAGACAAAAGAAGTTAAAAAGAAATGAGAAAAAGAAATCCTATAAAATCCTGTCTCTATTAGTGTTACATCTCATATACTAATACTTTGTTGAACACTTATTGATTTTATTACAGTACTCGGTTGTTTTGGATATCTGGACCATAATTGCCCTGAAGCTAGTTTGGACAGAGAAATGCTAAGTTTCTCGTTTATGTCCTGTGGCTAACGCATGTGTCCAGAACTGCTGGCATACTAACATGCAATACAGTGTAATGGTATAGTGACATTCATCCAACATGACATGTTTCAATTTTTTTTATTGATAGCTCAGGATCAGTGCTTTCATGCCCAAACACCACAATAAAACACAGATGCTGTATGGTGGTTTAGACCTTAATACCCTCTGGAAATTCCAGCCAAAACAGGAATGAACAGGAGGGTCAGCGAATGACTCAGTGATGTAATATAAGTGATAATGCGCTACCTACAGTGTTATATATGGATATTACAACACTGAGGAGTTCCACGGCCATATAGAAGTACAAGGCTGTAGGCCGAGTGCTTTTATACAGGCCATGTAACTCCAAGGTGAAGTAAATATGTATATTACACTGTAGGTAGTGATCTATTTCATATAATAAATAAGGCCATCCAAAAAAAATCCAGCACAGACACACTCTCTCCCCTCTACCTGTCTCTCCCCCTCTCGTCTCTCTCACTCCCTGTATTAGTAATTTATATAGGAAGCCTTTTTTCAGTGTATAGATAGTCAATTGCCATTCTTAATGGAAAGTAAAGGAAGGGCCGAGTACCGGCTCTCTTACACTCTATCCCTGTCTTCTTCGTTTCACTGATTGAGTTATGATGTAGATAAGAAGAAGAAAAAAAAAAGCGGAAAGCTCGAGTCAATTCTTCATGACTCACAGGAATGCGTCCGCTTCTCCTTATCTACATCTTAACTCAATCAGTGAAACTACCAGAATGGGGAGAGTGGGTGAGACAGCCGATGCTCAGTCCTTCCCTTACATTCCATTAAAAACAGCAATTAACTATTTATATACTGAAAATACGGCTTCCTATATAAATTACTAATACAGGGAGGGGGAGAGACAGGGGAGGTACAGTGGAAGACAGGAAGTCACTCAGTGATGTCACTAAGTTACTGTTATAAGAATTTACACCACTGCCCACTCCAAATCCCTAGCCTTATGTATTATATCCTTATATTACTCTATAAGGGGCGCATTATTCCTATACAAGTCAGGGGTAGGATTTTTTACTACTAAGTCAAATTTTGTTCTTTCTATTTCTTCTTCTTTTTCTTCTTCCGTCTTATTCTTCCGCTTTTTTGGACCGTAAATTCGGTACAGACGTGCGGTGCATATAGAAGTGTGCTATCTTCTAGCTAAAGAATCCGCAAATGCGTTACAGCGTTATCGGCGACTTTCTGGACATTTTTCCCCATAGACTATAATGGTAACAATCCTCAAATGTGGATATTTCAAAACAGTTTTTTTCATGGTCATAAATACAAATGGTGATACCCCCAACCCCCCACACAGACCCAGGTACACCCACCTACTGGCCTACCTTTCCATTCCCATGGACGCCATATTTAAAGGGTAACTAATTTAAAAAAACTAATTTAGATTTATCCCCAATAAAAGATAGTTTTATGGTTATAAACACAAAAAAGGCATACCCCTTCAACCAGACCCAGGTACACACACCTACTAATCTACTTATCCATTACTGTGGCAGCCATACTTAAAGGGTAACTAAAGTAAAAAAACAACTAATTTAGATTTATTCTCAATAAAAGATAGTTTTATGGTTGTAAACACAAAAAAGACATACCCCCTCAACCAGACCCAGGTACACACACCTACTGATCTGCTTATCCATTACGGTGGCAGCCATATTTAAAGGGTAACTAAAGTCAAAAAAACAAATTTAGATTTATCCTCAATAAAAGATAGTTTTATGGTTGTAAACACAAAAAAGACATGCCCCCTCAACCAGACCCAGGTACACACACCTACTGATCTACTTATCCATTACAGTGGCAGCCATACTTAAAGGGTAACTAAAGTCAAAAAAGCAAATTTTGATCAATAATCAAAAAAGTTTTTTTTTTAACTCTCAACCCGACACGGGTACACACACCTACTGATCTACTTATCCATTACTATGGCAGTCATACGTAAAGGGTAACTAAAGTAAAAAAAAAATCAATCATCAAAAAAGTTTTTTTATCCCCAACCTGATATGAATACACACACACCAACTGACCTACCTTTAATGCATGTGACATATTTAAAGGGTAAGTAAAAAACAACAATGTCCTCTTCATTGACATTATTGAGTTTTAAAATCTGCAGCACAAACACACAAATTCCCTTTCCAAAATGCAGTCTTGCAAGCCAAATTCAAAGTGTATACTTAAACTTTCCCTTTCTAGTTTAGTACTCCTGTTTTTAATTTCTCAAGGAACCCATGTCTGTCATTTACTCTTTAAATAATTAGGTAAAATTGAAAAGATATATTTTTTAAATAAAATATCCACCTAGCCCTAAAATTAAGATGAAAGATTTATGACACAAAGTTTTAACTTAATTCATGTGAGCATAACGCATTGTATGATTTCTAAAAATGTAAATACAGCAAGACAACTTACAGAGAAATATCATCTACAATGAAAAGCCACAAAATCAAATTTCATTTAGCAATTGGCATTTTATCCCTAACATCGTATATGGCTTTTAATGCAATAAATTAGGTTAAAATGTAAATATTTAGAGATAGGTAGAAAACCATTTATGTAAATATAATTCATTAATAATGTATTACATATTTTAGGTTCAAACAAGTTATTTTAGGTTCAAAAAAGACAAGTCCATCAAGTTCAACCCATCCACAAAACCCAGCCTCCCCGATCCTATTATAACAACATTATAGATTTAGAGAAATATAGGCAATCAGGTTTGTATGTTATGCACTGAAAATTTGTTAAGCTTGAGAAAAAGAATCTAAACTTGCCCATAAAGAAGTAAATTCACCATATTATATTATATAAATATATATAAATATCTGGTGCAATGGCCTACTTACTGAATTACTGTAAAGGACCCCAGTGAATTGTCAATGTCATAAAATTCCATATTATTTAAAGAAAAGTGAAAAAGGCTTTCTCTAGGAAGATCTCTGGTTTCTGCACGGGGAACAGCTGTCGCTCTGCCTCATTTCAGTTTTGCACTAGACAGTTAACAAAATCACTGCACACAATATTTACATGCTTTGCTTGAGGGCTTGAATCAGCTGTTACATTGTGCCATTTGTTTCAATGCTAAAGCAAAGTGACAAAATACAATTACACATGCTTCCACAGTACAGAAGCAGTACATTTATCAATGTGTCATGACTTCTTAAAAACAACAAGAATTACAATAATGATCACGTATATTAGAAGTTCATGTTTAGCATTCAAAAAATTATTTGGAAAATATTATTTCCTGAGTCTTGCACACAAAAAATGTATAACACACACACACACTATTCACATTTTGAGTGAAATTCTTATAGGGAGATTAACCCAGAGCCGCAAATGCTCTGGGCAAATCTCATGAACGGGATTTACCAGAGGCTGTGCAGCTCTGGGTGAATCTCACCCACACGTAAGTATTAGCTGGCGTTAAATACTTAAGTGGTAAGACTCGCACAGCCTCCGCAAAGTGAGACTTAACGTTGCGCTAACCGATCGTAAATTGGTTAGCGCGATGTTAAGGGAAGAAAGGAGTTAAAGGCGCAACGTTAAGGGGAGCTGCGTGGCTGCAGTGCTCCTCGGTGAATTGCCACGTTAGGGTCAGGAGTCTACATACCCATCATTTTAAGGCACTTAAAATGTACAGAGAGATGTAATATCGGCGATAATCATCCAACTCCATGGAAAATCCATGATACACAATGTAATATTGCGCGGGTTTCCTAGTGGTTTTGCGGGCTTTATTTTTACTGTTAAATAATTTACAGTAGTTTTGACCTGCACAAACTGGAATCTTTACAGCATCTTTGAAACAAATCAAAGTGACTGGGTCAGGGAGGTAGGATTGATAATTTCCACATTCCCCTATCTTTTCTGAAAGGAGCATCAGCATGAAGAAAACTACTTCTGCCATGGTTAATCCACCTTCTTTAGTTCAGGAAAGCCCTGGACACTAACCTGGCTGATGAAAAATGGACATGTTGGTGCTCCTCAACTAAATAACATTGGGAGATAAGAATAGCCAATACTCTCTCCTTACCACAGGTACTTTTAATTTTTGAAAAGTTAATTTTGTGATGATAGTGTGTAGCTATTCGGCCTGAATGAGTTAAGTATTGGTATTAGTTTCTTCAAAGGGCCCATAAAAAGAGCATTTCATCCTTAAATGTCCAAAGTCAAGGTCTCACCTTCAGTTTACCCTAACACCAAACTATGGTTATTACATTTTCTGGGAGACATAGAAACTAGAGGGCATCATAGTATTTGGGAAAGTGTAAACGTTAAAATGATACCATAGACACACCATCTTCTTGTTTGATTATAAAGGAATTAAACACTGGGATTGTATTAGCCTAACCATATCCAGGTTTGGTACCATTTCAATTCACAAACTATTTATTACTGTACAGCGCTGCGTCCCCAAGTGGCGCTTTATAAATAAACTATACATACATACATACATACATACACTACCAATCAGAATATGTTAATATGATCTATGAAATCATATTAATATCAATAGTATTGGAAGCTGGCTGGAATGGAATACATGGAGATAGGCTGTTAATCTGGGCACTCCCATCTCATGTATAGCTAAGAAGGGTGTGTGGCAACCAGGGGTTTACTGAGGGGCTATTCTGAATGGGGTTGGGGTATGGATCTTATGTTTCTTCTTGCCTTGCAAGAACTTCTTAGGGTCTGAGAATATTTTTAGCCTTTTTATTTGAAAACACTGTCCGTATGGTATGTCTATATTTGTAACATAATAGTTTCTTATTTGTTTATTATATGCTTTGTCCACCTTTTGGAATATTAAATCTAAAATTTAATAAGTTTGTGTTTGGGTTTAAATGGCTTTTAACCCTGTTTGAATGCTTTACTTGTTGGAATGTTAATTAACTCTGTGACGGCTGGCAAGACTATGCAAAGCTGATTAACCATTTGGTTACTGGAGCGAGTGGAGTAGTGTAGTAACCTCTATATATGTTAAGATGTGTGCGATAAAACACATCATGGACCTCCGTGCTGTTCTGAAACCCAAGCAACATCAATCTTAATTTGGTGTAAATGAAAGGTACACAGTCTTAATAACATGACTGACATATTACAAAAGAAAAATCTAATGTCTAGGCATATGGCCAAAGAAAAGAAACTAAATAACCAAACCTGGTGTTTTAACTGTTACTAGGTTTACTGGGTGAAACCACAGCCGCTGGTGAATCTCTACAGCAGTGTTCTGGGTGAATTTCTCCTGATGTAAAAATTTAATGCCAGCTACAGTATCTGCTGGTGGTTAATAATTACACCCAAAGAGCTGAACATTTGCAGGTGAATAGCTTGTGGCAGCTGAGCAAGTTTCTCTTGCAATACTTGCACAGTCACCCCAAACAATAGGTTAAAGTCACATAAACCATCTTGCCAGCAGCTGCAGCTAGAAGTGAATATTCTCAAATGTTTTTTTATATGGCTCTGAAGTGACAAACCAGACAGTAGCTAGAAAGAGTCAGTAAATACTCACAGGAGCTCCAACCCCGCTGGTTCCACGGCGATCAATGCTCCACAGCTGTCCAACCTCAATGGCACACGATCCATAGGAGAAAGCACAAAGCGGAGCAGACTGCACACGGAAATCCAGTAAAACACAGTTAGATGCCAAACACTGTAAATGCGGGACGGGATAGACACAGGTGGTGCCTGACGCGCTTCATGACGTAAGTCAACCAGACAGCTCAATGCTAATATCCAACTGATTTTTTAATTTAAACACTAACAATATGTAACGAAGGTTTAGAATTAGGTTTAATTCTGTTTCATTAAGTCGATTTCTAAAATTAAATAATTTTCTAAATCATTTTGCTTCTCTTAACAACATATAATATATGCGTTGATACCCTACATTGATGGAAATTACCCACTAAACCAACACTTAACCAAACTTAGAACCAATGAGATTTATTCTTTTTTTTTTTATCAATAATTTTTTATTGTGGTTTACAAGAAAATTTTTACACAATTGTAATAATAGTAATATAACAGCGTAACATAAGGGATCATAAATTGTATGATATTGTAGGTATATATACAGTGAAATAACATTGGGAGGGGGGAGAAAGGGAGGGGGGGGAATAATACTGTTGTTTACTGTATATCTATGGTCAACTTTTGTTAGGCTTTAGATTTTATCTTGATCTCTCTTCCAGTCTTAGTTAGATTTGGTGGGGTCCGTTCATAACGCACCCATGGATCTATTGTCTACATACCAATATTCCCACTGTTTGTAGAATTTATGGAACTTGAGCTGCGTTATGGCATACTGTTTTTCGTATTGCATATTTGTATTTAAACTTTTCAGGAGTAGGGTTAGATTAGGAATTTTGGGAGTGAGACAGTTTCTTGCTATGAATTGTAGGGTGATGATGAAAAGGTGAAACATGGTTCTTTGGTTAAGGGGAAATAGTTGTAGGTCAAGAAAAAGTAGTGATAGTTCACGAGTAAGTATTATTTGTTTATGAAATAGTGTCATTATGAAATTTTGGATCTTATACCAAACTTTTCTGATTTTGTTGCAGGACCAGAATATATGGATCAAGGAGCCTTGGGACTTTCTGCATCTCCAGCATAGAGGTGAGTATTTTGGGTCCCATTTCGCCAAAAGTGTTGGTGTTCTATAGTATCTTAATGATAGTTTTTTGCGGTTTCCCAGTGTTGTGAGCAATTTGATAATTGGAATGGTAGGATTGCTGCTTCTGACCATTGTTCTTCTAGAAATATTTTCGCCAACTCCTCTTCCCATCTTAGAAATGGTTTTATTTTGGTCATCGTATTTTTATTATTTAGCATGGTGTAAAGGTTGGTGATTCCTTTTGTTGGTATCTTGGAGGTTACAAACTGTAGTTTTGTAGATTCCGTTGATGTTTTCCATTTTAATTTGGAAGCAGAGAGGTAGGATATTGCTTGGATATGTTTGTAATGGTCTTTCTGATTTGAGATGGTATTTTCTTTGTAGTGTTTGGAATGGTATGGATTCTCCTTGTTTGTATAGTTGATCTATTGTTGATAGTAAGTTTGTTTTCCATTGGGTTTGATAATTGGGGATCACTATTTCCAGACTTTCAATTGGAATGTAGTCGTATAGTGGGGCTAAGATAGTTTGATTTTTATGTATGGTTCTCCAGTTAAAGATTGATGTTCTGGGGATAGTAAATGAATAGTTTGTGTTTTTGTTTCCTAAAAGGATTGCTCCGAGGATCTTTTGTAGATTTGATGTTGAACACATGTGTTCCTCTATTTGGCGCCATAGTTTGTTGTTTGAGTTGTTGTTCCACCAGAATTGTATTTGATCTAGTATAGTAGCTTGGTAATAGTCATTTAGTATTGGTATTGCCAATCCTCCCATCTTGTGTGGTTTGGCCATAATTTGGCACCCAAACAAATTGGGTGATAATTTTTTGAGCTGTAGAAAAAAAGGAGTCTGGTATAGTTATTGGTAGGGATCTGAACATATATAGGTATTGTGGTAGTATAAGCATTTTGGAAGCCATTATTCTGTCCATTAAAGATAACATAAGGAATTTCCACTTTTTGGTTTTGGATTCTAGTTTTTCCAGGAGTAGTAGAAAGTTAATTTTGTATAAATCTTCTAGGTTAGTCGAAATTTTGATTCCAAGGTATGTTATTTCAGTTGTTTCCCAGTTGAATCTGTATTTGCTGGATAGAAATATTTTTAATACTTTTGATATGTTGGTACCTAGTACTTGACATTTCTTTTCGTTTATTTTGTAATATGAAATCAAACCAAATTGAAGTATATGTTTTTGGGTATGGATTAAAGAGGTTATTGGTTGTGTAACTATTAGAATGACATCATCTGCAAATAAAGCTATCTTGTGGTTTGTGGATTTGATTTGGAGTCCTTTGATATTTGTATCTGTGCAGATTTTTTCAGCTAGGGGTTCCATTGCTAGGGCTAATATTAGTGGGGAAAGTGGGCATCCTTGTCTGGTTACGTTGGATATGTTGAAAGGGTTTGATAACATGTTCGATATGAATACTATTGCAGAGGGTTTGGAGTAAAGTGCCATTATTGCTTTTTAAATTGGGTTTTGGAAACCAAATTTATCTAGGACATGGTTAAAGTAGGACCAGTTTAGGCGATCGAAAGCCTTTTCGGCATTGAGAGTTATGAACAATGATGATATTTTATTTGGTTGGACCAGTCTATTAGGTCTATAATTCTCCTTGTGTTGTCAATAGATTGTCTGTTCTTTATGAAGCCAACTTGGTCTTGGTGAATGAGTTGTGGGAGAATGTTGTTAAGTCTTTCAGCTAAAATTTTGGAGTATATTTTCAGGTCATTATTTAGTAGGGAGATTGGCCTGAAGTTTCCAATTAGAGTTGTGTCTTTTCCTTGTTTTGGGATTGGGATTATTACTGCTTTCAGCATTTCTTTGGGGAGCAATTGATCTTGTATGGCTTGGTTAAACATGCTTTGTAGGTATGGGTATAAGTGTGGTATGAAGGTTTTAGAATATTCGTTGATAAATCCATCTTCTCCTGGGGATTTGTTGAGTTTTAGTGTTTTAACCACTTTTATTATTTCTTCTTGTGAAATTGGTTTGTCTAAATATTTGTTTTGTTCTGTTGTTGTTGATGGAAGATTTATAGAGGAAGGATTCTATTAATTCTGGATTGGGTTGGTTGACTTCTTTGGTGTCAGTGAGTGAGTATATAGGTTTGCATAAAATATACTGAATTGATTTGCAATGTCTTGCGGGTTGATGAATTTCTTATTGTTTTTAATTATGAATGGGATTCTGGTTTTAGTCTGTTTGCTAAGTTTCTGTTAGCTCTTCCTCCTTGAGCGTAGATTGAGGCTTTCATCCTTCTAAGCATCCTTTCGTATTCGTATAGGTTAATAGAGTGTAGTTTTTCTCTTGTTTCTTTTAATTCTTTTTTTATTTGTTGTGAAGGATTTTGTTTGTTCAACGTCTCTAGTTTGCCTATTTTTTGTAGAATTTCAATTTTTTTTTGTTTTCTGGTTTTGTTTATTTGAGCTGCTTGTTGGATGCAGACGCCTCTTATGACTGCCTTGTGTGCATTCCATAGGGTGAAGGAGTTGATTTCTGGGGTGTCGTTTATTTCGAAGTAATTTTTGATTGCTGTTTGGATTTTGTTTTTTGTTGTTTCATTTGAGAGTAAGGTCGGGTTTAGTCTCCAGGGTTTTTGTTGATTTGAGTTGAATTCTTCTTCTATGGAATGGATAATTGGTGCATGGTCTGACCATGTAATGGGAAGTATTTGTATGTCCGGTAGTTTCTGTAGTGTCCATTTATCTACAAGGAAATAATCCAATCTGGAATAAACATTGTAAGATTGGGAGTAACATGTCTACTCTCTATTAGAGATGTCCGAACTTCACAAAATCCGGTCCGCTCGAGGATCCGCGAATTTTCGAAAAAATCCGAAAATTCGAAAATCCGCGAGCGGACCCGTTAAAATTAAAAATACCCTTGAAATAACGAGATTTTTCGTATTTTCGAAAATTTTCGAAATTACGAGTTTTCACGTATTTTCGGGAATTTTCGAAATTACGAGTTTTCATGTATTTTGGAAAATATGTATTTTCGAAAATACAAGTAATCCTCGTAATTTCGAATATTTTCGAAAATACGTATGTTAGGAATTAAGAGAAACCCTTGTATTTTCGAAAATACATGTTTTTCCGTATTTTCCGGAAATTTTCGAAAATACGTGAAAACTCGTAATTTCGAAAATTTTCGAAAATACGAAAAATCTGCGAATCGGAAGTTCGGAAGGCGGAAAATCCGGAAAAATCCGCCGTTCGCGAACGGGATAAATCCGCGGCGGATCCGGGTTCGGATCCGCGAACCGGCCATCCCTACTCTCTATCTGTAGGATGGGTTGTTCTCCAGGGGTCAAATAGATCTTCTGATATAATTAGGTTGGAGAAAGTGTTGTTTTTGTTTTTATGCCACTAAACTATGCAGAGCTTTGGAAACTTCCAATGATGTGTAAGTGCTGCAAGCAGACCTAGATAGATTATCAAAATGGGCAGTAGAATGGCAGATGAGATTCAATGTTGATAAATGTAAGGTGATGCATTTGGGATTTAATAATCCCTGTGCCACCTACACCATAAATAATTCTGTGTTAAGTGAATCTGTAATGGAAAAAGATTTGGGGGTTCTGGTAGATAACAACTTAGCTATAGCAAACAATGCCAGGTAGCAACAGATAGAGCTAGCAAGATATTGTCTTGTATAAAGAGGGGAATAGATTCAAGAGAGAAAAATATATTCTCCTCTCTTACAAGGCACTGGTAAGGCCTCATTTGGAATATGCAGTGCAGTTTTGGAATCCCATATACAAAAGGGACATCTGGAAATTGAGGCAGTTCAGAGAAGGGCAACTAAATTAATAAGGGGAATGGAGGGGCTTGAATATGCGCAGATTAGACAAGTTAGGGCTGTTTACATTGGAGAAGCGACATTTGCGTGGGGACATGATAACCTTATACAATATATTAATGGCCCATACAATGAACTCTCTGGTGCATTGTTTCTAACAGGTCATATCAGAGGACACAGTGGACATCCTTTAAAGTTGGAAGAAAAGAAGTTTCATCTTCAGGTTAGGAGGGGTTTCTTTACAGTGAGAACGGTCCAGCAGATGTGTTAATGGCAAGTTCATTAAATAGCTTTAAAAAGGCCTGGATAAGTTTCTAAAACTAAAAAATATTGAGAATTACTGGTATTAATGCATATAGATCTGGTTGATCCAGGATACTTTCCGATTGCCGTTTGGAGTCAGGAAGGAATTTCCCCCCCCTTTTTAGCTGTTTTTTTTTGCCTTCCTCGGATCAACTGTTAGGTAGGGTTAAAAAAAAAAAGGGGGTGAATAGGTTGGATTTGATGGACGTATGTCTTTATTCAACCTAATTAACTATGTTATGCGAGCTTGTAGTGTCTAATTCTGAGGTGATTGTTTGGTTGAAGTCGCTGCAGATTATGTTTTTTTGATGATATTCTTTGACCTTTAGTATACTTTTCTTTATAAGTTTGGTTTGTTTTTGGTTAGGTGCATATATGTTATATAGGCTAGTACTATGTTGTGGTTGTTTATAGAACAGAAGAGGATTATATATCTGCCGTTTGGGTCGATTTTGAAGGCGATAGAATTGTTTATGGCAATAGTAACCCCTCTTTTTTTCTTGTCTACAGATGAGTGAAAGATATTGTTGAATGACTTGTGTTTGAGAAGGTGGTTTTAGGATTTCTTTAGGTGCGTTTCTTGGATGCAAGCAATATCAATTTTGTTGATTAGTAGTTCTTTCCATAGGAGGTAACGTTTTAGAGGAGAGTTTAGTCCTCTAACGTTGTAGGATTGAATTTTAATAACCATTGAGGTTTATTTTGTTTTGATGTGGAGGTTGTTACGGTGGTATATTAGGGTTTGGGTGCGTCTTGCATAGTTTTTGGTGTTGACTGGGAGAGATCAGAGGATAATAGATAGCTAGATTTATGTCGACCAAGATATAGATTTGTATTTTGGGTAGGAAATTAGGTAGGTTCAATAATAACTTTTTACATAAAAAACAAAACACAATGAAAAGGAAAACAGTAAAAATCTAACCTTTAGGGGTTAGTAGAACATTTCTAGTCATCAGATGATAGCTAGGTAGGAGGGCTTATTGCCACCTGGATTTGTAGGAGTGTAATAGGTCTCATTAAGATGTGTTTTCTACGTTGTAAGTAAATAAATAAGTGTTTTACAGGATTTATAATTTAGGGATATTCTTAGGTAGTCATTATATGTGAAGATATAGTTTTTGAGATTAAAGAAAAAGCTTTCTTTTGGAATGCATTTTTTGCATAGAATTACGGTGAGGCCACACTGCAACGCACAGGAATTGCGCACAAAATCGCGAGCGTTATCGCACGCGATTGTGTGCGCGATTCTTGCGCGTTTCGCGCTCGCGTTCGCGTTTTGCGCATGCGTTTTCGCCTTTTCACGTTATGGAAACGCATGCGTTAACGCACCAAAAATGGTGAACGCATGCGTTACCATAACGCGAACGGACGCGCAATCGCATGCGCATCGGAAATCGCGGGAATTTTTGCGTTCCCGCGATTTCCATTTTAGCGAAAATCGCGGGCGCAAACGCGAGCGCGAAACGCGGGCGCAAACGCGCGAAAAACGCGCTAGTGTGGCCTAGCCCTTAGTGAGTATTCTTATTTAGTATAGTATAGGGAGGTTTTGAACACAGTGTTTGTTTATTACACCGTGGGATATGTTCAGGTATGTTGTTCTATCTTATATTAATAACAAGGAGTAGCTTGTATATGTTGGGTTTAGAGATTAGCCTGAAATGTTGAATTTTGAAGTATTGGGGTAAGAAAATGTTAATAAAAACATGTATAGTATGGGTAAGGTAAGTTGGTAGAGTTTCTGGTTGTGAGAGTAGTTAATCTAGGGATTTGTGGGTTGGGGTTAAGACTTTATGATTTGTGTTGGTACATCTGTTAACATTATTATGTAAGGGTTATTTCGCTTTGTTTGATTATTTTGTATTGTGTTTTTCCCTGTTGATAAAACATATACAGAGTATTAAAACATTGGTATCTTAAATTACCTGGTTAGGTATAACATGAAAAACATTGCCACAGTTATGATAAAGACATTGCAACATGAAGCATTGTAGAATAATACTTTTAGACTTATTGTCTTGTAGAAGGTCGAGGTATAAAACTTTTACAATAAACATATAATCATATACATTTTCTAATTATTAGAGTTGTAAGGGGTGTTTCCTTTGGAAACTTATCTGGTTTAATAAGAGGTGAAACCAGAGCTATGGTGATAGAGTCTGAAGTATTTACTTAACTGGGAGGTGAGTCCATCAGATTTTAATCAGAGTTTCATTACAGTTTTGTGGGTCTTTCACAAGTGTTTTAAGGGAGTTAGGTATTTTCAGTTCCCATTCTTGGCATTTTTGGATGGCTTCTGTTGGAGTATTTAGAACATATACTTTGGGGCATATTTATAAAGGAACGAAAATAGCGACAAAAAATTACCGCCACACATCGCGGCCGCGAAAATAGCGCTATCGCCGTATTTATAACGGCGAGCGCCATTCCCGCGATATGTATCGCGGCCGCGATGTGTTGCGGTAATTTTAAGCCCCTTCGCGGCGATACTGTATAGTATCGCCACGAAGGGACTTAAAATCCCTTCCCGACGCATCTCCTAAGGGGGCGGGGCATACGCCCACCCCGCCCACAACCCCCCGCGGCGGCGGAGACCACCGCCGCTTGCCAGCAGCCCCTCCCAACCCGTTCCCCGCTCGCGGCAATCTCGGAACGGGAGGCTAGGAGGGGCTGCCGGGATGGGGCCGCAGCAGGTGGTCGCGACCACCCGCCGCGCACCCCCTCCCCCGCACACTGGGGGTCCCGGTTTGAGCTGCGGGACCCCCGCCAAAGGCACTCGTCAGTGCCGCAAGGGCCCTTGCAAGGGCCCTTACAAGGGCCGGGGAGGGGGTCCTGGTTCAAGCTGCGGGACCCCTAAGCCCCAAAGGGCTCTTGTTAGAGCCCAAGGGCACTTGTAAGTGCCGCAAAGGCCCTGATAGGGCCGGCGAGAGGGGGGTCCCGGTTCGAGCTGCGGGACCCTTAAGCCCAAAGGGTCTGTCAGAGCCGCAAGGGCACTTGTAAGTGCCGCAAAGGCCTTACAAGGGGCGGGGAGGGGGGGTCCCGGTTCGAGTGCGGGACCCCCTAAGCCCCAAAAGGCCCTTCTCAGGGCCCCGCTGAAGGGTGCCTCCACCCCTCCAGCGGCTCCCTCCCTTCCCCTCCCGGGAGCGGCCGGGCGGGGGGCTTGGAGGGGTTGCCGGGGGGGGTGCGCAGCGGGTGGTCGCGACCACCTGCTGCGGCCCTTCCGGCAGCCCCTCCTAGCCTCCCTTTCCGAGATTGCCGTGAGCGGGGAACGGGTTGGGAGGGGCTGCTGGGAAGCGGCGGCGGGTGGTTGTGGGCGGGGTGGGCATGTCTCCCCGCCGCGGGAGGCTAGTATTGGCTGACTTCGCCACCTTCAAGGTGGCGAAGTAAAACAGCTGATACAAGCAGAGCGAAACCAGTACCACCGCTTTATAAATAGAAGCGGCGGTAACAGGTAAGTATCGCCGCGAAGGGTTAACGCTTCGTTAACTTTTCGCGGACGTTTTCGGACATTTATGCGTTAATGTCCGCGAAAACGGCCGCGAAAAGTTAACAAACCTTTATAATATGCCCCTTTGTCTTCTTTTAGTTATCAGACGTACTGGGAAGCCTCATTTATAGTTTATTGAATTGAATCTGAGGGTTTCTGTTGCAGTTTGGAAGAGTCTCCTTGCTGCATAGACTGGGATAGATCAGCGTAGTATTGTAAGTGAGAAAATTTAGTTGGAAAATTATGTTTGTTTCGTGAGCAGACAAAATAGCTCTGTGGTTTGGTAGAAATGAAAGCTAGTGATCACGTCTCTAGGTGCTATTGGAGGAGCATTTTTCGGTTTGAACAGTCTATGTGATCTATCTAGGGTTCGGTCTAATTTTGCCACACCTGGTATTATTTCCTCTATCAAATTGCCCATATATTGATTTAGTTCAGAGTTCTTAATAGTTTCTGGAATGCTTCTTATTTTGATATTATTTCTTCGTGAACTATCTTTAGGTCCGAGATTTTATTTTTAATTGTGTTGACTGTGTCATCCAAATTATTGTGCGCGTCTACAAGTTTGTTAAAAGAGTGGTAAAATCCGCCATTTTATTTCTATGTGGGAAGTCTTTCAGCAATTTCCACTATATCTTTTTTAATGGAATTAACCATTTCTGTGATGCCTGCTTTAAATGCTTTATGTTGGGAAATTAGCATTTCCTTTAATATAATCTCTGATACTGGTATGTTAGTGGTAGGGAAGTTATGTAAGGATTTGTGCATACCTGTTTTGGTTTTGGTGTTTGTTTCATCCTTTGTTTTCCCCTTCTTGTAGGTTTTGTTAGGATCCATCTGGGATTGAGGGGATCCCCCTGAGGAGTTTGTGTCCACCCTCTCCGTGTAAGTATCAGGGTAAGTCTCTAGTGTTGTCATTTGTAGGGTTTAGATGTATAGAAGTACTGCTGTGCGATTCTGGATCTGAATCCAACTTTCCTTCTATTTTTATGTTTGTTTCCTCCTGCAGGTGCGGACTATGGGCGCCGCCATCTTGGATTTCCTCGCGGGAACCGGAGCTGCCAGAGAAGAAGTGGGTAAGCTTTTTTGTCTTTGCCTTAGCGGTTTTATTCCTTCCCATGTCTGGGATGTTTGTATAGGTCGCTGGAGAGACCTGTTTTGTCGGGGTAAGTTGCTTTAATTCAAGTAGCTGTACAGGAGCTAAGCAGACATGCGGCTGTCTTCTAGGCTGGCCGGCCATGCCCCCCAATGAGATTTATTCTAAACCAAAAAATCTTGCGTTAAGTTAAAAAAATTGGCAAAGTTGAAAACTGAAACCAGAATTTATCCACATATTAGATCAGGGCCTTGTAATGTTATTGGTAACATAGCAGGGGGGGCTATAAGTAAATACAATAGGTGTTTACTTATAGGTGAACTGTTTACTGAGTGTACAAGTCTAACAAATTAGAATTTTCAGCAAACATATAAAAAATATCCTAACACCACTTGTACACTTGTTTAATATTTTGCATATTGACAAAACCCCCCTAGGGAATTTCTAACATGCATGGTCAAAATTAACAGGGAGATTCAATAAAAGTTCTTAACGTTAAAAATGGTGCTAATTTTGTCCCAACCAATCAGATGTTAGCTTTCAAATGTTAAATAACATCTAATTGGTTGGAGCAAAATTAGCACCATTTTAAACGATAAGAAATTTTATTGAATCTCCTTGTTAGTTCACCAGCAAGACAAAAGTGACAATTTGTAGATTTGTAGATTTCAATAACTATATCCCATGGTGTAGACAGTCTTTTGCCTTGGTGTGCTTAAATGGATGCATTCTGTGATCTTACACTGCTCCTGCATCAGCAAAGAGAAATTAATTTATAACCATACATTAAAAATATACTTCTTATTTTATCTAACAGTACATCTTTCACTTTTTTATACTTTGTTCTTGTTTGTTTCCCTTCTCTACAGATCATAACTTCAAATCACACATAATCCTGATTATCCACGGTAATTTAATTAAAATAAAGTATTTTTTGTGTAAAAGAAATAATGCTGAAACTGCACATACTACTACAACCAAAAAACAGAAAACAATATTAAAACATGACATTAATGGTTTAAATAAAGCAAAATAAAATAAAGTAAAATGTAAGTCAAAACAATTTGAATGTCGGTTTTAATTCACAAATTCACAATGGCTACATGTGAATGTGAAAGCAAGACAGCACCACTAATTATATAACAATACATTTTTCCCAAGATCCTCCATCAGGGATGAAGGAAGTACTTGGCCAATGTAATTTGCAGCTTCTTAATAATACAGTAACACTTTCTATGGTCAAAATTGGTCAATTATGCATATCAATGCAGCCCTTGAAAGCTGCAATTTATTTAATGACAGGGCAATCTTCTACTTATGATGCCAACAGATTTCTCATGATACAGAGGTATTTATAAACTAGGTTTCTAGAATCAATAACAAAGCCCAGAACAGAGTTTTACATTTGCAAAATATATTTAAACTGTTCAACTTGTAATTAATAGAGCAAATGAAGTATCTAATGCCATACCAAAAACATTCTTTAAAATAAATTTAAGTGCAACAGGGATTAATTGACAGTTTAAGCAAGGATATATACAATACTTTATGGCAAGTTGTGCTAACTGTTTAATGGGACACTATACTGAAAAAAATAATCTATAATTGAATACATGTAAGTAGCACTTACTCTGATTTGCATGTGCTGCTGCATGCATTCAATCCAGTACACATTTTGTTTAGGAGCAGTATCCCCCCTCCCTCTTTTAATCATTCCTACTTCCATCTGACCTGACTTTTTTCCCACAATCCAACTGTCAAGCCTGAACACAGCATTCCATCTGTCAAAACTCTGTCACCATTCCAGCTACAGTAAAACTACTCACAGAAGAATAGTTTTTGAGAGCAATGAACTTGATTGACAGCTGAAATATAAGAAGTTTTTGACTGGATATCTAAAGAAATAGGGGGCAGATTAACAACAAAAAATACAGTGGTGGTTGGGAAGAATTCTAGTTTCCAGTTATGGTCAATTTAAAATAACATATTTTTCAGTATAGATGCCCTTAAAGAACATAAGACTTAACTTTAAGAATGAATTATCTCAGTACAGCTTACTTTATAAACACAAAAAGGTAAGGACGGTGTTCAAATTCTTATCTGCACATAAAATGTGAGGGGGCAGTATGGAATGTGATCTCTGGGATTAAACTTAAGTTCTTCAGAAGCTTGAGTATATTGGGCAGAGCAATGTGACTATACACAACTTTTCATGTTGTGAAATAAAGCACAAAGAACATACTTTGGAACCATTTAGTCGAGTGTTGTTTTTGGCTATTCCTCACACATTTTCAAATAATTTTTTTCTGTCCTACTCAGATCTGTCAGGCTAATTAATGGCCAGCCCTCAACCTTACCAACATTTTTGAACGGCCACATATATTCATACACACAACCCAAGCAATTAAAAAGAGTATTTAAAACAAATTTAGATGTGAACTTATGTTCGAGAAAATTTTCTCATTACAGCCCCCAAAAAAACTTTTATCTCTGCCATGTACAGCAACAGATATTAAAGATTGTTAAAGTACATTCAAAGACAAATATTGACATTTTTACTTACAGTATTGTATTTGAAACAAAAACAAATATTCAAAAAGAACCAACACCGCCCCAGAATTGGTTAATTATGAGAAAATGGGAAGGGAAACACCATTTTAAAAAAGCTTATTAAGTTAATGGAAACCTATCTTCTGTATATTACTTTATTTTGCCGCAGTGTCCTTCTAATGAGAAAAACAGATTTATAACACAGCAATAATAGATATCATTGATAATGATAGATCATCATGATAATAATAGATATCATTTCTTGTGTACTACCCATGAGACAATAGCTTGTTTCCTTTTAGTCATGAGCTAAAACAGTTGGACTAAATGAACATATCTGTGGTATTCAGTTTGATCAACTGGACTTGAAGTTTATCTCTTCAAAACATCTCACTAGTCATCTGACTGACTTTCATTGATAAAGCCAGTTGGATGACTATCGAAATGAACCAAAGTCCAGTTGATTTATCTGAATACCACACATATAGAATGACCTGGATGACAGACTAGATGGACTTATGTCTTTATTTAACCTCTCATAATGTGCAACTATGTAACTACCCAGGGTATGTAATACCTTGGGGGGTTTTGATTATAACAGTCACTCACAAAATGCCTCAATAAATGACTAGGGGGTTTTCTTATAATATTGGTTTAATTTTTAGATATAATTCGTAAATTCATCTGATTATATTTGTAAATATATTGGGTATAGCATTTTAGTTTCTCATTTGACATTGCATTTTCTACACCACTTCACAAATAGTTTTACAATGGTAAAAGTAATGCTGGACATATACTACAAATATACCTCCCAACAACCACTTTGCTCAGTCATTTTGCAGCCAACATTCACAATGCTTTTTAGCCATTAAATAGATTTCACAATCATCAACATCAAATTGATCTAATGTCCAATAAGTGTATGGCCAGCATATAGGAGATGAGTGCAGAAGTCCCACTGAAAATCGAAATCAAGTTTAGTTCTACTTTAAAATTGTAAAGTAAAATTCATAGTGTGAATCTAAGCTGGTGCATAACACTATCAGGGAGATCTACACAGAGCCGCAATCGCTCAATTTCTCATTTGCAAAGCTAGCTAAATCCTGAACGGAATTTAACCCCTGCATGACTTTAACACTTATAATCTGGTGTTAGAAAGTCACTGTCATATAGCTGCAAAACCGATAATGTATTGCTTGTGGCAGCTGCGTAGGTATCTTTTGTGATAACTACACAGCAAGGAGTTAAAATTATGCTAACCAGTAATTAATTGTCAGTGCAATTTTAAGTCCACCCCTTACTGCTGCGGCTGGCAGTGAGTTGGGTGGAATCAGGCTGTTATTTGTCATATCACATCTAACCATATTTTCACTTTTCTGTAAAATACCATATACTGCAGCTGTAGTCTATGACAGAAAGTCAGATCCCAATAGATTCAGAACTGCGAAGGGGAATAACTATAAACTAAAATATAATTCATTGTTTGGATAAATAAAAAGGCCATTTCTTCTAGCTTGTATTTATTTAAATACTAGCAAAATAACCCGCACTTTGCAGCGGAGGAGTATTCAAATAGCCTTTTTAGTAAGAAAGCAATAATGTATCAAGATTGCTGTAATCACTCGGCACTTGATATATTAAAGAAAGACAATTCAATAAGCTTTACGATAATGCAACACTCATTAACTTTAATTTAATATTATATTTTTTATGCAACTATGAAATTTTGGTGAAAATGAAACCTGCTTAACTTTTGTAAGTAAGGTGCAATGAATGAGCCTGCCAAATTTAAGCCGTCTGCCTCCACGGCAAGTTGGAGAATTAGTGATGAGTGAGTGAGTGAGTGAGGGCTTTGCCTTTTATTAGTATAGATAAAGAATAAATAAAATCAATATCTATAAATCTAAATTATTAGAGATGGAGAAGAATTTAACTACATCTAATTTCAGGAACATTTCAATGTGGGAACCTGGTTTTGCTGGTCACAATTTTGGTAATTCCATGTTAAAATTGCAACGGGTTGAACTCTGGTACACTATAAACTGGCACAAATTGGTACATTATAAACTTTTGTTGCCTTTCTCATAAGAAAGAATGTATATCTTCATCACCCAATTCACAACATAATATATCAAATAAAATATCCAGAATGTGTGCTATTAGATTAGATTGCTGACTTTAAAGGAGAACTAAATTTAATTTTTTAAAATCCTAACGTGAAAGCTTTTCTACCCAGAACACCTATACACTGAAAGATTATTCTCTAGTTATTTGCATTTAGTATATGTAAGTAATAGATTCTGTAACAAAGGAGGCTTCCATATTGTTGCCAGTACAACTCATAGTCCATGTTGGCTTCAAAGAGCCACACTCCTTGACCCCAGGATTCATTGTCTCTATGCACAAAACTTCTAGATTCTCTTTCTAGTGAAATATAAAGTTTCTAAATGTACCTGTGATCCCAGATGAGTTGCTGGTGGTATGCCATGTAAATTCTGTGTTTTTAGGAACAAACAGAACAAGACATCACAAGTTCTAATCCCTTGTTTACAATATAACAATATAACATAGTCTACTGCCTGAGTTTATTGCTTTTTTTGTTTTTTTTGTTTCCATGTTTCTAGAAAAATATAAAGTTTCTACATATGTACAAACTTTATATATAGCAGCTCTGTTATTTATTTACCAACCAGCTTGAATTGCTGACAGTCTTCCAGTAGCAATACAAAAGAGTGAACTGATTTTACTAATATTTACTGAAATGTGTAGCTATCTATTCCATGTTCGCTGGTGACGCGTTCTGCTAAAGTGCTGGGTTAGTAAAAAAAATAGACTATTGGGGCACAGGTTCGATCCCCCATGCTCCCTTTATTTTTGTTTTTATTATGTGTCTAGCAAAAGATAAAGACTCCACATGTACTAGTTAATCCCTTATTAGCCATTGTGGCATAGCGGTTGAAAGCTTTGTTTTTAGAAAGACACAGTATAGAAAGTTGCTGGTTCGATTCCCCATACTTACTTTTATTTTTTGCTGAAATGTTCTGTTTCTTTCATCCGTGCTAGCAAATACATACACTGCAAAGATTACTTTTCTTTTTTGTATGAAAAGCAAAGGAATTTATCAATGCTAGGGACAGGAGCATTTGTAATGTATTTACACAAAAAACTGCACTGAAATCTGTGTTCTGTGTCAGAGGGAGGGATCTCTGAGCTGTAACATGATTGGCTGCCAGATTCCAGGAAGCAAGACTGCAGTTTCCTGTAAATGTGTACTGCACACACTTAGCGGCGTGTTCCCAGATAAGGTGAATTATGGGAGCTGACCCCTTGAACTCACATGTTATTTTCATAAATCACCCAGCATCCACAGCAAAGGGAGACATGAGACACAGCTTGTTGTGTATTTCTGTTTGTGCTTTGTCTATTGGGACAATGTTGTCTGGGGACTTTAGTTCTCCTTTAAATTCTACGTCATTTAAAAGGTTGGAACGGAATTGTTTGGTCTGCCAATTAGGCATGATACAATCCCCATACACTTGTTCACACTGACCTGTTTTATTAACATTTGTGTGTAATTTCTATTAGGTGAATTTCCATCCAGCATAGTTAGACACAGCCCATGCAGATAAATAAAGCATCATTGCAAATTAACATTGGTCTTCTTTAAATGCTTTAAAAACTGATCACAGCTGAAAAGATTTATGATAATGTTCACATCACTGATTATGGAAATAACAACAATGATCGGTTTATTTGAAATCGTGTATAACTGCAGACACACTTATTCTTAGAATAATCAGCAGTATGCAGATAATTAAATGCGTAACATGAAATCTGGCCTAAATATTGAATGCTCCCAAATCAATAATACATAACTAATTAGACTATTTCTTGTTTCTCTTTTCTTTGTTGCTAAGGTGACTGAATGAAGATATAGCGTTTTGAACGATGCCCTGATTTTTGGTTCTTCTCTTTCAAGCTAAAGGATGAACTGGTTTTGAGTCCCCTGGTTTGAGTCGCATTGGAACCTGTCTGCTTTCAACTGATGTCCAACTAAAAAGTGACTGTAGGCTCCTATCGCCATTGTTTGATATTACAAACACTGGTTATGTACAGACTGCAGGGAGATGTTTAGGAACAGCTAAAAGCACCATGATTCCACTGCATGACTCCTCTGCATACCAATGTTTACCCATTTTTAAAATTAAATCATTTATATAATCTGAATCGTATCTCTAGCATTGTAATAAGGTTTCTCAGATTTAAAACATAAAAGGACTAACAAGAGAAGAAAAAGAGGTTTTCAAAAACATCAAAGATTTCCTAAATAAGTAATTATACATAGAAGACTAATAGAGAGAAACTTGCAAGGCATGGTGCCTAGGGCCACTATTGCACTGCACTGCCAAACATTGCCACAAAAATGTTAACTTGGCTTTAATATAGGTGGTTGTGGCTCTCAGTAATGCACCTTATGGTAGGCACAGGTACAGTAAAATCCTTTAAGATTGATAATAAAAAAAAATCTTCTAGAACCACAGTAAAAAAATGTATAATGCACTAGTAAACAAAATAAAATACTTAATTAAGAAAAATAAGCTTATTGTGCAATAGTGTCAATAGTAATAGGCAGACAGATGAATAATCTGCCACTTTACCAGCTCCCAAAATGCTCAAGACTTTGTCAAGGGCAGCAGGGTGCATGATACATTCATAAAGGTTCCAGCAAATGCTTTAGCTGTATAAACTAAATACATTTATATTTTTTTTCGTTCTGCAAATTGTTCTAACAAACACGCTTAAAGCGACGCACAAATTACTATTTTAATACAATATTTTCATTATAGTAAAGGAATATGAAAACACATATGTCTATTGATTGGCTAGCACTCATATGCATGCAGTGAAATATAAAACCCATGCTATCTATGTAAAGACGAACAAAAATGGTATGTTCCTTTCCGTCAATGGTTCTGCAGAAATCTGGTTTGAACCCAGTTAAAGCACATTTTTCATATTGATTTTGGAATTTTCAATGTAAGTTTGAATAAAGTGTTTTCAGTTTCGAATTAAGTAATTTATGAATTTTCAATATTTAAATTTTGATTTAAAAAAGTTCCAGTTTTTGGAATGTCTAAAAAAGTTTGGCAGACTTGCAGATATTCAAAACCGGGAGAAAAAAACAGTTAGTTTAGATGTTCTATTGGTTTAGTGTGGGCTCTACACTTAACTAGCAGGGCCTGCATTGCTGTACCAGCATCCGATGCAAATAAAAAAAAAGTTAGTTTTTATACTAATGTCTAATGGCATATAAAGTGAGTACCTTACCTCCAGATTTCCACAACTCAGTTATCGGCAACCCAGAAAATTAGAGGAGGGCTCTGGACATATTAAAACTTCCACACAGTATCTTATAAAATAGGTGCTGATACAATAAAAGATAAATGTTAGCTGTTAAACCGAACATGAGAGTGGTTTGGTAGAAAAGTTTGTCCTTAATGTAAACAAGCTGAATGCTGAAAGTTTATGTGCAAAATATTTCACTATGCTTTATTACTTTATGCAATACAAGCGCAGACTAAATTATCCATCTTGGCAGAAAAAGAATTATGCATTCTGTATGGTGATAAATAACTATAACGTTATGCCTATCTGATGCGGAAAAAAAACAAAAACCTTTCAGAATATTGTGGTAAATTGTAGAGGATAAAGGGTCATTTGCAGTAATACTGTGTATAAATCACACACTGGCACAGAACGTTAGATAAATGTTGCACAAGGATCAGAATCTTTTAATTCCAATCAGATGTTGTGCTTGTACGTCAACCTCATCAGACTTATTCACAAAATAATCATGATTTACAAACTAATCTTCAAAACCTCTGCTTTTAATCAAGCCTTCATGGGCTGTGAAATCAGCAACCATTGTATTAATGTTACAGTGGAAAGTTTTCATGGTTATATGGTGACACTTTGTATTATCGGGTTAGTGTGGGTTTAACAATAATTGTGCGGTGGCAGTGCCATTTCCAAAACTTTTATGGAAAGCGTAACTTATGGAAGCGTAAAGCGCACGTCTTACCTGAACAGGATCCCACGATGCAGTAAGTCTAGCAATAGAGTTTACAGAATTGCTGGATCGTGGTCACATAGGACGTGTGTATCTCCTTTCTACATTGCCCGAAAAACTCTCAAAAATAATTTTTCTCTGGCTTTAAAAATCCTCCAAATAGCTATTTCCTAGGGTTAATAATCAATGAATGTAAGTTTAAAATATGTAATTAGTATCAAAAAGCTTGCATGGAATTCCCAATTTTAAAGAGGTAGGGACTGTGATTGTATTATGAATCCTCCACTTGGTTAATCATGTATGCAATATTGTTTGTGTGAGGCATTTTTTATGAGGGTTGTAACTTGAGGTGCTTGTTATATGTGTATATCTATATAAGGGTGGTTGCAGTATATATAAATAATAAAAGAGGCAAGACATTCTTTCTTGCCATTTTTTCTAACCCGGCTAAAATTATTGTAAGGAGTGCCTTAGGTGGGACTAGTCCTTTGGCTTAAGGGCATAACGTTTTGTATTGTAAGTTTAAAGTGGAACTGAGGTCTCCATGTTGATGTTAAATGAAAGGCCAGGTTCCTATCTTTAAAATGAGACATCAACCATCCCTATACGTGCTGCACTGCCCAAGATATGAAGAAATCACTGATCAGGAAGTTAGTGGTGGAAGGTTCTGAATCTGCGGTCACAAATACTAATTCCTTGTCTAATCTGTTGTTGGCAGATTAGAGATTGTTACCATATCAGACATAAAAATGTAAACATCTTTAAAACTACCCAAAAAAATAATGAAAGTAAATTGCTAAAATACTCAGGAAATTTACCTAAGTTCATTTGTGGACCACAGTTACCCTTTAAAATACATACAAAACATTTAGGGTTTGGTTTAGTGCCTTCATTTTAAGGGTCATGTCTGCAGAATTTCTCCAGTGTCATAATCAGCCAGTCATGGGTGATTCAATTTTGAGTTTACTTTTCTGGTTAAATACTGAAAGGGGCCTAATCCTCTGTGTGACCTTAATACATGCTATAAGCTGGCATTAAAAAGTCCCAGAATTTATGGAAAAATCCTCGTTTCACTGAATAAATGGATTAAGGACCCTTTTACCAACTTATGTGTGTGTGGTACCTAATTTCGTATTATTAAAAAGTCACAACCACCATATTAAGACACTATCTACATCTGCACGGGTGTTCTTTTAGAAACGCATGCAGCTGTCATTGTTCCAGTCTTAAAAGTCACACTAGCCTGTTGTAAATAGGTTAGCATGACTTTAAAAGCAGTGTTTATTTTAACAAGAGTTAAAGGAATACAGTAATTCACTTAAAAAGTGAACTATCCCTTTAATGCATTGATTGCAGAACGGGAGATAAAGGAGCTATGCTTTACCTCCCGTTCTTCAATCAATTGTACAGGAGGCAAGAAAAAGGTGAGTAAATTTACCTTGTGTGCGATCCCGAGAGGTCTGGATCTTTTCCGGTTTCACTTAAATATGAATGTGCGCTATGGTTAAAGTGAAGCCTGAAGCAGTGGGGACCTATAGGTTTACTTACGGTACCTTCATTCCTGGCTCCTGTACAATTGATTAAAGAACAGGAGGTAAGGCCTAGCTCCTCCCTTTCCTCAATCATGGCATTAAAGGAATAGTTCACTTTTTCAGTATACTATTCCTTTAAACTAAGAAGTACCTGGGGCAGTGAGGTAGGATTGATAATTCCCACCCCACATTTTGATTTTCATGTAGCTCCTCAATGAAACAATATCAGGAGGAAGTAATAATCAATCTTACCTCCCTGCTTGTTGTTGTGCTTTAAGCCTGGAAACTCTGCACATCCAGTTAATAGCCCAGAAAGTTTTTAAATGGGTAAAGGTCTTTAAGGGCAAGCTTTGATGTTTATGTATTTAATTCTTTGGGGATTCTGAGTGCACATTCATCTTTAGATAGGTATACCCATGCCTGATAAAAGACAAAAACGGTCAATTTGAAGATTATAAGCCATGTGTTAGATAAAATCTGAGAATCACGGCTGTTGGCTGCTGAATTGTGGGTTTTGACCAAAAATTTACATTGGTCATTATAGGATCCCTATACTTTATTATAGAACCCAATTTTGATTATTTACATGTGAGGTCACATGTCTTTTGAAAGGAAATATGGGGACAGAAAAATACAGATAAAAGAGAACTAAACTAATTTACCTTTAATGTGAACGCTTTCAGACCCAGAACACCCATGCATTTTAAGATACTATTTTGGTAAGTTGCATTTACGTACTTGTAAGAAATGGATTCTGTAACTAAGAAGGCTTGCATGTTGTTGCCAGGACATGTCTCTGTCCATGTAGTCTTCATGGAAGCCCATTGCAGTTTATTTTCCAGTCATAATAAGTAGCACAAAGAACACCCTACAATGAACAATTCTAATTAGTTAGCTGATATTACTGCCTTTTTTGCTTCCATTCCTTTTCTGTTCCTAGGATAAGATAAAGTTTCTAAATGTACTTACTTTCTATATATTAGCTCTTGTAGGATAGTGGACTAATGCTCTGACAAAGTACATGACAATCTAACATGTACATGTTTGCACAGACATGATATTGTACATCCAAGTGACCCGCCATTAATTGAATGTTATACAGATTGCGCTACAACATTGCTAAGTGATCCAATCTAATGATACCATTGCAAGCATGTATAGATGTTAGATTGTTGGCTGAAAGAGTCATTCTTCAGCGGCTTCGGCAAACATGACTTAATGTCTTTACCTAGCAATACTTTGTGACAAATGATTTGAATGTAAAAAAAAAGGATTAATTTAAGTAGCACAGCAGTTGCCACAAATCCGTTTTTACATTTCTTCTACCCATAATTTAATTTCTTGACAGTCAACTGAGTTTGTTATTTAAGGATAACAAATAAAAAAAGAAATACATGGAGCTGGCTTGATCATTGCATGTTTAGCACCATCTGTATTCGTGGGGGTTAATTTGCCGTTACTACTGAACGTGCTTTAGTCTACAGATCTGCTTGTAAAAAAGTAAAGTTTCTGCAAGTGATCAGTCCTGTTTGGAAACGTCAACTTTTAATGAATGTATGTGTATTCAGTCATATTAATTGTTAATTGCCATTCTCTGAATTTGAAAATGCAGTCATACATTATGACCTACTTTACATTAAGATCTAAAATTTAATGAATTTAGAATAATTTAAACTAAGAAATCAGGTTAGTACATAATACATGTAACACTTTATTATATTAATTTAATAAGCTTGTAAAATAGCATCACAGACTGTGTTACAAACATAATGTTACAGTAATGGAAAATGATTATTTATCCACATCATTTATTTATGGCCAGTCCATTTAATACAACAGAGAATAGTAAATCAATCTATCATTTTGGAAAATGTAAAATACTGGCTACTTGACTCAAGTAAGCCAGGCTCCTGTGTACGGTGATCATTTAACAGATGTTTTACAGTTATGTGTTTTAAAGTAATGATGCCCTGTGGACGCATGAACCCATTGATATTGTGTATGCACGCGTCAGTATTCTCTGACTTACTGGGTGTTAAGTGCTAAGAACGTGAATACAGTGTAGGAGAGAGGCCAGCAAGATACAATCACAAAGGTGGAGTCTGAAAGGGTAGTAAGGGGGAAAAAATGCACCATCTTTATATTTAAAGGCACAACTATTCAGTAAGGAAAACTTCTTATTACAGTGTACATGCCATCACCTCTCAAATGAAAAATTGTATATAGGTTAATGGTGCACAGCAGAATTGGTTGAGGTCAATAAAGTTGGCAGTGGATCATGCGCAGGGTACATTTTGTTTACCTTCGTTCCTGGCTCCTGGTCAATTGAAAAAAGAATGGCAGGTAAGGCATAGGTCCTTTACCTCTCGTCCTTCAATCAATGGATTAAAAGAATAGTTCCCCATTTCATTGAACTATTCCTTTAAATCAGTATATTGACCCTTTACAGTAGAAAACATATTGGAAAAGGTTGTGAGCAATACTTTCAATATATTTTCTTTTAGTCATTTTTTAAGCATGGAGCTTCTTCTACTTAACTCCTTAACTTTATTAATTTGCATTTTTTGTAGAATGACAAACCAATTTACCTTGTAATATCTCAGTTGAGTACGGTAGCTTATTTGTGAGAAAATTAGATAATTATCTCTTTCTTTATGTTACAAAATGAACAAACTGTATGCTAACATCTTCATCCTGATATTTGTCACCTACCTTTTTGAAAATTATGGTAAAGCACAAGGTAATAGTAAGGAATGTGTGCATCATGTGTTTCTAATGTGTGCATCATGTGAGCAAGGAACTGTGTTTAAAAGTGACATTGTTATTTTAAGTTATACTGCATTAACTTTCAACAACCACATTAACTACTGAGAACTGTATATTAATAGTATTTTAGAATTTGGATTCTATCCATGGGTAGAAGTTAAAGCTGAGTTTTCTGAACAAAGAAAGAATGTCTATAAATCAAGACAGATTGTTTACTTCAGATCTATAATGCTCAGCTTCCTTACTCCTTCCTTACAGGCAGCTTATATTCCCTGGGGCATTAATAACATTTGACAGAGCATTGTCAGCAATCTTTTTTTTGAATTAAAACGAGCTACATCCCAGCAAACATGTGGCTTTTTTAAAATGATGTCTAACAAACTGAAGCAATCTGGCATTTCCAAGTACGATACATCATCAGGGACAAGCAACTTCAATAAATAAAAATGTGAGCATAACTGATTACTGTGTTCTTTTATTTTATGAATTTTTTTTTAAAAAATTGAAAACTACATGAAATCATGTGGAAAATTAGAGAATACAGCTCTATAAAATCTGGAATGTAATATTTATCCGATATATTAATAGAAACACATTTAGAATAGAATAAACAGATTTTTCCAGAAAGGTTCTTTTTAATTATCAGGTAAGAACAATGCCTGTAAAGATAGATCCAGTTGGGGGGTGGGTCAACCTTTACCTTTTTTGGTAAACTATTGGTGAGATTCAATAAGGTCTAGGCACGTTACTTAAACGAGATTACATCTGGTATTGTATCGTCGGATCAAGTAAAGGTAAGCTGCGCCAGATTAATGTCCCATGCAAAACCAAGTTAAGTTTTAACACTTAACAAAAGTGGTTTTGCATCGGTAGCACAGTGCCATTTCCAAAAACATTTTTAAATAGTGCTGTGCCCTAAAATACGTCTAAAACACACGTTAACCCAATATTACTTCAGGTTAACGTGGGTTTTAGATGAATTTTGGCCATATTGAATCTCACCCTTTGTTTTTATTGGTCCTTCGAAAATGTAATCAAATACACTTGTGAAGGTTCTCATTCATCCAGGTCATGGTATATCTGTTGTATTCAATTAGATCAACTGGACTTGAAGTTTAGTTCTTGAAGACGTTTTGCTAGTCATCCGACTGGCTTTCTCAATTCAGAATGTCTTGTACAAGAATCTGTGGCAATTATGTACCCTGGAAAAT
This sequence comes from Hymenochirus boettgeri, assembly GCA_019447015.1. Taxonomy (NCBI): domain Eukaryota; kingdom Metazoa; phylum Chordata; class Amphibia; order Anura; family Pipidae; genus Hymenochirus; species Hymenochirus boettgeri. The sequence goes on along the minus strand of CM033470.1, from coordinate 200,404,207 downwards.
CCCAATTAGCATATCACAGCCAAGTGTTAAGGGGGTGATTGGATAGTGGCTTAGAGGTGTTATAGGAACGCCCAGAGTAAGGTCTCAAAACAGCATTGTACATGGCAGACAGTTGGTGTCGAACCCCCCCCACCTCTATTTAGGTTTGGTTTCTTTATTTTCACATAAATGGCCTCCTTAACACCTCTCTTGAACCAGTCACGTACCGAAACACAAGAAAAGCGAATCATATACGCAGTGCAGTGCAGTAAGGAATGCTCTGTATGTGGGGGAGACTAAACAGCAACTGCATCAACGTATGGCCCAGCACAGAAGAGCCAATTCCTCGGGTCAGGACTCAGCCGTGTACCTGCATCTTAAGGATAAAGGAGATACCTTTGAAGATTGTAATGTTAACATATTGGCAAAGGAACGTGACTGGTTCAAGAGAGGTGTTAAGGAGGCCATTTTGGGAAATAAGAAACCAAGCCTAAATAGAGGTGAGGGGGTTCGACACCAACTGTCTGCCATGTACAATGCTGTTTTGACACCTTACTCTGGGCGTTCCTATAACACCTCCTGGCCACTATCCAATCACGCCCTTAACACTTGGCTGTGATATGCTAATTGGGATTTTCCAGGGTACATAATTGCCAAAGATTCTTGTACAAGTCATTCTGAATTGAGAAAGCCAGTCGGATGACTAGCAAAATGTCTTCAAGAACTAAACTTCAAGTCCAGTTGATCTAATTGAATACAACAGATGTAATCAAATACATATATAATTGTCTTTATACGAGACTATGGGAAATAGAGTCAGATCAAATGTTGCCAAATACTGGTTCCAATAGGAGCTTGTACGAATATGTGGTCAAGGTGCACCCCCGGACGCTTTTCTGCTTTTACTACCATCAATAGCTGGTCTACTTTCCAACATCCACAATACATGTCGATTTACATCGATTAGATCATTCACTGACCGCTTCCTGTCGGTGGTTCAGGTGCTGCCCATCCCGAACCCCTCGCTTGGTTCCAACTAACTTGTTTCATAAAAGGCGCACTCCAAAGGTCAGCAGTACACATAGCAAAACTTCTTTAAATCATGTTTTTATTGTCAGGGACCAGCCTGACACGTTTTGGGCCAGTACTCAGCCCTTAATCATCTGAGTACTGGCCTGAAACACGTCAGGCTGATCCCTGTTGGTAGGAGCTTTGACTTTGTTTTTAACCTGATGTATCAATAAATGATTTGAAGAAGTTTTGCTGTGTGTACCGCTGACATTTGGAGTGCGCCAAGCCTTTTATAATACAACTTTTGAAAATGTAGTCATAAAAGCATGTTATGTGGTCACAATAAATGAAAATAAAAAAGTAGTTTGAAGGGGGAGAGAAAGGTAAGAGTAACAGTTGGTAGGGAAAGGTGGGGGGGAAATATCAGGTTGGTTACTGCTATAGGTCAGTAATTTACTTGAGAGAGTGCAGATAATATACAGTTTGCAACATCACAATTAGGATAGTATTAAGAGTTGGGAATATATGCAATACAGAACACAAGTGTGGCAGTTTTTTAAAGCAGGGGAAAATTACAGAACAATAAAGTATACTGTATGCATGTTTCTTAATTCACATGACATAAACTAAATCAACCTAGACATTAATGTCAACATATCAATAGGGATTTGTAAGCATCTGTTTCCATAAAAAGGATACCTGCGGCGAAGGACCGAACGTATACACATGGACGATTCTCGCCCGAAACAGCCATTTGCCGCAGGTAGCGGTCGGTGTCAGGGGGTCGTTGCTCGGTGCGCACGTCATGCGTGTGTACGAGCCTTTAGGCTAGTCATAAGGAAACAATTCAGTCGGGGACAATATTTCCAATTTCATGTAATCTGTATAATTCCATTTAATATACCAATCATGTTAATACAAAGACAAAATAGTCTATTTGCAAATTTACCTTAAAGCACAATATGTAATAAAGTACATCTTGAGACCTATTTAGTATCTCACAACATTTAAATGCCATCATTCTCCAAAGAGAATTGAATATGTCAACTCTGTCTCTCTGCCAATCATGCTGTTGGGTGACAAAGAAATAATTTTCTTATCGATGCTTATCATACTATTTGTCAGCCAGGACACACATAATACAGTTGATGTTGCATAGTGATGTTAATGTCATTTTAGAGCTCCAACTGTGTTGTGTATAGTTCTTAATACAGTGTCCAACATACAGTATCAGAGATTTGTTATTCATGTTATGCCACTTATTTTTATAATGTACTTCAGCATTTTGTGGGGAAATTTTGCAGGAATGAGGCCATGTTATATTCCCATCAACATTCATTACTGTACAGTCTAGTTTATGCCCCTAGGGAGAATGCATATAAGAGAAAACAACATTAAATAATGTTGGAATCCATCCAAACTAAGGATAAGGAAATATTAATAAAAAATCAGTGTGGGTTCACAAACAAAAACTATCACAACAAAGAAGTAAAATAAAAGCATCACAACTAGGAAAGAATACACAAAATCTAAACGGCTATGGCCGTTTCTAGCCATAGCCCTAGCGTGATCAGATCGCAAAGCGCAGTAGTGTGGCCTAGACCCCCAATCCAAGAGTTCAATTAACCCTTTTAGTGCCAGCACTTTCCCAGAGTATTGACATTAACCCTTCAGTACCAGCCCTTTCCCAGAATATTTCCATTAACACTTTTCAGCAGAGTATTACCTTTAACACTTTCAGCTGCCAGTATTGACATGATATACAGTATGTATAGTACCTGCTTTCCATGTTTCCTCCATTGAATTGTTCACTCCTCACCTACTATAGGTTCTAATTGGAGAGTTGTGTAAAAGGAAGAAAAAGGCAGGGATAGGGATTTTGTGGCTGCTAGTCACAGGGGACACTGTTATAAAGTCTGCAACAGCTTTAACTGGCAATTTTAAAATTGTTCTCCTCAGTCCTTTTAGCTGAACTCATCCTCCCCCCTACTTCCTTCACCTTCAGTTCATTTACAACATTGTTTCCAGGTTGAGGTGAGTTCAGGCTCTCTACTCACTACAATGTTACAAATTACAGCAGCAGAACAAGGAGAGCAGTTCTATCACAGCAAGTAAAAGCTGACAGGGAGAACACTGGGAGCCCTGGTTTAACATAGGCGCCCTAGTTCTTTGCCTAGATGGCCTATGCATAAAAACGGCCCTGTTCTATATACATGAGTATAGCATGGTAGAATTGCTACAACACAAAAAATGATTCCTATAATAAATAGAGTGCACGGTGCAACTAGAAGCTAACCAATATATATTCATGGAATAAAGACTTCCAGCTATACAACCTAAAGTGCAATATCAATAAATACCTATATCACATGTTACCTCATGTAAAACCCAGACTATTGATCATAGAGGACTAGGCAATAAGGCCATAAATGGTAGGAAAGGGGGAGGGTTTTTGTGCCTCTCGATACATCACCCAGTATTTATATCACCCTGACAAGTTAATTATCACAATTATACATTGCATTTGAGTAGTTTAGGTACAATAAGTCTAACAACTTAACAAATGTTAATCATGGTACATTGAACTTTAATAATCCAGCAATAATAGTAAGGATTACATCATATATCTAGCAACACAATATAACATTGTTTCCAATCTGAAAGAAATTTAGAAATGTACTTTGGGATATTGTAATTTTTGTACTTTATAACATCCAGTATTTGGCTGTATGTGATTTTATAAGTTATGCCATAAAATAGTTCTCTCTTCTCTTGGGAACTAATGAAATTTTAATTTTAATATCATTTAATTTAATTTTATGACAAAATGATCATTCATTGGTAGTCAGACATGTTACAGTGCCTCCAGCAAAGAGATATGAAATACTAATTATCTAATAATAAAGGAGTTCTATAGTTTTTCAAATTACTTTTTTATTTATCTCCCAATGTTGAGCACATTTGTATTTCTATATTTTATCTCATTATTGTCTGTTACTATATGTACTGTAATGTTCCAGAGTGGTGCATCACAAAGTGGTGCGATATAATTAAAATGATACACACATACTGTGAGATATATAGGATGTTTATGCAGGATTTAGTCTCCTTTCTTGTGTTCCAGCTAGGAAACTTGTGTTTTCCACAGGATTCTTTGGGATCCTAGGCCAGCATATATGGAGGAAGGGATTGCCAATGTGCATTCCATTGTTTCAAGTCTAGGCCAGGTTTTGAATATATTATCAGCTTACATGGCTGAGTTTATTAAAGTGGTGCAGGTTCTCAGAAGGTGGGGCCTGTTCAGCAGAGTTTCTGCTGATTGTCTGGGGCTAGTTAGGCTGGGTACAAATGTCCATCAGTCGCGGCAAATTTGAGAGCGATCGATTGTGCGGTCCCATAGGGAAGCGCACGATCGATTGGAATTTTCCGACACGTCCGATTGTCCGTTCGTCCGATCCGGATGAACAAACGATCGATGTCGGCCGTTGCACCAGGCGATATTTTCGGCCGACTGACTGACCGTGTTGTGAATCGGTCGATCGGTCGGCCGAAAATATTGTCTGGTGTGTACCCAGGAGGAACCTGGACAAGTATTAAGGAGGCCAATGGTATGTGTCCAAGAGTAAGCGAAAGAGTGCCTTGAAGCTGGCAGATGTCAAAGACTGACCTAAGGTTACAGTATAATGACTGGTGAAAATGTGTAATATTTTTGTGTTACCATTTCTCCTGTAAACAATGAATGGAAACGTTTGCTTTGAACATTATTTTGGCTAAATAAATATTTTTCTTTGTTTAACCGCAAAAGTGTTGGTGTTGTTTTGTATACTCTACTAAGCCCTGGTTCCTGCTATCATCTAAGCTGATCCCTACAATACACACATCAGAAAAATGGTCCTTTATGAGGTATAGATATATATCAATATACTTTATTCAGTATAAGTTTATCGAAAGACTGCACTCCTCATAAATACACCCAGAAAGTGCACTCCAAAAAAAAACAAAAACCTGTGATTTATTCTAGGTTTCTGCCCAAAGGGCCATACTGTATATATGTTAAAGGACATGTCTACCCCTTCGAGTCGGTGTCCTCAGCCTGTGAACATTTTTAGACAGTGTGAGTACCACACATATAGGGTTTTGGGGGGTCCTTCACATCATATTAAATTTTTTAAAGTATATGCTCATCATAGGTTTCATTTCATTGTAGCAAAACAGCATTACACATCAAATAAAATTATAAAATGAAAATACAGCAGCTATTCATTTATACCTTCCTTTTCTGTACTTGTTGTCTATGTCTTTTTTGGTTTTACAAAAAGCAAGGGGCAAAGTGCTGAAAGTGCAGTTTGGAATGCTTTACAGGCCAACGCACTTTGAAGTCAGAGAATACTTTTGTACTTTTGGTGATAAGGTTAATGCACTATGCAGTTTCTCCAGTCACAAATCTTGTGCATAATTAGCTATTTATGCTGATTGTTTCTTTTTGTCTGCAACAGACTCAAGAGAGAAGGAGAAAAACAGCATAGCTCAGGATTGATGAAACAAGCAGAAAACAGGATGGTTTGTGGGTCCTGTTACAGATCAGTGAAAGATAATCTCTTTTTCATGAATCTAGAAAATAAGCTATTTCATGATTTGGTTGCATTAGAGGAGTGGTCTCATGACTGATAACAATTGAGGTTTACAAACTAGTCAATTTTATGTTTATTTTTCTGCACTCAATGAGACTTTTCACCATGAACCCAGAGTTAAACAAAGGTACTGTGTATTTATTGTAGATGAACTATCCCCTGGGTCATTACAAATCTGACTTAAAGGTAATTAAGGAGACCCATCATATATATATATATATATATACAACACACTAGAATCACGCATGCAGTGCGCATTAACGTACGCAATGGCATGTGCGATTCTGGTGAATACTTCTCTATTTTACATTATGGAAACACATGCGTTTGCGCAAAAAAATGGTGATCGCATGCATTCCCAAAACGTAAATCATCATCCAGAACAATTTTAAAAGTTTATTAAAAATCACGAAAATGATTGTTAATTTACGATCGTTTTACCGATGGTTTACAACCGCGATAGTAGATTTACGGCCGTGATCATAGATTTACAATCACCATTGTGGAAATTAACTATCGCAAGGTATCCTACGACCGAACATTTGTTAATTAACGAACATTCAGTGTAAATGTACAATTGCGCCTGCGCATTTATGGCGCCGGCGCAAATTATCAAAAACGTGCTGTACTGCTAATGCGCGTTTATAAATATGGCCCATTACATTTAATAAGGTACACTGGTGAGAAATACATTGCAGCTGTGGTAAGATCAGGTTCATTTTTATTATCCTCCCCCTGCAGCTCTACTCCTGCAGTTAGTGTTGCCACCTTTGCCTTTAAGACGCAAACATGTATCAACTCAACATGCTTCAAAAAGAATGCTAACCAGCCTTTTGTCATGTACATTTTATACATGTTCTGGTCTTAAAGCCAAAGGTGACAGCATAAAATCTTTACTATCCTGAAATGGGCAGTACAGTGGCTAAGTGGTTAGTACTGATGCCTTGCAGCACTAAAACGCCTGGGTGCAAATCCTCCCTTGGACACAAATCAGCAAGGAGTTTGTATGTTCTCCCTGCTTGTGTAGGTTTTCTAAGGATACTTCAGTTTCCCTCATACTCATAAAGACATATTGAAAGGTTGTAGGTGTAAATAAAGTGATTAAATTGATTAAATAATTGTAAAGCCCTGCAGAATACAGTATGTATTCTATATCTATATAAGAAATAAAATACATACATACAATGCCATTTAAAGAGAGGAAATGAGCTAGTTACATGGTTTCAGTAATGTTAGCACATTTTAAAAATAGTGGTAAAAAGGGTATGTTTTAGCCTGAGGTAACTAAGAGAACTTTAATGTTTAGGCCACACCCCTTTCTCCATCACCAATTAAGTCACACCCATTAGTTACTTAAAGGTGGTCATAACATTCCACAGCATGTGTGCCGACAGATCACATTGGTATCTGTCATCACACATACTGTGGGGACCACAAACACTGACCTAACCGATCCCCATTCACGCTATAGGGATCGGTGCGGCCATACACACTATGATCGGTTTGGCTCCCTTAACTTAAAGTAAAGGGAGCCGATACCGACCTACGGAAATTTTCAAGTAACTGGTCGTTCGACAGAACTATGATCGGTTAGGAAGAGCCCCTAGACACTGATGATAATGGGTAAATCCTGTCATTCCCGGATGGGATTTACCCATTATCGTTGAGTGTATGGCCACCATTACAGAGATGGAAAGACAGATGGATATAGTCGAAAAGACACAGATTTTGAGATGCAGAGAGAGACAGACAGGTGGAGACAGATACATATTTAGGAGGTAGACAGCAGAGAGAGACTGTGACAGATAAATTAATAGATAGATTAATAGATATAGAGACAAAAAGAAAGACAGACAGACACACAAATATTGATAGATAGATGGAGGTACAGCATACTCTGATTATCGATTACAGGTACAGCATACTGAGGTTCATTGTACTGAAATAATTAATACAGGTATGGCAAACTGGGAATATTGATTCAGGTACAGCATACTGGGATTATTGATGCAGGTTCATCATACTGAAAATTTTAACACAGGTATGGCAAAATGGGATTATTGATACGGGGGCAGTATACTGGGATTATTGATACAGGGACAGCATAATTGTATTATTGATACGGGTACAGCATACTGGGATTATTGATACGGGATCAGCATACTAGGATTATTGATACGGAAAGAGCATTCTGGGATTATTGATACAGATAAAGCAAACTGTGATTATTGATACAGGTATAGCATACTGGGATTATTGATACAGATATAGCATACTGGGTTTATTGATTCATGTACAGCATAGCATACTGGGAATATTGATACAGGTAAAGGATATTGAGATTATTGATACAGGCAAAGCATACTGAGAATATTGGTACAGGATATTGGGATTGATGCAGGTATAGTATACTGGAATCATCAATACAGATATAATAATGCCTCTCGACTTATTGGCCAGTCCAATCCTGTACCCATGGGACAACTTTATGTCTTCACTCTCATTGGGCTAATGTCACTCTGAGAAGATGTTGGCGCCCTTGTTTTTGTGCCATTATGCTATCATGCATTAGCCTATGACTAAAATGCCTGCAATGAGGTGAGATGTTGTACTACAGCTATTAGAGCTAGGCCATACTAATGTGTTTCTCATGCTCTTTCAACCGCATTTTGCAATCCTTTGGCACGTGAGAAACGATGCAATTACAATTTTTTTGCAAATTGCATGCATTCTGATTTTGCAGATACAACGCAGGCAGAAGGTAAGTTGTGTAAAACACTCACGCTATTCCCGCACGTTGCTGTCCGCCATTGTGTGGCCTCAGCCACAACTTTATTTTTTTTATATTTACATTAGAGCTACCACGTGAGTTCTTACATGCTGGTGTGCACCGCTCTTCTTCTTCAGTCCAGTAAAGCTGACGTACATCGGGAGGACTATCAACAGTGTTAGTCTGCAATTAGTCTGCACAATACATTTTAATAAGGTCCATTTAGAATTTATTAAACTAACTAGTGTCTTGGCATATTAAGAACATGGATTCTGTAGGAAACAGAAATAAATATTTGTGTACTAGGGGGCCGTATTGCATTTTTTTGCCACTATGGTACCATATGGATTGCAATAAATATGTGTGTAATGCACTAAATACTTCCATACATTAATTTACAGCCTCTCTGCCTCCATCCATTTTTTTGTTTATGGATTTATTTTAAGGGTGCGAAGTAAGTTCTATTTGATTATGCCAGTCTTTTATCTGTTGTCTTTGGTATCTAAGACTGTTGACACACTTGTCAATATTTTAGCCCAATAGACAGTCACAAAAGATATTTTGGTTTATTGGATAGAAAAATATTGTCTGTAATGGCCAACATCACTGACAGCTTCCAACTGTTTCTTGCAACCAAAATAGTGGCGTGGGCTGTCATTTCTGACTAACTTTTAACTCTTTAAAGTTCAAATTGCAAATGAACCAAGAAATAGGTTGAAGAAGAGTCTAACTTGAGCATACTTATAAGTTACAGTTTACAAGATCAAATGATATCAAGTCTATTGATTCCTCCCAAAGTGATAGTATTCTGATTGCTAACAAGTATATTACTCAATTTGCTTTAACTCACTATATAAAAATGGGAAACTTAATGAATTTAAATAATATATCACATATGTCTGGCACAGCAATAAGTATTGAAATTTAAGATGCGCTAACCGGTTAACACAACTTCGTCTTTGCAGTAGCTACATGGGTATCACAAGCAATGCAACTGCCACAAGCAATTCAATACTGGTTTTGTGACCATTTATGTGAGACTTTTTTACCCAGAGATGCAAAACGCTATTTTTATCATTTATAATTTTTATAACTGTGTATAACCCTGAAAAAGTCTTCTAGCCCCCTTTCAGACTTATTCTGTGCATTACTGTATGTCTCTTATTGTAATTCAAATGAAATATGCAATAAGAAAATATAAACACAGCACTGATTTTCAATTTTTTTACATCAAAGCTGACATTTCACAACTTTTTTTAGTTTAATATGCTTCTAATGAAAACTTGCAAAATGATTCTTTGAACTATAACCTGATGTCATTTCAGCCCAGATTTACAATACCTACAAAAGCATATTAGTGCTATGTAAAATGATCTGATTTACGGTATGTGGTTGAGTGAAGATTGGATTTTGGATGAGAAGTGATCATAAATATGATGTTATACAAATTAACTTTTGGACACTGTGCTACTATATAATTGTGTTTTGTATAAATCTGAATTAGTCCTGCTACATGCATTTTTTCAATAACATTTCTACCAATTTCATGTGTTCTTTTTATCCAGATTTAAGGACCTGCAAAAAATGTTTACACTCTAATACAGGCAAACACCAAATTTGGTATTTAATTTAAGAGTTATGTGTAAGGTTGGGTACACATACAGGGAGATTCAATAAAAGTTCTTATCGTTTAAAGTGGTGCTAATTAGCACCATTTTTAATAATAAGAACTTTTATTGAATAACCCTGACCATCCAATATTTTAGCCAACTGACATTTTTAGTCGGCCAATCGGTCCAAAATATTGGAAGGCTCGGTCGAAACAAACTGTCAGCTGCAGCTCCTTTTGCTGAAAATGACAGTGCTTCTAAAAAATCCCATTTGTGTACCCAGTTTAAAGCTCTATATTTGTGAAATATTAAAATGCTTATAAAATCATTCAGGGAGATTCAATAAAAGGCCTTATCGTTAAAAACGGTGCTAATTTTGCCCCAACTAATCAGATGTTAGCTTTCAAATGTTAAATAAGATCTGATTGGTTGGGGCAAAGTTAGCACCATTTTTAACGATTTAAGACGTTTTATTGAATCTCCCTGTTTATATGTGGCAAAAACTAAAAGATTGATTAAAGTAGTTACGGTATGGGGTCTTATACTTTTACATGATCACACACTTTTTTAGCTAATGCCTGATAAATGCTAAAATACTATTTGCATATAGGTTTTACTGTACCTGCATAGATCTAGAGATAGTATTTAGTATTGTTCACCAGCTATGGAATAAAACACTAACCAATGTGTCATACTTGTGGGACCAGAGACAGTCCTGATTAGAAAAGGAGCTGAGTTTTTGTCCTTCATTGCTCCTGATCAAATCAGTCCCTTATTTTAAATTAATTGTATTCAAAGGAAAGACCTACAAGCCTTTTTCAGAGCCCACTGATTGCATTAGAAAACTTTTTAAAGCTAATTTCTCAAATTTGACATATGATGATGTTTCTGAAATTCCTAAAGGAATAAATCCCAATTAAAAATGGCATTGAAAAAAGCTAGAAAAACAAATATAAAATAAATTGTATGCTTCATGTAGAAAATTCGAAAGCAGCAAATACTCAGGACTTTGTACCAAGAGCTGTTATCGCAGCTATTGTGTCTTAAAGTCACATTACCGATGTACCAAGCATTAACGTGATTGTAACTGTGAAATAATAATAGAATGCGGCATGCACTGAGTAGTCCAAAACATGTTGTGTGTTTTGCTCCAATAAAGACACTATTTCACAATTACGTTTGTGTTGTTTACTAAGACCTCTCTCCCACTGATGGCCGCATCCACTGACGTCACGACCGGCGCCGGGAAATTAGACCGGCGCCGAGTCGTGACGTCAGTGGATGCGACCATCAGTGGACGCGCAGCCGGATTCCTCCTCAAGATGTCGGGGGCCAGACTCTCCTGCAAAGGTAAGGCATTTGTAGTGTAGTGTAGTGGCAGGGTGGAAGATGGGTGCGGGAGTAGTGTAGTGTACTGTAGTATTTAGTGGCTCGTGTAGTGGCAGGGTGAGAAGATGGGTGCAGGGAGTAGTGTAGTGTACTGTAGTAGTGAAGTGTATTGTAGTGGCAGGGTGAGAAGATGGGTGCAGGGAGTAGTGTAGTGTACTGTAGTAGTGTAGTGTAGTGGCAGGGTGAGAAGATGGGTGCAGGGAAATAGGTTTTATTCCTGGGGCTGGACCTGGGGCTGGAGGGGAGACTCTACCCTTGACTTATACTCGAGTCAATTGGTTTTACTCATTTTTGAGGTAAAAATGGGTACCTCGACTTATACTCGAGTCGACTTATACTCAAGTATATACGCTGAGAGCCACTATCATCTTGGTACATTGCCTAAAGGGGCAATATACGGCGATCGAGGCTCTCGGTACGTAACCCAGACTATTTAAATTAAAAAGCCTGTTTGGTTATATATATATATATGGCAGACACTCAACTTTCCATTTTAAAGTGCCCTGGTGCTGCCAAATATATATATATATATACACACACACTCTTAGTGCATTGCAAATTGGGTTAATCTATTCCCAATTAGAGATGTGATCCAGGTCCAACTCGGAACCCCCTGGTTCCAGTATCCAAATGAATGATGGATTGTACGGATTTTGGGACTTCAGAGCCCATTTTCAATGATTATCAAATATTCAAAGCTAATAATAAGCTTCGATAATTCTCGAAAATACAACTGGAAACTCAAAAGAACTTTCCGATTTCGAGGATTGGAACATTCAAGGCTATTTTCAGTAATCCTTGAAAATTCGATAATCCTTGAAAAATATGTTCAGAAACTCGAAAGAAGTTTCCGGTTGTATTTTTGATGTTTATCGAATGTTCAAGACTATTTTCGAGGATTGTCAAAATAGCCTTGAACGTTCGATAATCATCGAAAATGGGCTCCGATGTCCTGAAAGTACTTTCCAATTTCAGATTTTCGGATCTTTGGGATTTTCCCGAGACCCTGTAAAAACAGTTTTGGACATCTCAATTCCAAATTTTTAAAGATTCCATCTCAAAGAGCCGTTATTGGCTCGGTTCATTGTTGTGGCGGTTGCACAACCTAGGATCTTTGTACTACCGCAAATGCTGTTAGTTGTGTCTTAAAGCCACGTTAACCCTTGGTACATTGGTTAACATGTCCTTTGGACACAAACACCAAATAACTGTCCTTGGTACATAGCCCCTATTTTTCTTTCTTATTCAGAATAGTGACACAGAGGACGTAGCAAAGTATTAGAACAGATGATTTAAAATACAATTGTGTCACAATTTAAGCAGATCAACATTTACAATAGAATTGTGTGATTAATAATATACTGACCGGCCAACTCCAAATTTTAGTAATTGAGTTTTATATTTAACCTGCTACAGAAAATGCATTGTAAATTGATGCTGATATTTTGACTATGTGCAGTAGTTTCCCTTTCTCAGTAATATTAAAACATAATTTCAAAGAAAATGTTCCTTATAGTATTCTTGTTGTTTTGTTGCCCATTGTGCTAGGGTGTTGACTGCTTCTCTCCTAAACAAGCCTGTGTGGTGCAATGCAGTTTCCTCTTCTTGATTATCGAGAAAAACTCTTAGATTTGCCTTCTACATTTTCCAACAAGCACCAATAAAAGCAATTGATGCTAATACAGGTGTTTTATTCCGCAATCATAGCATTTATTTTTATAGCATAAAAACCTTCAACTTTAGACTGTCATGCCACTGCAATTTCTATTTATATTTACTTCCCAACAGCTCAAACAACATCATTTTGTTTTCTATTAATAAGTGTATTTGTTGTCTTTCTTTATACAGGAAGATCCTTGGGATAATGATTCATGACTCTAGGAAGCTCCCTGCCAACAAACCCAAGCAATCAGTCACCCTTATTTAATGCATTTCAGTAACATATTGGCAAGAGTCCTTGTCTTTTTAGGTGATTTGTCCAATAATCAAAGTTCAAAAGTTAATTGTTCAAACAATAGGTCTACTTTAACTTGATATATGACTTGCTGCAAACACAAAAAATGTGTTTCTTTGGGATGTGCAGGAATCATCTGTTAGTAAAGTGTGTTAGTAAAGAAAAAGCAGTCAGTTGCTGCATGAGTATAATGCTTGTTTAAGGTATTGGAATGTTAGTGACTTTCAAAATGTAAGAAGGGAATCAGCTGGTAAGGTAAACAAGATTCGGACCAACATTCACAAAGAAGATGAGGCTGATGCAATAAAACATGCAAATGTTTGCCCATGCTGTTAATCTGGAGCAACTAACTAGGCATTATCTTCACTATTAGGTTGGGAACACACAAGAAAGTTTTTCAGGCTGACCAACCAATATTTCTGGGTATCGGCCGTTCATACCAAAAAATCTTCCAGTTGGATGCCCATTCTCCCTGGATTAAAGTTTTTTGTGTGTACTAGCCTTAAACGCTAACATCTGATTTATTGCTGCAAAGTAAATGCTCAGGGACATTTTCCCACCTCTTTTGCACCAGCCTCTTTGAGGTCTTAAGGTCTTAAGTTAGTAACCAGGGGAAAAATTAGTCCAACTGTAATGTGAAACAGAGGTAACAAATATACAAGTTGTGGCAGAGTCACCATTTTATAATGTTTTCATTATGAGTTTGTACAAGACATCTTGTACAATATAAAATAATACCTTTTATTGGTTAACTAAAATTATTGAAAATGCAAGCTTTCGAAGCACTTAGGCTTCTTTCTCAGGCATGATACCAGAAAGAAGCCTAAGCGCTTTGGAAGCTTGCATTTTCAATCATTTTAGTTAGCCAATAAAACGTATTATTTTATATCCAAGATGTCTTCACTTTCATCAATGGCTAACATGGTACAATTCTCTACTATAATTATGTGTTTGTAGGGATTATTGATGAGTCCTGGGTTCGAAACAAACCTGGTTTCGACAAGCCACAGATGTGGATTTTCCCAACTTAAATAGGTTCTACTGAACTGCTGTCTCAAGGAAACTCGCCAGTTTCATTGATCTCTAGTAGGGATAGCGGAAACTCCTATCATACTCCCAATGGCCCACTGGCCATTCCCTCATGAAGCACTATGGATTGACCTCATGATGTTGTGCTCAATTTTGTACCCCTATATTTTCAAGTAACTTGTAGAAGTGCTGTTTACCACTTCTGAGCAACCCTGATGGATCAGCCTTGCCCTATAAACTTCCATGGTGCTAGATTTCATGAGGCAAGACTCGATGGATAACCTTCCCCTGGACAGCAAGTTGTAAGTTACAGGAAGGTGAACTGGTTCCAGACAGGCTAGCCTCTTGAGCAAGGTCTCCTTGGCCACTTTGGGATGATTGCTATTACCTTTATCCTGGAGTTAGATTGTCTTTAAAACTTTGTAAATCATCAGTATTGGTAGAAATACATAAGCCGACAATCCGTCCCAGAGCATTAACTACTTTTGCCTGGGAATCCGAAAATCTCGAAACAGGGCCGTCTCTAGACTTTTTGGCACTTGAAATTTTTTTCCAAATGCTGCTTCCCCCCTCGCCACCGGAAGGTGTTTAGTTTTATAATTGAAAGTGGGTGATGCTTTGTACAGAATTGGGTTGTGGCTTGTCCAGAAGTGGGAGAGGCTTTATACACATGACTGGTAAATAATACCCACAATGACTGGTAAATGATGCCCACAGTGACTGGTATTAGATGCCCCCAGTGACTGTTAAATGATGCCCAACATTGATTTTTGATCTGCAGATCTGACAAACATTAATTTTGATCAAATAAAATCACAGTAACTCCTGAAAATTTGTGGTTTTTACAAATGGCATTTTTAGGGAAGCCCTGGCATCTGGGCTCCTGTCACATGGAAAAAACATGTGCCCCAAAGGCATGATGCCTGAAAAAAAAAATCTTTTTCATGGCATCAAAACTTTTACCTCCCTACAGGGTGCTGCTCTGTAATATGTTTCACCCTGCCTCATTAGGGAGGTGGCCCTGCTGGAAAATAATGTTTTCACATTCTGATTCTTGTCTGTCATTATCAAATCTATTTCTGGCTGCCCCCACTTCACAGTTATCATACTGAATACTGCCACATTGAGCCTCCACTCTCCATTGTCCAATTCTGGACAGAGTGTTCATCTGTTGATTGTTCCTGCCTGGAATGTACTGGGCTGTTATTAATACTAGATTGTCTTGATCATTATCAATAATTAGTTGTAACTGCCTCATCATGGTGTGGATCTTGGCCCCTCCCTTTTTCCGGATGTATATTGCTGCTGCCTAATGGAAGAATAGACAGATCTTTGCTCTAGTTCCCTTTGGTCAGAGAATATTGCATTAGGGCTTCCCAACCGTGACCTGAAGCATCTGTGTAAATCTGCGTGTACTCTGAATCCTGAAGGGGAGTGGATTCCCTTAGACTGATAGGAACAGTTCACCACATAAGACAAGAAGAACATCTGGATTGGTCTCATTTTCCAGGCTGCCCTCTTGATGAAATTTTTACCCTGACCCGATCTTCCCTTCCACGATCAGCTGTTTTAAACAGCTGGTCGCGTGTATGAATAAAACATGCGCCCGACCAGCTGTTTAAAAAACGGACCCGAACTTCCGGAACTTAACCAGATGTTCGGGTCTGGTCTTTTAAACAGCTGATCGCACGTATGTTTTATTCATACGCACGATCAGCTGTTTAAAATGGCAGGTGGAGAAAGAGATCTTGGGCTTGTGGCGGGCCCTACTACCATCCGGGGGGCCCCAGCGGTCGCGGGGGGGCGGTAGTTACGCCACTGTGCGGTCACAATCTCTCAGTATTTCTGATGCCTAGGTTGAAATGTTCATACTTCTTTCTGGGGTAGGAAAGTCTTATTTATTGTTGCTCCTAAATAAACTTTTTCTGGGATGGTTCAAGCTGGCTCTTGGATGGCTAAAATTATTAGCCATCCAAAGGTCTGTTATGTCTGAACTACTTTTTCTGTGTTGTTTATTTATTCTGCTTCTTGTCATTTCTAGCAGATCATCGAGATAATGGTACAGTTTTATTCCAAGACACCTCAGCTTGGCCACTATCACTATCAGGACTTTGGTAAAGGTTGCTGGTGTTTCTGTGTTATCGTTATGTGCAAGTAGGCATCCGTCAAATCATTTGAGCATAGCCAGTCTGCTTGGGACACTGAAACTCTTACTATCTTCAAAGTTTTTATTTTGAAATCTTGTAATTTCATAAATCTGTTCAGCCTCTAGGAATGGTGAGGAATAAAATGCCTAACCATGTTCTTGAGGAGGAACCTGTACAACTGCATTCTTGGATAAAAGCTTCTCTATATATTCTAGATAGGTCTGTCTTTTCTCTAGATCTTTGAGCACTGAAGTTCTGACAAAATGATTTTTGGTTTGCCTTGTCCTGAATTCCAGTTGGTTACTATAGACACCACCCAGGAATCTTGCCAAGGAATTAACCTTGTCTATACTTCCCGAAAGAGAAGTTGTCTTGCACTAAGCTTAGAGATATGGGAAGGTCTCATCTCTTAATGGTTTTGTCTTGGAAACCTTAAGCTTTTCCACGAAACAGAATAAATTGTCCTGACTTACAAATGACTTTTTTGCCGGATCTGTAATATCTTGCATCCTCTCTCCTTTGAGGTAGAGATGGCCGAAACTGATGAGTTTTGTCCCGTTTTCGGATTTTCGGGAAAATTCGAAAATCCGAAAACGGACCCATAGAAGTCATGGGGAAAAAAAATTTGTTTCTATCAATTTTAAGGATTAAATAGTAATAGCAGGTTACTTTTAATAGCAAAGGGACCTGGGGAATGGTCTGGGAAACCCGTAAATATAAGTAAAACTCATTTAAAATCTATCTTTCCTCACGATCGGCTTTTTTCGAGCTTTCGCGGGCTATTTTCAAGGTCACCGAAATCAAACACTACTTTCGAGGGTTACCGATATCACAATACGAGGGTTACCGAATCAGCTTGTACATTCGAGGGTTGGCAAAATCGGCACAAACATTCGAGGGTTACCGAAATCGATCACTACTTTTTGAGCGTTGATGGACTTACGATTTCGAGGGTTACCTGGATTCGTACAATTATCGAGGGTTACCGAAATTGATCCCCACTAACGATAGATTTTGTTTAAACTTCGATTTCGATAATCATCTACTTTCGATTTCGATAATTATCGAATTTACGATAAAAATCGAAAACTCGGAAAATTCGAGTTTCGAAAAATCAGGGAGTTCCGAAAGTTTCGTTGGGACTTCGAAACCGCTGGATTTGAATCGAAACTGGGTTCTATTAGAACCCAAAGTACATCTCTACTTTGAGGAAATTTTGATCCTGGGCCCTCTTTGGCTTTTTTTCTGAAACCTTCTGTTTCAATGAGGAAAATGGGTACTCTTTTCGCCAGTGGATTTCGAGATTATCTCATCCAATGTTTATACCAAAAAATTTTGCCTTCAAATAGGAATATAAAAAAAAATTTCACCAGAAAAGTATGGCTGCGGTGATGTGTAGTAGTCTTCGCCTTATTCATTGCGTTAAGTGTGTTATTACGTCAAAAAGAGAAATTGCTCTCTAGTGTTGGCTATTACCAGACCAAAGAGGGTGAAATTTCATTTTTTTATTTAAAGCTATTTATTAAAGGGAATGTCCACCCATCTGGGAATAAATGAGTATGTTATGCAGGACCCCCTAAAACTAGAGTTTGTTTTGGTTAGACTCTTTAAATCTGCTCCCAGCAAGAGATCTCATACTTACAAGCTCCGTGATCCCTCGCTACGGCTCTGCTCTTCGCACTCCACTTCCTGGTAAGGCAGTCAGTCTTCGCCATGACAATGTCAACGTCAAAGCCAATCACTTTCTGCCATTCCAGGACGAGCCTCCACTGTGGCTGCTTGGGAACAGAAAAAGAACACAGCAGCCACAGTGGAGAAGGAAGAGAAGAGACAGGAACGGTGGTGGATCGCAAACTTGTAAGTATGATTTCTCATGCTGAAAGCAGAATTAAACTGTGTTACCAAAACAACCTCTAGGTTTAGGGGGGTCCTGCATAACAAGCTAATTTTTTTCCAGGTGGGTGGACATTCTCTTTAATAGGTTAAATTTCGCCTTTTGTTACATTACTTGCAGTTTTACCAGAATTTTCACCAAACATCATTACTTACTGGAATGTTCCTTTAACATGACTATTTCTTACACAGCACTATGGTATGTTCCCATATTAATGGAACTGGTTCGATAATTAGCGGCAGTTTGTTAAAAAATAAGAAATACTAAAAATTAGACCTATTAATAAAATAGAGAAAATTCGTCTGGGTGAGTTTTACACTATTTATTCATTTTTTTGCTAAAAAAAAAGCAAACACAAAAAACACCACATGTAGGTGTTAAGCTTATTTTAAAAACAAAGAAAGGTGTTCAGTGTTTTCTACTTTGAAAATCCACTTCATTTGCACTGAACTTTTTGCCACATTTTCAGCGTTATAAATGTTACTTTTTTTGCTACATAATTTTCGCCTTTGATGAAAATAGCCTTTTAATTAACTTTATAAGAAAAGTTGGAAGTTCAAAAAATTGTGGTGAAGTCTGGTGGCATAAAAAGTGAAAATAATGCCCCTTATTGGTAAATAAAGAAAATCCGAACCATTAAAAAAAAAAAAGATCTCAGATCCTATTACAGTAAATGCTGGAAAATAGTCTAACACCCCCCTGGGTAATTATTAGTATTGAGAAACAATCTACAATGTACTGACACCTCCATGGACCCATTGGCAGGCAAAATAAATGCGTTTTCGCCACCTCAGACTTGGCGAATTTAAATGGCTGAATTTAACAAAACACTTTCAGCTTTTTATAAATATGCTCGAGTGGTTACCGCAGTGATGTATGGTGAAAAGAGAAAAGTAGCGGTAATGACTTTTCGCCACTGGTTATCACTGCTTTATAAATTGCGAAAAGTCCAAATTTGGCATAAAAAGCGGCAATAACAGAGGCGAAACAGTAACGAACCTTTATAAATATGCTCCTTGGACTCTTGTCAAAACAAAGAGGTGGATTATGGGAGATGATCTCTAGTACCAGTTCTACTTATTTCGAAACTGAGCTCTTCGTGGACAGTTTTCCTAGTAGCGTTTGTATGAAATCTAGAGTGTATTTTACTTGTATCTGCTTCTAATTTTTGCAGAATGTTAATAACAATAAAACTGCTATAATTTAAAGAAAAACATTGATTCCAAAATAATTTAAAGATATATTGAGGCTAATTTAATAAAATGGTGCAAAATATTGCCTGTGTTCTTAAGCACTTGTACTTTTCCTCCTGACCGACCGCTCGGCTCTTCCGACCGGTTGGCCGGGAGGAGAGACTGTCGGTCGCGGCAATAGTGGCTGCGAATTTAAATGGTCTTTTTAATTAGCTCAATTACCGTATATACTCGAGTATAAGTCGACTCGAGTATAAGTCGAGGTACCCATTTTTACCTCAAAAATGAGTAAAACCAATTGACTCGAGTATAAGTCGAGGGTAGAGTAGTAAGTAGTAGGGAGTGGAAGTAGGGAGTAGAAACATCTGGAGTGGAACTGCACACACTAACCCCAAAACACACTACCCTGTCCACACACTAACCCCAAACACACTACCTGTCCCTGACTCCTTACTCTCCCCTCCAGCCCCAGGTCAGCCCCAGGAATAAAACCTATTTCCCTGCACCCATCTTCTCACCGCCACTACACTACACTACTACAGTACACTACACTACTCCCTGCACCCATCTTCTCACCCTGCACACACTACACTACTACAGTACACTACACTACTCACTGCACCCATCTTCTCACCCTGCCACTACACTACACTACTACTAATGCTGCAACCTTACCTTTGCAGGAGGTCCGGGCCCCCGACATCATGCACTTGATGGAGGAATCCGGCTGCCGCGTCCACTGATGGTCGCATCCACTGACGTCACGACTCGGCGCGGGCGTGACGTCAGTGGATGCGACCATCAGTGGACGCGGCAGCCAGATTCCTCCATCAGTAAGGGACTGACTCGAGATAAGTCGAGGTTCAGTTTTCAGGCTGTTTTCACAGCCTGAAAACCTCGACTTATACTCGAGTATATACGGTAAATATGACTTACTATTATTCAATATTCATGAAGAATATATTTTAAATGGATTTCAAGCTGTTTTGTTGGAAAAGCCAAGAAAAGTTAAGATGTTTTATATCACCGGGTGATATTTTGAAACAATGAAAAGATCATTGCACATCAGTATACCCAACAGGCAATGTACAGAAAATCTTAGGTAATCATTTAATTTGCCTAAATGTAATTATTTATGTCTTTTTAATGATCAATATTATACATAGGAAAAACAAACAAATTAAAGGAGTCTACACTCATTAACACACTTTGGGAATTCAGTTTGATTGAAGAATGGAAGGTAAGACACAGATCCTTTACCCCCCATTCTTTAATAAAACTGCATTCACAAAGCTGGATTTTATATAAAGCATACGTACAAGATCACTGGAAAACCATATTTGAATAACGCTTGCAATCATTGTGGCCTTTCTAATTGCAGTTTTAATAAGAGAGATGATCTGGTGACCCTATACAAAGTTTTCAGTTCAGTATTTTAGAAGGTATGTGGACATGCATATATCATAAACTGTTAAACGTATAACATCTTATGTACAAATTACCCTTAAGGGGCTTATCCATTAAATGCCCAAATCAACATTTATTCTTTGACTTAAGACCAAACAATAAGGGCATAATATGAACTGCAATTAACTAAAACATACATAATTATATGATGATGATCTATATTTAGAGCCACAAGCAAATTGAAAAATGGAGCAGACAATCAGGCAGATTAAATGCTAAAAAAATTAAATCCATAAATGTAATTTACATATGTCCCATTGGACATTTCTCAAGCAATAAGGTCCAATGGAAGCGAAACATGTTTGGATTAAAACTTTTTTTTGCTTCATTTTTTCCCTTTGATTGAAAGATTTATGGGCCGTGGAGACAGTCCGGCTGGAACAGTCCAAAACTACTTCAACATTTGGCCATAAGAAGTCACACACTACTAGGAAAGTAAAAAAAAGACACCCATACTTTTATATAAATTTTTTAAAAAAGAATTATCCTTGAAATCTTCAATAATAATCAAGGAAAATTCTGTAAAATATACATAGAATCTTAGAAAGAAAACAACAAAAATAAATTAAGCCTAATTACTTACAGACAAAGAAAACCTTCTGTTTCCTCCTCTTGGTAGTCTAAGTCCCAGAGCAAGGGATCTATATATTGACATACGTCTCCATCCAAATTGTTCTCCATTGTATATAACCACTATGCTAAGAATAATTGTATATATAAATTAGACTATTATATGCTGTTCAGCATTGTAGATTTTGTTTAGATCTGATATCCTGAGCACTTCATGCACACAGGGTGTTTGCTAGGAGAAAAGCTATGACTCATACTGGAGGGCACTTAAGATTTAACATTGAAATAACCAGAAACCAGATATGCTCTTTAGATCATGTGATTTTTAGTGAATTAGTGAAACTGCAGCCGCAAGATGATATCTTTGGCTTTTGGCTAGTGTACAAATAGGTTTCAGATTAGTGATTGCTCAGCTATTTCATGTGAAGTGTCATTTTCGTATTTTAACCTACAATGTAAATCTTTTCTACTGTTCAGATACAAATTGCATGGTTCTTCAATGGTAATGCATTTTTAGTTAACTGCTATAGTTACTATTTAAATAAAGAATTATATTATATATGGTATCCATCATCTTCAGTAACCCCTTCACTTCGGCATCCTGGGAACTGTTAATGGGTGAAAAAAGAGGAGCGAGGAGGATGTGAGTATTATTGTCCTTTAACAAAAGAAAAATAAATTGCTTGTTTAATCTTCATGCCTTAAACAACATCCTTCTGAGAAGGATGCAATTCATGGCAGGTGAACAGGACTAGCTCCGCTGTATGATTGCTAGCTTTCTTTGCTGTCTCATGCTATTTTAAATTTTTCCTTAGGCCTCAAATCCTATAATATACATTAAGTAAACACCCAGTGCAAAATGAAGTTAAGTGACCACACACTTCTTTCTGTCTATAAACCTGTTTGTGTTTTCATCACAAAATTTATAAAAAAATTGTACCCTTCCATTTTTGTTTTCCATACCGCAAAAAACTGAATCTGCTACTATAGAAATATGCTGTGTTGTCCCTGGCCATATATTCTATTTTTCATTCCTTTGTGTTCAGTATAGGACACTTTTACTCTACAAGCACTAAAAGCAAGATAAATGTTCCTCGAACATGAATAGACACATAAATTTGTCAATTATGCCTTTATTTCTATTCAACACCAAATGCAAGGACATAAACAACTGTACTCATCATTAACTTTAACGTTCGCTATTTAAATAAAATATTAACGATCACTCTATGATTCTGCCAAGGCTGTATGTAATAACAAATTGACATCATATAATACTGGCTAGGTACAAGATAAACTACTGCATGTACATAAAGAAATACTTACATACAGTATTTTTCACATTTCACATATTTTTTATTGTTAATAAATTAAAGGTCTCCAAACAACGTGCTCTACATGCTCCACAGCCCAAGATATACAGAAATGACTGACCAGAAAGTTAATGGGTGGGAGGCTGACTTGTGACATTCCTAAGGCTTCTCCGGCACAGTGCCACCAGCGAGCACAGCCTCAGACTCCCTCAGTGTGTGAGGGAGACAGGAAGTCCCTCCTCCTCTCTGCTGTGTGAAGTCCTGACAGAGAAGGTAGAGGGGGTCTGAGTAACCCACGGCTCCCGCGAGTGGGCGGGGCTTAGGCACCCACGAGTGGGTGGGGCCACAACACCTGTGAGTGGGCGGGGCCACATGGGGGTGTAAGATAATGGGTCATGGGGGGCCTGCAACTGGAGGGACCATGGGGTCCATGAGTGGGAGGGACGAGGTGGGCTGCAAAGGGGAGGAGGAGACACAGGACACTTTCAGAGCAGGAAGTGCAGGACTTTTCCAGAGTATTGCTATAAACACTTTAAGTGCCAGCAGAGTATTGCCTTTAACCCTTCAGCACCTGCTTTCCTTGTCTCCTCCATTGAATTGTTCACTCCTCACCTACTCTAAGTTCTAATTGGAGAGTTGGGTGGAAGGAAGAAAGAGGCAGGGATCTCATGACTGCTCGTCACATGGCCCACTTTTAAAAAGTCTGTAAGAGCTTTTACCTGGTGTTTTAGAACTTCTCTACTAGATTAGTTGAGCTCATCTTCCCCCTCTTTCCTTCACCTTCAGTTCATTTGCTACATGGATTCCAAGTAGAATGAGCTGAGTTCAAACTCTCTACTCGCTACAATGTTACAAATTACAGCAGAACAAGGAGAGCAGTTCTAACACAGCAAGTAAAAGCTGAGAGGAGATGCTAGGGAGAACACTGGGTGCCCTGGATCAACATAGGCGCCCCAGCTCTTTGCCTAGGTGGCTTATGCCTATAAACGGCCCTGCTTTGGAAAGTAGGAGTGAGTACCTTATTAACACAATAGTGGAGGTTAAATAAAGACAAATGTTTATCTACAGTAGTTCAAACTATCTCCCATTATTCAAAGTTTCCAGCCTACCATTAGCACTTACATGATTATGTTAAATATGGTTAGGGTCTGTCGGGCAATACCATGGGCATGAGCAGTGAAACGCGGACCTTCTCGTCTGATCTTACAAGCTAGATCTAGTGATTGCAGTAATAAATCCAAAGACATGTTTTGGCACCATTCCCATTTGAAATTGAATTGAATGGGGTCGACATCACTAGCTGCAGAAAACAATTGGAAACAGGAAAAGATTTTAGCAATAATTAAGTTGAATTGCAAGTTAATTCACTATCCCCTGCTACAGACCCCACTGGCACAAATCGGAACACGGCGGTTAATGTGCATGGAGGGTACGCCTCTGCTTTAAAAACGTTTTTTTTAAGCAATAAAGCGCAAAAACAAATGTTTTCATTAATGAAAAATGGTGTAGGCTGGGCCCCCCGGAAATAACAAGTTAAACCCAAGCTATACTGATAATATATTGGAAAGCATAATTTTCTGCTCTTTGCGGCTGATAATGCATCTCTCACTATTGTTGTTCACAGGCAATACTAAGTGTACTGAATCAGGGCCCCAGAAGGGAATGGAGTTTTAGTGTACCTTCAGGTACCATGTCATGCAGACAGGGAAGAGCAAGCCCCAGAAAGGGAGGCGAAACAGAGTCCAGAAACCGGGTACCAGAAGGAAGCGGTATTTAAATAGAGACAGAAAAAGTTCTAAATACTGGAGTCAACACAGAGGGCAGGGTGTTGGATACTGGAATACTGGAGTACAGGTTCTGGGAATTGGAGTACAGGTAGGTGCCGAGTACAAGTAGGGCTGGGTACTGGAGACTGTAATAATGGAGCTGTATACTGCAATAATGAAGGACTGGAGCTGGATACTGGAGAATTAGTGTAGGATACTAGAATACTGAATACTAGGTACTACTGATGCTAGAATACAGCACTGGAGCTGGGTACTGCAGTATTGGTGCAATACTCAAGAATTGGAGTTGATACTGGAAAACTTGTGGTATAAACTCAAAAGGAGAGTGACCTTGCACACACCTATAGATAAAAGTTTTTTTGTATATGCTGAGTGCAATGGCAGACCATGGTAAATAGTCGGAATACTGAAGAAAAGACTTACATAGAAGGCACATCTATGTACCGAAATGTCACATTTATGTGTACCTGTTGTATGATGCATTAAATACACAGGTTTATAAGACTGATGTGCATGACTCTTGTCTTTTCTTCTGAATACTGGAGGTGGAACAGGAATAACAAGGTACAAAAGCTGGATACAGAGGTGAGCTTAAAGGGGAAGTTCAGTACAAATACATATGCTTTTCAGAAAAAAAGAGCAGTATTTTTTCATCCCAATGACCTTAATCTGCCAATTCAGCATTTTGTCTGTGTATAAATAAATGCAACCGAAATACTGACTTCCTGTTTGCAGGACCCCTAGTTGAGACTGTTATGGTCTTGCCCTTGACCCAGCGCCTGGGGTGATTCATTTGCTCAGTAGAGATCTGAGCATCTTTGACCCATCCAACAGCCAATCAGTAGAAATTACTGTTCGGAACATTCCAAGGATGTGGTGCATCCTGGGAAGAAGAAGGACAGTTAGAACCTGAAATGTCAGTTCACTAATGTCAACAGCAGGGAACAGCAAAGGGTATGAAATCAACTGATTTTTCAAAATGGAAGAGAATATGCAGAATAATTAAGTATGTATTACATAAACTAACAATTTAACAAATATTGATAATTTCCACTAAACTGTCCCTCTGGCAATCAACAGGGAGCCAGAGAAAGACTACGAACTGATAGCTGTTAAATGTTTATAATGTACAACTACAACTTATGTATAATATAAAATGTATGTTACACTTATTTCCTTTTCTCTTAAAACCAATAAAATATAGTTAAGGAAAAAAATATGCCTAGGACCTTTTTTGACTACCCAATTGGAAATTCTTTTTAAAAAAATCTGATGTTCAAATTAAGGCTGGAGGAATAAAGAAACCTTGAAATTGCCATTAGGGCTGAGGCCACACTATGCCTGATGGCAACGCGTGTTACTGTCAGTTTGGGCTGAGATCCGTGCAATATTCTGCAATATGGCAGTGCAGCGAATGCAATGTGGCCACCCACATTAACATGCACTGCTCTGTGATTCTCAAGCATTATTATTATTATTAGCATGTGAGAAAACACAGGAGAGTGGCCTAGAACGTAGTCAGAGAACACAGTACAGCAGCCACCAGCGTGCGATCACGCAATGTTTCACAATCGGAGCACGCAATGCACGGCAGTGCACTGGTGTGGCCACATCCATTGGCCACACTAGTGTCTGCTTTTAAAAGCATGATTGGATTGCGTTTAGAAACTAGTGTGGCCTAACCCTCAGACAGTGTTTTGCAGGCTTTATGGAGCCATAGTATTGAAGTGTCATTAGTTGTTTAGCTCTATGGTGATCTTATAACATTTTTGCAAGAAGCTGGGGATGATATCACAGGTTTAGAAAGCTAAAGATAAGAAAAGGGAATGTCCAAGCTTCAGAAAAAGCAAAAAGGAACAGACATTAATTTGATGTGATCCACAAATGATAAGTTAATATCAAAACCCAAAGATGAGATTAGAGTCAACATATTTTTGGTGATGTTAAACAAACTTGCCCATGAGTTTATAAAAGTCAAAACATATCACTAATTAGTTGAGTAATTAATCTTTTTTTTAAGGAAATTTCAAGTCTTTACAATAATGATCTAATTACTAAAGTTAATTTTCTCTTCTAAATGGAGACTGCACCTTTCTGACTATTTGAAAAATTCTAGTATAATAGATGTTACATGCCAAGCTACTGAACATGCCCAAGCTACTAACCATCTCACTAATTTGCTGAAGGAGGTGTGAACTAATATTGCTGTTAACCAACACTATCACTTTCACAGAGGCATTCAGGAGCATAGGAATCATAAGTGTAATACTGTCCTAACTCAGTTGGAAAAGAGTACAGGGAAGACTCACGTTTAGTCGGATGAAGGAGGAAGCAGTGGAATACTGGCACAACACAGAAGCTGGACTCTGTAACAATGGAGTAGGCTGTAACAATGGAGCTGGATACTGGAACAATGGTGGCTGTAACAATGGAGCTGAATACTGGAACAATGGTGGCTGTAACAATGGAGCTGGATACTGGAGCAATGGTGGCTGTAACAATGGGGCTGGATACAGGAACAATGGTGGCTGTAACAATGGAGCTGGGACTAGAACCCTAGACACCAATACAAATGACAAGCAGGCGTCGAGGGAAGTGAGGAGGAGCTATTTCAATCTTTGCGCACTTGCATGGTGACATCACGACGGTGCTCGCGCAAGACGCGCGAGCGTCAGCATCACTCGGCCTGGGCCTCATCGCTGGAGCGGACGCACAGGTGAGTACCTTACAATAAGTTAATGATTCTAGATAAAAAGGTAGGATATCTCAACATATTTTAAAGGAGGTGTCTTTTTTATGATATGTCATCATTAGAGATGGCCGAACTTCCGAGAGTTCGATCCATTTTCGAACTTTTGAACTAAATGGAAAGTTTGAAAACGGACCCATTAAAGTCAATGGGAGTCAAATAGTTTTATTGAAATACAATTAAAATATCAATGGTAACTTAATGTAAATGGCTCTGGGACCTGGGAAATGATCTAGGGAACACGTTCGAATATCCAGGACTTTCAAAAAATCGATTTTATTCTCACGCACGCTACTTTCTAGCTCTCGTGTTCAAACATTCGATAATTACCGTATATACTCGAGTATAAGTCGAGGTTTTCAGGCTGTGAAAATAGCCTGAAAACTGAACCTCGACTTATACTCGAGTCAGTCACTTACTGGTGAAGGAATCCGGCTGCCGCGTCCATGATGGTCGCATCACCTGACGTCACGACTCGTGACGAGTCGTGACATCAGTGGATGCGACCATCAGGGACGCGGCAGCCGGATTCCTCCATCAAGATGTCGAGGGCCCGGACTCTCCTGCAAAGGTAAGGCATTAGTAGTAGTGTAGTGTAGTGGCAGGGTGAGAAGATGGGTGCAGGGAGTAGTGTAGTGTACTGTAGTAGTGTAGTGTAGTGTAGTGGCAGGGTGAGAAGATGGGTGCAGGGAATAGTGTAGTGTACTGTAGTAGTGTAGTGTAGTGGCAGGGTGAGAAGATGGGTGCAGGGAGTAGTGTAGTGTACTGTAGTAGTGTAGTGTAGTGTAGTGGCAGGGTGAGAAGATGGGTGCAGGGAGTAGTGTAGTGTACTGTAGTAGTGTAGTGTAGTGGCAGGGTGAGAAGATGGGTGCAGTGAGTAGTGTAGTGTACTGTAGTAGTGTAGTGTAGTGGCAAGGTGAGAAGAGGGTGCAGGGAAATAGGTTTTATTCCTGGGGCGAGGGAGACTCTACCCTCGACTTATACTCGAGTCATTGGTTTTACTCATTTTTGAGGTAAAATGGGTACCTCGACTTATAATCGAGTCGACTTATACTCGAGTATATACGGTATCCCATAAACGATTTGAACATTCGATCGATCTTTGAATTCAATAATTATCAAAAGTTTGAGAAATCCGGTTCCGGGAAAGTCTGAGTCCATTCAAACTCGATAAATTCGGCTCCAACTCGGGTTCGAGTTCTAGTCCATCTCTAGTCATCATCACGGTCGAGTTGTCCTTTAAATTTTTGCAGGTTAATTTAGAATTTATTAATTAAATTAAAGTTTATTTTTTTTATTATTTGAGCCACTTCTGTAATCAGATATTGGTGCAGATATTTTCGACATGGACCATGCAAAACGAAAAATGGCAAGAGTTTTCCTCATCCACATTCAGGGAAAAGGTTTCCTCTCAGATAGATCGATTTTTTTTATATATAAGGTATATATATATATATATGGTATTTCTTTTTTCCTAGAAATGCCAATATGCTCTTGGGAAAGAGTGGAGCATAAAACTGGCATCCTGGTAAGACACCTATCCTGACGGTTCCTTCCAACCCATCCTTGTTTCACTTTATATGTGGTCCTACATATCCCTTTAAGAGTAGTTTTTTTGCATGAGGTGATGAAAAAGAGTCGGTTACCAGCTGGTCCCTCTTGGTCCTGTATACCTAAACCATCCCTTTAAGAATAAGTTACTGTACATAATGAATATTGATCTGAGTCTATACCATGTATGGTAATGGGATGTAGTAGTAGACTGAGATTGGAAATGAACTGATTCTGATTTGTTTTTTCCTTTACATACAGATGGAAATTTTACAATAAAATTAAGACCGTATTTGTATTGGTTTCTTCTTTTTATTATTATTTAATAAAATCCTGCCATTTTGCAGGGGTGTGGATTTTTTATATCCATTGTATCCATGCACAGACAAACATAATTTTCACTGTGCATTTTAATTTAATTATAAAGTTGTTGGCTGGATCTCTGAAATTCAATATAAAGATGGGTCCATTCTTCATTTTCTCTAGTCTCCTGTGAGTCCATCATCTCAGTAAATAGTTCCTTTAGAAGACGACTTTTTGCACTAAACAATCTCAAAACCTGTTCTCTTTTTAGAAATCTGATTACATGTGCTTTAATGATCCATCCACCATTAATAAATAGTGCTACAGATGTTAGTGGTTATCAGTAGTGTGGCAATTCTCTTTCCAATGTTGTGACAAGGTTGTTAATGACATTACTGTCACAATGCAGCAGCAACAAACTGTTTCATTTCCAGGTCAATGACTCCCATGATTGACTGTCTCAGTAATCAAATAGTGGCCAAACCAAAAATCATTCACACTATTGTCCTATATTTACTAAGGTACGGTAGTTTATACTGTAACAAATTGTAACAAATTGGAGGGGGGTGTTAGGCTTATATATTATCGTTTCTTTACCAATACATTATAAAATGACTGGATTGGGCAATGGGTCAATTTAAGTTTAGGAATTATTTCTCTCCCTCTTCTATTTACTTCTGCTATTATGGTCATCTGTGTGCTAAGCGATGTTTCTCGGCTGTTTTTCTACAAGCTTAACTTTTCTGCAAGACATGGGTATATAAATAATCAACATCTTCTGTTGTTTCTTATGGGCCTCAACTGTAAATAATATTCTTATAATGCTAAACATGGAGCACTGCTCCTCCCCAACTCATGAAGTGACGATACTGACACACACTTCTGTTAATTTGATTCTGTCTGATATGCAGAACCAGGTGCATTTCTCTTGTGGCTCACCCCCTTCTTCCTATATGTATAGTGACTTGTCGATCTGAGTTCAGGAACAGACCAGACTTTCACGCTTTTGCAGCTCCCCCCTCCAACAATATAATTCCAGTTGTGAATATTGTGATTGTCAGCCATGACATGGGAGGTGAGTGCAGAGGGCTCTTGTATATTACAGTGGATAATGCACCCACTACTGAAAATCATATGGATATTAGTAAATTATTACTATATTATATAGATTTGAAAAAATGTGTCTTCCATATATTAAAAAATTGGTGCAGAAATAATTCTTTAGCTAGTGCCAAGGCTGCCCAATCTATGCCTGAAGTGGTATTTCACCTATAATAAAAAAAATGTAAAAATGTT
Source organism: Hymenochirus boettgeri (assembly GCA_019447015.1). Taxonomy (NCBI): domain Eukaryota; kingdom Metazoa; phylum Chordata; class Amphibia; order Anura; family Pipidae; genus Hymenochirus; species Hymenochirus boettgeri. Next base: position 200,373,564 of record CM033470.1, on the reverse strand, counting down.
TTTCGCTTTAGTTGCAAAGGAACCAGGAAAGGAAAGGAAGAGAAACAACTCCAACCCTCAATTCATGAGGAATTACCTGCAATTAACAACAAACCTCTCCCCAAAGAATGACTATTTAAAGGGACTGTACAGGGTAAATCAAAGTTCAGTTTTCAAAGCTGTACCTTTAAAGGGCATGTCCACCCTTTATAGAAACCCCACCCGCTATAATTATATTCTCAGAAAGTCCCCCGATCATTACTTACCTTACCTCTCTCCTTCGCCGCAATGCCCCGGCCCTCTGCTTGCACGGAACTGCAATCAGGGGGCGGGACCAGCAGCCGCGTCTGTGATTGGCTGAGAGGCAGCCAATCACAGACGTGGCTGCTGGCTGCTCAGAACGGCGAAGGAGAGAGGTAAGGTAACTAATGATCAGGGGACTTTCTGAGAATATAATTATAGCGGTTGGGGCTGGGGAAATATGGACTATAATATACTAAAAGGGATTTACGTTAGGGGGAGGGAGACCAAAGCGGGTGGGAGAGGGAGAGAGGGGGAGAAGGGCTGCAGTGGGCATGCCAAACATCTCCCGGAGGGGAGACAGGAGGCAGAGTCCTATTTGGACTCTGCTATCCTCCTGGTGGCCAGTTTTTGGGACTTTGGGGGGGGATTACAGGAGAACCATTTGGAGCTGGGATGTAAGGTAAAGATTTTATTACACTACAGAGTGGGGCCAGTAGGGGAGGGATTATAGTTTTGGGGGTGGACATGCCCTTTTAATCACCCACAATGCTACTCTTATTTTTTTTTATTTTTTTTTTCTAAGCCATTGGCAAATCTTATACAGTACTTTTCCCACTTTACTTGCTGCCCCTTGCTCCTTCACTGCAACCTCATCCAATCCACTACTCCTGTGAGACTTGCTGGATGTGAATCTCAACCAGTCAGTCAGGACTGCCCTGCTATCTATATAGTACACTTAAAGTAAAACGTGGATTGAAATGTGGACTGGATTAGCAGAGTGATGCTTCTATGTATATACTGCAATCATGTATAAAGGGCTAACACTACAGCAAATGAATATTGGTGGCATTGCACAGCAGTCATCTATCAATGTGTGACTATGTGACTAATCTTGTGAAAAGGTCTCTGTGAACTTCCTTGCACACTTTAAATGAGTTTTTTTCCTTTTCCACGTGTCTTTTTTCTTGGACTTTCACACTTTGACATTGTGTGTCAAAAATTAATTTTGGGCAATTGCAAAGTGTGTGTATGTGTGTATTTCTGTGTATTTTGGTGGCTTCATAAAGAATGTACCACATTTATAACACAATTTTACAATGGATGTCATAACTAAAAGAGCATTAAACTGCTCCAAACTAATTGGTAAGGGGAGAGCCTGGCTAATCCATAAATTCTAATCTCAAATAAACAGATGTTTATTTAAAAAGATAAAAGCGTTTCCAGTTCACACATTTTTTCAGCCAGGTTATTGGCATTTATAATTATCTCTGATTATTAACATGACACCTGTTGAAACCTGTAACTGATATACTGCCTCCACTAAAACATGTTCCAAGTAAGCACATTTTTATTAAAAGCTAATGGCAGGTTTTGAATGAAAAAAGCAGTTCCCATTTACCAATCACCTCATAAAATATTTGCCATTTTCCATAAAAGTATACATTCTGTACAGTAGAGATGGCAGTTTATAGGGCTTTATGTTGCTCCATAATTGATTTCAGTAGTAATCCATATTAGCCTAGCTGCCACACTTTGTCAATTGACAGCAATATCTAGGCCATATTTATAAAAGCTAGCTATTGGGAAAGTTTGATAGCGATCCTTTATACTGCTAGAATTGGTATTGTTTTGAGTACATTGGTTTATGGATCCCACCCAGTATTGTCCAAAAGAAGTCAATGGGAAGATACCGAGTGGAAATACTGTCTGATATTGCCTTTTCGGCCATGGCGATAATTTTCACTGCGGTTGAAGATTTTCACCCTGGTCAAAAAATACAGATACTAGCGGTATGGTTTTGGGCAGTATAAAGGCCTTTTGGGCCCACTGCCTCAAACAATTATTCAAGCGTGTACAAAGAACTCCCAGTCAGATTTTCCACGGGAATGTACTGGGAAATTTTGACAATTTCAGACACAAAATGCTAATGATTATTGTGATAATGGAATTTTTTAAATACAGATTTCTAGCTGGAAGAAAGAGGGAAGTGGCTTGCTACTCAATGAATCTGATTGGGAAAGGTTTGCATTTTGGAGAGAATGATAGTTGGACAACAGTGTGGGGCCACTGGCCTGTGAAGTTGGAACACAAGCAATACCTTTGAATTGCTTGTTTAATTAAACATTGTAATAAAAGAAGCAATTAATGCAGCACTTTTAAAACTACCGTAAACTCTTTAGTTCAGTTCCTAATGAATAAGGAAATAAAAGTCAGTTTACAATCTAGGAAAATCTCTTTTACTCTAATTGGAAGAACTATCCTGAAACATACCATGGAAAAAAAAATGATTCCAGGAAGAGATTGAGAGGTAAATTAACGTGGCAAGGGCTGGTTATGGATGATGCCACAAAGCAACAAACGTAATTTCCATATACATAATGTATGAGCTATTGTGGCTGGGAAATGGAAAATTAAAACTTGTCTAAAAATATACAGATAAAATTGTACAGCTTTGATCTCACTAGAAAACGCAAAAACATGATGAAAAAATGCATTGCACTACAATATGATTTAACCCGTTTTTCAATGGGTGCTTTACTGTATTCCTAAATTATATGCATTTTATGGAGTGCGTTTTTTAATGGACAGAATCGGAGCACAAACAAAACGGATTGGGAAGCAGTATGAAAGCAGTAATATGGAATCCTAGGAGAGATAAATGCACTTGCGGATTTCAGTCTAAAAATGGATGTCTAGTGTGAACAAGCCCTAAATACAATAATCCTGGGCACACTGGATTCAATAAAAAAAATTTTTTTATTATAAAGTGTATGAAGACTTTATAATAATAAAAAAATGTTTTATGGATTATTGGATTATATAATTATGGAAATGTTGGCCGGATGCACCTAGTGATAAATTGTGGAATGCACATGGACTTGCATATATTTGTTAATTAATTAATATACTAACGGTTGCATCCGATAATCCTGATATTACACTGGGTTTAACACTTATTTGCCCACTTTACAGCTTATTTGTTTATTGCTTCACCCTTTTAATTCTTACCTAATACATATGGGAAAAAACATAAAGATTGGCTATATTGTCATTCACAACTTTTTTTATCCAAAGAAGTTTTATTAATTATAATAAAGGTTGGCGTACCATAATAAACACTATGGGTGTATTATCACAATCTGGAATGAATATACCAGTGTTGATATTCTTATGGAATTCAAAGAAATGCTTCAATATGTGCTTAGCCATTGGTCCACCCCACAGAAGAAAGGGTCCCGCTTTACTCTCCTTATCTGTTCTTTTGACCATTACCGTATATACTTGAGTATAAACCGCCCGACTACAAACCAAGGTACTTACCTTTAACTGATAAACTAGGAAAACTGCTTGACTCCAGTATAAACCGAGGGTTGACTTTCTCCAATAGGAAGCCTCATAGATAGTTTCACAGACAGTCCTCTAGAAAGTCCAATACACAGCCCCATAAATAGTTCCACAGACAGTCCTAGAGAACGTCCCATACACAGCCCCAAAGAAAGTCCCATACACAGCCCCATAGAAAGTCCCATAAACAGCCCCATAGAAAGTCCCATACACAGATGTGCCCTGCATACCTTTCTGTGCAGCAGGAAAACTAGTTTTTTTTCCATTTGCCCATCAGACTTTTCCATCAGATCAGTCTGGGCTGATCTGAGTGAGCAGGACAACAATTGCCTAACCCACTGAAATCAAGAGGATTCTGTGTGTTACACAGACCCAGGGTAGACTTTCAGGATGATTTTTAAAGGTAAAAAAAAATTTTTATACTCGAGTATATACAGTAATTCTATGAATGGTCCTACGCACACTTAAACAAAAATATGATAATGCCAGACCTACTTTAGACCAAATGTTCTGTATTTAGGTCTGTGAATAAAATGAAATATATGGCTGCATACAAGGAAACAAAGAGTTCTTAAAAGTTTAAATGGTATAAGTATAATATGGTAAGGCATAAAAGCACAAATATGATAAAAATCATTTGAAAGGAATAGAAATAAGTGGGGAAAAGATAAGAAAAAGCTGAATAATAAACTTATAAAGTTAAACCATGACAAAGTAAACAGAAAAAGATGAGCTATGTAATGTGGTCTCCATAGAAACACTAAGCAGTATCAGCACCATGTTCTTGATAGGTTCTTGGGGAAGCTTGGCTAAGTTTGTGATTGGCAGGCAAATCTACAGCACTATACAACAGTGAAAGCAGTAGAATGATATTCAAAACAATATTTAAATTAGACAGGATTAGGATTATAATACCTTTGCACCCAGGATATACTATATGGTTGTCAGTTCAGCAATTCCTTTGATAGACATAACAAAATGTCTGGGATAGTGAATTAGCCACTGTACCGACCCATTGTCAGGTTTTGGGAAATGCAAGGTCACAGTAGCATGGCGTTGCACTCTGAAATAGGAAAACATCTCTAGCAGAACCGGCAAGTGCCATAACTAAAAGGATGTGTGGAAAGAAGTGGTGGAGCAGAATTGGAGCCCTACATCTTGTGGGAATCACAATCCCCATCTTACTCTGCCTCTAATAATTATGCACGTTTTCTTCACAGAGAAAGCTGCATGCAGTGTTGTAGCCTACACCAGCATAGAAAAAAATGGACGCACTACTAGACCAGGGAAGGGAGGGGGGAGGAAATAAAAGAAGAGAAAAAGGGAGGATGGGGGAAAATAACATATAAAGTAAGAAACAAATCAGCCTAAAAGGAGTTTTTGTGTGCAAATTACAAATAAGACTTCTTGAATGCATAATTGTGGATTAACGGTGTAAAAAAAATATCACACACTGGCAGGTGCTATGATATATCAAGGGAGACAGAGATGTGACTCTTCCATGTCGGTGCTAGAGGTTAGTAAAGCTAAAGTAAACAAAAGGCAAAAAATACCCCACAGGCAGGGTTAAAAAAGTACAACCTCCACCGCACCTTAAAGGGGCGGGCACATAACTCTGTCATCTAAAATCCCTCAAAAATGATTAATATAAGCAGCATTTGAATGGATATTTAGCACAGTGAAATAAATAAATACCCCTATACAAAGTTCAAAATAATTTTGGAAAAATAACCAAACATCAGGCTACAGCCTGTCTATACCGCCACTTCAAAGTCACAAGTCCAAAGTCCAGTGTGGCTAAAAGGTAAAAGCTTGGTAAAAGATTAATTGTATAGAGGTAAGTGTGCCTAAGCTGTGTAAGCTGTAAAAGGGAGTTAGGCAGCAAAGCATGGATGGAGGATAAGTATGTGTAAAGCAGGCAGCATCTCCTCAGTTAGTAAATAGCAGCAGAGTCTCAGGTAAAACAATGCTCCACACTGCATATACGGATGAAAGACATGTGCAAATGGAACAATCTCACCCTTTCGATGGTAGTGTCCTCTCACAATGCTCCACTAATACGTTGATCCGTTAGGGCAATGGCTCAATCCCTCCTCACAACAGAAGTCCAGGTGCCTCGTTACTCCGCAACTATCTCCAATACAATTAATCCTTTTACTGCCAAACGGCGTTTCGGGATGCCCTCATCCCTTCTTCCGGGTCACATGACTTTTCCTGAGCACACATATTTATACAAGAAGAGCTGTTGGTGTTACATGCAAATAATCCAGGTGGATACACAGGGGCTGTTATAATTCCTACCTGTTGTAGCTAGACCAACCTGATAATATCATAAGATTGTTGTGCTTTGCCTTTATTGTAAACCAGTTATATACAATTAACAATAAACATGTTAAAGAAACATATTAAACATTAACTCTTCATTTAATCCTTTAAGGCTTCTGGAGTTAAGGGTGTAAATCCATCTTGCCTCCTGATGCAAGATTGCATTGTCCCAATCCCCTCCCCTTTTTGGTTTGTCAATCTTTTGTATACCCCAAATTTTTACCCCTTTCGGGTCACTTTGGTGGTATTCTCTAAAGTGACGTGCTACTGAACTTCTTTCAATACAATTACTGATGTCTGGTATATGTTTCAGTGATCTTTTTGCCAATGATCTTTTAGTCTTTCCCACATAGATTTTCAGGCAAGAACACTAGTACATAGATAACTCCCCTTGTTTTACAATTTATAAAACTTTTTATTTTTGCCTTCCCAGGTTTCAAAGTTTTTTTGTTGTAAACCATATAGGGACAGGCTTTACATTTACGGCTTTACATTTACCGCATTTATAGTTACCAAGGCATTTACCCATACCTTCCCCAACCATGTTTGTTGGATGGGTTATTGGAAAAAACTGTGGACCAACTTTTGTCCAATTGTGGGGGCTCTTTGTGCGGTTATTCTTGGGACAGGGACAGACATTTTTTAAGACATGGATCCCTATATATAATATACCAATGTTTCTTACGTAAGGCAGCAATAACATTCCAATCACTATTATACTCAGTTATTAATCTGATTGTTCCATCAAAAGTTTGTGGTCTTTCCTTAAAAACAAGATGTTCTCTTATGGAATGTTTTGCTTTTTTATAAGCCTTACGCAGCCAAGTTTTGGGGTATCCACGTTCATAAAATCTGTTATTTAAGTTGTTAGCTTCTTTTTCAAAATCCTCCAAAGTGGAGCAATTTCAGCGGACTCTAATATACTGCCTCGTTGGAATCCCTTTTAAGAGTGGGGTGGGGTGCACACTAGAAGCTTGCATAGAGTGTTACCTGCAGTGGGTTTAGGGTAAATATTTGTATGTAATTTATTTCCTTGACGAAAAATCGTTAGGTCAAGGAAGGGAATCTCATTGTTATCCATTTGGTATGTAAACCTAAGATTCCATAAGTTTACATTTAAATGATTAAAGAACTCTTGGGGGGAGCCTTCCCATAGGATAATTACATCATCAATATATCTGGACCACATACTGATTTTATCAATGGCCCAGACATATTGTTCAGATGAAAAGATTTTCTTTCCCAGTCGCCTAGGTACAGGCCCACAAACGTAGGCGTGCAGGCCATACTCATTGCCGTCCCACGCTTTTGATGCTATTGCCAAACATGAAGAAATTATTCTCAAGTATGATCTTCAATAGTTTTAGAATAAATAGAGCATTGTCTGCATATTTCTTGCCTCTAGTTTCAAAGTACTTTTGAACTGTGGCTATACCCTTTTCATGAGGGATGGATGGGTAGAGGGCTTCCACGTCCATCACTATCAAATATATGGACTCTGAAATGTTTAGCAAATTCAGTCTCCTAAGTACATCCCTGGTATCCTTAAGATATGATGGTGAGGTACCAAGGTATGGACGGAGTAATTTGTCCACATATCTTGAAATCATTTTGATGGGCCCTCCAACTCCCGAAATGTACTTTGGGAAGCCAATACATACACGGTGTTACAGGGTTTTTTACAAATAGATAATCAAGTTCTTTGTTATCAATTATTCCTTTTCCCGTGGCATCCTTCAAGAGCATTAGAATCTGCGCATTTAAATTAGGGATAGGGTTACCTTTAACCTTCTCATTTTAGGACTTGTCATTGAGTTGTTTCAATGCCTCCCTCTGATAGAAGTCAGTGTCCGTTATTACAATTTTTACTCCCTTTTTCAGCAGGTTTTATTGTTATTTCATTATTAGCAGAAAGATCTTAAAATGCTGGTTTTTCCTTTTATTCTAAGTTAGATTGACTTTTAGAACCATTAAATTTCCTTATCTCATCTTCCATAAGTTCAACAAATAGTTTAATATTAGGGAAAGTAGATATTGCTGGATATAACTTAGATTTAGGTTTAAGTCCTGAAAAGAAGGGATTCTAGATTATTAATGGGAGTTTAGGGTGTCCTTCCATATCCTGCAGATCTTTAAGCGTATCTAGGTTAAGATTATCAAAAATCTCCCATTTCTTAATTTCTTTTCCCTTATCAGAAAAACATTTTTTTAGAGTAAGTTTACGTGCAAAAAGATGGAGGTCTTTGGTAAAAGTAAATTTATCCAAGCTTTTTGTTGGAGAGAAATTAAGTCCTTTAAAGAGGACTCTCACATGTTCCTCTTCCAATTAAAGTCTGAATAAATGAATTAATAATCTGCGTTTGTTTCCAGTGCAGATTGTACCCCTCCTTGTTCCTGTTGCTTTCCTTGTTCCTTTGGGTATCTCCCATCGAAAGGGTGAGATTGTTCCATTTGCACATGCCTTTCATCTGTATATGTAGTGTGGAACATTGTTTTAAGGTATCTGAGATTGCTGCTATTTACTAACTTGAGGAGATGCTGCCTGCTTTACACATACTTATTCTCCACCCATGCTTTGCTGCCTAACTCCCTTTTACAGCTTACACAGCTTATGCACACTTACCTCTATACAATTAATCTTTTACCAAGCTTTTACCTTTTAGCTATTTTGGACTTTGGACTTGTGACTTTGAAGTGGCGGTATGGACAGGCTGTAGCCTGATGTTTGGTTATTTTTCCAAAATTATTTTGAACTTTGTATAGGGGTATTTATTTATTTCACTGTGCTAAATATCCATTCAAATGCTGCCAATATTTCAGGTATTAACCCTGTGTTATCACTATTACACTTTCAATGTTTTTATCTTATTTTTATATTGCGCTATGAGTAAATTAGATTTTTTGTAATTTTTTTTGTTTGCGAATTATGTTTGGATCACCATGTTGTATTTATTAGGGTTTTATACCCAGTTAATTTTTGAGGGATTTTAGATGAGTTATGGGCCCGCCCCTTTAAGGTGCTGTGGAGTTTGTACTTTTTTATCCCTGCCGGTGGGGTATCTTTTGCATAATTGTGGAACACAATTGCCTCCCCTTTTTGAAAGCATTATACCCTTTAAAAGGGAAATTTAGTTAAAAAAATAAATATGCAAACAGTCAATTACCCATTGACAGATAAATGTAATAGTATGTCAAAGAGAGGTTCAAGAGAGGTATCAAGGAGGCCATTTATGTGAAAATAAAGAAACCAAGCCTGAATAGAGGTGGGGGGGGTTCGACACCAACTGTCTGCCATGTACAATGCGGTTTTGACACCTTACCCTGGGGTTTCCTATAATACCTCTTAGCCACAATGCAATCACGCCTTGCATTCAGAAGGTCCCTAACACCTGGCTGTTATATGCTAATGGGGACTTTCCAGGGTACATAATTGCCAACAGATTCTTGTACAAGTCTTTCTGAATTGAGAAAGCCAGTCCAGTTGATCTAACTGAATACAACAGCGTAATAGTATGTCGCTAACTTGAATATCCCAATCTGTTTCTGAGATACAGCTAGTCAAAAACAAACAGCAATAAGTTGAAATGTATAACTGCAGCACAGTTATAGCCAGTGGGATATTTAAATATCCTATCCTTCATTCATTTATTTAAGTCAAGTTTATTTTTCTTAATGAGGCTACCACTCCCCTTGCATAATCACAGACAACTGCAATAAAAACCAGGTCCACCTGTCAGAAATTTTTTTTTAATTTGTTTCTACTCTTTAAGGCTGGGTACACACTATGCAACTTTTGGGGGTGACAAACTGATATTTCCATGTCGGTTTGTAATTATATAATCCTGTTTTCTAATTTACACTCATAAAGGAACCCAGTAACTATTGACCAGTTGATAGTGGTGAACGATCAGTCCTGGACGAATAATCTTACCATGCAAGAATCTGCACATGCTAGAGTCCTCAGGGAGGAAAAGGAAGAAGCAGGGTCCAGATGACCACAGAAAGCTCCTAATCTTGACTTCTTGGACTTTGGACAGGCAGTGCAGGAGAACCATAAGGAGCTGAGGAGTAAGGCAAGGATTTTTTTTTACACTACACATTGGGGCCAGTATTGGGTTAAATTTTAGTTTTGGGGGTGGACATGACCTTTAACACAATACTGTATATGGATGTAATGGTCATTATAGAGCAGACACAAAAATGAACCATTAGTATCTGAGAAATTATATTATTTTCTCCCCTCTGAAATAGAAAATGCCAATCACTCTTGCAGCCAGATATTACAAAAAATATTTCCCCTTTTTCTTGATTTTAATGTGCTCGTTGTAAGCTTCAAAAAATGTTTGCTTCATTAAGAAGATTAAAACAAGGTAAGTTAGCTATTTTTTAAAGGGTATCTATACTATTAGATACAGCAAGATCCCACTATTTCAAAACTTTTTTGGATTTTAAATCTCAGCTGTGATTTGAAATCACAGCATTTACAGGGAAAGACCTGTCACTCCTGAAGCAGAAATGATGTGTCCCATTTCTGACCTTTTACTACAACAATTAAAGGAGAACTATAATGCGTGTAAACTTTTTTCAAAAAAGTTAAAAAATGAAATGTACCTGGGACAGGGAGGAAGGATTGGTACTTTCTACCTCCCAGTATAATTTCTATGAGGAGCAGCAGCATAAAGGAAACTGCTCCTGCCAGTAATATAGGAAGGCCCAGGGCCATAACATGTCAGATGAACTGTATGGGCTGTAGCTCCTCAATGAAACAATATTGGGAGGGGGGAATAATCAATTCTTCCTCCCTGTCCCAGGTACTTTTCATTTCTAAATTTTTTTTTACAGTATAGTTGTCCTTTAAGAGAATCAGCAGAAAAAATAAGGCAGAGGGGAGGGAGGGGGATATGTGTAAGCAGAGCAGGGTATATATATATATCGTATATTGTAGTTTCAGATAATGTAAAGTTGTTTGAGTGAGTATAGTAACCCTTTAAGAGCGCAATGTTTTTATCCAAACTGAATTTTATTAATGAAATCTTACATTCTTAAATATAGTTTGATAAAATAGCAATAATTAAGTCTATGTATTTATTCCTTTGCCATCAACTAGCATCTGGGAGTGGGTGGTGGATTTTATAGAGAGTGTAAACACATTGTTATTATTGTGGGTATCTGATAAGCATTTATAACCGTGCAGTGCAATGAGATCTCATTACCTTTTAAACACAACAATATACTGTATGTGGCATGTGTATTTAATCATCATTATCATTCAGGGGGATATATTGTTTGTTAGTGCAATACACTAACTAAAATTCCTTTTAAGCGTAGACAATGAAACATTAGTTAGCTTAATATTCTAGAAAACATTTATAAAAAGAACTGTAACTGTCTGAAAATATTACTCCATTTGAAAATCTCTGAAACTAAACTAAACACTGTAAATAGAGACTACATAATACAAAGGATATTTGCATTTAAAATGTATTTTAAAATTTGTTCTGAGAACTGAAATGAGGTCAATATTGAATGTCACATTTAGAATATAGCGGTTCCATCCTAGTTTGCCAGTATTCTATCCATTAAATTTAATGAACAACCAGCTTGTTCACACACGCACAAGTACAAACACAAGTAACTATATTTGCAATTCCTTGTTTAAAACGTTTGTTGTTTACCAATAAAAATTACTTAGGGAATGGTTGCCCCTGAAAAGTAAATAAATGTTTTAAAACTTCAGTAACTGCAACATGATCTTTTAAAGGTGGACTATACAACATTTAAAATCATCATCAGGTATTTGATATAAGGTAGGATCATATATTCCTCTAAGTTAGGGGGCCCATACATGATACAATCTCTGGTCCTACGACAACGCAATCATATCAAATGCAAAAGAAAATTTTAGCAAAAGCTCTCTTATGAGTTATGATTGGACAAGCCGGGGGGGGGGCATAAGGAGGTATGCATATCAATTAGGGATTAATTATTTGGGTGGCTCACATGCTTTAGTCCTTTAGTATAGGTAAAAGTATACTTTGGTGTCAGATTTGTGATTTAATAGATTGGATGGCTTATCATACAGGGGAAGTTTAGTGCAAATACATGTACTTTTAAGAGAAAAGAGCAGTATTTTTCCACCCCAATGACCTTAACCTGCCCATTCAGCATTTTCTTTTTATAAATAAATGCGTCTGAAATACTGACTTCCTGTTTGCTGGATCCCTAATAGAGACTGATGGTCTTGCCCTTGACCCAGCACCTGGGTTAATTCAGTTGCTCAGTAGAGATCTGAGCATGTTTGACCCATCCAACAGCCAATCAGTACAAATTACTGTTGGGAACATTCCAAGGTGGTGTGCATTCTGGGAAGAAGAAGGACCATTACTGAAATGTCATCTCACTTATGGGGAATAGCAAGGGGTATAAAACCAACTAATTTTTCAAAATGGGACAGAATATGGAGAATAACTAGGTATGCATAATATAAACTAATTAAAATAAAATAATTTCTGAACTTTCGCTTTAACAAAGCACACAATGTACCACAGCACATAGAGGTTGGGTGGAATAGGGAGGCATGCATATAATTAGAAATTAATATATTGGATGCCTTGCATGCTTTAGTAATTTAGTATAGGAAGAACTATACTTTATAGTGTGGTGTCAGATCTGTGATTTAACAGATTGGGTGGTTTACCCTACATAAAGCATGCAAGGAACAACAGCACATAGATAAAGGTAAAAAGGTAAAAGGTAAAAGTCACAAATTTGACAGCTGGTGGGATGTTTAAAAAAAGCCAACACCCAAAACTTGCTCTATCAAAATTTGATTAAAGATATTATTGAAACAACAAACAAGTGTTGTATCTGTTGTATTCAATTAGATCAACTGGACTTCAGAGAGGCTATCGAACGTTTACGGTCGGCCTCAGCCGGTTTACTGTCCCTAGGCCATCTCCCTGTACTTAAGTATAGGGAGTTCACTACAGCTGAATAAAACGCACAGCCCTGAACGTTCTCCCTATACTTTTTTATAGGGAGAACATTTGGGACTGTGTGTTGGGCGATCTTTAAACAAGAACAGAAATAATTCTAAAGATTCTATTTGCCATCTTTTAAAGATTTTTAGTGTCTGTAATCACCTTTACAGTTTAGGAACAGTCCACACTAATCTGACAAAACAATTAAAACAAATCGGTTTCATTGTACATGGTGACTGGATTTTGAGATAACATACAGTATATAATTTTAGTTCTACTTTAACATTTTGAATAATCTATTGATTTAAAATGAAAACCACATACAGCACATTTCTTTTATTTGATGTCCTACACTTTATATTTTGTGTGTTTCTAAGAAGCTTGTCACATTTGATTACATACTCAATACGTGTACAACTTTCTAACAAAATAATCAATATTACATTTAATATGATTAAATGTGACTAATATGATTTCAGTACATTATGACTATAATCACATGCATATCGGGAGGTAAATGCTTAGATACTCCATACTGAAAGGAATCCACAATTCCTTTCACAAAAAAAACCCCAAAACAATTGTATATTAGTTAGAATTGCATATGTAGCCTTTATATTTACTATCAAGAAGGCACAAGCCTGTACATGTTGGTTGTGGATTTCCTTATCTTTTATTTATTGAAATATAAAGTTACACTGATTGAAAACATAATGCTTTTACTAATGGTCCAGAAACATAAAAAGTCTGGGCATTTGTTAATTTCATAAAATGATTGTATCTTTTTTACATTTGTTTTTCTTTGTGACGCAAGTCTTAAAGAGCCTCCAGGAGGCTACATTTTTGTATTTCAAGATCTATGAACTAACATTTCATATGCTAAGAGTTCTAAATTAGCTGTTTAGAAAATGCAGCAAAGGCTTACCATTTAAGCAACTCCTTAGTAAGACACTGTAAAGGCACCAGCAACTTTTTCTCCTGACTGTTCGGCTCTTCCAACAGGTTGGCCAAGAAAAAGGACTGTTAGTCGTGGCAATAGTGGCCGTGGCCGACAATTTACCACAACCAACTGTGCAGTCCATAGAAAACTGCATGATCGTACGTGGTTTTCCACCATGTCGTCCGATTCAAGCGGTCGGGCACGGACGAAAATCCATGCGATCATTTCGGCCTAATCGAAAATTGTGGTAATTTTTCCCTAACCAATCAGATGGTAGCTTTCAAATGGTAAATAACATCTGATTGGTTGGGACAAAATTAGCACCATTAAAATCTTTTAAAGTATCTTGCTTGCGCTTGAGGGTATGGGTAGTGGAAGGGTTAAAACAAAAAATAAATAGGTTAAGATCAAGATCTTAGTAAAAAATCAGTTTAAAATGACATGATCCCTGATGAAGCTGTAAGGATTAAAACAGCGAAACGCATATGAACTAGCCTATAAGCCATTACTAAGTGGATTAGACCTCACCAAAAGACCACCACAATTTAAAGGTGCTGCACCATAGCAGAGAGGTGCAACTTCAACAACTGCTAATAGACTGTTCCTGCAAGGTTTTTAGTGCTTTTTATTGTTTTTAATTGCTATAATAAAGTTTGTTGGCAACCTTATTCCTGTGTGTAGAGCTTTTTGGGAGCTATACTGACCAAGCAAGCGTCGAAACAGCACAGAGTGAAGCCTGCATTGCCCCTAGTGGTGGATAGGCACAAGTGAGGGTTTTAAGAATTTTAATATATTGAAGCGTCATTTTAAACTGTTTTTTTACAGAGATCTTGATCTTAACCCATTTATTTTTTATTTTAACCCTCTACAAAGAATATATAGTTCTTGTGAATATCTACATTAAACAAATAAGCAAAAGGCAAAGGTAATAGCAGCTTTCATAAAAACCATCAATGCCTTGGCATTGATTGGCCCCTTAGTGTTTCAAAATCTCACACCAACAACTGTACAAGATAATATGTATGCATTTAATAACCAATGAAAAACAACATATGTACAAAACAGTAATGCACAAAATAGTAATGCATGAACTCAGATTTCAGTAAATTGCTCGAGGGTTTTTGGTACTGTAATATGCCTCACAGGCAGCTACATAAGCAGACTCTGGGAAGAAGTCCTCATGATACTCGGCGAGAAATCTGCAAGGGAGGGAAAAAAGGCTACCGACATTAAATGTGCTCCTTAAAAACAATGTATTTTTCTTGCAAAAATTAATACGGAAGAAAGCTCAATTACAAGGAATTAAAATTATAGGGCCTATCAATCATGTTTTCTTAAAAATGAATATTCTTTGTGTATCAACTATTTCTAACATAACATTCAATTTGCTGCAGCAAAGAAATCAAATTTATTAACCAAATATCCCAGGGTAAATAGTTTCCATACTAACAACATTCCATGCTGGCATTCCCTAACATGGATGGAAGGCATTTTATTTTTAGGATTATTAAATGCTAAAAGATGCAAGGCAGAACACTGGGCTGTGTGGGTAAATTTACTCTGTCACGAGTATTTAACTCCAGCTATCAGCTGGCATTTGATACTCACATCCAAAAAGCCTCACAGACGCTGGTAAATAGCTTGTGGTGGTTGCATGAGTTTCATGCAGCCGCTGCAAGCTAGGGGTAAAATTCACGCTAATCTGTTAGTGACCATATCATTGTGGCCAGCAGTGAATGCCCCTAAATGTGTCTCCCTATGAAATGGGGACCAGAATCATAACTTGAAACACTTATTACCATGTTTTTACTATGTTCACAAGCACATACATTACAATATATTATTGATCATCTTTCATCTTTACCAAATGACAGGCATACACCTGCTACATGGTAGCTCCCTAAAACATTATGTTTTGTGCAAATTAAACAATTTACTGTAGAGTGTGCAACTTTTTGTGTATTTGGATTTGTTTGGCCCACTGAAGTCATTAGGACAACTCAGACGTTTAATCTATGCAATACAAATTATTGCCCTTTATGGGTTCCTATGTAAATGCTCCCTGTGCCCTCAATATCATCTCCCCTGAAAGCAAACAATGTTAAAAATATGACAGGTTCTTACTTCTAGCTATGAACGGAATACTACATAATGTAATTTTAGTTCGCACAACAGTAAAATTGTTGATTACTCTAAGCGCAGCAGACACTCCTTCCTATCTTTTCTTTACCCCTAAGTCATTTAAGGCAATTCTATGTTAAAGGCAGATAGAAAGCCAATTTACACATGGTGCTAATCACTAGTTTATAGGCTATAAGTCAGGGGGAAAGTCTTTAATTCTCCTTCTATAAAAGTAAAGCAATAGTTAATGAAGGGCAGTAAAATATTTTAAAGGGCATGTCCTCCCACAAAACTAAAAAATTAATCCACTACTGGCCCCACTGTGTAGTGTTAAAAAAAATCCTTACCTTACACCTTTGTTCTTTATGGTTCTCCTGCAGTGCCTGAATACATTTTCAAAAAGTGATGAGTAGGAGCTCTCAGTGAGTAGGAGCTATGTATTGGCATGCGCAACACATAGTAAAAAGTTTATTTTAGGGGTCGAGATACGCTTTAATATCATGTTGGGCGATATTAGTGTACAAAGTATTCATTACCTCAAAAAAAGTTCAAAGTGCTTGAGTAACGCCTTTATGTTCTTATCCGAGAAAAACATCTTTCCAATAATTTCTGGTAGCTTTACTGTTAAAAAAAAAACCCACAACATTAATATATCACATTTCCAAGTGCAACAGTAAGCAATTTCCACAAAAAAAGGACATTGGTCAAAAAAATCTAGGGAGGAATAATTAAACATATTAAATAAAGGTCTAACCAAACAAACGAAGCAGATGCTGTGACCCATAAATATAAGATGGAGGTGGTGAGTGATCACTTTGAGGGTAGTTTTCTGGCATGAGTTTCCAAGACAAAACCTACAAATAAACACGTTACAATTATTAGAACTTGCTAGATGCAATAAATTTCATGCAACATTGGTTTCATTGTTTGGACTCAAAATGGCAGCCTTGCAAATTATTTAAAATATATACACTCTGGCAGGGAGCAATTAGAAATCCTATTTCCACAATCGTTCCTTCAGCTAACAACTCTTCTGCTGACAAATCCCTTCTATATCTAACAGACGTGCATATGTTAGAAAAGCACACAATCTTTGTGTAGTACTTTTTGTTTTCAAACCAACTAGTGTGACTATTTATGGTGTGCATAATAAAAAAAAGCCGAATGGGTATAGCTTTAGTACAGAGTGATTTGCGGATTAAGTATGAATAAGTTTGTGCACCAACAGATCTTTTGCCTGCAGTTAAGCAGTCTTAATTGGATCCAGCAACATAAGTTTTTCCCTTGCAAATATGGCAGTTCCATATGGATACCCACATACATTTTACAAATGGTCTTGTGATTACCTTTTGCGGGACCTTGGTGATGCAAGATCATTAAAGAGATTTAAAAGCATGTATATTTTCCATTGCTGCTCAAAGTAATTCCAGTGTGGGGATGAAACACATCCAGTGGTTTTATGTGCTCTTCCTTCTTCTCGTCCACAGAGTGGTATATTTAACCCATAAAGAACCTTGAGTTACATTGTTATTTTATAGTGGACTCTGTTTCCTTTGTTATCTATACAGTGCCAGTACATTATAGATGTAGTTTATATGTATTACACAGCATGAATAGATTTTACTAGTCTTTTATGAGTTCACTTATGCAGGGGTTGGGGGGGGAATGTCTTAAATATAGCATTTTGCTGCAATAAATTTTCTAAATATAAATATGCACTGTATAGCATAAATATGTTAGAGGAGGAAAGGACAGCAAAGAACTAGGCCGTGGAAAGTAGCTCACGACTCATGTTACAGGAGCTAGTACTCACTAATTTGTTAGCAAAATTAAAGCATTGAATGGAAACCTCCTTCCTTCAGTTATTCCTTTAAAATTAGTAATCCATACCCATAACTAAACATTAAAGATTATAGCTATGTACTTTACAAAACAGTCAGGGTTATTCAATAAAAGTTCTTATTTTTTAAAATGGTGCTAATTTTGACCCAACCAATCAGATGTAAGCTTACAAATGTTAAATAATATCTGATTGGTTGAGGCAAAATTAGCACCATTTTAAATGATAAAAACTTTTATTGAATCTCCCTGAGTGTTTTTAATTTGAGCTTGGTATTTGTGTGTTGATAAAAGGCAAATTATTCATGTTAACCAAATGTAATCATTTTGTTGATTTAATTTGCTTAATGTATGTGAATATTTTTTTTTCACAGCATAGTAAAGATATTACAGAAAGGCACAAGGTGGCAGCACAGTTGCTTCAATATGAGAATACTTCAAAAACACCAGTTAAACTGGTAATTTTCAGGTTAACGACTTTTGTTGTAGAGAAAAAAATGCACATAAAAAGCCGTGTTTATAAGGCCAAAAAGATTGGTAGTTTACAATGTCATCCATCCTTTGCACCAAGCTCATACCGCAGTTTCACCTATACTATACCAGTGGTTCTTAAGGGCCACTGGGGTATTAGAACTGCCGCAGCCAGAAATTTACTATGATGTTGTAAAAGAATGACCATCAATAATGTTGTTGACCTGTAATTTACAGCCAGTATAAACCTACTTTATCGGACCTTTCCAATACCTCGGGTTTATAAATACTGTCCAGAAGGTTTTTATTTTTGCCAAGAAAATGTTACCTCATTAAGTTCATTGTTCCTCCGACCTTCAAACCCAGAAAATACAGAGCTTCCTTCTTTGCTTGGAGTTAATGTGATCGGTGAAGACGATCCACTATGAACAGGTGTTTCTATATATAAAAAATATTTTTTAACATACTGAAATTTAAAGTGTTGGCATAAGGTTTAAGAAACCGTTGGTATTTCCTTCATTTTTTAACCATATCCAACTTTCCATATGTTGTTAATACATTAAAATTCAGTTAGAAGAATAACACATGATCAAACTATCCTCAATCAAATTTGTTAAAGGATAAGTGCACTGTAAAATCAAGTTGTGTTCATTTGGAAGCTGCAGCTTTAAAAATACCGTTGCCATATCTGTTGTATTCAATTAGATCAACTGGACTTGAAATGTAGTTCTTGAAGTCGTTTCGCTAGTCATCCGACTGGCTTCTCAATTCAAATGACTTGTACAAGAATCTGTGGCAATTATGTACCCTGGAAAATCCAATTAGCATATCACAGCCAGGTGTTAGAGTGTGATTAGATAGTGGCTAAGGTGTTATAGGAACACCCAGAGTAAGGTGTTAAAAAGCATTGTACATGGCAACAGTTGGTGTCCCGAACCCCCCCACCTCTATTTAGGCTTGGTTTCTTTATTTTCACATAAATGGCCTCCTTAACACCTCTCTTGAACCAGTCACGTTCCTTCGCCAGTATGTTAACATTACAATCTTCAAAGGTATGTCCTTTATCCTTAAGATGCAGATACACGGCTGAGTCCTGACCCGAGGAATTGGCTCTTCTGTGCTGGGCCATACGTTGATGCAGTTGCTGTTTGGTCTCCCCCACATACAAATCAGAGCATTCTTCACTGCACTGCACTGCATATATGATGTCGCTTTTCTTGTGTTTAGGTATTGGGTCTTTCGGATGTACCAATTGCTGCCTCAGTGTGTTGTTCGGTTTAAAGCAGACAGGGATACGGTGTTTTTTGAAAATTCTTCTTAATTTCTCGGAGACCCCTGCTACATATGGGATGACCATGTTCTTCCTCCTGTCTTGCTTTTCCCCTTCACTGTTGGTATTCGTGTTCTTTTCTTTCCTTCTACTTCTTTTGACAAAGGCCCAGTCTGGATATCCACAAGTTTTAAGGGCTCCTCTGAGATGTTTCATTTCTTTAGCCTTCGCCTCTGTGCTAGTGGGGATGTTCTCGGCTCTGTGTTGCAGGGTTCTGATGACACCCAGCTTGTGATCTAAAGGGTGGTGGGAGTCAAACATCAAATACTGATCTGTGTGTGTTGGTTTTCTGTAAACCTCTACTTCCAGTTTACCATTCTCCCTGACTTCTACCAAGCAGTCCAAGAAAGCCAGTTTGTTGTTTTGTACCTCTTCCCTTGTGAATTTGATGTTTTGGTCTACTGCATTAATGTGTTCTGTGAAAGCTTGTACTTCCTTCTGGTGGATTTTAACCCAGGTGTCATCCACATATCTGAACCAGTGGCTGGGTGCTATGCCCTTAAAGGTATTAAGCGCCTGTGTTTCTACCTCCTCCATGTAAAGGTTGGCCACAATGGGTGAAACTGGAGATCCCATAGCACATCCATGTTTTTGCTTATAGAACTTATCCCTGTATTTGAAATAGGTGGTATTCAGGCACAAGTCCAGTAAGGAACACACCTGTTCTGGGTTGAGATCAGTTCTGCTGGTAAGAGTGCTGTCTTGGCCCAGCCGTTTTCTCACCATGTCAACA
Organism: Hymenochirus boettgeri; assembly: GCA_019447015.1. Classification (NCBI taxonomy): domain Eukaryota; kingdom Metazoa; phylum Chordata; class Amphibia; order Anura; family Pipidae; genus Hymenochirus; species Hymenochirus boettgeri. The sequence continues at coordinate 200,353,258 of CM033470.1, read as the reverse complement.
GCCTCCTTGGTGGGTATACAAGTGAAGAGAGATGTCACATCATGGGACACCATAGTTTCTTCTACACCGAGTACTATATCTTCAATCTTGTTGGTGAAATCCTGAGAGTTCTGCATGTGATGCTTAGAACTTCCCACCAAAGGTCCTAAGATGTTAGCTAGATATTTTGCCACCTTGTATGTTACCGAGTTGATGCTGCTGACTATAGGTCTTAGTGGGGCCCCTTCCTTATGTATCTTTGGGAGTCCATATATGCATGGATGTGCCTCACCAGGGTAGAGGCGATGATACATTGCTCGGTCAATGGCTTTATCCTTTTGAAGCTGTTGTAGTAAGTCTATGACTCTTTTCTTGTAACGGCTGGTGGGATCCCTTGTTAAAGCCTCATATGTGTTGTTATCGGCCAGGAGCATGGTCACCTTATCATGGTAGTCTGAGGTGTTGAGTACCACTGTGCATCTTCCTTTATCTGCCGGTAGAATGGTGATACTGGAATCTTTCTTGAGGGATGTTAAGGCTCTTCTTTCCTGTGTAGTCAGGTTAGATGAAGGAGTTTTAGCACTGGCTAAGGCTGCAGATACCTTAAGGCGAAGTTGTTCTGCCTCACTCTGTGATACCTTATTACTGTGGATAGAGGCTTCTGTGGCTGCTATAATATCCACCACAGGGATGGCTTTAGGGGTGATGGCAAAATTCAAGCCCTTACCAAGGACTTCCATTTCTGGCTGGGTCAGGGTCCTGTTAGACAAGTTTCTCACTCATTCCTCCTTGTTTGATGAAGTGACACTTCCCTCCTTTTGTATCCAAGGTAGTTGTTCTCCTTTGGGGCTGTTCTGGGATGACAGAATAGAGAACTTGTTCTGTTGCCTTTGTTTGCCCTTACAGTGCTGAGAAAGCTGTGCTTGTTTGGTGAACTCCATCACTCTTTCCCAGATGGACACAGGTAGCTGTGAGGCCAGGTTCCGTTCTAGTTGACTAATGTTGTGCATTAAAGCATCGACTGTAAAATGTGTCTGTCGTACCCGTTCACTTAGGAGCTGTGTTTGAGCCTTTTGCAGTATCTGTTTGGCTCTGATGCCTTTAACCGTGGAATCCAGACGTATACTGCATGGTACTAGCCTTTGTTGTCTGCATCGGAGGTTAAATCGCAGGTGGTTTCTGTAGTCTGCCAATTTCCTTGCTGTCTTTTCATATTGCCGTACAAGTTTGAGGGTTTTCTCCCCAAAATGATTAGAAATATGCTTGTGAAGGTTCTCATTCATCCAGGTCATTCAAGAACTACATTTCAAGTCCAGTTGATCTAATTGAATACAACAGATATACCATGACCTGGATGAATGAGAACCTTCACAAGCATACCGTTGCCATGTTTTTTTTTTACCTATGCCCCTCCAGAGCCTAGCTTTGTGCCTTGGAAGTTGCTGACATCTTGTTACTGGTTTGCTAAATGTTAAGCTCCACCCCTCTGCTTTCTCCTGCTTGAGCCTCAAACAGTAATGCCTGTGAGTTCCGTGCACTCTCCTGCTTGAGCCTCAAACAGTAATGCTTGTGAGTTCCGTGCACACGTATGTGCATGTAACTCACAGGCATTACGGTTTGAGGCTCAAGCAGGAGAAAGCAGAGGAAATCTCAGAGGGGCAGAGCTTAACATTCAGCAAACCAGTAACAAGATGTCAGCAACTTCCAAGGCACAAAGCTAGGCTCCGGAGGGGCATAGGTAAAAAAAAAAAAAAATATATGGCAACGGGTATTTTTAAAGCTGCAGCTTCCAAATGAACATAACTTGATTTTACAGTGCACTTATGCTTAAACCTTTGCCAAATCTACATTTAATAAAAAAGGTGCTAATAAACTTTGGGAGAAATTGAAACTGGAATGAGAAATTCCTTCTATAATACTAACAGAATTCCTATCTCTGATTGTATAAACTGATAGTATAGGGGTCACAGTTCAGAGTCAGGGAGTAGCAGAAGAGCTGTTAACACAAGCAGCTCTTTGAAAGTTGACAGATTGGGATACAGTGCAAAACAGAAGTCAGGAAACGGATTTAAAGGGTCAAAAAGTGTCTTAGTGCAATATAAATGCCCTTTAAACAGTGCATAACATTAGGCATTCCTATCTCACAGTAAGTAGTTGTAGTAATGGGGAATTAAGCCACCCTACCCTTTAAAAGTGAGGACCTGAACCTCTTGAGTCATCACCCCTGGTACACTGTAGATCAGCTGTAAGAAGCAAGTCTTCCCATTGGCCAGATCTTTAACAGACAGCAAAGACAGAACTAGACCATTCTAGTGAGGAAATCTTTTCAATTTTGTTTCTCACCTTGGATACTTTTTGAATTGAGAAGAGGTGGTGAGTGGGGAAGTTGGGTATAATTGGCGTTTAAGGACTTGCAGTAATATCAGGTGTTCATTCTACTGAAAGGTTTTTGGAATATAAAAGAGTGATGCATTTCTTTATGTAGCTAAACAATTTCAATGCACCTTGTAAAAACAGTTTATATATACCCGAACAGATAAAAAGAGAAAATCCTTTTAGATATATTTATAATCAATTGTAGGAGAGCTTACTCTTTTCTAGATGTAGAAACAGTTTTGGCATTGATGTTGGAGTTTCTTGATGCCGTCGTTTAGGTTGCGGAGAAGCGCTACTCTCAGACATCCTGTCACAGCTAGTGCTGTGTCGCGTAGAGCGTCTTAAGGACTGCAAAATGTCCGGCTCTGTCCTTCGTCTTTTTGGGGTGGCTGGCTCTCCTGTGATAGGTTGACTATCAGTAGACTGTGGAGTTGGAGGATTTAAAAGTGGTGGGCTTGGAGATACCTCTTCCTGATTTCTATGGATGGGTGCCAGAAAATATAATGGTTATACTTTAAGGCTTACAAAACAAAGATATAAAAAATGTTTAAGCTTTAAAACTATATTAAAATTATAAAGGTTTAGGACATATGGTAGTCGCAGAAAAATCAATTTTTACATATTGTTTTTTTATCAGGGAAAACAACAAAGTGAAAAGTAAGAATTGGTTCCCCAGTGACTAGTGAAAACATCACCAAAAAAATTGGTGGCCCACATGTATCAGGATGAGATATGCAATTGCTAGACACTTACCTGGTTAGTTTTTGTTTCACCATTGCAGGTTCCCTGGTAAAAATAAATAAAAAAAAAAAAAATAAAAAAACATAGTGGTGAAAAAGCTGTTAAATATGTCACTCTCAGAACAAAAAGTTAAAAAAAAATTTGCATACCTGTTGCCAGCAGATGCACTCTCTTTAATAGGAAGGAAAAACTTTGATGAGGAGACTTTTTTATACTGCGCTTGTTCGTATGGATAAAGCAGTATTAATGGTAAAGTAAAATCAAAGGTTATCCTCAAACCATCCACCATCTCTTTACAAAGTTCAACACTAAAAAAAAAAAAAAAAAATTTTTTACAACAAAGTGCAAAACTATTTTTCTATAATAAAACAGGCATATTATCAAGTAGTTTTTTTTTTGTTAAATTAATAAAATAAGCTTAAGGGAATCTATAGAACATTCAACAAGATGTTGATTCCAGGGACAATCTGCAACTGAAAGGGTGTTAAAATCATATGGCTCTGCACTATCTTTCAGGGTTTTTAATGTGCTACCTGAGCTTGTGTAGGTTTCCTCTGGGTATTTCCGTTTCTCCCACAAACATATGGATACAATATTTTTTTTATAATAAAATTAAGAAAAATTTTTATGAAGCTTAAATAATAACAATCATAACAATCCCATGTAAGCCTGGTACACATAGGTCGATATTTTATCCAACCAAACCTAACTGTCTAATTCATGAGTAACATTGAGACCAGTCATGATTTAACCCCCCCCCCATTTTAAAACTATTGGAAACTATTTCAGCTTCAATCACCTGCCTAAACTTCTCAATCACCTGACTAATCCTAATCAAGCTAATCAAAAAATTGGGCTAAAATATTATCCCATGTGCATCAGCCATTACCCAGTTAGTCAGTATATTTATGAGCGGAGATATCTTAGATCACAGTAAACAAGCAATGTGAGGGGAAAAAAAGGTCAACGTACTTTTTTTCAGGTGGAATATAATGAAGGTTCATGTTGACATTTGAAGTGGTCTGATGGTGCCTGAAGCGTTCATTTGCAGAAAATGCAGCATTAATTGCAAAATGTTTCACATAAGATTCAAGAATGGTAATTATATTTGTTTGACAAGGTAGTTTTACAAGCTGAAAAAAAAAATAATGTAAACTATATTTTATTTTTAAGAACACTAAGACAATATACAGGGAGATTCAATAAAAGTTCTTATCGTTAAAAATGGTGCTAATTTTGCCCCATCCAATCAGATATTATGTAACATTTGAAAGCTAACATCTGATTGGTTGGGGCAAAATTAGCACCATTTTTAACAAGAACTTTTATTGAATAACCGTGATAGATTGTTATACAGGATTACCCACACAACAGCTTTTCTCCTTATTAAAATTTTTTTAAAAAGTTTGAATATTCAAAAAAAAAATTGGTTGGCCTTGGATTACATAGAATTGTAACTGTAAATTGTGGGTTCAAATCCTCGTTCAGCCACATCTACAAGGAGTTTGTAGCATATTCTGCTTGTGCCTGCATGGGACATACCAAGGTTTTGTGTGTGTGTGAAGAAATTGCCAAGATAGCAAGCACTTAGTGGCAGGGCTAGATGTGAATGGAAAAGCTAAAATCCTTGCAGGATACATTTATCCAATGTCTATCTACTGCATTTTAGGCCCAGCAGTTCTTACCTTTTAGACATGCTTGCCTGGCCCATTCATTCTGTAACTGCGAGCCATTCACAAAAAAAGAACTGTGAGGCAGTTCTTCAGACCTCACGCAAAAATCGGAAGAATGTCACGGGAACGTTGAAAGGTACGTGTGAAGTGTATAGACACTAATTTTTTCCAAGATTAAATGAGCTTGTGTTTAAAGGACTGTCTGGGCTTCTATCTTTAGCTTTTTCAGAACAGTGAAAAAAAGTAGCAGTTATGGGAATTCTTCTGTACATTTAAAGGAACACTATATACTGAAAAATTGACTTTGCCTCATCTTAATCTATAATTGAATACATGTAATTAGCACTTATTCTGATTTGCATGTGTTGCTGCATGCCTTCAATCCAGCACACATTTTGTTTAGGAGCAGTATCCCCCTCCCTCTTTTAACCACTCCCACCCGACCTGACTTTTTTCCCACAAACCAACTGTCAAGCCTGCACACAGCATTCCAACTGTCAAATCTCTGACACCATTCCAGCTACAGTAAATCTACTCACAGAAGAATAGTTTTTGAGAGCAAGGGACTTGATTGATAGAGTATAAGCCAAGGTTACATTTTCAGGCTTTATTTAAGGCTAATACTCGAGTATAAATGGTAAATGAACAGTGTTAGAAAATGGACTTTACTTCCTTGTATAAGCAGTGCAGCAAGTACACCTACTACTGTATTCTATATATCTAAAAATACACTGCAAGCTACATGATCTACTGCTTAATAATTCAATGCCCTTTGTACTACACATACCCGTTTCCTCTTATTTATTAGATAGCAGTCTTCTTCTAGCTTTTTCTTTAGAACTTCAGGAATTTCTATGACAATATTTTTCTCTTCCATGTCTCGTTTTGAGTGAATCTCTGGTTCTTCTTTCTACAAATTAAAGGAAAACATTTAGTAATATTTAGTTAATTGTTAAGTTAAAATAGGCCAGCAGTTACTCTGGCAGTTGAAGAAGAAGAACAATATAGTGCGGGACTAGGCCAGGAGAGCACTAAAAGTGGGTTCATGAAGCAGAATTTGAAAAGAGAATAGAAACAAGGTAAGGCCCAGGGACAGATTCTCCCCCTGGGTACTATTAACTGGGGGCAAGTGTTATGGAAGGGCATCATTTCCCTTTAACTTGCCTGCAAGAGAGAACCCAAGCTGTTAGCAATGTAATAAAGTGTGAAAAAGCATGCAGGGAATGACAGGGGGCTTTTTTAGCTGATGAGGACAACAATATTTATATTAAATTAGGTATCTAGTATTAAAATGTGTCTATAAAATAACCAGGAAGGTCCACAAACTTGGAAAGCAAATGTGACTTTTCATATACTTACATTTAACAGTATGTTATAAAATAAGGAGTATGTACTTTCCTATTATTTAGACATTTCTCTTATTTTTTTTATGTTCTGTGACCTTTGTTGCATACCAGCACCTCCTGGTGCCAGATATGGTCTGCAATAAGATGGTTTTCTTTAGCTATTCTTATGCATTATTTAACACACTTTATTATCATAGCCTGTCTATTCCTGCCTTAGTAGAAAGTCCTTAGTGGGGGGTGGAGCGAACTGCCAATGGAGTAGGACGCACAACGTTGCAGCCCCCGCACTGACCATTGATCCGGGGCTAATTCACGGTACAATAACGACTCCCCACAATACCAAACCCAAGCAAATACACCTAAATGGACGCTCTACCATATGACTCATTCCAAAGCCCAGAAAGCAGCGACGGCAGCCAGGAAACTCCAGATGTCCGCATGGCGCGCAGACACGGCTGACTCAGCTCCCGCGCCTCCTCCACCCTGCACTGACGCCATTATGGAATCTCCAGCAAATACCACCGGCAACCCACCTGCAGCACAGTCAGACACTCTACCTACATCAGCATCCCACAGAGGCTCGGGTGGCCAACAACTAGTACTGGCTGCAATGCAGGAAACCAAAATCTCCCTAACAAGTCTCCTTTCAATTCTTAAGCATGATATGCAGAGACTCCGGCACAGGGTGGGAGAGACTAAGCTAGGCCCCTTATAGACTAGGGACAGAGACTTTATCTTTTTTGGACTTACAAAAAAAGAGCAAACTTTATAGAAACAGCTGGACAACAACAGTATGATTTACCCCGCCAAATTAAGGGTAGAAGCTAATGGATCTGTTAAGTTCTTTGACACTCCTAAAGCAGTGGCTGATTGGCTGGAATCCAGATGAACTCGTCGCAAGTATTTTGAACTGCAATATTGACACTGGCCCCCAAAGGTTAATGCAACTCCGTGGCACGTGACAATCCGATGCAATAACCGAACTCGCTGCTTGGATAACCGAGTAATTAGACACCAATATGATGATATTGCATAATGTATTATATGTTTATGACTAACCAGATGGCACCAGATAACTTTTCTCCCCCTCTATCCCCTATGGGGAAAGGTCAACCTAATCAAACATATACTACTCCCCAAGATATTACATATTCTACAACACAGTATGAGTTATATACCCCAGACATTCTTAAAACATAAGAATTCTTAAGACATTCTAAAAATAGTATCATGTTGTCATTCCTATGGTCCTCTGGTAGACCTAAAATTGGCCTCAAAATACTTCAACTCCCTAAGTCTCAGGCAGGCCTTGCACTACCCAACTTCTACCACTATTGTACAGCGGCACAACTAAAATACTTTATGGCATGGATCATACCCCTTCCACCTGAACCAAAAGACACCTCCCTCCTCCTCAAACACTATATGACTAAGAAAAACTACTACATACTTACTTTCATCACATCCTATGACCTTCCTATAATCTACAGTAAACCTTCTACCAGGTGGAGGCACATCCCTCCATGTACAGCAGTATAAAGTTTGGAAGGAACTTGAGAAAAATCTCCAATTTGGTATAACCCTAGATACCCAGAACTAAAGGCATTTGTGGATGCAGACCTCTGGATAAAAAAGGGAATTATATATTTCTCACAAATAATTAAAGAATATGAAATCCTAACATTTGCATAATTACAGGAACGGATACATATTCCCCATTCCTTTCTCTTCAGATACTGGCAACTACGACATTGTTTATGTACTGAATTTGGCAGCTCACTATCCCAGTTCACAAACACCCTATCAAATTGATAAGGAATGGAGGAGAAAGACAAATGGTATCATTGGCATATAAATATATTGCTACCTTTTGCTCCACTCTGGAGTCACCAGCAATACTAGCTAAATGGTTCAAATGCATACCTGAAATAAATTTGGAATATTGGAACGAAATTGATGAAACTCACACCAGAGTCTCAGTATCTGCAAACAAACTTATTCAGTTTAACATTTTGCATCAAGCATCCCTCACTCCCTACCGTATGTCATCCAGGTATACGTCAGAATGCCCCAAATGCCACCATTCCCCAGCTGAATTTCTACATATAATCTGGGAATGCCCTCTAATACACAAATACTGGTCACAGATCACCAAAATATTATCCACCATCCTCCAACAACCAGTCCCATTAGATCCCATGATATGTATACTCGGCCTCAAACTAGAGGAAGACTGGTCGGGCCCACACAGAGTATTTCTCAGAGAGGCACTTTTTCTAGCTAAGAAGGTTATTGTATTAAGTTGGATGGCCACTACCATTTCAACTACACCCCAATGGAAGAGGTTGGTCACAGACAGTACGGCATATAATAGAGTGGTATAAGATTTGGAGACCCTGGTTTACCTATATTGGCTCAATAGGATAATAATAATAATCCTAATAATGAGCATATTCTCCAACAATCACTTGGATAAACTCACTGCAAATAGTTCTCCTATAATAGAAATACCTCTTGGAACATATGCCTTGCTGTCTAGACTTGTGAACCGTAATATAGTATTAAACCATTTTACCGTTTCATCTATATAAATGAAAACACTGTAATCATATAAACTGTATAAACACTGCTTTATTCATGTTATATGCTATTATAACAAGACATGTTCTGTATTTGGAATTTTGTCACAATAAATACAGTTTTAAAAAAAGAAGGTCTTTAGTGAAAAAAATCAGAATCACAACTTTAAACAGACAAATTATTGCAATTTCATACCATCTCTGCTTTCTCTTCAAAGTCACTTTCTTCACTTTTTATTTCTTCATCTGTTCCCTCATCACTTTCCTCCGATGAACTACTCAAGGCTAGAGATAAATATTGCCAATGGTTACAAACGCCGACTGCAATAGACTCACAAAGCAAAAATAGATACACATGTGGCGGCACTCAGACTCTCCCACGAAACGCGTCAGGCAGATTAGATTGACGTGTTTCCATGATTTTAAAATGTATTAAATAAAGGACTGGTTTTACCTCCGTGAGTAGCACTGTTCATTTTCTAAACTTTATAGCCAATGGTTACCTCAACTGTTAAATGTTATGCTTATCTTTTCATGTTCTGTAGTATAATATATAAATATGACTTTGAACTTTTACTATTAACATAAATATTTCCAAACATTATAAATTGGACCTTTGTATAAGTAAACAAACATTTAGAATTATGCATTAAGCAGAAATACATTAAACTGTTATGAGCTTAAAAGGAAAGTCGAAAAAGTTTTAAATATAGGATTACTTTAATAAATACAATGGACACAAAGACTTCCTGTAGCTTTGTCTTCTACATTTAACTGCAATTAAACAGAAATTTAGAGGCAAAAATTAAAACATAGGGAGGGAGGAAAAATAGTTATCCTAAACTCCCCAATGTAAACACAACCGCTCTATCATAAGCAAAACAATATAATTTGTAAACATTCTATAAAGTAATTCGGTGGTATTCAGTTAGATCAAATGGACTTGATGTTTAGTTCTTGAAGATGTTTCAATATTCATTTGACTGGCTTTCTTAATTCAGAATGACTTGTACAGGAATCTGTTGGCATTAAATACCCTGGTATGTGTTTAAGTGTATTTATTGTCATTCTGAATTGAGAAAGCCAGTCGGATGACTAGCCAAACATCTTTAAGAACTAAACTTTAAGAGCAGTGATCTAACTGAATACAACAGATATACCATGACCTGGATGAATGAGAAACCTTCCAAGCATTCTATAAAGTATAACAAAAGTTCCTGAGTTGCTTAAAAAGTGTCACACGGACATATCTGTATATATATATTTATTTTTTTAAATCCTGCTTCTAATCTAAGGAGGTAGGATTTAGCATTCCTAAACTCCTATTGTGCAGTACAAGTACAGCATGGAAAAGCTACCACAAATTGCTTACGCTGACAACTGTCTCCTGGTCCGTCAATTGTATCCGAACTTCCGCACCTATTGTTAAGATAATAGGCCCTTGACTTTCAGGATGGGCAGTTTTCAGCATGAAGGGCATGCATTAGAACTATTTAATGCTGGACATACGTCCTGTTAGGAATACTTAATCCTTGTCACACATCAGTGTCTAGGCCAGTTTCAATAATACTGGTAACCAGCTAAGGCGGCTTATACTAGAGTCAGTGGAACAGGACCACCAACGAGGGAGCAATTTTAAGAAAAAACTTCTATAAAAAAAAAACTATGGATGAAAAAAAAAAAATTAGGGACACTGATACTTAATGGACTAAATGAGCAGTGGAGCTTAAAATGTTTTCTATGATCTGTCATTTCAGTTTACCTTATGATGCTGTGATTTTATTACAGATAACAAAATTGGTTTTTACTGAATATTCGAGGGTAAGAATTTATTGATTTTTTTGTAACACTATGCATTGTGAATCGAACTATTAATCTCAGATGCCTAATATGCCTTTTGTTATTTGGTCTTTACTTGACCTTGAAGAATTTTAATCAATGATGTATTTTTATAAAAATTTGCAATGTGTCACTATTATAGTGATAGCAATGGTCTTGCTTTGGCCTTTTTATGATTTTTGCTCATGAAAGTAGGAAGTTACTATATATCCCTGTGAATTTTATCTGTGACCTATTTTGCCACTTTATCGTTCCATTACGATGTATGCGAATAGACATGATAGCAATAAAAGTCATTTAACAAACAACAAATTGTTAAACAAACAAATAACATGCTACACAAGCAAATGTGTTTAGTAAGTGAACTGCACTAAAGTGCAAGTGACTTACAGTTGTCTTCATTTTCCTCTTTTTCATTAGCAGGAAGGCTTTTTAGAACAGAGTCCACTCCAGGCAGCCTACACCGTCTCTTCTTCCTGCCCTTCCTTCTCCTAAGAATAGAAACTTACTTATTAAAAAATTAAATCTCAAGGGGCCTATACATGCAACAAACCTGCACAGTATTGGGATATTCAGTTATCGTATAATCATCAAATAGTGTAAGGGTAATCAAACAGGTTTTCCCCTTATCAGGCATGTCAAAAACATTTTTCCAATCAATACTGATCATGATACCGAGATTGTACAATGGGTAATTCTTTGTATGGGCCCCATTACTGTTATGGTCAGTTATTCATCTCAGTGGTAGCCGGGTGGGGCAGGGCAGGGCAATTTGTGACCTGCATACAAAGCACGCAGGTTTGCCATGCCACACTTTCCTTGACTGGCAATCTTGCAATTGTTAGTTAACCAGTCCTTACATTATCTTGAGGGGACTTGATTGGGCAGAAGTTTTGTCTACATTATTTAGTAAATCACAACAATGTTCTCTCCCTAATTTTTTACCAGCCGGGTGGCATGAAAAAGTAGCCTGGTGGGCCGCCCGGCCAAAAGATGCTAGGGAGAACACTGGTCTCAGCAATAGAACTTCAAGCAGGAAAGAGTTTTTTTTTTTTAAAGACTAAGGTAGTTATAATATACCTACAGCTAACAATTTGTAAATATTAAACCAATTCCCCAACATTTAAACAAAACATTGGTGCACTGCTGAGAAATACATTGTACAGAGCAGAGCTAAGACCAGGTTCTCTTCACTTTACAAGTGTCACTATTAAAGGGATGATGTTGGGGGGTGGAGCAAGCGCTCAACGGAGTGAGTCGCAAGGTGGAACCGGAGAGACAAGGAGACCCCCATGACTAGGTCCACGGCAGAGAAAGCCGCAAGCGCTGCCAAGACACTACAAAAGTTTGCATGGCGCACTGACACGGAGTCCGCTCCCCCACCAATTCAGGAAGTGACATGGAGGCCGCAGCAGATCTTCTTATCCACGGCCATCCAACTCTCCTACTGACTTACAGTCTTGGCCTTCACCTCCACGTGAGCCTAACACAGGGGACCAACAGGTAATCTTGGCAGCAATCCAGGAAACCAAGATGTCCCTCACTAACATGCTTGAAGAGGTGAGATCTGACTTATCCACTATGAAGCATGATATGCAAAGGGGGGGTTCGACACCAACTGTCTGCCATGTACAATGCTGTTTTAACACCTTACTCTGGGCGTTCCTATAACACCTCTTAGCCACTATCTAATCACACCCTTAACACCTGGCTGTGATATGCTAATTGGGATTTTCCAGGGTACATAATTGCCACAGATTCTTGTACAAGTCATTCTGAATTGAGAAAGCCAGTCGGATGACTAGCGAAACGTCTTCAAGAACTACATTTCATGTCCAGTTGATCTAATTGAATACAACAGATATGATATGCAAAGGCTCAGACAAAGGGTGGGGGAGGCTGAGGATAGGATTAGTAATATAGAGGACAATGTGGCTCCCATGGGCCACAATATAACGAAGCTTTAACGTGAACTAGAGATAACCCACCAAAATTTAGGCGATCTCAAAAAAAGATCGAGAAGACAAAACCTTAGATTTATCGGATTCCCAGAACGTGCTGAGAGTAATAACCCCGCAGACTTTCTTGAAAACTGGCTCAAAATGGTGTTCAAAGAACAACACCTATCTAACACGTTCACCATTGAAAGGGCCCATAGAATCCCTGGACGGCCCCCAGCCCCGGGAGAAAGACCTATGCCCCTTATTGCCAAACTTCATAATGGGATACCATTTTGGGACTGATCCGCACGACTGGTGATATTAAATTTGAAAATACTGTGATAAAGTTCTTCCCTGACTGGGGGTGACTTTTGGGGAGGTTAAAAAACTACTTCAACATGCAAACATCAAATATAGCATGGCCTACCCAGCAAAGCTAAGAGTCGACTGGTCTACCCACTGATCCCCCCCCCCCACAGTTTGTCCCTAAAAAGTCTGACCCTATCAGCAAGGGACACTTCTCGCTAAACTCCCTCTAAACTGTTCTGCAGAAACAGCACACAATGTGCACCCCCCAAGTTCTCATAAACCTATATTGGGATATAATTATTTCCCGGTTATTGGTTGCTCCTTTACCCTTTTGTTTCCCTGGTTCAAAATCTCAACTTTGGATATGAATAGGGGTAATCGCATTGTAACACAAGCTCCAAGGTTATGGTACCAAATTTGGACTCACATTATATGTATAACATTAGAGATTAAACCATTGTTATGGCCTCTTAAATCAATAGATATATATGGACCAATGTAATTGGTAAACAATAAAATATTTCTTCTGTTTTTAAATCTCCAGGCCGGGACATGGTTATATCCCTGCTACTGGTGATTCCTTTCCTACCCCCATCCACAAAATCCCTCACCCTCTTGTCTCCCCTGTTTAAAACCTCAATTCTGAATATGACTAGGTGTAATCACATTGTAACATAACCTCTATGGCTTTGGTACCAAATTATGTTTATATATTATTAGAGATTAAACCTCTGGAATGGTTTATAATATCCATTGTGTATATATGGACAAAGGTAATGTGCTACGTAATACTGTAGACACCTAGAATTATTCTACCCTGTCAACTGTGAGTCCCTCTCTAAATGTTAGAACTCAACGTGGTGTAGTCGTGTACCCAGATATTCCAAATAATAAGCCGCATCAACATTGTCGCAGTAGCTTCCCTTTTATCCCCCCCCCCGCAAAAAAACCTTTCCCCTGCCTTCCTGGGCTTACTGATACTCACCTTCACTTATCCCCAACCGGATGTTGCTGAAAGATAAAGAGATACGGAGAATCTCTTTAATTGCTTAAAATCTTATAGAAACATTCAAGCAAATATTATAAACCCATGCTACCCTTGCTACTTATGGTTGCATTGCCTCACCATTTCCAATGATTTTGTAAATATTGCAGTGCAAGCAATCAATAAATTTAGCAATGATTTTGCCCAACTTTTTCAGCACAAAAATGAAAGCCTTTTCATTGTAGCTGTAAATATGTGCAAAAGACCACAACTTGTAATCACACATGTATTAATGGTCACAAGGTTTGTTACTACATTGCAGGAATGCAAGTTGTGATAGGGAAATTATTTGCACTTCCCCTTGTATTTTATGTACGGCATAAATAACAGCCCAGTGATGAACTACATTTTTTTTCTAGTCATTGTAGTAACCTATTTACTATAGCAGTGGTGACGATTCTATGGCACGCGTGCCAGAGGTGGCACTCAGAGCCCTTTCTGTGCACAAACAAATTCACAAGAGTTTGTTACTAGAAAGGCGAGAGACATGCCTTTCTGGTAACGAGAGATCAAAACAAGTTAGATTCACTCTAGCACACCAAGGCTGGCAATTGCCAATATTCAGTAGGTGCAATCCTCACAACACCATCTCAAACAACCTCAAATAAAGTGAGAGGACCACATTACATCAGTGTATATGTATTGTGCAAACAACATTCAATGTTAACTTATAATCAATTCTATCCACTGTATCTGTGTCCGTCTATCTGTTTTGAGTTGTTTTCTCTGAAGTAACACTCAGTTATTCATGTTAAACAATCGTGTTGACACTATGCAATATAAGTGGGTTTTGGGCTGCAGTTTGGCACTCAGGGGGAGATGCAATATTCCAGTATCTCAACTGTCCTGCACTTGTGCTTGCGATGTAGTATCCACTTTGTGACGTGTTATTGCATCGTGTTTATGTGAGAGGTAAGATGCAACCTTTTGCACGGCTTGAAAGCCACAAATGAAAAGGCTTTAATTTTGGTGCAAAAAACGTGTGCAATGATCATTGCATCGCTTGCACAAGCTATTTAGAAAAGTGTTTGGAAAGGGTGCAAGCGATGTGATGGGTTGCAGCAAAATTAACACCATTTTTACTAGAATAACCTGAATAATAAAATTTTTATTAAATATCCCTGTAAGTATGTTCTCCCCTTGCAATTTAATTTACGTCCCCTTGTGAAGTTCTCATTTCTTCCCTTAATGGTATTCTGTGGTACTTAGTTAGATCAACTGGGCTTGAAGTTTAGTTGTTGAAGATGTTTCAATAGTCATTAGACTGGCCATTTACAATTCTGTTTTGACACCTACCCTGGGCATATGCTTGTGAGGTTCTCATTCATCCAGGTCATGGTATATCTGTTGCATTCAATTAGATCACTGGACTTGAAGTTTAGTTCTTGAAGACGTTTCGCTAGTCTCACCGACTGGCTTTCTCAATTCAGAATGACTTGTACAAGAATCTGTGGCAATTATGTTGCCTCAGTGCTTCTTATAATCAACACTCTTAGCCACTACCAATCACGCCATACACTTGCTGTGATATGCTAATTGGGATTTTTCAGGGTACATAATTGCCACAGATTCTTGTACAAGTCATTCTGAATTGAGAAAGCCATCGGATGACTAGCGAAATCAAGTCCAGTTGATCTAATTAATACAACACTTACCCTGGGCAGTTTTGATAACACCTCTTACTACAGCATCAAACACCTTGCATTCAGAAGGTCCCTGACAAGTCCCAACTGAATACCAAAGATATTTAAGATAGACCCAAATGTTATATTTGCATTTCCTACCCATTTTCTATTTGGACTTTGAAGTATATTTATAGAATTTGCCTTATATATATATAGATATACTGAAAAATGTGCCTGCTGAAAATTATCTCTACTGTAAAAGTTAAAATGGAGCTCATTTATAAATATGCCCCTATATTCTTTTTAGGAAGCAAAATATAGGTTTTTTGTTAGACCACAATAACATTTGGGCAAGCTTAATTTCAATGTACCTTATCGGTCAAATCAATGAAGGTCCATAACATAGCAATGGGCATTATGATACCAGCTACTTAACATTTTACCTACCATGACAGTTTGTCCCTGTTGGTTTGTCATTCTAGGTGATGATTTTTCTGGGGCAGAACAACTGGGAAATCTGGTAGTTATATGCATAGATTATATAGTACATCATGTGATTTTATTTATTTTTCATTGCCTGTTTCCTATTGTTTTCCATATATATTTCAACATTTTTTATAGTTTTGAACAGCTATTAGCTCCTGATGGAGAAGGGGAAGCTGAAATTCTAACACGCTGTTTGAGGCAGTTACTTTTGTCAACAAATGGAGGTCAATTAATGAGTGAGTCTGTGCTGAGCTAATCTCAAAAAAAAGGGGCAGCAGTAAAAAGAGCAAAAGGGACTGTAATAGTATTAAACAATATTGTACTGCATTTCCACTGAGCTTTAACACCTTTTGAATAAAAGGCTCAGTGGAAGCTCATTGGTGGAAAGGAGAGGGGTTTAATTATGCACCTTTGGCAGTGTCACTTCTTATGTAAATAAAAAGGGAAAGTGCTCCTACATTATCAGCTGGAAAAAATTTACCACAAGCTGGTTTTGACATTGTTATAAGGGTGCTATCACCCAAATAGAGAAAAACCAAAAGTACCTGATGTAATACCAAGTTGGCATTTTTTAAAGAATTGGGGCTTACAGTGTTTCCAAAGAGTTTTTTATAGTCCTGTGCACTCAATGCAGTAAGAGGTGAACTTTTGTGCCCGTTGTTTACCAGCCTAAGATCCTGCAATGTACTAAACACTTTGGTGATTTAAGTTCCGTGTTTATAGGTACGCAAAACATAACTAAAATGTATATGGCATTGGATGCACTGCACAAAGTCCCCAAAAAAGTGAAAAACCCATGCTAACCTCCTTGTACACCTGGTACACTCACTATTACATTAAAGCTTACAGTATCACGGTATCTTCCTGTAAGTGCTTAGTTAATTATTGCACTACTGTTAAACTGGCACCCTAACTTACCCCACTCTCGTGATGCAATAATTGTTGCACATTGACTGCATTGTGGGAGCGCAGAATATAAGGAGCGTTGGGGAGTAATATTGCACTGTTCCCATAGTTTGCAATAGATAATAGTTAACTCAAACTTTAAGCGAGAGAAAGAGGCATTGCACTGCTTGTGTACTAGATTGTAATGATTCTACCCACACCACAGTGCAGGTTTTTACTATAGTACCACTACAGAAAACAGTAACAAAAGGGGGTGACAACAATGTTATATTCACATAAGAACAAAAACACTATTTAATATGGTCACTTTGGTCCAGTGACTAGAGATGGACTAGAACTAGAACTCGAACGTGATTTGAGCCGAACTATTCGAGTTTGAACGGACTCGGACTTCTCGGACTATCCCGGACCCGTATTTTCGATATTTTCCAACTTCCGATAATTATCGAACTTCGAGGGGTGCAAATATGCGAGTACAATGTCTTTTATACCAATACGTGAGTAAATATCGAATTCTCGAATCTGCGAGTAAAATGTCTATTATACCTATACATGAGTAACTATCGAATATCGAATCCGCAAGTAAAATGTCTATTATACCAATACGCAGTTAAATATTGAATTCTCGAATCCGCGATTTAAAATGCTATTATACCAATACGCGAGTAATATCGAATATCAAATCCGAGTAAAATGTCTACTATACCAATACGCAAGTAAATCGAATTCTCAAATCCGTGAGTAATGTCTATTATACCTATACATGATTTAATATTAAATTCTCGAATCCGCGATCGTTCATGGATAATTATCGAATGTTCGAACACGAGAGCTCAAATAGCTCGCGTGAGAGTAAAATCGGGTTTTCGAAAGTCCTGGATATTTAACGTGTTACCTAGACTATTTCCCAGGTCCCACAGCCATTTACATTAAGTTACCATTGATATTTTAATTGTATTTCATTCGAACATTTCAAACTATTTGACTCCATTTGACTTTAATGGGTCCATTTTCGAACTTTCCATATAGTTCGAAAGTGCCATTCTACCAGTGACTTAATTGTGTTAATTCAATGGACTAAAGGAGAATGTGATTTTTTTTAAAGCAGGTACCTGGGACAGGGAGGTAAATCAACAATTCCTACCTCCGAATATCATTTCAGTGAGGAGGAAGCACATGTATCTGCCAGCTTCCCCTGGGTTCAGCGCTAATCTTTAATACAGAAAATCCCTGGACACTAAATGGATATGCACAAAAAAAATTTCTTCATGCTGGCACTCCTCACTGAAATCATCCTACCTCTCTGAGAGCAGGAGGTATATACTGTAAAAAGTATATTTTTACAGTTTTGTCTATTAATTTTATAAGGGTTTTGACCTGACATTTACCTTATGATTCATTGTTGATCTGGCAGATCATGTAAGATATTGTTTTTCAGGTCTTGCATGGCAGTAGTCACAAAATGGGTTAACCTCCCTGTCTGCTCCAGTGACAGGCCCCTCCCCTAGCTAATAAAAAGCTCTGATTGGCACCCTTACCTCACCTTTTTCTTTCCTGTGTTTGCAGGAGTGACAGAGTTCTCTTTGCTCACCATAAACCAATATATGGGTCTTCCTCCCTATCCTAGCACTGAGTCTGCACCTAAAAGCATGCGATATGCAGAAGAGAGAGGATGTGCACCAAGAGTTTATTTTTCTAATTTGGCTGAATTTTTCACACGCACACAAACCCTCATGACACTCCTCACCGCATCCCGGAAATGTTGTGAAAATTTTAAAATCTCTGCGTCCTCAGCCTCTGGCTCCGAGTCTGTTCATTTCTGCTTGCTGCAGTGACACTGTGTACCATCCAGTTTCCCTCTGCCTTTCTTTTATAGAAGAACACAGTCCTTGCCACAGAACATACCCTGGCTCTTAAGTATCCAATGGATAAAAGGGAAGATTTCTTCTTAAACAAATTTACACATTATTTTGGGTGCAGCAATTCATCCCCCTTTTTACAATCGTAAACCTAATAGAGCCAACAAGTTCTGGATAACAGAATTGGAAACGTATCCCTTTAGCAGAAATGGGGCACACAATTTATGGATCTGATTGCCACACATGCTCACAAATCATCAAACAATACTTGGAACTGTCATTCGGTGGAACCAACTACTATATATCTTCCTTCCATATCTTCAATTCAAGAGTGCTCAGGAATGTTGCTCAAGACAAGCCACAGTGATAGCAATCCTTCCTTGGTGAGGCTTGGGTATTGAAACCAAAATGATGGAAAACAGAGGCCTGTCAAATGACACAATAAATCACTGTTGGCTGCCAGGAAATTCTAGATGTCAAAACAGATACTACAAGATCTGGGAGTGCTTCTGTGCTTGGTGTAATCCTAAGAATTTTACCTCTAACATTATTGGAGTTGAAAACCATCCCAGTATTTCTCCAGGAAGGTTTACAAAAAAGTTTGGACATCCTAAACTTCACGTGACCAATATTGTCTGTCATACAACCTCTTATTATCAGATTTCTCAAGGGGGTCAAACACGTTACACCCCAGATCAGAGCAAAACCACCTCCTTGGGGTCTGTCTTTGTCCTCCATGCTCTTCAAGAGGCACTGTTTAAAGGCTATGTCCACCCTAAAATTTAATATTTTATGTTGTCCCCCATGTCCCCCAGCCCAACCCGCTAATTTTTAATTTCAGAAAGCCCCCCAACTCTACTTACCTCCCCTCTTTCCTTCGCTGCGCTCCCGGCCCTCTGCTTGCGGGAAATCAAGCAGAGGGGCGGGACCGGCAGCCGCCTGTGATTGGCTGACGGCAGCCATCACGGACGCGGCTGCCGGCAGCTCACGTCCGCGTAGGAAAGCGGAGGAGGTAAGTAAAACATTGGGGAGCTTTCTAAAATAAAAAAGTATGCGGTTGGGGCTGGGGGACATGGGAAGGCTGTGTTAAAGGAATAACACTAGGGGGAGGGATAGCAGAACGGGAGGAGAGGGAGGGGAGAGGGAGGGTGAGGGAGGGGGGAGAAGGGCTGCAGCACGCATGGCAGAAATCTCCGGGAGGCCAGGTAGCAGGCAGTGTCCTATATGGACCTGCTAGCCTCCTGGTGGTCAGTTTTTGGGACTTTGGGGGGGGACTACAGGAGAACCAGATGGAGCTGGGATGTGAGGTAAGGATTAAACTACACTACATGGTGGGCCAGTAGTGTTGGGGGATTATAGTTTTGGGGGTGGACATGCCCTTTAAACCATCAGATGTGTTCAATCAGGGAAATATTTAATATATATCTAACCTTTTTAGTGGCATAACATCTGCCAGAAGAATCTCTGAAATCAGAACACTGAAATGTTCACAACCCTTATTAACTTCTTCTCAGAAAAAGTAGTACTACAACAGACCATCCTCTATCCTTCTACCAAGGTAATCTCTCTCTTTCATATCAACCAAGACATTGTGCTCCCCACACAACAATCATCTCAGGCTATGGAAAAATATTTCCTTACACCCTGGACATGGGCAGAGCTTTGGCCTGCTACATTGACAAAGCCAAGAAATTCAGGAAAACAGATTTCCAATATTATTAATGGAAAAAGGAAGGTTTCCAGTCTTCCAAGACAACCATAGCATCTTGGATATCATCCTATATAAGGCAACCATACACATACATGGTAGAACCTCAACCTTCTAGGGTTTGGTGCACTCGACTAGTGCATGGAAGCCTTGGGCCTTCATGGTCAACACCCCTAACCTTCTTGGCCAACTATAAACATTGTGCTCAGATAGTCATTTAAAGGCAGAAGAGTAAGAGGGCCAATCAGAGCTTTTTATTACATGGGGAGGGCCTGTCTTTTGAGCAGACAGGAAGATTAACCCATTCGTGACCACTGCCATGCTTAGAACAGGAACATTAAATCTCGTAAGCATGAAAGGATTTTCAGTCATTCTTACTGGAGTACAATAATTATATCGTTTCTTTAAACAGAATATGTATTTTGAGCTGTTAATGTTCCCAGTATAACATTTTTTACTATATACTAATTAGCAATGCCCTTATTAAAGAATGCTGGGAACACACAAGTATGTCAGTTAATCATGCCAAAGCTGAAATGAGCCCAAAAGAAAAAGAATAAAAATAGTTTTAAATAGAATATTCTTTTATCTTGTAACTAGCCTTTAATTAATTATGGACACAGCCCTAAAGCAATATTCTAGCTTTACTAATCACCTAAAATTACATGCAAGTGAATAGTAAATCATTTTATTAAGAACTCTTACATTTTATCTATTTGAACTTTATTACAGTTTTCTAAAATGCCCTAATTTTGTTTTAACATAATAATTAATAACTATTACATTGTGATGCTTCCGTCAGACCTTGGCATTAAAGTCAATGCTAATATGTGCAGTGACACAAGTGAAGACCTAGATCTGTCCATTTAAACATGTATTGCATTCTACAATGTAATTGAAATAAAGATTCTGGGAGGCACTTCTAAACCTCCCACTTCTGGCCCGGGGGTGATACCAATGGAAAGAAATGCTTCTTAAACAGCGTAAGTGCAGGCATAAGCAGCTCAACCCAGGGGTGAGGACCTAGGTATATATCAGGTATATAAACCCCCTGGGTAATACTGGGGTGAGTACTCACCCAGTAGGTACATTCTTAGCAAAATCCTTTTATTGTAAATAACAATGCAGAAAAACTTTAAGGTGCAAGAAGTAAATCTATTGTGAAACATATTTTTAGAATCACAAAAGCAATTTATTTAAAGGGGTACTAATGTTATATATAGCCACCGCAATTCCTTACCTTCCATTCCTCATTGCTCCTTCTTCGGTCTGGCACTTCTTGTGTTTCTTCCGGCTATCTTTGGTCATTTTCAGATATTTCTTCCTCCTGCTCTTTGACTATTTCTGGAGCACTTTGTTTATCTTTCTCACCGCTTACAGTTGATTTAGCTATCCTTTTTAAGTTCTGTTTCCTGTTCTTCCTTGCCTGTTATAGCTTTTTGTTCACCCTCTTTGGTTCACCTGTTCTAACATTTGCTTACCCCTGATTATGATTCTTCACTTCCTGTCCTGACCTCTGCCAGTTTCACACTTGTCTATCCTACTACTCTCTGCTATCGGTGTCAGTATTCCAGCAGCCCTCTGATTAGTGCCCTCTTCCACCTAGTTTTGTTTGACTTCTTGAGTTTACCAGACCTCAAATACCTTGCTATCTAAGACCCGGGGCAACTGTGACTATAGGTGAAGAGAGTGGGAGATTGGGGTATCTGTGCTGAAGGGATACTTGGTCATTTCAGAGCATTACACTCAATTGTGAAAATTAACACAAAAAAACAAAAAGAAAAAGGATGTAGGAGACACACATTCTTCTTCAGTGGTTCTATAGAGCAAGATTGTCTGCTTTATGAGACCACAGCAGCTGATATCGTCATATTTGAAGCAACTATGAGTAGGTGAAGATAAGGGTATGTCCCCTATCTCCCGAGATTATTTTTTCCCTTTCCCATTCTTTTTCTTTCCCCCATAATTTTAATAGTTCTATGCCCCTTTAAGATAGCATAATTACAATATAGCTTGTAATTGTATGTTATGAATTGTAAGCTTCCCAGAAGGGAAAAAAAATGCTGCTTTTAAATAAAAAAATAGCTGCAAAGCAGACAATTATTGTGCAGTATTGCTGTGTGATTTTTGTATTTGATGGGTAATTACAATGTATAAATGTGCTATTACCGTATATAAGTATAATTTTTGATGTATGAAGTTGTCACCTCATAAAACCAAATAAATATGTATCTTCTCAACACAGTACAATTGTCTAAAATTAACACTATTCAAGAAAATAAGTAATTAAAATTATAATGTCAATTAATGATAACAGACTGTTTCTTACTTATTTGCAAACTTCTATATACTTCTATGTTTTATAGACAGTAAAAAAAAAAACAACAACATTTTATAACCTTCGAGAGAAATGTAGGCTAATGCATGAGACTGAAAGTGCTGGTTTTCTTATGAAATAAGGAGCGGTTTTACTGAACATGAATAAAAATAATTCTACTCTACTTGAAGAGCAATCTGGTGTTAACTTTGCGTATAAACAAACAATCAACAAGCTCTTCCTCTGAAATTTCTATACCATAAAAATGTTAAAAATCTAGCGAGAAAAATCAATATACAGAAGTCAAAAAACCATTCTCAGGAATTTATAAGATTTAATTATAAATCTATATCTATCAATTCTATCTACAGTATTATCTGTCTATCTATCTACAGTATCTATCTGTCTGTCTGTCTATCTAATACATACACACACACAAATATATTAATATATAGTCTTTACAATCTGTCCTGATCAAACTCTCAACCTACAAATCACTATTTAATTTCATTAAGCTTACAAGTTTTTAACAGTAAGTAGAAAAGTATATGTGCATATATAATTTATGATTTACGAGAGATGTTGATTTGTCCCATGTACTATAAAAAGCCAAAAAGCCATCAATATATATAGAAAAGAAATGGATACAAATGTGGCAGCACAGCTGCAAAACTTAATTACCTTCCACGAGGTGCGTACTAATCTGGAATAAACTCAAGCTCTGGGTACTGAATCATGAATGTAGATGAGTAATACGATAGCGCTACTCTCGTGGAGATAATAAAAGTCATAAATTTTATTTGAACATCTGAAAAAACAAGATTGGTACAAACAATACAGGAGTACGATCACCCTCCAAAGAGTTACCCACCTTACGCCTCATACGAAACCCACAATTCCTTTTGAATGTCATTTGCACATTTTTCAATCCTACTACAACTGCAAAGCCCTGTAAACAAGTTCTTATTCCTAGTACATCACCACATATAGGATAGAAAGGTGTTTAAAAAGGTTATTGGTATGTATTTAAAGAGTTTAAGGTAAAAACTAATTGTATTGGTTTCTTTATATTGGGAAGGCCACAAATGTTTATCAAACTTCTGATTTATAGAACCTTTCCTTTTATTTTGAATATCAGCTTCCTGATGCCATAAGGGCCATTGCTCATTTCTTATGTACTAGTAATAATTGGTAAGAAAGTAATTGTAAATACATTTTTTAATTAAAGACAAATAGTTTGTGAACTGACTCTTGTCACAGGTATGGTGGTAAGCACATCCAGTGAGCTATGGTTTATTCCAACCAAGATATGGCAGTTTAAAAAAACTAGATACAATTTTTTTTTGTCTTCTTTCCCAAACAACAGACTTTCATGTGGGACTCTAAATCTGTATTAAAGCAGCCTGCCATTTTTCCTTATGAAATTCTGCCAAGACAGAAACCATTTCTGTGCCAAAGTACAGCTAAAAAAAATCCCACATTCAACTGCATCATGACTGGCTCATATTGCCCTTTCTGGGACTCATCCCCTTCAACACCTGTATATCTGTGTATTTTAACTAGATATTCCTTTTATTATTTATTATAGTGTTTCCAAGCAGATTTGTTTGAGAGAAACCTGAAAATCCACCAGAGAAAACTAATCAAACACATTGTTATAGGAAACAAAGAGTAATAACAACATTGAAAAACCTCTACAAATCTAGAAATTAGTGGACACATGAACTTTCTGGTACAGGGCGGTCTGTTGGTGTTTTTATAGATTTTGGCATTGATATGTGTTCCCCAGACCATATCCCAGGTCCCTGGGACATTTACAGTAAGTTACCATGTTATCTATACCTTTTCAGATCCTTCGGATTTTTTAACTCCCATGACTGCATTATTCATGGGTCTATTGTGCGGTCTTTTGCGAGATTTTCGGGTTGCAGTTAGATACATCAGATTGGTTCATGCAGATTTATTACACAGGCAAACATTTGAACTTTTTATTGATCATTATTCATCATATATTCCTTATTTACAAAGGCCAGGATTAGCTCAGTATTGCAATAGGCCTGAAAAAGGGCAAGGAATATTTAGGGAAAATAGAACACTATTTAAATATTTTTTATCAAATACATAATATGGGGGGCATGGCGAAATGCAATATTGGGAGCAAAATGAGCCCAAATCTGTGTAAACCACAGCTATCTATTATATATTGGATTACGTGTTTTACACTGAGTCTGCGTCATTTACAAAAATGCTCATAAATACGAGGTGCAGGCGATGTGAGCCCTCCTTAGTAAAGTTTTGCACTGCTATGTAGCATGACAGTTTACGCCATTGAATAGGAGGTGTAAGCAGGCCCAGTAAACCCACGATGTACTAAATCTCGCACAGGATTTTCCATCACGGACTTGGGCAGGTAAGCTGCGTTGGCTTACAATATTGCATCGCCCCCATGGTGAATAAATGTAGCCAGATCCTGCTGTACATTATAATAAGTTACTTACTGACTACTGCATGTACTAAGAAAATTTTCAGTCATGTACAGACTGCATATAGAATTATCAATAGTGTACTTTAATTCTTTTGTCATGATATTAATAGAATCAGCCACTGCTTACTCTCTATTGAAAATAATAAAATCCATGAAACAACTGATGCATTTTTTGATTGATGTTAATTATAATGTCTCTCGCCATTAATAAACGATTATTTATTCACTGCTGTTAATTTATCTTGAGTCCCCCTTAATCGTAATAAAATAAAACAATGATTTTCAATTCCTGTACAGAGCATGAAGGAATGTTCTCACTACTGCCATTTATTTTTTTGTTGTCTGCCTGTGTTATGTGTTTTGACACAATTATGGTCAGTATAATGTAATATATTCTTACATATGCAGGAAACATTCCATGTCTCTGGAGATACTGTTTATCAAGAAAGAAGATTGGACCACATGAAACTTGTTTTTTTATTGCTAAGCACATTATGTTGAGATGTGTTATCAGTAATATTACTTTACAAACAAAAATGCTTTTCCAGTCTTTGTCCTTGGCTCCTTTCTTCTGTTGTAAAGGTCTTGTGATGTGTTGCTTTGCAATTTAAAGACAGCTAAATCTATGTGTACTGGCCTAGGAAGCAGCCTGTACCGTAAACCTTTTGCCTTCATTCCTCACAACATTTGTGACTGGAAAGGAAAGCTAATGTAGGTAGTGACCCCCTCTAAGCAAACATCAACACTTTCAGGGCTGTGCATGGAAGCTGGAAAACATGAAAACATATAAGTCATTGTTCACTTTGAATCCTCAAAGCAATTGCTGAGGTTTGTACCGTGTTAGCCATTAGTAAGAGAGAAAAAAAGTAGAGCTGCGATACCTTTTATTGGCTAACTAATGAAGATTGGATGTTACAAAAGAAACTGAGAAATCACAAACTTATATACACATTGGGACAGTAAACATCAAAAATTGAACAGATGACCAGGTACAGATACAGACTCAGGAGGGGGGGGGGGGTGAGGGAAAAAACCTAGTGGAGGTATGAATGGGCCCAAGAGGAAGCTGTAATAATGTGAGAACAGTGTCCTTTGAAATGGAAAGTTCCTTTGAATGTATAACAGTACAAGACAGTATCCTGGTGAGTGGGTTAGTCTGGGGGGGATGTAGAATAAGTTGATATTTGGCCATTAAACTCATGTCCCTATTTGGCCGTTCAGGGAATTAAGTTTCTGAATAAATTTGTATCCATTCCTTACACTGTTTTTGATTGTGAAAATGCCCAAAAGAATGGTGATCTTGAGGTCTTTCATACTGTGCGCTCTTTTACAAAAGTGCTCAGCCACGCACGATGGTAACCTATTTCTTTGCTGAAAATGATCGGTTTTCTTGAGTGTTTGGGGTGGAAGCTGTCATTCTAAGGTATGTGCTGCAGTTTTAGTTTAATGGTGGGTGGAAGTTGTAATTCCTATGGAAGGAAAGCATTTCTTCCTCGCTTTTAGTCCAATAATAGTATAGTATAGTATTTGAGGTTGAATAAAGACATACGTCATCCAGTCCAACCCATCTAGCAATATCCTATTTCCTGCCTAACTGTTAAGGAAGGCAAAAAAACCCCACCAAATTTATGAAGGGGGAAAAAACTTCCTTCCTGACTTCAAGTGGGCAATCGGAAATTTCCCTGGATCAACTCTACTTTATGTACAATACCAGTAACTTGAACATTCCTTTTTTTTGAAACTCATCCAGCTTTTTTTTGAAACTGACCAATGAACCTGCCATAACAACGTCCACTGGAATACAGTTCCATAGCTTTAACGTTCTCACGTGAAAAACCCTTTCCGAGCTTGAAGCCTAAACCTTTTTTCTTCAAGTCTTAAGGGATGTCCTCATGTCTTTGACGTGTTCTATTGGTAAACAATGCCCCAGATAGTTTATTGTATGGCCCGTTAATGTATTTATACACAGTAATCATTCCCCACGCAAGCGCCTTTCTCCAGCTACATAATTGTAACTTTTCCAATCTCTCTTCATATTCAAGATCCCCCAATCCCCTTATTAATTTAGTTGCCCTTCTCTGAACCCTTTCCATTTCAAATATGTCCTTTTTTTACACAGGATTCCAAAATTGCACTGCATATTCCAAATGAGGCCTTACCAATGCTTTGTAAAGAGGGAGAATAACATTTCCTCCCTTGAATCCATACCTCGCTTTATACAAGACAATACCATGCTGGCTCTGGTGTTGCCACCTGGCACTGCTTGTCTTTAAGTTGTTATCCACCAAAACTCCAAGATCCCTTTCCAACAGGGATTCACTCAACACAGAGCCATTTATAGTATAGTAGCACAAGGATTTTTAAGTCCAAAATGCATCACCTTAAATTTATCAACATGAATTTCATCTGCCACTTAGCAGCCCAATGTGACAATCTTCTCTAAATCCCCCTTCAACATGCACATCCTCTGAAGTTTTTAATGGTCAACAAAGTTTTGTGTCTTACAAACACAGAAACCTTGCTGACAATAACCCACTTCTAAATCATTAATAAATAGATTAAATAGAAGCGGCCCCAACACAGAACCCTGTGGCACCCCACTTGCACTTATAGTCCATAATGATGAAGCCCATTTACAACTACTCTCTGCATCCTATTCATTAACCAATTAATGATGAATTAAATTAATGAAGAATATCATCTATGTAACAAAGGTAAGTCATTGGTTAAGTGTTACAGGAGGATAGAAAATCCTCCTCCAGGTTTTACATGCTGCAATGCCATCTTGATGAGGGATATTTGTATATAGGCCTCCACATCCATTGGGGACAAAATTGTCTTTAACAGGAATGGGACAAATTGCATTAACAGGAACGGAACCTAATGCAGTGAGTTTATTCAGCAGGTTTTTGTGTGTCCTGAATGGTGCTGGGTGTTTTCTTTACTAGGGGTTTAAGGATGCTTTTTTACTCCAGCTTGAGATGTTCTCTGTCAAGAGTGCCAATTCATGAGATAATGGGTTGTCTGGACATCCCTCTTTGTGGATTTTGGGGAGTGTTAGAAGCAGCCAACTTTAGGCTTGTCTGAATAAGGGCACTATTTGGTCTCTAATGGTCTTAGGTAAGTTATTATCAAGCTTTGAGTTTTTTTTATATTTGGCTCCAGGGTCCTCCTGCAGTTTGCAGTAGTGTGCAGGGTTGGATAACTGTCTGTGAGCTTCCTATGTAGCTGGTGTATTCATGATGATCATGCCCCTCCTTGTCTGCTGGGTTTTATGATGATGTTTTATTTTCCCTCAGTGTGCAAATTGCTTCTGGCTCCTGTGAGGTGATGTTATGTATTCGGATCAGGTTACTGTCCAGGATCTCTATTCCCTTTACGGGAAAACAGTCTATGTTTTGTCGAGGGCAGGATGAGTCCAGATTTGGGTTTGAAATGATGATTCTTGGTGTATCTGATGTTCTGTCCAGGTGTCTGGTTGATTTGTGTGGATGGAGTCCTCTTTGTCATGAAATAATTCTTTCAGCCGAGTTTCCTGAAGAATTCCTCCATGTCGCTGCACCAAATAATTTTGTCTATGGTTTACCATGGGCAAAATGATAGTCCTTTAGAAAGTACTGACATCTCAGCCTCACTGGGTGAGTATGACGACAGGTTAATTACACAAGTTTGTTTTGATTAGCAGTAAAGTGTCCTAGATGATATTCTCACTATTGACTGAATAATGGAAGGAAGTAATTCTCCTTCCACCTAACCATTAAACTAAAACTTGACTACTCATATCAACTTTCTGGACACCACAATAAAAATACAAGGGAACACCTAGTGACCCTGATATACTGCAAGCCAACCAGACAGACGCACATACCTAGGAATGACAGCTTCCACCCCAAACACTCGAAATGAGTTCATTAAACAGGATCAATCCTAAAACATGGGCAATGAAATCTAAAGGGCCATCTATCCCACACAAATGTTCAGATACAAATAGAAAGAAAACTGCAACCGTTCACTGTATTCACTACAGTCCCACACTGGAGATCCTATCCCAAATCATAAAAGAACTCCATCCCCACTACAAAGGGATGGACAGATTGAAAAACCATATTTCCAGTGCATACTGGCATATCTGACAGCCCCCTAATTGGAAATGCCTACTGGTACACAGCTCCCTGGGCAAAGCAACAATCATGGCACTTCCCCTGCCAACAACCTAGATGTGAAACCTGCGCGCACACATCCACACACAACAGACACAATATATATGCCACATTGTAAACAAATTCATCAAATTAAAGTATTCTCCTGTGGTTCTGCCAATGAGGTTATCTAATAATGTGCATGAAATGCCCTAACACAGGTTCTATGTGGGAGGAAACAGGACAAAAACACTGCACAAACGGATGAACTCTCATAAAATTCAACACTATGCATGGATTAACGGTATGCACCTTTGGCAGAGCACTTTTGTAAAAGAGGCCACAGTATGAAAGACCTCAAGATCACCAAAAACGGCCAAATAGGGACTGAGTTTTATGGCCAAATATTCAACTTATTCTACATCCCCACCCAGACTAAACCCACTCACCAGGATACAGTCTTGTACTGTTTATACATTTCAAAGGACACTTTCCATTTCAAAGGACACTGTTCTCACATTATTACAAACATCTACTTGGCCCATTTCACACCTCCACTACTGTTTTTCCTCACCCCCCCTTCCTGAGTCTGTATCTGTACCTGGTCATCTGTTCAAATTTGTTTGAGTGTTTACTGTCCCAATGTGTATATAAGTTTTGTGGTTTCTCTCAGTTTCTTTTGTAACATCCAGCCTGATGAAGGGGGCTAGGACTCCCAAAAGCTTGCTGAATTTTTTAACCTAGTTAGTCAATAAAAGGTATCACAGCACTTCTTTTTCTTCTTTTGAATCCTCACTAACTGAGTCCAGTTGATCCCAGTCATCGATTTACTACATCTACGGTATTTTCACTACATCTACGGTATTTTCCCCTCTTCTAGGTCCTTTACCAAACCATAAACACATAGAGACTATGCTCCAGTTCACAGAGGAATGCTTGGTAGGCCTTTCTAATGCATGTCACACCATGCTTTGGCTTCCGTTTACTTTTTTTTTATCAAACCATCAAAAGTCTTATGATAGTGGACCATTTAAGTCTTTAATTATGAAGTCACATTACTGCAGGCTGACAGGGGCAGAACAACATGCTGCCTATAGATCTTTCTGATCTTGCTTTAAAAGTCTTTCTTGTACAGTACATAGAAATCTTTCTAAAAAACTTGATTAAAAAGATATTAAAAGGCATGTCCCCCCCAAAAACAGAAATTCTCCCCCACTGCTGGCCTACTGTGTAGTGTGTAAGTCCTAGAAAGTAAAGAGTAGGAGCCTGGCTAGAGGGAATGTTTCCATCTCTGGTGTGTCCTCTGAGAGGTTTCTGTCGGCTTGCTCAGTGGCAGCCCTCTGCCACCTTTCCTCCCTCCCCCGTCCTGTTAGGTTTCTGTGCCCCCGAGTGTAAAATCCCTTTTCTGTAGTGTAGGGACTCCCTCTCCCCCCCAACTGCTCTATTAGCTGCAAAAAAAAACTAAGCTGAAGTGTACTTACTTTGCCTCTTTTCCCCTGGTGTTTCTACACTGCCAGAAGCCTTGTCACTTGATTGGCTGCTCTCAGAAAATCACGGATGCGGCTGCCGGTCCGGTCCCTGCTTGCCAGTCTCATGCAAGCAAGGGACGTGTGTGAATGCGGCGCAAAGAGGCTGTGTAAGTACAGATCGTGGTAAGTTTTTTTTACAGCTAATATAAAATGTTGGGGATGGGACAGGGGGCCCATACACTACAGCAAATTTTGTTAAAAGTAGTGGACATGCTCTTTAAATAGTAGTTGTTCACTGGTTTTTCATTGGTCACCACCATAATGTTGTTCATTTCACACACTCTAATAGCCATACAGGTAGTAAGCTCTTTGCAATATATTCTGCATCCAGACATGGTATTTGTGATATGGATTAACTTCTCACTATAGGCCCTAACTTATAATATAAAAAAATATACATAATGCCCTTATCAATCCTTTATCGATGGCAAACATTTTACATGCTGTCATAAAAACATTAGATTCAGATCACTTACTGGCTCTGCAAAAATACTACTATGTATGGGCCCAAATCACATGGCTGAAAAAAATATTTATGGTGTCAGTATTTTGCATGTGGTATTTTAACTCTTTACACTAAAATTAGATGGGGTCTTGTGGATCACATATCTTTTAATGGATTGTTGACATTCATGTTGTCTTTTAGTTTGCAAGCAGTCATATTCAAAAGTGGCTTGACCTTGCTGCGATTTACTATATTCTTGTAAAACTCGAAGAGAAATAAATATTAGCAGTATTAAATGAGACACAAAATGAAAAAGTAATTGGAAATAAGTGTGAAACAAGCTGTGCTACAAATGGATGCACAGTCCCGGGGCTACAGGTGTTTGGCCTTCGCCCTTTTCTCAGATAAAAATAAAAGCACTTTTAAGGCCAAGAATAATTTACTAAATCAAGTGATGCTTAAGAAAATAAAACCAAACGTTAGATATAAATGCTTGATTTGTTCATCGATTGATTGCATTTTTACAATATATTCCTCACACACATTTTTTTTATTGTCAAAACAAGCATGTAATGGTCTGCTTCAAGCTGTTACTGTATAGTTTAAAATTATAACTATTTCATATTACACTGTTTTTATAGAAATCCAATACATAAAAAGGATGAAAAGAAGCCAGTAACTCAGATAGCTGTAAAAATAATAGCATTTGAGCTGGGGTTGATGTTGTAATACATATTATAAGTCACGCCGCAATACAAGGAAAGCTTGCCGCCTGCATTTAAAGTATTTGGATTTACGATCATTGTTTTGGAAAAAAAAACATATTGGTTTATATAATTTCTTTTAACATTTACTATGCTTATGTCTGTTAAAGAAAGCTGGAAAGGCTTCTTCCATATGCCATGAAGAAGGTAACACAATCCTGTGAGTGGTATGTATGTAAGTATATATGTATGTATGTATGGTGGTGTATGTAATTGCTAGGAGAAGTTAGGAATGAAATCTCTGCCCTGAAAATCTAAGTTGAGGGATAAGCACTTGTAGGTAATTTGCAATTAATAAACTGAGGTCATTGGAAACTGAGAATCTCTTTAATTGCTTAAAATCTTATAGAAACATTCAAGCAAATGGCAAAACTGCAAACGGGACTTTTATTGCATCTGGTGCCCACATTATTGTGTTGTGTATCTAAGTTTATATAGACGGCAGGTGTTAAATGTGGTGTTTCCTGGGGATAAATCCCATTTGATCGGAGTTGATCAGTGTATCTATTACTGTACTGAGTTGTAGGGATAGTATTTTAGCTAAAATTTTTATATCTACTTGAAGTAGAGATATAGGTTTATACGATTCTTTGGACATGTTTTTTTTTTCTCCGGTTTGTGGATGAGGATGATAAGGGCTTCTGTAATACTTTTGGGTAGATTGTTGAGTTCGAAAATTACTTTGTATAGGTTGTGGAGTTTGTCTTCTAGATTATCTATGTAGTGTATAAAATCCCACTGTGAGTCTGTCTATTCCCGGGGGTTTGTTGGTAGATAGATGATATAGCCATTTGTATCTCCATTTCAGTAATTGGTGTGTCTCTAGTGTTTGAAAATCGGTAATGGTTAGAGTGGGTAGTTGGATTTGTGTGAGGTAGTTTTGGATATCTAGGGTGGTATGTTTTAGTTGTGAAGCATATAGTTGTACATAGAATTGTGGAAAGTGGTTAGATACTTCTTGTGGTTTTTTTGTGGAGGTTGCTGTTCTGAAGGTTATCACTGTTGGGGGTTTGTGTTCTTGGTGTGCCAGATATGCCAGTAGCTTTCCACATTTTTCCCCATATTCATATTGTCTAGAAGATTGGAATAGCGTCTTTTTTTGTTTTTGTGTTTTTTTTAAGTCTTATGTTATCTGCTAATCTGGTTTGAAGTTTTAAGTGTTCTGGTGTTTTCTTCAGTTGGGTTTGAGATAGAGTTAGCATTGTGTTGTTCAATGCTTTAAGGGCTGTGGATTCAGTTGCCATAGAGTGGTGTTTGATTTGGTCAATGGCTTGTGTTAGTTGGATTCTTGCAGTAACTTAAAGGCGTCCCACACTATTAAACCATTTGTTGAGTCTCTGATTTCAAACAAAGGTTCCCACTCTCTGGGTATCCTCTTCTGAGAAGAGGGACAACCAAAATGGGTTTAGTCTCCAAGTGGTAGGTGGTGGGGATGTATTCCATTTAACAGTTACCCAACAGGGGGAGTGGCCAGATAATATTCTTGATTAATAAAGGAAAACGTATATTGTAGGATGTTATTTATCTCAACAAATCAGTGGTGGCAGTTCAAAGGTGTTATGTGGAATGAACAATCTATCAACTCAATGTTAAAGGAACACTAACGGAACACTGTGGTAAGGTAAGTTCCAGGTACCCCGAGCATCCTATTATTCACAGGGAGGTGGGAATAAGCTTCCCACCTCCCTGTGAATAAAAGAAACGGATGGCACATACTTAAAAAACTGATTTTGGGGTTTAGAGTGCCTTTAAATAGATCAGCCTTAAATGCATACCCTCCAACATCATCTTTTTTTTAAAAACTGTGTTTATTTTAATAATATATATTTGTTTTGACAGCAATGTATAATCAATACATCTTGACAATAAATTTGTTTGTACATGAAGGAGTAGTGCAATTTGGTTATTTAAACATAACAACTTATAATAAATAAACATAGAACATTAAAGGGTTCAATTCAGAGGTATCATAGTTATCGAGGGGTGAATTATTTCACACATTGTAAATATAGCATAATTTGTTATAATTGGCATATAGAACATTTATTGGCCCCTGTTCTTCACCATTCCTTTTATATACTGTTTGCTAACGTTTATATATAGGTGCTCCTGCTCATAGAAAGTTTTATGCTACGGTACCTATATATTCAAACCGGGATTCCATATCTTGTTGAATTTGTGTTCCCTCTACTTTTGTATACAAACTTGGTATATGCTACAGTAGCCATAACTAGAGATTCCCATGATATGGGTAGTGGGTACATTTGGTGCTAACCTGTTAATACAATTACTTTGTGTGCCATAAACAGAATCTCTCTTAGAAATGTGATGTGTAAGCCGGAGCAGCCGCGTGGCAGCCAATCAGGGACGTGGCTGCCGGTCCCACCCCCTGCTTGCATTTCCGTGCAAGCAGAGGGCCTGGAGAGTGCTGCGGAGGATAGAGGGAAGGTAAGTAACTATCGGGGCACTTTCTAAGATTTTATTACGGAGGTTGGGGCTGGGGGATCGATATGTATAATAATAAAAAGTTCAAAAAAGGGCTGGACATGCCTTAAACTCTGCTTTTAGTTGCCATTATCTGAAGAGGGATGAGGTCGTTTTTCTTTGAGATCAGCAAATTACATTATTTCATTGTTTAAAATAATTTGTGAGAAGTATTCAACTCAATTCTTTTTCCAGAAGTCTTTTCCGGCGAATGAGCATAATTCTGGATATTTGAGGTTATGCCATAGGGGGGATTCGCCAAATGGGCCTTCTAGTGGAGCAATTGTTGGTATGTAGAGACATGCTTCCCAGGCAATGCATTAGTTGGTGATTCTAGGAGTTCATGGGTAGTAATGGGAGATATGCATGAAGAAGCGTCTCTGCGTCATATGTGGGTATGTATGGTGTTGGGGGGGGGGTTGTCTTGGGGTTCTGGTGGAGGGGGTATGATCCAGGTTTATGAAGTATTTTAATTGTCCTGCTAAGTAATAATAATAAAAATTGAGTAGAGCCAATCCAACTTATATATATATATACATATAAAGGATAGTAGGGCATTATTTATTTGGGGGAGTAATATAATTTTTAATAAGGTAATTTTCCCACATACATCGATGAGGAAAGTTTCCAGATCTGTATCTTATTTTTAGTAAGATAAGGGGAAGAACATTGAGCTTCATAAATTCTGCAGGGGTTTTTGTTATTTTTATGCCTAGATATTTAAAGTGTCCACTATAGGTACTAGATTCCGAAGAGTAGAGGTATATTCGTTATTTTATCTAAAGGGAATAGACAGGATTTATCCCAGTTTGTGTAAGCCAGATATTGGATGAATTAGAGATTATCCTGTGTACGGCTAATGTGATGGGGATGGGTCTGCCAGGTATAGGATCATATCCTCAGCTTAAATACTGATCAGGAAAGTTTGTGATCCCAGAGTGAGTCCTTGTATAGTTGTATTATTCCTTAGTAAAATTGATAGTTGTTCAATGGCTAGTGCGAACAAATAGGGGGCATCCCTGTCTTGTGCCTCAGGCTAATGTGAAGCATGGGGATACCATGCTGTTGATCTTAATGGCTGCCTGGGGTGAGCGTATAATATTTGGACCCATTGGATATATTTAGGGCCAAATCTAAATCTTTTCAAGCCTCCCAAATATATGACATTCAATTGAGTCAAATGCTCTTCTGGCGTCCAGAGATAGCATGACTCTTGTCCCAGAGTTGTTGTGATCTACTGGAAGTTAATTAGGGTTTTCCTAATATTTATTGACGTTGATTTCCCTGGTATGAAGCCAGTTTAATCTGAGTGTACTGTTGTTATGATTTTTGTAGTCTGGATGCTAGTATTTATACTTATTAACCGAGAAATCGGTCTATATGATGCTGGTTACAAAGGGTCTTTGCCAGTTTTATGTATCAGGATAATGTGAGCTTCATACATAGAAGAGTGAAGTTCAGCCTTGCCATAGCAGATTGGTATGTGTCTAATAATTGGGGGAGTAAATATTCACAGTATCTTTATAGATTTCTGCTGGTAGGCCGTTGGAACAGGGTTTTACTTGTGCCATGTAGCCAATTGCTTCCATCAGCTCACTGGGAGAATATCTTCATCTAATTTGAGTTATTTGTATTGTTTAATTGTGGGAAGGGTATGTGGTCCATATACTGCGCTAGATGTCTTTGTGATGGCTTGGAATTGTGAAGTATATTGGTCTTTATAGAAACGTGAAGTTTAAGTATGTGTTGATAATTTTGGGTCAATGTTCCTTCAGGTGTTAGTATATTGAGTATAATATTTGGTCCTGTGGGCCATGTGCTAGTCTCGCAAGTAGTTGGCTGACTGATTTCCTTGTTCAAAATATCTCTGTTTGTGAAGAAGGATTGTTTATTTGTTTTTTCTGTTACGCATTGTTATATAGAGTTTGTGCTAGGTGCCTGCAGTGTTATTTTGTATATTAGGGTTGTAAGCACACTGTGCTTGCAAGAAAAACACCTACTGCCCTCTAACACCGTTATTTGAAACAAGCTTGGATAACCTCCCTTTTATAGTACCTTCTCAGTGTATTCCAGAGGAGTCTCAATTCTGATATCGAGTCTGAATGACCCAAAGAAAAGAATCTCAGTCTTTTCATTAATTAGATCATTACAAGCAGATATTGCTTGTAATGATCTAATTAATGAAAAGACTGAGATTCTTTTCTTGGGGTCATTCAGACCTCTTACATTCCATGACAATATTTTAAATTGAGTTGCCATAGGTAGTTTTTAGTGATATAATTTTCAGTATATTAACCCAGGTCTCACTTCTAGATAGCTTGGTCTCACATAGTTATTCAGTTTAAGCAGAGATAAGGGTTCGTAAAATTACAATTAATACCACGTAATAGTATAAATATAATATGTTTATATATATATAATATATATATATATGATATATATATATATATATAATATATATAATAATATATATATATATATTAATATATATATGTTTATACCATCATGTCACACTTGGTGATAATGGAGGTAAGAGTTTATTTGTAGACCTTGTAGGAAGTATCAGACACCTTTTGGTTTACAGCCTCTCTGTCTATTCTGCCTGAAGAAAGTTGGCATGAGAATTTATACCATGACCTGGATGAATGAGAACCTTCACAAGCATATCCCTCTCTAAATGTTAGAACTCAACTTGGTGTAGTCATGTACCCAGATATCCCAATTAATAAGCCGCATCAACATTCTCGCAGCAGCTTCCCCTTTATCCCCCCACTGCAAAAACCCCTTTCCCCTGCCTTCCTGGCCTACTGATACTCATCTCCACTTATCCCCAACCGGACTTATATGTCGGCGAAAGAGATACAATTCTCATGCCAACTTTCTTCAGGCAGAATAGACAGAGAGGCTGTAAACCAAAGGTGGCTGATACTTCCTACAAGATCTACAAATAAACTCTTACTTCCATAATCACCAAGTGTGACATGATTGTACAAAAATTATACTATTACGTTGGTATTAATTGTAATTTTACGAACCCTTATCTCTGCTTAAACTGAATAACTATGTGAGACCAAGCTATCTAGAAGTGAGACCTGGGTTAATATACTGAAAAATTATATCACATAAAAACTACCTATGGCAACTCAATTTAAAATATTGTCATGGAATGTAAGAGGTCTGAATGACCCCAAGAAAAGAATCTCAGTCTTTTCATTAATTAGATCATTACAAGCAATATCTGCTTGTAATGATCTAATTAATGAAAAGACTGAGATTCTTTTCTTTGGGTCATTCAGACTCGATATCAGAATTGAGACTCCTCTGGAATACACTGAGAAGGTACTATAAAAAGGGGAGGTTATCCAAGCTTGTTTCAAATAACAGGTGTTAGAGGGCAGTAGGTGTGTTTCTTGCAAGCACAGTGTGCTTACAACCCTAATATACAAAATAACACTGCATGGCACCTAGCACAAACTCTATATAACAATGCTGTAACAGAAAAAACAAATAAACAATCCTTCTTCCACAAACAGAGATATTTTGAACAAGGAAATCAGTCAGCCAAACTACTTGCGAGACTAGCACATGGCCCACAGGACCAAAATATTATACTCAATATACTAACACCTGAAGGAACATTGACCCAAAATTATCAACACATACTTAATAACTTCACAAGTTTCTATAAAGACCAATATACTTCACAATTCCAAGCCATCACAGAACATCTAGCGCAGTATATGGACCACATACCCTTCCCACAATTAAACAATACAAATAAACTCAAATTAGATGAAGATATTTCTCCCAGTGAGCTGATGGAAGCAATTGGCTACATGGCATCAAGTAAAACCCTGTGTCCAGACGGCCTACCAGCAGAAATCTATAAAAGATACTGTGAATATTTACTCCCCCAATTATTAGACACATACCAATCTGCTATTGGCAAGGCTGAACTTCACTCTTCTATGTATGAAGCTCACATTATCCTGATACATAAAACTGGCAAAGACCCTTTGTAACCAGCATCATATAGACCGATTTCTCGGTTAAATAAGTATAAAATACTAGCATCCAGACTACAAAAAATCATAACAACAGTACACTCAGATTAAACTGGCTTCATACCAGGGAAATCAACGTCAATAAATATTAGGAAAACCCTAATTAACTTTCCAGTAGATCACAACAACTCTGGGACAAGAGTCATGCTATCTCTGGACGCCAGAAGAGCATTTGACTCAATTGAATGGTCATATATTTGGGAATGCTTGAAAAGATTTAGATTTGGCCCTAAATATATCCAATGGGTCCAAATATTATACGCTCACCCTCAGGCAGCCATTAAGATCAACAGCATGGTATCCCCATGCTTCACATTAGCCTGAGGCACAAGACAGGGATGCCCCCTATTTGTTCGCACTAGCCATTGAACAACTATCAATTTTACTAAGGAATAATACAACTATACAAGGACTCACTCTGGGATCACAAACTTTCCTGATCAGTATTTAAGCTGAGGATATGATCCTATACCTGGCAGACCCATCCACATCACTATTAGCCGTACACAGGATAATCTCTAAATTCAGTCCAATATCTGGCTTACACAAACTGGGATAAATCCTGTCTATTCCCTTTAGATAAAATAACGAATATACCTCTACTCTTCGGAATCTAGTACCTATAGTGGAACACTTTAAATATCTAGGCATAATAATAACAAAAACCCCTGCAGAATTTATGAAGCTCAATGTTCTTCCCCTTATCTTACTAAAAATAAGATACAGATCTGGAAAACTTTCCTCATCGATGTATGTGGGAAAATTACCTTAATAAAAATTATATTACTCCCCAAAATAAATAATGCCCTACTATCCTTTATATGTATATATATATATAAGTTGGATTGGCTCTACTCAATTTTTATTATTATTACTTAGCAGGACAATTAAAATACTTCATAACCTGGATCATACCCCCTCCACCAGAACCCCAAGACAACCCCCCCCCCCCCAACACCATACATACCCACATATGACGCAGAGACGCTTCTTCATGCATATCTCCCATTACTACCCATGAACTTCCTAGAATCACCAACTAATGCATTGCCTGGAGGAAGCATGTCTCTACATAACCAACAATTGCTCCGACTAGAAGGCCCATTTGGCGAATCCCCCCTATGGCATAACCTCAAATATCCAGAATTATGCTCATTCGCCGGAAAAGACTTCTGGAAAAAGAATTGAGTTGAATACTTCTCACAAATTATTTTAAACAATGAAATAATGTAATTTGCTGATCTCAAAGAAAAACGACCTCATCCCTCTTCAGATAATGGCAACTAAAAGCAGAGTTTAAAGGGCATGTCCAGCCCTTTTTTGAACTTTTTATATATTATACATATCGATCCCCCAGCCCCAACCTCCGTAATAAAATTCTTAGAAAGTGCCCCGATAGTTACTTACCTTCCCTCTATCCTCCGCAGCACTCTCCAGGCCCCCTGCTTGGGGGCCTGGAGAAATGCAATGCAGGGGGTGGGACCGGCAGCCACGTCCCTGATTGGCTGCCACGCGGCTGCTCCGGCTTACACATCACATTTCTAAGAGAGATTCTGTTTATGGCACACAAAGTAATTGTATTAAACAGGTTAGCACCAAATGTACCCACTACCTCCCAATGGGAATCTCTAGTTATGGCTACTGTAGCATATACCAAGTTTGTATACAAAAGTAGAGGGAAACACAAATTCAACAAGATATGGAATCCCTGGTTTGAATATATAGGTACCGTAGCATAAAACTTTCTATGAGCAGGAGCACCTATATATAAACGTTAGACAAACAGTATATAAAAGGAATGGTGAAGAACAGGGGCCAATAAATGTTCTATATGCCAATTATAACAAATTATGCTATATTTACAATGTGTGAAATAATTCACCCCTCGATAACTATGATACTCTGAATTGAACCCTTTAATGTTCTATGGTTATTTATTATAAGTTGTTATGTTTAAAATAACCAAATTGCACTACTCCTTCATGTACAAACAAATTTATTGTCAAGATGTATTGATTATACATTGCTGTACAAAACAAATATATATTATTAAAATAAACACAGTTTTTAAAAAAAGAGATGATGTTGGAGGGTATGCATTTAAGGCTGATCTATTTAAAGGCACTCTAAACCCACATAAATCAGTTTTTTAAGTATGTGCCATCCGTTTCTTTTATTCACAGGGAGGTGGGAACGCTTATTCCCACCTCCCTGTGAATAATAGGATGCTCGGGGTACCTGGAACTTACCTTACCACAGTGTTCCGTTAGTGTTCCTTTAACATTGAGTTGATAGATTGTTCATTCCAACATAAACACCTTTGAAACTGCCACCACTGATTTGTTGAGATAAATAACATCCTACAATATACGTTTTCCTTTATTAATCAAGAATATTATCTGGCCACTCCCCCTGTTGGGTAACTGTTAAATGGAATACATCCCCACCACCTACCACTTGGAGACTAAACCCATTTTGGTTGTCCCTCTTCTCAGAAGAGGATACCCAGAAGAGTGGGAACCTTTGTTTGAAATCAGAGACTCAACAAATGGTTTAATAGTGTGGGACGCCTTTAAGTTACATGCAAGAATCCAACTAACACAAGCCATTGACCAAATCAAACACCACTCTATGGCAACTGAATCCACAGCCCTTAAAGCATTGAACAACACCAATGCTAACTCTATCTCCAACCCAACTGAAGAAAACACCAGAACACTTAAAACTTCAAACCAGATTAGCAGATAACATAAGACTTAAAAAAAAACAAAAAACAAAAAAAGACGCTATTCCAATCTTCTAGACAATATGAATATGGGGAAAAATGTGGAAAGCTACTGGCATATCTGGCACACCAAGAACACAAACCCCCAACAGTGATAACCTTCAGAACAGCAACCTCCACAAAAAAAAACCACAAGAAGTATCTAACCACTTTCCACAATTCTATGTACAACTATATGCTTCACAACTAAAACATACCACCCTAGATATCCAAAACTACCTCACACAAATCCAACTACCCACTCTAACCCATTACCGATTTTCAAACACTAGAGACACCAATTACTGAAATGGAGATACAAATGGCTATATCATCACTATCTACCAACAAACCCCCGGGAATAGACAGACTCACAGTGGGATTTTATACACTACATAGATAATCTAGAAGACAAACTCCACAACCTATACAAAGTAATTTTCGAACTCAACAATCTACCCAAAAGTATTACAGAAGCCCTTATCATCCTCATCCACAAACCCGGAGAAAAAAAAAAACATGTCCAAAGAATCGTATAAACCTATATCTCTACTTCAAGTAGATATAAAAATTTTAGCTAAAATACTATCCCTACAACTCAGTACAGTAATAGATACACTGATCAACTCCGATCAAATGGGATTTATCCCCAGGAAAACACCACATTTAACACCTGCCGTCTATATAAACTTAGATACACAACACAATAATGTGGGCACCAGATGCATAAGAAGTCCCGTTTGCAGTTTGCCACAAGCCATGTGGGGGACACAGCCACACGTGGAAGAAGGTGCTCTGGTCAGATGAGACCAAAATGGAACTTTTTGGCCAAAATGCAAAACTCTATGTGTGGCGAAAAACTAACACTGCACATCACTCAGAACACACCCTCCCCACTGTCAAATATGGTGGTGGCATGCTCTGGGGGTGCTTCTCTTCAGCAGGGGCAGGGAAGCTGGTCAGAGTTGATGGGAAGATGGATGGAGCCAAATACAGGGCAGTCTTGGAAGAAAACCTCTTGGAGTCAGCAAAAGGCTTGAGACTGGGGCGGAGGTTCGCCTTCCAGCAGGACAACGACCCTAAACATAAAGCCAGGGCAACAATGGAATGGTTTAAAACAAAACATATCCATGTGTTAGAATGGCCCAGTCAAAGTCCAGATTGAATACAACAGATATACCATGACCTGGATGAATGAGAACCTTCACAAGCAACATAGAAAATGTGCCACCAAATTCATCAAAATTTGTGACTGCTGGATAAATTCTTCACTTACCTGTAATAAAGATCCACTCCCTACCAACGCACAATAACTGTAGGATATATTATTACTTGTAGATCAATTGCACTAGTAAACAATGTCTTTTATACCACTGCAATAATGTGATATGCTTTGCAGTTTGTACAAAAATGTTTCTTTATTAATGAAAGTTGAATATTATTATTTTAATAAACAATCGAAAAACAAAAAAAAATTAAAAAAGCTCCCTTTCAGGTGTATTTAATTAGTCAATTAAAACTAAACACGCACATTGAAACAATGCAGTTTGCTTTTCGAAAAATAAAGGTGGGTTAAGGATTGAAAAATGTTCATGGTCCTTAAAGGGACAGTTCAATGGAAATTATCAATATTTGTTAAATTGTGTTAGTTATTCTACATATTCTCTCCCATTTTGAAAAATCAGTTGAATTCATATCCTTTGTTGTTCCCTGTTTACATAAGTGAGCTGACATTTCAGGTTTAAACGATCCTTCTTCCCAGGATGCACCACTTTCTTTTCACTGTTCCTAACAGTAATTTTTACTGATTGGCTGTTGGATGGGTCAAAGATGCCCAG
Source organism: Hymenochirus boettgeri (assembly GCA_019447015.1). Classification (NCBI taxonomy): domain Eukaryota; kingdom Metazoa; phylum Chordata; class Amphibia; order Anura; family Pipidae; genus Hymenochirus; species Hymenochirus boettgeri. Next base: position 200,310,018 of record CM033470.1, on the reverse strand, counting down.
ATCTCTACTGAGCAACTGAATCAACCCAGGCGCTGGAGACCATAACGGTCTCTACTAGGGGTCCTGCAAACAGGAAGTCAGTATTTCTGTTGCTTTTATTTATACACAGACAAAATGCTGTGTATTAAAAAGGACATTATTAAAGGACAACTAAAGCCACAGAACAACACTGAACCAGAAGGCAGAACACCTTGATATATAACCAGTAATCTGTGTCCTCTCATTTTGATACGGGCGTTGGGAAATTTACCTAAATAACATATGGTTTGTGCTTTACTTCACAGCATTCTAGTATCACACATGCCTGATGTCCTGTTGTCCCTGATTCTGTTGATATCACAGCCAATGACTGAATGCTATTTCCCTAGCTTACTGCTCTGAGCATGCTCAAGATCATAACTAGCTCACTTAACTGCTTAAGTGTGCTCAAACAAAGTTGCTAACCCACACTACCCCTTAGTTTTCATGAGGCATCCAGGACCATAGCAGCCATAAGCTAATGATTCCAGAGGACAAGGTAGGTTATTGCAACACTGGAGAATAGGGGTGGGGTGTGTGTATGTGTGTGTGTAAGATGTAGCTCCTTTACCTCCCATTCTTCAATTAAACTGAAAAATTACTTTTCCTCATTTCAATCTATAAACACCTAGTACGCCAGTAAACATTTTTTCAGCCCAGTCCTGCTTTAAAGGGCATCTACACTCAAAAAGTAACTTGCCCTTTTTTCAATGTACAGTTATTAGTATTTTGTAACGGGCGGGGCTAAAGGTGACTGGGTGGTGCTAGGGTGGAGGGGGTGGGTCACATGTCAGTCATGGAACATTGGGAGGTATGATGTTGCTGGCTCCTAACTTATTGGATGATTTGTCCAGTCCTGCTTTAAAAGGGCTATTGTTTCGAAAATATGAGGGTGGAGTTGTCCTCTAATTTTAAAGATAACTGCATGGGGTATCAGTAAGCGGATGGCCTGTACTGACAACCCCCATTAGTAGCTTTTATGGTGATATCCACAAGAACAGCACGGTGAAGGGTTATGATAACAGGTTTGAGACCGTTAAAATTAGAAGCATCAGAAACAATCTGTTAGAGCTTTTACCACTTGCAACCATATGTTTGCTTCATTTTAAGTTTTACAGAAGAACGCCAACAGCTGATAAAATTAGCACAGGTTACAAACTAAGCATATTTCCTCCATGACATTTTATTTAGCCATGTAAGTCTTCTTAGTCCCCAGCCTTGTGTAAAGTAATTACCCACAATGTCATTTTATAAAGACTCATTCCTTAAAAATAAGCTGCTTTCTATAACTTGAAATCAAATCATTTAGATCTGCAGTATTGAATGAAAAGAAATTGCCTATGTCATATCATAATTTGCATACCTGCAGTTGTTGACTGGTAGAACAGGACTGCATAGCAATACTTCCAGGTGACTCCTCTCTCTCTTGGTTGTCCTTTGAGACTGTAAATATAGTGGCTTGCTTAAGTGCATGCTGGGATGCTGCCTCATTCTGAGCCAGGCCGTCCAGTCTTTAGTTCAGAGCACCAAGCCACACTCACTGCCAACGTCTCGCTAAAAGGAAAAAGATTAACAAGATTTGTTAAAAAGCAGTAACTTTTCAAAACAAAAGAAATAAGATTTTCAGGGATGTAATTTTCTGATAAAAAAGATTTTACAATACAAGTTTATCTCAAAATGAGCTTTGTAAATGATCGGCTGGTTGTAAAAGGAGAAGAAAAGTTGTGCTACAGAGCATCGCTCCCTGGAAAAAACTTCTAGGAATTGATCCTGTTGTTTAAATGCAGGTTAGTGCAGCAAACTTGCCCATTATAAAAGGGACATGTGTTGCCACCTAGACACTATAGTTGGCCATAGATGCAACAATGTGATCTCACAATCTGAGCATCGCACAATCAGATTGGGAATCAGGGGGGAAAATGAAGCTGGACAGATAAGTATTGGTCGAAATGCACGATCCAACGATTGTACAATACCAGGATATCCAGCAATCGTACAACCAGGATCATGGAGTCTATGGCCACCATATGGTTATTTAAAGTTGGAAAAGTTTGCCTATCTGTAGCAACCAATCAGATCAGTTTGACTGATCTGTTAAAATCCGACTGGTGGCTGCAAATTAATAGCACGGGCAAACTTTTGCAAAATGAACTACTGCTTTCTATTTTAAATATCAGTATCTTGTCTGCAGCTCTAATAATGATGCAGTGCAGCACCCATTTACATGCTGTGTAAAAAGTGGAAAAACACCTTTAAATGACTATAAGAATCTTTAAACACTCTGGAAGAAACCAATTTTCTCAATTTTTCGGGTCCTTTGAGTGCCAATAAAGAAGATCTCATTTAAAGAATGTAACAAGGACAAAAGCAGAAATTAGAAGCTCTGTGAATATATGACTCTTCATGTAAAATAAATCAAAGCCAAGTCTTAAAAATAATGAATACTTTTATTTGAGATAACTTAGAGCTGTTGCATGCAACAAGTATTTTATTACAATCTGGTTTTATTCATAGGCCGATACTTGTGCATAAAACTGCATTTTTCTCCATGGAAAAACTTTAAAAGGGCTAAACCCTGCACCTTCAGGGTGAGGACCAAGTATGATAGGCCCTCACCCCTGGGCATACAGCAGATAATTAAAATACTCAACTCCAGTCTCATCTCCTGCACTGGCAAGCCATGGGAAGCACAGAGCACTCCCAAAGGTTGGTGGGCAGAAGCATTTAAGTACATATCTGCTGTGCTCCCCAGGAGCAAAATCCCATCATTCCTCACTCTGGGTACATCAAAAAGGGAGCTTGATAAAAGACTCTAGTTTACATTTAAAAGGACAACACAACCCTCATTATGAAATCTTTTAGAAAGAACGGACCCCTATTCTACCCTGTTCTCTGGAATTTTTAGCTTATGCCAGCCAGTGTTCTCACCGGAATTTTTTTCAGCGGGCTGGCATGAAAAATAGCCTGGTGGGACAGGACGGAAATATACGGTGATGGTGAAAATTAAAATGTGCACTATTTTTACTAATTATTTATTATTATTTTCTAATGCTTTTAAGATTTGACATGCGCTTTAAACTCATGCAGAATAACTACACTGAAACCAATACAACTGGCTTCATATTCTAATAAAAATAATGACACTTGACTGCTCACTACAGAGGTCAGGGATGTCTAACTCGTCCAACTTGATGTTTAAAAACCATTATTCACAGCATTCCATGGTTGCAGAATGCAGGTTGTTGTAGTTTTAGAACATATATACATACATATACACACACACACACACTACAAAGATATTGTGGAAGCACTCCAATTAGGCTAATTTACAACTACATTTAGTGGAAGTGCTACTGATCTGGTCAAACATTTATACAAACATAGAAAAGATAATGAATGCACATTCCTGGGCCCCATACAATATCATATTATCTGCACACTGGCATACTTTATAAACAAAGGGGTTTTAGTATACATTACTGTGATCACATGAATGAAAAAAGCCTTCCAACCACGTCAAGGTAACCCCAGTCTGGAAGGTCCTAACTTCTAACCTTTTTTACTTCAATTACCATTAGCAAACTTTTGCATTTCTCATAGTTGTGCACTGGATCCATACAACAGGCTCTCACTTCCCCCCAGCCCTTTAGCTTTTTAAAACGAGGGAAGAGGCCATCCATCCAGTGCTTTATATTAAAGGCATAGGAGCTCCCATAAAAGGGAGTCCTCAATCTTTGTATTGTATGTATCTATTGGGAGGTTTGGTCAAGCTTCCATGTGGTAATGGCACCCCCAACACGCCCCTTTTACGAAACAAAACTAACAAAAAGTATTCTAATGTTCACAGCTTGGTAAAGCCCATTGAGTCAATTTTTGCAAAGACATAAGTGTTGTCGCCTTGTCATATGGGCTTCACCTGTGACTAATAATGGATCAATTAGGTGTCAGGTGTGTATAAAAAGAACCCCAGTACACTAGACCTTCACATCAACTGCAAATAGACCTCTGCAAACATGCCTAAGATTCACCCTGAGACTAAAGTGTTGATTATCAAGAGGCTGAAGACCAAATCCACTGCTGATGTGGGGCCTTCAACGTCTCTCAGCGTCAAGCTCAGAGGATAAATAAAAGATTTAAAGAGACTGGAGCAGTTTTTGACAAGCCCAAGTCAGGCAGACCCCGAAGACAACTGCTCGAGAGGACAGTTTGTTGGCTTGAAAATCCAATGCAAGCCCATTTTCAACTGCAGCAGAGCTCCAGGAGACCTGGTCACCTGAAATCCCTGTGTCAACCAGAACAGTTTGTCTCGAAATGGCCGGTGAAAAACCATGCGACATTTGCCAAGTCCCACAGCCTGCTAAAAGGATGGACACTGGAAAAGTGGCAAAAATGGTCTAGGGTTACATCCAGTATGGAAGTGTGTGAGGGATCTGCAGGGTGGAAGGCAAGATCAATAGTGTAAAATACCAAGAAATCTTAGCTACCTCATATATTCCCAACCATAAAAAATTCTGCAGCAGGATGGTGCTCCATCGCATACTTCCATCTCCACATCAAAGTTCCTTAAGGTGAAAAAGATCAAGATGCTCCACGATTGGCCAGCCCAGTCACCTGACGAACATCATTGAGCATATGTGGGGTAGGATGAAAGCATGGAAGACGAAACCAAAGAATATTGATGAACTCTGGGAGGCATGCAAGACTGTTTTCTTGGCTATTCCTTATGATTTCACCAATAAATTGTATAAATACTTGCCAAACCGCATGGATGCTGTCCTTCAAGCTCGTGGAAGTCATACAAGATATTACATTTGGATCTCACAGCACCACTACTTAATTTGCGGACATATTTTTGGATTGGCTTTAAAGTTAAAGTTGATCATTTTCTGTATAGGCGACTACACTTTTGTCTTGCAACATTTTGACCTTTCTTTCTTGATTTAATGACAAATCTTTTTTCAGTAAAATTTTTTTTACCAGTACATTTAATATTATTTGGGAGGGATTTAGCTTTTTATATGAGCTATTTCTAACACCAATTTATCAATTACAAATCTGATTAATAGCAGGAGTTACTGCAAAATACACAGGCGACAAGACTTTTGTCAGAAACTATATTGGTCTGACTTTGAATTGATTAATTAATCACAAAAAAATCAAAACAGCAGAAGGAGGGGGGGGGGCATAATTAACCCCTCCCCTTGTCTAGAACAGTTACTGCTCCACTCTATCCATAGCCTGGACTGATAACAGGGTTGAGTTTAGCAGAATGAGTCCACACACTGGAAGTCACTCATTCTTAGGATTCTTCTCTGCACCCAATACAAAGCGCGTAGTAGGTTTGCTGTGCCGTCCTTCTGCGGCCCTGCGAGAGTAAGTTAGCACGTGCTTACAGAAAGTATTCACAGTGCATAACTTTTTTCAATGGATTAAATTCACCTTTTTCCTCAGAATTCTACACCCAACATCCATAATGACAATGTGAAAAAAAAGTTTACTTGAGGTTTTGGCAAATCAATTAAATATAAAAAAAACTGAGAAATTACATGTACGTAAGTATTCACTGCCTTTGCTACCAAAGGTTCATCGACAAAGTATTGAGCAAATACAGCCTTACTTTTTTTTAAATTGGATGCCACAAGCTTGGCACACCTATCCTTGGGCAGTTTTGCAGATTACCTTTGCAGCACCTTTCAAGCTCCATCAGGTTGGATGGGAAGAGTCGGTGCACAGCCATTATAAGATCTCTCTAGAGATGTTCAATCTATAGACCTCCGAGACAGGATTGTCTCCAGGCACAAATCTGGGGAAGGTTGCAGAAAATTTCTACTGCTTTAAAGGTCCCAATGAGCACAGTGGCCTCTATCATCTGTAAGTGCAAGAAGTTCAAAACCACCAGGACTCGAGTTGGCCAACCATCTAAACGGAGCGATCGTGGGAGAAGGGCATAAGTCAAGGAGGTGACCAAGAACCTTATGGTCACTCACTTCAGGGGTCCTCTGTTGAAAGAGGAGAACTGTCCAGAAGGACAACCATATCTGCAGTAATCCACCAATCAGACCCGTATGGTAGAGTGGCTAGGAGGAAGCCACTCCTTAATAGATATGGCCAAACTTCATAAAGTTCAGTCCATTTTCGAACTTTAGTAAAAATTTTAATTTGGATCCATTACTCTAAACGGGGGAGTAATAGTTCGAAAAGTTGCTAAATTAACAATGGTAACTTACTGCAAAAGGCGGTGGCACCTGGGAAATGGTCTGGGGAACATGTCACTATCACCAAATTGTTTGTAAACACTTCTTAAACATGAGCGGGCAATTGTCTGGTTTTGCACAAGCTACATTCGAGGGTTACGGCCAATTTGAGGGTTAGTGAAAATAGAACCATAAAATTGAGGGTTCCCGAATCCTCCTTTCGAGGATAACGGAAAACGAAATATACTTTCGAGGGTTAACGAACGATACATTCGAGGGTTAGCAAAAATGATCTATACATTCGAGGGTTACCGAAAACGAACAATACTTTCGAGGGTTGCAGAAAATTGTAGGCTACATTTGAGGGTTAGCGAACGATACATTATAGGGTTAGCAAAATGATCTGTACATTCGAGGGTCACCGGTAACCAACAATACATTAAAGGGTTAGCGAGTGACACATTCTAGGGTTAGCGAACCGCTCAAATTTGATAAATATAGAATCTATGAAAATCATCGAAAATACATACTGGGAGTCCGGAAAAACGGACTCGAACTTGAACTAGTTTGAGTTCGTCCAAACTCAAAGTTCGGTTTTGTGTCCATCTCTACTCCTTAGTAAAAGGCACATGGCAGCCAGTCTGGGAAGAAGGACTCAGACTATTAGAAACAAAATTCTCTAATGAGACAAAGATTGCACTTGTTGGTGTGAATGCCAGGTGTCACGTTTGGAGGAAACTAGGCACCGCTCATCACCAGGTCAAAACAATCCCTACAGTGACGCCTGGTGGTGGCATCGTCAGGCTTTGGGGATGTTTTTTAGCAGCAGGAACTGGGAGACTAGTCAGGTTAAAGGGAAATATGACTGCAGCAATGTAAAGAGACGTCCTGGATTAGAATCTGCTCCAGAGCGCTCTTGAACTCAGACTGGGGCGACGGTTCATCTTTCAGCAGGACAAAGACCCTAAGCACACAGCCAAGATACCAAAGGAAAAGCTTCAGGACAACTCTGTGAAGGTCATTGAGTGGCCCAGCCAGAGCCCAGACTTAAAATGGCTGTGCACAGACGCTTCCCATCCAACCTGATGGAGCTTGAGAGGTGCTGCAAATAGGAATGGGGCACAACTGCCCAAGGATAGGTCTGCCAAGCTATTGGCATCCTATTCAAAAAGACTTGAGGCTGCAATTGCTGCTAAAGGTGCATCGACAAAGTATTGAGCAAAGGTAGTAAATACTTATCTACATGTGATTTCTCAGTTTTTTATATTTAATTAATTTGCCAAAACCTCAAGTAAACCTCAAGGAAAAAATTATTTAACCCATTTTGGAATAAGACTAATGTAACAAAATGTGAAAATAGTAATGCGGTGTTAATACTTAATGGATGCACTGTACATTATCTTGCTAGTGTAGACCAGGAAGTTTCTCTGACCTTGGTGCTGAACACACTATTGAACCTACTAAATTATTAAATAAATCACAACTGTGTTCTCTCCAGAATTTTTTCCCAGCCAGGTGGCACGAAAACAAGTGGGCTGCCCGTCTAAAAGACACTGGGGAAAACACTGCCTGCTGTGCTCCTGGATGCCTAGTGGAAACTAATGAGTAGAGCACAGGTGTCAAACTCGTTGCCCTCCAGATGTTTGAGAACTACAACTCCCAGCATTTCCTTGTAGCAGTATGTAGCTAGGGAATGCTGGGAGTTAGTTTTCAAACATCAGGGGGCTGCGAGTTTGACACCTGTGGAGTAGTGTTAACAGCTACATTTGTTCATGCCCTCTTCAGTAAATTATTGAGCTAGTTATGAGCTTGAGCATGCTCAGAGAAGGCAGCTAGATGAATAACATTCAGCCATTGGCTTTAATGTCAACTGTCATACCCATTATTGACAGTATCTAACTGGAAGCAGAAACAGGGGATCGGGGTCATAGTGCAGCATTTCAGGTTAGTCTTATATTTTTCAGCTAACTGAAAAATATGGAGTTGGAGTTGCTCTTTAAAGGGTAACTGTGGTCTCCAATTCTTCCAAACTAGTAAGGGTTATATAAAAATCTTTCCATTACACCTTTAAAATAAAACCTAAATCACATCTCTAGATAAAATTTGTGAAAATTTATTGCTGGAGAGGTTCAGCAATATTACTTCCTGCTTGAACACTTCCTATTTTCAGGGCATTTTAAGAACAGATGCCCTTTAACACTTTTCATTGAAATTACAAAGGCATTCTTAATGTTATGCCTATGTTATTAGAATCTTTACTCTGGATCATACATGTTACATTAGTTACATAAAGGTACAGTTGCCTATTATTCAGCATGCAGCAGTTACCTCTGAAATAACTTAGTAGAATGACAGTTTTTTCACCCAGGACCAACTAACATGGTAACAAGTGATCTAGAAAATAAAGGACACAGTATTTTGAACAGAAAACGCACCCTTTTGAAAACTTTATATAAGCATGGTGAAAGTCACAAGTTTTTATCACTGTTTCTATCCATCTGTGAGAAGTAACTGGACAGCAGAAAAACTTCTTAGCATTAGCTATCCCAAATCTGTATTTATAGCTCAAGACCGAGTTCTCTATACAACACCTATGTTGGCAGGCAATATACAATGTAGAAGCCATTTAAAAATGCCATTATTAAAGGACAACTAAAGCCACAGAACAACACTGAACCAGAAGGCAGAACACCTTGATATATAACCAGTAATCTGTGTCTTGCCTCATTTTGATATGGGCGCTGGGAAATTTAGCTAAATAACATATGGTTTGTGCTTTACTTCTCAGTATTCTAATATCACAGAGTTTGGTCAAAGACCATTATGTTCTCCATATGCTCAGTCCTTAGCTATGGCAGAAACCTTTTACAGTTGGTCACACCCATTAATAATCTCTAGCCAATCCTTTTAGAGGACAGATAAAGCAAGGAAGCATGTGACTGAGGTCAGGAGGTATGGTCTGACTGCACATACACACAGATACTTCATCCAGTTCTTAAAGGGGAAGTTCAGTGCAAATACATGTGCTTTTCAGAAAAAAGAGCAGTATTTTTTCATCCCAATGACCTAAATCTGCCAATTCAGCATTGTGTCTGTTTATAAATAAATGCAACCGAAATACTGACTTCCTGGTGCAGGACCCCTAATAGAGACCATTATGGTTTTGCCCTTGACCCAGCGCCTGGGTTGATTCAGTTGCTCAGTAGAGATCTGAGCATCTTTGACCCATCCAACAGCCAATCAGTATAAAATAACTAAGGAACATTCCAAGGATGTGGTGTATCCTGGGAAGAAGAAGGACCGTTAGAACCTGAAATGTCAGCTCACTAATGTCAACCGCAGGGAACAGCAAAGGGTATGAAATAAACTGATTTTTCAAAATTGGAAGAGAATATGTAGAATAACTAAGAAGGCATTACACAAACTAACAATTTAACAAATATAACTAACAATTTAACAAATATTGATCATTTCCACTGAACAGTCCCTTTAACAGGCTTACATTTACTTTAATACAATTTACTGGAGTGGTATTTAATAGCTTATTGGTGTTTTAGGGGGGTTGTTTTCAGATTATGGAGTATAAAAAAACTGGGTTTAGTTCTCCTTTAAAGAATTTTTTAATAAACGTGTATTACACTGTCCATAGACATCTTTTCACACACATGAAACTGCATAACAATTGAATGTCTCGGGATATACAAAAAGAAACCACTATATTTGGACTCCAACTTTTATTACTGGCAGAGATAGACTTAGAGAACATAAGAACCAAATGAGCAGAATAACAGCAATGTCCTGCAGAAAGGATGTCAGGGAACTAACAGATTTAAGACCAGTGGACACATACACCTGAAGGGAGTAAAAAGGGGGTGTGGACAGGACTAAACAGTAGTTGCAGTGTTTGAGGAAGGGGTCAATTTATCCCTTAAAACTTTGAGAGCAACTTTCACAGTGTGCAGATCTTCATGTTCAGAGTTGCTGTTTCTTTGTGTTCTTGGTTAGGGGGACTTAAGACAAAACTATCACCACCTCTATACACTTGCAGACAAATTCTGTTTGGGTTAAGTAGCCATTCAGACAAAATGAGCTCCTGCAGTTGATCCAGTCCTGACTTTTCTACTAAGATGGGGAAAATGTTGTGCTTTTACTTCATAGCAACCCATCAACAACCAATTACAGGGCTAATGCAGACAGAATACATCGGATTGGTTTAGGGTTGCCACCTGCTTCCATTAACACCCAAATATCTACATGGGACAGACTAACAGGGCTATGCTTGGACAGCCGTGATCACTCTCTGTTGCCTCCTCTAGAAGATTCACTGAGCCGATTGCGTCTCAGCGTATAGCGAATGGGGTTTACCCATTCCAAAACTTCAACGGCAGCTATCTGCTGGTGTTAAAGATCCGTTATCGGCTCGGTACATTGGTTGCGCGACAGTTTTGCATACTGCCATTAGTTGAGTCTTAAAGTCACGTAAACCTTTGGTGCATGGGTTAATGTGACTAAGATAGAAAAAGACAATTATGGCTCTTGGTACTTAGCCCTGTAAGTGCCAAATTGTAAAGATACACTGACACCAATGCAGCTTGTATTATGTTTAAAATGGCAACCCCAACCAGCTAAGGGCTACCCTGACCAGCTAAGAGCAACCTTGACCAGCTAGCCCTCATTGTTTATAATGGGTCCAGGGAAGAGGAGGTCCAAACTTCATCTGATGTCTGTAGGTCATTACAGGGACCATTAGTTGTATGGGGTTCACACTGAGGAAAGTAAAACTAGAGGGTTAGAAAGGAAACAGAAGGTCCATCAGCCCTGCGGGTAAAAAGCCGGCACAGATGGGAAGAAAGTCGGCGTTCTGGTAGGTCTTAGGTACTGGGAACCCTTCACTTACAATGACCGGGAGGGGCCTGGACATTGGGCCTTTCATTGAGAGGGACGGAAAGAGGAAGTGACCGGCATACACAGTAACGGTGACACGGTGTAGGGAATTCAGCTCCCAGACGCCATCTTGTCTGCGACTCACCTGAGCGGCGGCTCCTCCTCTCTCTGGGCTTCTGTCACTAAACTCAATCTGCATCCATCCGAGTCGCGCTAAGCCTCTGGTCACCGGGCGGGTTACGGTGACGATGCGAGGCCTCTCCGTGGGTAGGGTGCGGGCTGTATTCCCCTGACTGGGCGAGCGGGGAAGGCGGGAAAAAACCGCAATCTTCCTACAACATAAGGGGAGCCGGCGCTCACTGTGCAAAATGGCGACGGAGGCGGGGCCGAGCGTAGGGAACGCCCCCTTTCTGGTTTCGTTACTCTGAGCGGAAGCGGATGTCTGCATGCATGCCGGGAAAAGATCCCGGAACCGGCCAAGTAGTTGGTGAAATGTAAGAGACGTGGAGGGACTTGTGTGTGTTATTTATTATGTTAGGTAGGTATGTGCAGTCAGTGTGTTCATGAATAGAGGCCTCAATACCTACACAGGGTCACTGCCTCCTTGCCATCTCCTCCTTGAAGTCTTAATGCTACCTCAAATTAAATCTTTCTAAAACTGAACTGATCGTTTTCCCACCTAAACCTGGACCTGTCCCATCTCTCTCCATCTCTGTTGATAATACCCCCATTTTCCCTATCCAATCGGCACGCTCCCTAGGGGTAATTATTGGCTCCTCTCTTTCTCCTTTTCTAACCACATTAACTATGTTGCGAAAACTTGCTGCTTCTTCCTTTGCAATATAGCCAAAATCCGCAGGTTCCTTTCTCTCCCGACCACCGCTATGCTTATACATGCTCTCATCCTATCGCGCCTGGACTATGGTAACCTTCTACTTATTGGTCTTCCTGCTTCGCACCTCTCTCCCCATCAGTCTATACTTAACTCTGCCACACGTATTGTTTGCTCTCTAATAAACCGGATCACAAATCTCCTCTGTACCGGATAACAACCTGGCTCCCCAGCGCATTACATACAAAATCCTTCTCCTAAAATTTAAATCCCTTCGCTCTGCTGCTCCTCCTAATATATCCTCTCTAGTCTCCCCATATGTTCCTACCCGTACCCTCCGCTCATCACAGAACTAGCTCCTGTACAGACTCCCTACTTGGACTGCTTCCTCTCGCCTAAACCTTTCTCTCTTGTGGCTCCCGTCCTCTGGAATTCTATTCCCCTCTCTCTATGTCAGGAAACCTCAATTAGCAGGTTTAAATCTAGCCTTGCATCCTACCTATCTGGTAACCAGCACAGTATTTGATAGTTTTATTTGCACTGCATACATTCCATTGTATCTGTGTGTTACCCACCTAACTAGATTGTAAGCTCTATGGGGCAGGGACCTCATTACCTCTTGTGGCAAAGCCCTAGCACTTCTATTTATATATTTATGTACTGAACTATGTGTTTATCCCCTTTGTATGACTTTATTGTATTTTAATACTGTACAGTGCTGCATCCCCAAGTGGCGCTACATAAATAAACATATACATACATACATACTGGGGCTTGTGTAATAACCTAAGGATGTCCAACCTGCAGCCCTATTGGTGTTGCAAAACTACAACTCCCAGCATTCTTTAGTAGCCCCCTGTGCTTACAGAGTGGTTGTAGGGGAGACAAAAATACAAATAGGGAAGTGTGTGCTTGAACCATGTGACATAGGGCTTACAATTATTATATATTATTATATATTATTATTGTGGATTTATATAGTGACATCTTCCGTAGCGCTTTACAATTACATGTATACATTCACATCAGGCCCTGCCCCGAAGAGCTTACAATCTAAGCACATTTATTTGACACATACAACCTATCGGTATGTCTTTATGATTGTGGGGGAAATCGGAGTGCCCAGAGGAAACCCACGCAAGCACGGGGAGAACATACAAACTCCTTGCAGATGTGTCCAAGGGTGGATTTGAACTCAGGACTTCAGTGCTGCAAGGTATCAGTGCTAACTACTGAGGCACCGTGCTGCCTACACCTAACTACAATCTAGTTAGGTGGGTAACATACAGATACATAGGGAATAGTAGCAGAGCCATAGTGAGAATTCACACACTGTCAAGTCAAATGAGAGGGAAAACAACATATTTTGGCAATATGTGAAGAACAAAGTGACAGGTTTTAGCAACATTGTTAACCCTTTCAATGCCAGCTGATTCTTTTATTTGTGTAACTAGGGGCCAAAGGACTTTTCTGGATTTGGCATCAATGGCTTTAGCCAAATGTTACAATTGGAACCTGCAGTACATGGGGAATATGATGCTTTGGGGGGTTTTTTGTTGTTGTTTTTCAACACAAAGTGTATTTTAACAGGATAACAGACTGAGGTCAGGAGATATATATATATATATATATAATTTACTGAAGTGGTATTTTATAGCTTATTGGTGTTCTTAGGGGGGTTGTTTTCAGATTCTGGAGTATGAAAAATTGGGTTTAGTTCTCCTTTAAGGTCATTGGGATGAAAAAATACTGCTCTTTTTTCTGAAAACCATATGTATTTGCACTGAACTTACCCTTTAAGATACTAAGCACCATGGTAAAACCAAGCCAGAGCTACCGAGCAACAATTTAAGTATATAATATTTAGATGGATATATTGTCACTATGAAACTACTGATGGGTCTGGATTTAAGCAGGTCACTCAAGATTAAAAATCTACGGGGTTATTTAATAAAAGTTCTAATCGTTAAAAATGGTGCTAATTTTGCCATAACCAATCAGATGCTAACTTCTAAATGTTAAATAATATCTGATTGGATGGGGCAAAATAATCACCACTTTTAATGATAAGAACTTTTATTGAATCTCCCTGCTAGTTTTCTAAAACCTAAATCAACAAATACCTATCTCCAGTTTGCAAAAGGTTGCTGATGCAATCATAGTAACATAGTAACCAAGTAATTAAGGTTGAATAAAGACATACGTCCATCAAGTCCAACCTATTCCCCCCCCCCTTTTTTTTTTTAACCCTACCTAACAGTTGATCCAGAGGAAAGCAAAAAACCCCAGCTAAAAAGGAGGAAAAAATTCCTTCCTGACTCCAAACGGCAATCGGAAAGTATCCCTGGATCAACCAGATCTATATTCATTAATACCAGTAATTCTCAATATTTTTTAGTTTTAGAAACTTATCCAGGTCTTTTTAAAGCTATTTAATGAACTTGCCATTACCACATCTGCTGGAAGACAGTTCCACAGTTTCACCGTTCTCACTGTAAAGAAACCTTTCCTAACCTGAAGATGAAACTTCTTTTCTTCCAACCTTAAAGGATGTCCACGAGTCCTCTGATAATACCTATTAGTAAACAATGCACCAGAGAGTTCATTGTATGGCCCATTAATATATTTGTATAAGGTTATCATGTCCCCATGCAAACGTCACTTCTCCAATGTAAACAGCTCTAACTTGTCTAATCTGCCTGCATAGTCAAGCCCCTCCATTCCCCTTATTAATTTAGTTGCCCTTCTCTGAACTGCCTCAATTTCCAAGATGTCCCTTTTGTATATGGGATTCCAAAACTGCACCGCATATTCCAAATGAGGCCTTACCAGTGCCTTGTAAAGAGGGAGAATAATATTTTTCTCTCTTGAATCTATTCCCCTTTTTATACAAGACAATATCTTGCTAGCTCTAGCCGTTGCTACCTGGCATTGTTTGCTATGGCTAAGTCTGTTATCTACCAGAACCCCCAAATCTTTTTCCATTACAGATGCACTTAACACAGAGTTATTTATGGTGTAGGTGGCACAGGGATTATTAAATCCCAAATGCATCACCTTACATTTATCAACATTGAATCTCATCTGCCATTCTGCTGCCCATTTTGATAATCTATCTAGGTCTGCTTGCAGCACTTGCACATCATTGAAAGTTTCCAAAGCTCTGCATAGTTTAGTGTCATCAGCAAACACAGAGACCTTGCTCTCAATGCCCCCTTCTAAGTCATTTATAAACAGATCCATTGATCACATCCAATCCTTTTGGATGTGATCAATTGCTTTCTATGGACAATTGTTTTACGTAACTTTTTTAAATTAGCACATTACACAAAACATGTAGGGGCTAATGCAATTAGAGGTGCAAAATTGTGCCTATGATAATTTGCAGCAACCAATCAGATGTTATTGCACTGCAGTAATCCAGTAAAATCTAACTGACTGCTTGCTGCAGATTATTAGCATAGACAAACATTTGCATCCTTTATTGCATTAGCCCCATAGCTTGCTTCAGTGATGGTCATCAAATGGAGGGATAACCACAGAGGTCCCGCAATGTACTAATCACCATCACTAAATTCAGTACATCTTGGGATCTTGGTTAAAGCTGTGTGGCATGCGCTGCATTAAGTCCTCTATACAATTCACGTAAAACTTAAAATTGTATCGCACCATTTATGTCGCTAAGTCAGTGTAAAACCAATGTATTATCGGGTAGCACGGGTTTTACATTGATTTGATGCTTAGCAGCCATTATTGTATCACCCCTATAAAGTCCTAAATCGGGGGTTAAAGGGACCGACCTCAACTCTTCTGGGCAAAAAGAGTCCAAAATGCCCCAAATGACTAGTCCCTCTCTGACGAGGATGTCACAAAAACTACCGACTGACTGAATAACCATATAAATATCTATGTTATGCACTAGAAAGTAAGGCACCAAAAATCCGAAAATTCCGATTTCAGAGGTGATAGAGCTATCTACTAATTAAAGGGAATCTATACTGTAGAAAACAAGTAGTGGCAGAATGAATGAAAAACTAGTAAAATGTTATGCAAAAAATCAATTAAACCTCCCCTCCCTGCTAATTTGTCTTAACTGTTTCCTAAAAATAGATTGTAACATTCAGGCAAGTGACACACAAGCTTAAGATAATTCACGGTTTGATTATTGTTTCTTGAGCATTTAAACTCAAGGCCTGGTAAACCTTGGGAGATCTTCTGCCCCCTATTGACTTATTATTCCTAACTTAATTTATCTATATGTACGTAAGTTGGGGGGAGGACGGGTTTGGATATTGGGCAGGAGTCTGCTTGTTAATACCAGGCCCAAGCGCATAGTTCATTACTGTGTTTTGATGCACTGACATATGCTAAATGAGTTTACCAAGGGGGGGCAACACCATGGAACTACTATTCCAGATCAACAAACATCATCTGAAGTAGTTTTGATCATCAACCCAAATACTTTCCCATGCTTAACGTATAATATCTTTGCTATGGCTGTGTCTCGCTGTCATTTTTACCTTGTTTCCTAGGCTCAGTACACCTCTCTCTTCCATATCACTGATCATGCTCTATTTATAGCTCTTCATCTTTTCTCTTTACCTCCTTTCACTGCTCCCATGCACTATATCAGCTCCTCACTAACACACCTCATTTTAAGTCAAACACAAATAATCGACACAACCTCAAATCCATTTCACATATGCGGTTTCTATTTTCTTTTACTCCTTGTTGATCATAACCCTGGCCCCTGTAATCTCAGTTTCCTTTTGTCCTCACCATACTCTCCCCTTTTCGTGGTTCTAAATCCTCTAACCTTTTATTAGTTTCTCTAATCCCATCTTCATATCTGCCCTTCTATTGTGCTTTGCTTAATGTTCGGCCCCTTGCTAACAAATCCACTATTATTGACCTTTTCTGTTCTAAGAACTTTCACCTTGTTGCCCTGACTGAAACCTGTCTCTCCCAACATGACTCTGACAGTTTCTATAGGGAGCATCCATCTTCCATCTCCTCAAGACATGGTGGAGGTGTTGGCCTACTTCTTTGCCACTTAATGTGAACCCTCTGTCGCTATGTGTAGCTGTGGTAAACAGACCCCCCCATCACTTCTCCCCAGATACATTCCTCTCAGATTTTGAGACTGGGCTTACCTTTTTCCTATGCTCTGACGGTCCTGTTCTAATTCTAGTTGACTAACTGTCACATTGACAACTCTGCTCTATCTTCTTGTTTCCTACACTTAACATCCTCATTTGATCTTCAGCAGTGGACAAATACCGGTACGCACAAGAATGGCCACTTCTTGGATTTTGTCTTCATTAAAAACCTCTATCTCTGTGTTTTGAATCTACCCCTTGCTGCTTTTTGATCACCATCTTATTACCTTTCTTGCCCAACACTCATCTTTCTATTGACACTCTTTCTTGTGTGAATGCCCTAATAACCAAACCATAGAACCAGTACAGTCTGCTATCTCTTCTAGTCTCTCTACCCTTATGTCTATGTTTGACCCTGACTTGCTTGTTAACTCCTATAGCTCTGCCTGGTCTAATACTATTGATTCCTTTGCCCTCTTGCAATCCCACAACTCCATCTCTCAAATCCTCATCTCTGGCTCAATCCTGCGATTTTATATGTAGGAGCCCACGTGCTGCTGAGCAGATGTGGAGAAAGTCTTGTACGAGGGCTGACTTTCACCTTTACAAGTTTATGCTACAATGACTAAACACCACACTTTCGGTAGCAAAACAAAACTACTATAGGATATTTATAAATAATAAATCTCTGTACCTCACCAACTGATTCTCTTCACAACTATTTATTGTAACAACACATACAATGTTTTGGGACACCCTGTCCCTTTCAAGACAGGGTGCCTCGAAACGTTGTATGTGTTGTTACAATAAATAGTTGTGAATTCACCTGATTAACATAGTAACTAATGTTGAATAAAGACATACGTCCATCAAGTCCAACCTATTCACCCTTTTTTTTTTTTTTTAACCCTACCTAACAGTTGATCCAGAGGAAGGCAAAAAACCCCAGCTAAAAAGGGGGAAAAATCCTTCCTGACTCCAAACAGCAATCGGAAAGTATCCCTGGATCAACCAGATCTATATGCATTAATACCAGTAATTCTCAATATTTTTTAGTTTTAGAACCGTATCCAGGCCTTTTTTAAAGCTATTCAATGAACTGTACTGTTTAGCAGTACAGAACCCTGAGGCACTCCGCTTAGAACTTTAGCCCACATAGATGTAGCTCCATTAACCACCACTCTCTGTTTGCGATCCAATAACCAGTTCTCTATCCATGAACAAATGTTTTCTTCAAGGCCAACAGTCCTCAGTTTATACATTAGTCGCCTATGTGGCACAGTATCAAAAGCTTTTGCAAAATCCAAATATACCACATCCACTGCTGTGCCTGAATCTAACTTCTTACTCACTTCTTCATAAAAACCAATTAAATTTGTCTGGCATGATCTATTTCTCATAAATCCATGCTGACTACTACTAATAAGATGATCCCTGGAAACAAAGTCAAGGATATGATCCCTTAAAGTTTCCATCACCTTCCCTACCACTGATATTAGGCTTACAGGTCTATAGTTACCAGGCTTGGAACGACTACCTTTTTTGAATATTGGTATTACATTGGCTTTTTTCCAATCCAGCGGAACCTCCCCAGACAAAAGCGAATCTGAAAAGATGAGAAACAGTGGTCTAGATAGAACTGAACTAAGCTCTTTTAAAATCCGAGGATGCAATCCATCTGGTCCTGGCGCTTTATTGATATTAACTTTGTCTACCGGTAATTGTTTCCGTACCATATCCTCTGTTAGCCAAAGTGAAAACTCTTCATTTCTTCCCTGCATATTATTACAATCCCTGCTGTAAGGACAAGGATTCTCAACAGTAAAAACCGATGTAAAAAACAGTTTAGCAGATTAGCCTTTTCGGCATCCTCTACAACCACCTCAGCTCCATTATTTAATGGTCCCACATTCTCAGTCCTCATCTTTTTACCATTTATATACTTAAAAAACATTTTGGGGTTGGACTTGCTTTGTTCGGCAATCCGTATTTAATTTTCTATTTTAGCTAGTTTAATTGCTTTCTTGCACTCTTTATTACAGCTTTTGTACTCCCTGTAAGCCTGTTCTGTGTTTTCTCTTTTCAAAATTTTAAATGCTTTTTTCTTTTTTTCCCATTTCCCTTTTTACCTGAGCATTAAGCCATGCAGGAGTGGACCTCATTTTTTTACACTTGTTCCCTAAAGGTACAGATTTAGAAATGTAATATAGTTTAATATCCCTTTAAAAGTGGTCCACATCTGATCAGTATCTTTACCTTGAAACAGTTCCCCCCAGTCTATGAGCAGCAGCGATTCCTTTAACAGCATAAAATTAGCTTTCCTAAAGTTAAAAGTTTTTGTTAAGCCAGTGCACTTTAGTTTTTTGCAACCTATATTAAATGACACTATATCATGGTCACTATTCCCTAAGCTTCCCATTACCCTCATCTTTAAAATGAGCTCAGGGTTATTAGATATCACCAGATCCAACAACGTATTCTGTCTATAAGGAACTTCTACCATCTGTGAAAGAAAATGCTCATATAGGAAATTTAAGAACTTTATACCTTTTGAGCTGCTGGCAGTTCCCTTACTCCAATCTATGTCAGGGTAGTTAAAATCCCCCATAACCAGAACATGCCCCATACCAGCAGCCTTCGCCAACTGCATATGGAGATTCATTTCCACCTCTTCCCTGGCATTTGGCAGCTTATAACATACTCCAACAATTAATTTACCTACCTTCTTGTTTCCTGTACACAGTTCCACCCATAATGTTTCTGCCATATCGTTTACTCCCCCATCTATTCCATCTTTTAAATTTGGCTTCAATTCCTGTTTAACATACATACATACATACTCCTCCTTTCTTTTTAACTCTGTCATGTCTAAATAAGGAGTATCCTTCAATATTTACTGTCCAGTCGTGTGAATCATTAAGCCATGATTCTGCTATACCATTTACATCATACCTTTCCTTTAAAGCTATTATTTCAAGTTCGCCGGTTTTTCCAGCCAGACTTCTTGCATTTGTAAATATACATTTTAGATTATCAATTGATTTACTTCCATACATGGTCGTACATGCCTAGGGTTCAGAAATACTATCCTCTATGCTCCCCCCTCCCCTCCCACCGTTGTGTTAATAGCCCCCTGATCCCTAACTTCTCTATCTACCCTTGTGTAGTTCAACGTTCCCTCCCCCCCCCCATACCTAGTTTAAAATCTCCTCAGCTGCACCACCACCATTGAGGTGCAATCCGTCTCTACTAAAGAGCCTGTAGCCAACAGAAAAATCAGCCCAGTTCTCTAAAAACCCAAACCCCATCTCCTTACACCACCCTCTTAGCCAAGCATTTATACTCTTGAGCTCCCGTTGTCTCCCTAGCGTAGCACGTGGCTGCGGTAGTATTTCTGAAATCACCACCCTTGAGGTCCTTGCTTTTAACTTGGCCCCTAATTTTTGGAAATCATTTTTAAGGACCTCACCTCCACCTCTAACTTTGTCATTTAGCACGAATGTGACCCAGGACCGTCGGGTCACTCCCAGCCCCACTCAATAATCTGTCTACACGATCCACCACATGTCGAACCCTAGCACCAGGCAGGCAACACACTGTTTGGCATGCAGGGTCTTGGCGACAGATTACCCTATCTACCCTTCTAATAATGGAGTCCCCTACCACTACCTGCCTATCCTTCCTAACCCCCAATTCTCCCTCCCTTGTATTGGAGATGGCCGTCCCCTGGGTGCTCAAGGGAAAGGCCCGCTCCATACATGCTGCTTCCGAGCCATTGTCCTCCACATCTTCGCCTAAAATGGCAAATCCGTTGGGATCGACCAGCTGGGAAGAAGCGCCCCTACCCTTCCGTCCCCTACTTCCCCTGGTGACCCTTACAAAGGGTGCTAGTGTGCTCCCCCATATTTTTCTTGTGCTAGAGAACTTTCTGGCCCTTGGAGTGGAGGGCAAGGGGCACTGCACCTATCTACTTGTCTGGCATACAGCCAACAATGGTGTGCTGGAGTGTTCCTTGGATTGTATTGCGATTCCTATCTTTTTCACCTTTAGTCAATACTAAACTATGCGGCACACATTGTTTCGCTCTCTAATAAACAGGAACTTAAATTTCCCCTGTGCCTCACAACTACCTGCCTCCCCATTAACGCATTATCTACAAAATCCTTCTCTTAAAGGGAAACTTTAGTGGAAAATACAATTTTTTTAATTCTTAGTTTATATTATGCATACCTGGTTATTCTCCATTTTCCCTTCAATTTTAAAAAATCAGTTAAATTTATACCCCTTGCTATTCCCTGCTACTGACATTAGTGAGCTAACATTTTAGATTCTTTACTGGTCCTACTTCCCAGAATGCACCACTTCCTTGGAATGTCCTTCCTTGGAATGTTGGATGTGTCAAACATGCTCAGATCTCTACTAAGCAACTGAATCAACCAAGGTGCTCGGTCATGAGCAAGACCATAACGGTCTCTATTAGGAGTCCTGCAAACAGTAAGTCAGTATTTTGGAAGCATGCTATATGTCCCTGTCCGTACCCAAAACTCATCACAGAACCTTCTCTTATACAGACCCCCCACTCACAACGCCGCCTCTTAATCCTTTTTTTCATGTGTCTTCCATCCTCTTGAATTCTATTCCCCTCTTTCATCAAGAAACTTCCATAAACAGGTTTAAATCAAATTTCACATTATACCTCTCAGAGCACAGCACAGGATTGTTAAATTGACACTGCACAAGTGCTTACTATGGCCCTTTTACCCTTCCCTATGTATCTGTAAGTTACCCAACCTTATTAGATTGTAAGCTCTACAGGGCAGGAACTTATTTCTTCATGTTACATGGTTCAAGCAATTGTATACTTTTTGATGCACGTACTTATTTATATATTTATGTATTTCTTATATATTTTTGTCCCTCTTGTATGTCTTTTTGTATAATAATATTATACAGCACTGCTTCCCCAAGTAGTGCTAAATAAATAAACATACATTCATACATCTATCTATCATCATCTAATTAAATAGGAACTTTACGTTATTCTGCCACAGGAGGAGTGGGCTAGCAATAAATATTAAAAAGTTATTTTTGTTTTTCTAGACAACATGGCACAATAAAATGTTATTTACAAAGATATAACCACATACAAATTTGATTAGTTTCATAATTTCATTTGTGTGTACCATGTGTTTGTATGAGGTATACACAACAGACTTTTTTCCTACTGGGGCAAAGTTTAAAAAGAGAGATTACTTACATGCGAGCCACAGCTTTTCTTGCCAGTTTTCGCTGTAATCGCCTATTTTCATCAGTATCCCGAAGAACATGGTCTTCTGCTGCCCATCTATCCCAACTAGGTATAAAACAAAATGTTTCTTATTCTAAGAAAATTGAAAATACATTAAAACCTAAAATGGCAAACATACATCTCACAAAGGCACGCTGTTGAGAAAGCCAGGTTTGTGGTCGAAACACATTCAGCGTTACTCACAGATCCTCTCTTTGTTCCCCACTTGAGCTCTCCTCCATGGGACCCCCCTTAGTGACTTTGTACCGTGACTGCTGTCAGTGAGATGTATGACTTGGTTACTATTCTGTTAAGGATCCCCTGTAGGGGATGACTAGGGCTGGAGGGCTGCACTGGCTTCATAATTCTAGGAGTAGGGAATAAGTGTACTCATATGTGTAGTTTTAATTGTTTTTAACCATTCACTGTCCTGTGCTATACCCCATGTCTCATTTAAATAAAGGGTGTGTACATATTTGCATATTCAATTAGTGATTCTACAAAGGCAAATGGTTAGTTGCATAATGGAAACACAAAGATAACACCCACATGACATTTATAGGATTGTGATGTTCATTAATACCTAGGTTGGATGGAGTTAATTAAAATGTTAAAATACATTCTACCTTCTTAAATACACCTACCTAATATGAAACAAACAGTTGGCATTCCCAAAATAGTTTGGAAAAAGCTGAATGAACAATGGTTTTAGTTGGAAGAGAAAACAAACTCCCAAATGCGTGTTAGAACAGAGATGCCTATTTTAGCTTCTCTAAAGCAGTTAGCATCAGTGGGAGGTAGGCAGAGATGGCTATTCTCTGGACAATTGTTCTGCATTTGAGAAATCAAGTGGGGAACTTCGTTTAAAAATCTTAAGCGTACTTGGGTAAAAGTTTCCACATTTCCACAGTCTTCTAGATCTGTAGAATTAGACATATTAACAAATGTTACTCACCTTCGGTTCCATCCATTAAAATGAATCAGATATTCGGGATTTTTTCTGCCCTTGTCATCTTTGATAACAATGTCAACAACCTTATAAAGAAAAATGTAAGAAGAATGTAACCCCATATTGTAAAAAACATACCAAAACATCATATCCACTTGACAAAGCCAAGAAAGAAAAACCTCAGTGTGTACCAATATACTCGAGTATAAGTCGACCTGAGTATAAGCCGAGGTACCCATTTTAACCTGAAAAATTAGGGAAAATTTGTTGACTCGAGTATAAGCCAAGGGTAGAAATTATGACCACTACTGCCTTCTTATTCAGTATGGTTTTGAGGCTTAAAGGACAACTCCACCCTCATAAAAATATCTTTTAGAAAGAATGGCCTCTTTAAAATATGTTGATTTATCATAGTTTGTCCAATGAATTCATTACTGTATGCCTGCTATGCTTCTGGATGCCCCATGGAAACTGAGCAATTTAGAAACCTGTACTGAGCCTGGGCATGCTCAGAAGAGGCTGCTAGGGGATTAACATTCAGTCATTGGCTGTGATGTCAACTGTCAAATCCATAACTGACAGTTGCTAACTGGAAGAACCAGGAAGCAGAAACCGGGGAAACAGGACATTGTGCAGGATTTCAGGTTAGACTTATATATTTCAGATTTCAAATTATTACCTTTTTGGGGGGTGATTTACCTGCATGTATGTTTTCATTTTGAGGCTGGACTTGCCCTTTAAAGTGTATGTATACTGAAAAAAATGATTTTTCGGCATCTTAATCTATGAATAAATACATGTAAGTAGCACTTACTCTGAGGTCTGTGTGTTGCTGCATGCCTTCAATAAAGTACTTTTTGTCTCCGGCTCTGAACACTGACCTGACTATTTTCCCCCATACCAACTGTCAATACTGCTTACAGTATACAGCACACCAACTGTCAAGCCATTCCAGCCACAACAAAACTGCTTACAGATATGTTGAAATGTAAGATGTTTCAGATTGAATATCTAAAGAAAAAGGGGGCAGATCAACAAAAAAATTATACAGTAATAGTTGGGATTAATTATAGTTTCCACTAAAGGGCAATTTTAAAAAAAAAAACAAATTTGCCAGTATACATACCCTTTGAGTTGCCCTTTAAATAGCAGAATCCCCATACAAATGTTTGAAAACTACAACTGCCAGCAAAAGCATGTAGTTGTAGTTTCCAAAACATCTGTATGGGAATTCTGCTGTCCATTTAAAGGGCAAATTAAGCCTCTTAGACATTTTATATTATAAAAAATGTATTTTGAAGTATAAAGGCTAAAGGGGCGTCCATTTTTATGGTTTTAGTTCAGACATCTCTATGGCTTAATGGCTTATTTTTCACCTTGTTCCTGACATACAGCCTATCAGATATATAGTCAAATATAAGGAGTTTGTGACATCACTCCAACTCATTTTAACTCCCTAACTTAATGATTTTATACTGTTCCAGTTTCATTTTCTTGAACTCCTCTCATTGAAAGGGAGGCTGGATGCATGTAGTAACCAACAGTGTAAGGCTAGTTTCACACGAGCAGCATGTTTACATTCAATTGTCAATAAAAGACAGCAAGTAACTGCCAGTGCATTTTTGCAGCTTTTATTATGTTTGTCCAGCATTAAATCAGCATTTTCCCATCATTTTAAGCATTTTTTTTATTCTAGTCATTCATCATCCAGACAACAGTAAAGTAGTTACAGTGTGTTGCACCTCCAAAACATCAGACTAGCGACAAGCTAGTAAAGTGTAATTTTAAGAAGCATTTGCTTCATGTTTTTGGCCATCCACTGCTAAAAAGATGCTAGAAAACCATCACACTGAAAATAAACACCTCTTGAATGCTTACTTTTTAGGAACACGACCCTTCCACTGACTACAATGGCCAGACGTTTTAGTGAAACAAAAAAGATTAGAATAATGTGAAAGTAGAATTTGATGCAGTGATTTCAGCTGCTGATGTTGTTCTTAATGCCTGAGAATTTATACTGACACAGCTTACAAAACTCTTGCATTGCATATTGTAATAATCAAATATTATCTAGACCAACAATCACACTTTCCAGATGTTTAGATCTGTTCGGATGGTCGGTATCATTCAGTCACAGGGATAGGAAACCAGTAGATCTCCAGATGTCTAAAAACTACAACTCCAATCTTTCCTTTACAAGCACTTTAATTGGGGGATGCTGGGAGTTGTAGTTTCCAAAACATCTAGAGATCTACTCGTTGCCTATCCGTTTCAGTGTAATGCTGCACTATAGTCTGCATTGCAGATCCCAAACAATGACTGGGCCTTTACACCTGTAGACCCTTCTCAATGACATTGTAAACTATACAGAGCTCTCCTCCATTACCCATACCAAGGATATCACTGCACTGATCCCACAGCTGCTGACCCAACGAAAGTCAATCCTACAACACAGGATCCCTAGAAGCCATTCCTTATTAATCCGCATTCCATGTCCACTTTGTTGTTGTGGGAAGCAGCTCTGGGATTGTGAGAGGATGATCCAGACCTCCTCCCCCCCTCCTTCCTCCTTAGTTTCCCCTCCCTCCCATTTCACTTCCTGCCGCCCACCTTAGCATCGTACAACACTTTAGCCTTGGTTGGGTCGGGTTCGAAGCAGAGCACTTTCTCCCCTTTATGAAATTTCAATTTCATTCCCCGTGAATTCATTTGCTCATCATGGCTACAAGCAGGAAGCGAAACTCCCGTAGCGGTTCTAGAGCCGCACTGAGCACGGCCATTCCGCGACTCTTACACGACGCACACGTTTAAACACTCGGCCAATTACAAGCGATGTGTCAAGAGGATCGTGGCAGCGTTGACCTATCGGAGGTGCATAGGGCTGGGCTCCAGGAAAAGATAGCCAATCGCGACCTAAAGCGGAAGTGACATGGGCCACTAGTTGCGGAATTAGGAAGTTTTTTTTAACCTGTATAGAAAGTATTGTCAATAATGTGCTCCAGTCTCCATTAGCATTACACATATAATCCATGGACATTTATAGGGCAGTGCCTATTTAAGGGTTTGTGAGATCGATCGGTAGTCAGTAGATTGCAGCTGAGACCACTATTAGACCAATATTTCTCTCCCAGGGGATCCCGGGGTCAGATGTAGTATTAGACCACACACGGGGCTGAATTGTCCGGCATTGCCCTGTGGTATGGATACGATGTTAAAGGAAATATAACAGGATTAGGACACACTAGGAAGGTAATCTCTCGATGGAACTGTCTGTCCCCATGTCAGTCTCTATGGCGCGAACACGTCGTACGTTGAGACACGTTGTCAGTGCGTTTAAGGCTCGCGTCGCGATGCATGTTGGGTATTGTAGTTTAATGGCTGCGGGTTGCTCTTCTCTTTACGGTGGATATAGGACCATTGAAGACTACAAGTCCCAGTTCCACCTGCTGGGCGCCAGCAAAGGAGAGGAACCGGCTCCGGTCCGGCTGACCTAGGCAAAGAAATGACTGGGAAAACAAAGGTGCGGGCGGCGGCCAATGCTGAGGCCATGGCAGGGACCGTGTCCGTCAACGAGAGAATTCTGCGGGACTGTCACAGTCTGTACAGCGACCCGGACACCGGTGAGAATAGGACACTGGGGGACTGACTGTATTGGGGCCCCTGGGACTGGGGAACTGTCTGGATTGGGACTAGGGGACGGACTATTTGGGCCCCTGGGACTGGGGGACTGACTGTATTGGGGCCCGTGTGACTGGGGGGACTGACTGAATTGGGGCCCTTGTGACTGGGGGGACTGACTGTATTGGGGCTCGGGGGGACTGACTTATTGGGGCCCTTGGGACTGGGGGGGGACTGACTGCAGGTCTTCAAAAAGTTTTACTGAAAACTTCAAAATAAGTTGATACCGGAACCCTGATTGTCATTAAATGTAACTTTCATTGGGGATATACAGCACTGAAAATTGCCACCTTTTCTTGTTTTAAACACAATTGTAATGGAGGAATACAGTCTAAATAAACAGTCCAGTGTAAAGCCTCGTACACTTGTGCGATTCCGGTCCCGACCAGCGACGCACCATGTGTCCAAACGTTTGTTTCAGCTGATAATCGGCCCGTGTATTGGCCCTTTATCAGGCAAAACCACCGGTCATTCGGGCAACGATCCCGACCGAATGGCTGTTTCAGGCGATAAAGTGCTCATACCTGCGATTGCACGTGTGTATGAACCTTAACTGTTAAATATTCACTGTTTGTATTATACCGTACTTTGCTCGGAGAGAGAGAGGGAGACCTGTAAGCCTAACATCCATGATAGGGAAGGTGCTGGAAACTTTGTTAGGGGATCATATCCATTAATGTCTCAAACTGGTCTTAGTAGTAGTAGTCAGTATGGATTTATGAGAAATAGATTGTATCAGACAAATTTACTTAGTTTTTATGAAGAAGTGAGTAAGAATTTAGATTCAGGCACAGCAGTGGATGTGGTATACTTGGATTTTGCTAAAGCTTTTGATACTGTGCCACATAGGCAACTAATGTATAAACTATTCCTTTAATGTATTGATTGATTGAAGATCGGGAGGTTAAGGAGCTATGCCCGTTCTTCAGTCAATTGACTAGGAGTGACAGACGAAGAAAGAAGATATTTACCATAAGCTAGGTACACACCTAGTGCTTTTTCCTCCTGACCGACCGTTCGATACTTTGACCAGTCGGCCAGGAGGAAGGACTGTCGGTCGCGGCAAAAGCAGCCGCGTCCGATAGTTACTGCTAACCGATAGTTACCGCACGATTGGACGAGGTTTTCCACCATGTCCGATTGTCCTTTCGGACGAACGGTCGGTCGGACATGGGCACATTCGGATGCGATAATTTCCGTCCGATCAACC
Source organism: Hymenochirus boettgeri (assembly GCA_019447015.1). Classification (NCBI taxonomy): domain Eukaryota; kingdom Metazoa; phylum Chordata; class Amphibia; order Anura; family Pipidae; genus Hymenochirus; species Hymenochirus boettgeri. The sequence continues at coordinate 200,281,867 of CM033470.1, read as the reverse complement.
GATACACTACCGAACTATCTGTCGATCGGACCGAAATATCTCATCGTGTGTACCCAGCTTTACACGCAATCCTCCACTGCAGCAGTGAATATTCCCGCCTGGGCCGGATTTACCATAAGGCACAGTAGGCACGCGCCTAGGGGGGCTTTCAACCATCATTATTTAGAGCTTTTTAATAAAGGAAATACCCATGCATAGTGCAAGGCTATTAACTTGGGATTTCTGGGAAAAGGGTTTTTTGGGGGTTTTTTTTGTGGGACTGTCCCTTTAATTCCAGCAAGGGAATCCCTTTATTTAAAGGGGAAGATAAAAGAGAATGAAAGAGAGATCATATTAACTCTTAAAGGACATTTTAACTTCTGCTCTACTGTTGCCTTTATTCCCACAGGCGAATCTGTTATTTTGCATCTATTACTGGGTGGGATACATGCCTGTGTAATATTCTCTACAGTCCCTGAACCTTGTTCATGATCTAAACGTTTTCCTGCAGGTCTCATTGCTCTTGCCTCCCATCTGGGCCTCTCCTTCCTTCCTCCACGCAAGAAGATCTTTGTTATGTTGATGGGAAATCATTCAGCAGGGAAAAGCAGTTTTATTAACTGGTAAGTACTTTGTACTTCCTATTCCTGGATCCCTCTAAAAACTTCACATGGATAAGTGACGTCTCCCACCAATTTACTAGTCTCGGTCTTTCACATGTCCTTGCTGATCTCTGCCTCGTCGCAAATTGATCATTAGTGATAGAAAGCCCAGTTAGGGACACCCAGCTACATCAATCTGTGCAAAAGTAGATGATTTACCCCCTGGTGACTTAAGTCCGCTTTTACACCAGAAGTTAACCTGGTGTAGTTAAAGGGCATGTCCACCCCCCAAACTAAAATTTCACCAACTCCTGGTGTACAATTAAAAAAAATCCTTACCTTACATCCCCGTCTCCTTATGGTTCTATTGTAATGCCTCTTCAAACTGAAGGGTAGGAGCTGTCTTCCTGTCCAAAATGTTTCTGCCTCTGTTGTGTCCTCTCAGTTGCTGCTGGCATGCGCAGTGGAGCCCTTTCCCTCCCTAGCTGGCATTCATGGAACATAAAAACCTTCCGCTATATTGTAGTGCATGCCCTCCCGCCCCTAACCGCTATATTCTGACTTAAAAAATCGATTCCAATCTCTGCTTACAGCTCCTCGTTCTGCATTGATGGCTGCCAGTCCGACCCCCTGCTTGTAGTTCTGGCAGGCAGGGGAGCCGGCTGGAATGAGGAGCTGTAAGTAGAGATAGGAATATAGCGGTTGGGGGTGGTAGGGCATGCACTACAATATATTAAAAGTTTGTAATGGAGATGCCCTTTTAGATCTCCAGCAAGATTAAGGCCAATGGTCCTGGGTTTAATCCGACATGCTCTGTCTGTGTGTTATTGCCTATTTAATTTGGCTTGAAAAAGCCAAATTACTGTTTCTTCTATTTCTTCTTTTTCTTCTTCCGTTTTATTCATCTGCTTTTTTGGACCGTATCTCCTCCCAGTTTTTGAGCTAGAGACATGAAATTCGGTACAGACGTGCGGGGCATATAGGAGAAGTGTGCTATCTTCTAGCTAAGGAATCCGCGGAAGCGTTACGGCGTTATTGGCGAATTTCCGGACATTTTTTCCCATAGACTATAATGGTAACAATCCTCAAATGTGGATATTTCAAAACAGTTTTTTTTTCATAGTCATAAATACAAATGGTGATACCCCCAACACCCCACACAGACCCAGGTACACCCACCTACTGACCTACCTTTCCATTCCCATGGAAGCCATATTTAAAGGGTAACTAAAGTCAAAAAAACTAATTTAGGTTTATCCTCAATAAAATATAGTTTTATGGTTGTAAACACAAAAAAGACATACCCCCTCAACCAGACCCAGGTACACACACCTACTGATTTACTTATCCATTACTGTGGCAGCCATACTTAAAGGGTAACTAAAGTCAAAAAAATTAATTGATTAATAAAAAAGGTTTGTTTTTTTTAACCTCCATGTGGCACAGTTACATACACCTACTGACCTACCCCTCCATTACTGTTGCAGCCATGCCTAAAGGGTAACTAAAGTCAAAAAAACTAATTTTGACCAATCATCAAAAAAGTTTGTTTTTTTAACCCCTAACCAGACACAGGTACGCACACCTACTGATCTACTTATCCATTACTGTGGCAGCCATACTTAAAGGGTAACTAAAGTAAAAAAAAACAAATTTTGACCAATCGTCAAAAAAGATACAGAGAGATTCAATAAAAGTTCTTATCATTGAAAATGGTGCTAATTTTGCCCTAACCAATCAGATGTTAGCTTTCTGATTGATTGGATCAAAATTAGCACCACTTTTGGCTGGGTACACACAATTTTTTTTTGTACCAAACAAGCGTTCACTACAAACTCATCATTCCCATTATTGAGTTTTAAAATCTGCAGCAAACACACATATTCCCTTCCAAAATGCAGCCCTTCAAGCCAAATTCAAAGTTTATACTTAAACTTTCCCTTTCTAGTTGTTAGCTAATGCTCTATATCAGAGGTTACAGGGCTACACTGTATTCTGCAGACAGGTACCTATGGGGTTGCATTTTGTACTGCAGTGCGGGTGGTTAATAGTATGGGTATTTATCGAACAGGTGACTAATATTCCTCTTGTGGTTTAATTTTAAAGCTGATTGATTAACCTGATGGGTTTTGGTTGGATTGAAACATTGTATCCTAGATTGACATTAATAAATGTGTCTATGTTACCGATTGTGCAGGTACATTGAAGAACACATTCAGAGGACCGGGGTGGCGATCGAGACCCAGGGATTTGCTTTTATAACCAGTGGCCGCAAAAGGGAATCGCTGACAGTGAGTTAGAATCCGTCCTGCTGAGTCTATAGCCTAAAGGAGAGTGAAGGAAGCCTAGATAACAAGTAATCCGTCTTGCGGAGTGAGTGACTGCTCCATCTTGCAGTGTGAGTGGGTGTTGGACAGGGAGTGCTCTGTCTTGCGGTGTGAGTGGGTGGAAAACAGGCAGTGAGGGCTCAGTCTTGCAGTGTGAGTAGTTGCTGGACAGACAGTGTTGTGTCTTGCAGTGTGTGGGGGTGCTGGACAGACAGTGTTGTGTCTTGCTGTGTGAGTGGGTGCTAAACGGGCATAGAATGCTTTGTCTTGTGGTGTGAGTGGTTGTTGAACAGACTGATCGATCCATCTTGCAGTGTGAATGGTTGCTAAAAAGACCATGATCACTCCGTCTTGCGGTGACAGTGGGTGCTGAACAGACAGTGATTGCTCCGTCTTGCGGTGTGATTGGTTGCTAAAAAGACCATGATCGCTCCGTCTTGCGGTGACAGTGGGTGCTGAACAGACAGTGATCGCTCAGTCTTGCGGTGTGAGTGGGTGCTGAACAGACCGTGATCACTCAATCTTGCGGTGTGAGTGGGTGCTGAACAGACAGTATTCTCTGTCTTGCAGTGTGAGTGGGTGCTGAACAGGCAGTGCGTGCACCATCTTGCGGTGTGAGAGGGTGCTGAAAAGACCATGATCGCTCAGTCTTGCTGTGTGAGTGGGTGCTGAACAGACAGCGAGTGGTCAGTCTTGCAGTGTGATTCGATGCTTGGCAGACAATGATCGCTTAGTCTTCCAGGGTGAGTGGGTGCTGAACAGACAGTATGTGGTCAGTCTTGCAGTGTGATTCGATGCATGATCACTCAGTCTTGCAGTGTTAGTGGGTGCTGGACAGACAGTGAGTGGTTCAGTCTTGCATTGTGAGTTGATGCTGAACAGACAGTTCCATTTTGGAGTTAGTGTACTTGTCCAAGGTAAGTGCTGACTCCTCTCTTGCTTTCATTCTAGGGTGATGCCACACTGCACTTGTATCCTCATTTCAAACCCCTACAGACCTTTGAGGGTAAGTATATTATCAAATGTACCCAGTGTGGATTATTACACACGGCCTGTATTAAACCATTCTCCACTGTCTTTCCATCTGTGTATTGGTCACTGCACCACGCTGGTCTTCCAATTGCTGATCTCGTTTTTAGCAATTTTATTACATTATAGGGAAATTAAGTGTGTTCTACTGGGATTATCTCTTCCCATTCGTACAGAAAAACCTCTTTCCACCCTTAAATGAGAATTTGACATTAAAGGGCATCTATACTGGAAAAAAAAAACATTTTAAATTGACCATTATTGAAAACTATATTTCTTCCCAACCACAACTGTATACATTTTTTTTGTTGTTGATCTGTCTCCTATTTCTTTAGATAGCAAATCTAAAACATGTTACTTTTCAGCTGTCAATCCAAGTGCCTTGCTGTCAAACTATTCTTCTGTGTGCAGTTGTATCTGGAATGGTGACAGAGTTTTGACAGTTGGAATGCTGTGTACTGGTTTCACAGTTGGTTTGTGGGGAAAAAGTCAGGTCAGATGTGGGAGTGGTTAAGAGGGAGGGGGGATACTGCTCCTGAGCAAAACATGTGCTGGATTGAAGGCATGCAGCAAAACACACACCTCAGAGTAAGTGCTACTTACACTTATTCATTTATAGATTAAGATGAAGAAAAGTAATTTTTTTCAGTATAGTGTCCCTTTAAACACATGCCCCCTGAATTGCAGCCCAGAAACTGTTTGTTAGAATGACTTGTCACTTGCCTTTCCCAAGTGACAAGTCATTTCACTACAGTAAGTTAATTTCCAGCTCCATGTTCAGTGTTTGGTCATAATTCGGGGAGGGGTTAAGTTTGGACAATTGTTTAGAAATATCTGGCACATCGTAGTTATGTGCAGTTAGATTGTGTAGAAATATCTGACACATTATTGTAATCTGCAGTTAATGGGATTCTCCTTTACCTTATATCCCAGTTATGGACGTATGTGCACTATCATGGCATCTCTCATTACTAGGGACAATGGTGTTTCTGTAAAATAACACGTACGTTCACTATCACTGCCACTCTCATTACTAAGGCCATTGAATTGTCTACAATAACACGTATGTTCACTGTCACTCTGGTTCTCATTACTAGGGACAGTGGTGTGTCTGTAAAATAACATGTATGTTTACTGTCACTGCAGTTCTCATTACTAGGGCTAGTGGTGTTTCTTGACAATAATGCGTAGGTTCATTGTCACTGGTTTTCTAATTACTAAGGCCATTGCAGTGTCTGGACAATAACACATATGTTCACTGTCACTGCCATTCTTATTACTAGGGCCATTGGAGTGTCTGTACAGTAACACGTATGTTTGCTGTCACTTCAGTTTTCATTACTAGGGACAGTAGTATGCTTGTACAATAACACGTATGTTTACGGTCACTGCAGTTCTCATTACTAGGGCTAGTGGTGTGTTTGTTGACAATAACGTGTAGGTTCAATGTCACTGGGGTTCTACTTACTAAGACAATCGGAGTGCCTGTACAATAACACGTATGTTCACTTTCACTGCGGTTCTCATTACAAGGGACAGTGGTGTGTGCACAATAACACATAGTTTTGCTGTCACTGTGGTTCTAATTACTAGGGCCATTAGAGTGCCTGTACAATAATACTTATTCACTGACTGGTTCTCATTGCTAGGGACAATGGTGTTTCTGTAAAATAACACGTACGTTCACTATCACTGCCACTCTCATTACTAAGGCCATTGAATTGTCTACAATAACACGTATGTTCACTGTCACTCTGGTTCTCATTACTAGGGACAGTGGTGTGTCTGTAAAATAACATGTATGTTTACTGTCACTGCAGTTCTCATTACTAGGGCTAGTGGTGTTTCTTGACAATAATGCGTAGGTTCATTGTCACTGGTTTTCTAATTACTAAGGCCATTGCAGTGTCTGGACAATAACACATATGTTCACTGTCACTGCCATTCTTATTACTAGGGCCATTGGAGTGTCTGTACAGTAACACGTATGTTTGCTGTCACTTCAGTTTTCATTACTAGGGACAGTAGTATGTTTGTACAATAACACGTATGTTTACGGTCACTGCAGTTCTCATTACTAGGTCTAGTGGTGTGTTTGTTGACAATAACGTGTAGGTTCAATGTCACTGGGGTTCTACTTACTAAGACAATCGGAGTGCCTGTACAATAACACGTATGTTCACTTTCACTGCGGTTCTCATTACAAGGGACAGTGGTGTGTGCACAATAACACATAGTTTTGCTGTCACTGTGGTTCTAATTACTAGGGCCATTAGAGTGTCTGTACAATAATACTTATTAACTGACTGGTTCTCATTGCTAGGGACAGTGGTGTGTCTGTACAATAACCTGTATTTTCACTGTCACTGCAGTTCTTATTACTATTGACAGTGGTGTGTGCACAACAACCTGCATGTTTACGGTGAACACAGTTATCATTACTTGGGACAATGGTGTGTCTGTACAATAAAATGTATGTTCACTGTGACTGTCTGTATGTCACTCACCCTCTGCTGTATAATAAACACTACACCCAGGCAGCACAGAGAGAGTAATCCAAAATCAAATACGAAGGGCCCACACTTCACAGGCAATTTTTTTTTTACTGTGGTTCACATAAAATTATCCACACCAATGTCTTACCTTTAATAATCTATGGAAAGATTTAGCAATATAACTAACTTGTAACAAGCTTGTAGCCATGTGACCAGGCTTTGCACACATTAAAGGCGAAAACCACCACTACATAAGCAGAGAATCTAGAATCCAGAAAATGTATCTTTTGCTAGGAACAAAATAAAAAAAAAAATGTAAGAATATAAAATTGTCATACAGATGTCTCCACACCAACAGCATGGAAACCTTAGTTACATAATCTAACATGTAGTAAATGCAACCTACTAGAAACAAATCTTACAATGTATAGGTGTTCTGGGGAGAATAGCTTTTATATTAGGATATTCACCTTTACTTATTATTGTATACAATTTAACACCTCAGTAAATATGTATGTATCGGTAAGTGCACTATAAATAAGTAATACACCATGAATTCTAGCCTCTTTGTTAGGTTACAGCAATGTATAATGTTAACCAGGACTATTCGTAAATGGATTGACACCCTAATTAAATTGATTGTAGCCGTATTAGTGCACTTATAGCATACAAAAAACGTTTAGTATGTGATACTCTTTATTTGCACAATCAATAGTTAGGGGAACTGTGATCTCCAAACAAGTTAAGTTTAAATGAAAGGCCAGTTTCCTACCTTTAAATGAGCCATCAACCACCTCTCAACGTGCTCCACAGCCCTGACCATAAATGACTGACCAGAAAGTTAATGGGTGGGAAGCTGACTTGTGACATTCCTGAGGCTTCTCCTGCACAGTGCCGCCGGCGAGCACAGCCTCAGACTCCCTCAGTGTGTGAGGGAGACAGGAAGTCCTTCCCTCTCCCTGCTGTGTGAAGTCCTGACCGAGAAGGTAAGTGAATCTACAGCCCTTCTCTTTTTCACTGTGTGAAAACAGTCTTTTCAGGCACTGACCAACGGCACCCACAAGTGGTCACATGGGGCTGTAAGATAATGGGCCATGGGGGGCCTGCAACTGGAGGGACCATGGGCCCATGAGTGGGAGGGACCAGGGGGGCTGCAAAGGGGAGGGGGAGACACAGGACAGATTGACTGACCGTTTCAAACCGTGCCAAATCACACACAAAAATGTAAATATCTTCAAAACTATGCAAAATAAACAATGGAAATAAATTGCAAAAATTCTCACTTATGGTTAACAGAATTTCATAAATTGCACACTCTCAAACCCCATCCCCACAAACAGTTAAAAACATCCCCCTAAGATCAATCCGTTTTTGATAGACACTGTGGTATCCAAGAGATGCGCATAGTTTCTTGAATACTCCAAGGGTGGAATGTGTTAAGCTGGGAATGAAAATGTTTAAGGTTGCCTTCTCCTTCTGTCCTGAAAAATGTCATCTATGTTCCAGTGATCTATAAGTGTTTTCTGTTGTACAGTGTATAGAAATTTCTTCTCCAATTAGGCCATGAATAGGTTGTCATATTGTTGTGCCATTTTACTGCCCATAGTGGCCCCCATGGTCTGTATGTAGATATCAATATTATTAAATGTGAAGCAATTGTGTGTGAGGATGAATTGTATGAGCTTTGTCAGACTTTCAGCGCTATATTTGTTATATTTATAAAAACTGACATGCATTAATCCCATCTTTATGGGGTATGTTGCTGTACAGAACTTCTATATCCATAATAAGTAGCAGTGTATTGGATGGTAAATGTTGTATATGTTGTAGTTTGTTTAGAAAATCTGTAGTATCCTGCAGAAAGCTAGTGGTATGTTTGACTAGTGGTTTTAGAACTGATGTGTTTTCAGTTAGAGAGCTCATACCTGTTATGATGGGTCTGTCCGGGTTTCCTGGTTTGTGTATTTTTGGCAGCATGTAGAAGTTGGCCAGTTCTGGTATGCCTGGAACTGCACTGATGAGTTCTGAATATATATATTTGTTGGTGTCCATAACTACTACAGCTCCCCCTTTATCTGCTGGTTTAATTGGGATGTTGTGGTTGTTACACAGATTGTGAATGGCTAATCTCTCTAATGGTGACAGATTGTATAGCATTTTCTTTTGGTGACTAAATAACAGTGATGTAGTTCTCTATCTGAAGCCATCGATAAAATAGTTCAGATTGAGGTTCTGGCCTGGTAATGGCAGCTGGTCTGTTTTTTCTTAGTATTACAGTCCATAAATGCAGCAGAAATTTCCCTTTTATGGTAAAATGCTTTTAATCTCGGTCTCCTGAAAAATTCTTCCATATTTCAGAAGAGTTGTAAAGTCCAATTTAGCACACATGTTTTGTTTAATAAAGACATCTTGTTTCACAGCTTGGAGTCTGTGCCATCTGTAAGCTGTACCCATACCTCCATTTATTTGAATTGCTGTACCTGGACCAGAGATACCAGGAAGTGTAGCCTACAGCTTCTACGTTGCTCTTTGATTTAGAGGGTCCCCATTCACTCTGTAGTCCAATTTAGTGGTAGGGCAGAAGGACAGTCCTTTAGAGAGCATTGAAAGTTTTTGGCCAGACAGATTGATTACTCAATCAAACTAGTTGTTTTGTCCTCTTCTCAGTGTCTATGCTCTCTGAATTTTGATGTTGGTTTTCTTGTGCTACTGGCCTGCCATGGTCACCAATAAGAGAATCTGTAGATGCTGTATCCTCACCCCCAATGGTAATATGTGTTCTTGTATATTGTAAAAGTTTGTTGATGTAAAGAAATGAAGACGGGAGGAAGCTCCCAAAAGCTAATCTATTCAGAAAACTATTGTTAGTGCACATAAATGACTCTCATTTTTATTTGTACACCCTAATTTTGTGTTCATCCTTTGCATTCTATTTTGAACTCGTGTGGGATTCACGATCCATTAGCAGGTACTAAATGCACCTGCTTCATTCACACTACAACACTATTCAACGCAATGGACTGGTGGGAACAGGACACATGGAGTTGGAAAGAGAAACGTCTGCCTTTAAGCACACTAAATGCATTTCATTACAACGCTCAAAACTGGGCATAGTTTGAACGAGCCCATATTCTGCCTATACTGAATGGGGAGATGGATGTTATTGTTTCTAATATTTGATTATGTGCACTTCCTGTGCAGTCTCTTCCATGTAACCTCCTTCCTTCTGTACAGGGGTGTCCGAGTATCTCTCCACAGAAATCTCCACTTCGCGCCAGAAGAAGTTCAGCTTGGTGACGTTTGTTGACACCCCAGGGCTGGTAGATGGAGACATGAAGTATCCGTTTGATGTGAACAGGGCACTGTTGTGGCTCGGTGAGTGGACACCATGTGTACTATTTACATGATACATTTGGTTATCACTTTATCTTTGTGTTTAAAAAATCCTTACTTTACATCTCTGCTCCAAATGGTTGTCCTGCAGTGTCTTGCCAAAGTAGAGACCCTAGCCTTCTCCCAACCGCCGTGCTTGTTTGCAAAAAAAAAAACTCCTCGGAGACGTACTCACAACGCTTTGATCCCCAGTGTATTGCACTACCGGCAGCCGCGTTTATGATTGGCTGCCTCTTAGCCAATCACAGATGCGGCTTGCTTGCAATTTTTTGCAAGAAGAGGGCCGTATCAGAACACCGGGGGAACAAAGCTCTGTAAGTACATTCCTGATTAGTTTTATAGCTGTTGGGGGTGGGCAAGGGTCCCCTACATTACAGAAAAGTTTAAACTGAAGGTGGAGATACCCTTCAAGGACCAAGCAATAGAAGATACAGTTACTGTCCCTTTTTGTTGCTCCTTAAGATGGGTACACGTGGGAAGATATTTGTTGTGACTGACTATTTGACACTAGTGAGCGGTCGGCCAGGACAAATCACGGTTTGCCGCTACAGATCATGTGGTCACATAGGGAACAAGAGGATTGGCCATGATTTACCAACATACCCGCGGACACCCCCACCTACACCTTACAATATTCCCATCGGACTGAACGGTACACAGGAATATTGAGCGGTTGACCGGAAATATTGTATGGTGGGAACAACAACCGTACTCACTCAAATGGGAAGCATCAGCCAATAGGATGATGGTCATGGTCTGGAGCAACCAATAGTGTCCTCCCAATAACATTGCAAACAAATCCAGATCTGTCTTCATTCTTACACCTGTTTCTTTGTCCTAGGGGAGCTTTGTGACTTGGCTCTGGTTTTCTTTGACCCGATGGGCCAGGCTCTCTGCAAACGAACTCTCAATATTGTGGAGAAGATCAACGAGCATCATGGAGACAAACTGCGTTTTTATCTCAGTAAAGCTGACGAGGCCGGAGGTGAAAGTGACCGTCAGGTTGGAAATTGGGTTAGGAGGTTGTGAGGGCAGTTCAATAGGTTTATAAATAATTTCCATGCAGCTTATAGGTGGCTCTCACGCACTGAGATGTTACTTTATTTTATTCACTTTTATTTTTACCTTCACAAGCCTGGGAAAGAAAAAGCCCTTTGATTTTCTAATTGTCCGTCATGTCAGAATATCATGCGTTGTTTCTTCTCCTAGCGAGTCCTGATGCAGATTGTGCAGGAGCTGTGCAAACGACCCGGACTCAACAAATGTGGCTTTGATATGCCGACAATATACATACCCAACCCCAACAAGGTATGGACCATATAATTACAGCTTCCAGCTGTACCCACTAGGTAACGGGTTACTAATTGTGTCCAGGTCGGGCTGTTAATTGTGACCTCTGGTGGTTGTACTGCACATTCGGCCCTCTAACCCTTTTGTCTCCTGCCCAGCCAAGCCGCTGTGTTAACCAGATAGAGGAGGTTTGCAAAACCATTGAAAAGACCATTACACAGACTGTGCAGAGCACACTAAACACTTTGGGGCGAGACTGCCAGAAACTGACAGAGACCATTGAGCAGAAGCTTCAGGAAGATGAGTAAGTGTCACTTGTTGATCTTAATAGAACAATATTGATGTCTGTTTACTTCATCTGCGTCTGTCTCTTCACAGTGAGACCATCAGCAGCAATCGCAGTGCTCGTGCTCAAGGCTGCATGTTTGGCCTGTTGGGTCTAATGGTGCCCCTGTTTCTCCTGGCCTCTGCCCTGTTTGGCACCATTCCGGAAGAGCTTTGGAACGCTTTGCTGGGGAAGGAGGGAGCAGAGACTCTAGCAGTGTATTTGGTAAGTTTGTGAACTGAATGTGAGATCTCTTTTAAACCAAGGATGAACTCGTTCATTCCAACCTTCTCTGCTTCATTCCGTTCAGTTCCCTCTACATTCGTTGTGGTCGTTGATCCCGGCGGATTACGTGGTCTACGTGTTTGTGGCACTGGCAATTTTGTCTATTGTGTTTGTGCTCCTGGCACAGAGATGCTTCAGGTAAATGTGGGTCTGGAAATGTTGTTAACTCAGACTCTGATAGGGAGTACGTAAGAAACCGAGAGATGCGCATATTGTTATACCAAGCGGTTTGTGGGTGTTAATCCTTTTATGTATTAGGTTATGTCTTTGTACCTGACAGGACCCGGACGACGCTAAGTAAGAAGCAGAGACGTTACCTGCTTGATCGCCATGTGTATGTCAGCGAGGTTGTGTTACAGAAGAAGGTGAGTCCAAACCATTTCCTGCTGTTTGTGTGTCTAGCAAAGCTTCTAGCCACCAGGGTTCGTACTTCTTGTTAAAGGGCATGTCCACCCCCAAAACTATAATTTCCCCCACTACTGGCCCCACTGTGTAGTGTAATAAAATCCTTACCTTACATCCCAGCTCCAAATGGTTCTCCTGTAATTCCCCCCACCCCCCCAAGTCCAAAAAAGTGCCCACCAGGAGGATAGCAGAGTCCATATAGGACTCTGCCTCCTGTACTTCCTCCGGGAGAAGTTTGGCATGCGCAGTGCAGGCCCCCCGCCTCTCAGTCAATCACAGACGCAGCTGCCGGTCCGGCCCCCTGCTTGCAATTCCGTGCGGCGAAGGAGAGAGGCAAGGTAAGTACCAAAATTCGACTTATACTCGAGTATATACGGTAACTATCGGGGCACTTTCTGGCATTAACATTATTGGGGCTGGGGAAACAAACACTTTAATATATTAAAAGTTTTATTAAAGGGTGGACATACCCTTTAACTTTGTAGTTAGCACATTGAGGCTGTGTGAGCTCCTGTTTTAATTTGAATTAAACTTAGCTCATTAAACTAAAGTGCAACTGTATATTGTATATATTCTCCCCCTCCCCTTAACATCTGCAATAGTAAGAAAGTTGAGGTATGAGATTAACCTGGAATGTTCTGTTACCTCTTTCTGCTTCCTGGATCTTGCAGTTAACGGCTGTTAGTCATGGATGTAACATTTGACATTACAGCCAATGACTAAATGCTATTCCCCAGCTATCTCTTATGAGCATGTAAAAGAGTAGGTGGACACTTTGAGAGGCAGAGGGAAGGGGAGACCTAATTTACTGCATGACAGATAAGCCCCATGTCTGTCGGCTTTCTAACTATTGTAGTTTTGAGGTTCAGGGGGATTTACCTATATATAATTTATAATTTGAGGGGTGAACTTGCCTGTACAATCTATATCCAGTCAGAATGTAAGCCAGTAGCTAAGCAGAACATTTCACAGCCATAACGTGTTTTGTGGGTTTTACAGAAGCGGCTATATGAAGAATACTTGAAGCAGAGCGTTGGAGAACATGACATGAGCTGACAACACCTGGAACCAAGAAACACAAGAAAAAAAACTCCTTAACCTCACAGTTACCAAATCCACTGCCAAATCAAAGCCTTTTCTGCTGACTGCCAGTGACTTGATTTACAGAGGAACCTCACTTTCCCAGCATGCTCCTGGGTCTTAAAGGGCTAAACTGAGGTTTCTGTAAAAAATCTGTCTCCTGAATGTAGAGTCTTAACTTATCTGCAGTAGATCCTGTAAGTCCCGAAGTGCACATTGGGAACTGCTGCTTGTTATACTGGATTATCTCCAACATTAAAATGGAACATTCAATGTATGGGATTTACCCAGACTCCATTTTCCTAACCTGCAACGGAACAGGAGGTGTGGCTGTGTGGTACTGAGCACAGTACCCAATTGGCTTTATCTCATCCCCCTAGTCATTTAACTTTTTCATAGAATAGTGCCTTTTTAACATTTTTTTTTTTAAATGACAAAATAGGAAGCACTGTGAAACTTTTCAGTTACCATACACTGTCAGTATTGGGGGTGATCTCTCTCCCTGGATAACCTTTCAGTCTTCATACACTGTCAGCATTGAGGGTGATCTCTCCCTCGATTATCTGTGAACTCCATTTTGTACTACCAAATAAATTATTTTCAAACACAGCGGTTTAATAAACGACTTTGGGGGTCAATCACCAATTGGTATTGCAAGGGTTAAAGGGCCCCTGTTAATATATTTAAGTCCATTACCAAGCTTTTCCCAGTTACTAGAACCTATCCTTCCTACTTCCCATCCTTGGGCTTCTTCCTCCCTCCTATTGAAATTCTCTATTTAATTTCTATATTGTTACATGGGGGGGTCAGAAATGGATTATAATCTCCTGTAGTGGTTGAAATAACTTAAACAGTTTAGAACAGGAGATTGATCAGTTATGTTGGCCATATACATGTACGTTAAATTTAGATGTATGTAATATGTAAAATAAGCAGTGGTTTTACCTTCCAATATTCAGCATCCTGTCTCATTCATTTTACAAAAGAAAATTGGTTATGCTTGGCCATTACTCTTAACATTTACTTATCTTGGGGGAGGGAATTTAGGGGAATGGGCAGAGTTTATTCAAAAACAGGTTTCTGCAGTAATTATGTGGTTTTAAGGAGAGAGAATGGTAATGATCATAACATTCCATTTCATGTGTTTAGGGAAGTGGAGTGGAGTGTATGGAATAGTGCCAGCTATCATAAGAACACAGTTCTTTACAATATGCCTTTCCTTTTTAAAAGGGAATGTTTCACTTTAACCTGAGAAATGGGAAAGAAGTGTGTAAATGACTTTTTGTTACATAATCATGTCCAAAAAAAAAACCCAGATACAGGTAACTAACTAACCCTGGTTGTTGTGTCTGTATAAGAAGACATCCAATCACATATATACAACTACACATAAAGGTAATTAACTGTAAACCTGAGTATTCTGTCCAAGAAGAAATTCACACACACACACACACACACACATATATATATATATATATATATATATACTTACAGATATAGGTAACTAATAACTGCGAGTGGGCATCTATTTGCAATGGAAAAACAATGGTGGAGGTGCACTCTGTCCAACTGTGGGTGCAGACGCCTCGTGGGTTCTTCCCTTTGGAACCAGTAGCTTCGCAGGAAAAAAGGCAATAGAGGGTCGCACTCCAAGAAATTAGAACAATTTTCTGGTGATCCACACGTCACAACGTTTCGGGGGAATACCCTTCTTCAGGTGATCACCTGAAGAAGGGGTATTCCCCCCGAAACGTTGTGACCGTGTGATGTGTGGATCAATAAAATTGTTCTAAATTTCTTGGAGTGCGACCCTCTATTGCCTTTTTTCCTGCGAATCTATTTGCAATGGTAGCAATAACTGGTTTGCAGACAGTGTGAATGTATTAAACAATCACTATTTCTTTTCTGGTATTGTCAGAGTATAATGAAATAAATAATTTTCCCCCCCTTACTACTGGGCTAAATTGGTGGGGGGTTACTTGGCAAGGCTGGGTACAAAAGCAGATTTTTTTGGCAAAACCTGTCTATTTCTGTGTATAGGTCAGTCCGGACGAAAAATCTGCAGTGTTTTAATTGTTGGTATATCACCGCCGGTCATACAATCTCCTATGGACATCATGATCGGTCACAGCAAACTGTCGGGTAAGGTGACTTGCAGAGACAGACAGAGGTGAAGGGTAGTTGGGACAAAAAAATTGACTGAACCCAGCCTTACTTTAGGCACAGGATTTCTAAAATAGTTGATTGCAGTAATCTAAAGAGTGGAAACGAGGTTGATAGTTTTGTAAGTGTCACCAGGGGAAGTGAGTGTTGTAAGATTATCAAGACAATATAAATTTAGGGTCACACTTCAAAATAAAATTAAATTATTTTAGTGACCTAGGGCTAAGAAGGATAGGCAGTGGTAGTGGAAGGGGAATCCAAAGGTGAATAGGGTAATCTGCCGCCAAGACCCTACATGCAAAACTGTTACTTACCTGGTGCTAGGGTTCCACATGGGGTGGATCGTGTAGACAGATTATTGGGTGGGGCTGGGAGTGACCCAGCGGTGTTGAAGGAGGAGGAGGGGATAGCATAGTGGAGAGGGAGGCATGTACCTAAAAGTGTGGAAATAAATTAATTGATAATCTAAAATTATGTTTACAAATGCAAAAAGTCTGGCTGGAAATATTGCAAAACTTGAATAGCTTTCTAAAAGAAATGTATGATGTGATCGGTAAAGCATTTTAGCATTTGCATAACGACAGTAAATTTGGAAGGATACTTCTTATTTAGACATGATAGACTTAACAAGAAAGGAGGGGGGAGTATGTATGTTAAATAAGAATTGAACTAAAACATGGAATAGCTGTGGTATAAACAGTAAGGCTGATACAGTATTAGTGGAGCTGGACATGAAAAACACGAAGGAATTTTTGGGGTCTGTTACAAGCCACAAAATGCCAGCGAGGAGAAGGAAATTTTACTTTCATATGTAGTTGTCGAAAGCTGCAGGTTTGGGACACGTTCGGGTCATGAGGGATTGTAAATACCCTGACATTAGATGTCGTATGGGAAATGCCAACCCCTTAAAATGGTATCAAGTTCCTAAATTTACTGTGTGAGCATTTTCTTTCACAGATTGTACTAGACAGGATGGTTTGTTGGATCTGGTAACATCTAATAACCCTGAGCTCATTATGGAGATAAAGGTAATAGGAAGCTTAGGAAATAGTGTCATTTAATGTAAGTTGCAAAAGTGCACTGTGTTAAAGAATGTAATTAAACTAGCTAAAACAGAATTTAAAGTATGGATAGTTAAACAAAGAAAGACCAACCCAATTTTTTTTTTTAAGTATATCCATAGTTGAAAAAAATGTGGACAAAGTGTGGGACCATTAAATAGTAGGGCTAAAATGGTTTCAGGATGCGGAAAAGTTCAACGTGCTTAACACTTTTGCTCTGTACGCAAGAGAACCCTAGTCCTTATAGCAGTGATTGACAGTACAGTACAGAAACAATTAAGCTAGGTACCTGATATTACACTTAAGCCAAAGAAGTGTCAGTTCTGGAAGAAGTATCCTATGAAGGAACCCACTAAAGGTGAAGCCATGGTGAACTTTGTAATGGACAGCAGGGTATTACAGACATTTTATTCTTACAGTGTTTCTAATAAACCCCTGCCAGATTTGTCCCTGTCCTAACTGTTCGAAATAAACCCATGATATCATAATTCCGCCATTAATGGGGTTGTAAAATACCACTACGCTGCAGTATATTACAGCCCGCTCTTTATTTTACAAAAATGGTAAACAATAATAACTGCATCATAAAATTCCAATACCTTGATGTGGAACATGAGGGAAAACCACTGGTGTTTTCGATTTGATGATTGAAAAAAAATGATGGCAGCATTCCCCCATCACATTCTGGGTCATATTTATAAAGGTGTGGTATTGCTATTTTCTGCCTTTAACAATCTTTTTTTTTTTCTTTTTTTCACCCATGTAGGAGGGTGAAGTGTAAGGGCTAGGCCACCCCAGTCTAGCCAATTTGTTCACCTGACAAAGGGGACAGTGTGATTCCCAAAATGTATTGTGTGTGATTCACCTGGATTAATCTATATTCATTTAAGTAGTGTGCATCACTCAACCTTTCTGCTTGTTCTATAGCATGAGTCTTTGGGTAGAGGACTTTTAGAGACTTCCTCCTACTTTCCTTCTGGCAAGTTGCCAGCCGGTGTGCCTGGGCCCTACATGTTTGTTTTTATACTGGGTTCTATGGTATTTAAGGAGGCTGGCCAATTGAGAACTCACCCTGTTACCTGTTTCGTAGGGCCTTTCAAAGTTTGTCTTTTTTCAGAAGTGTAGTGGTCCCTCATGGCAGCTCTGATCGATACCACTTCTGGAGGCTAGGGATAGTTGGGGTAAGATACAACTTATTTTTAGCCTTTAAGGTCCTCAGTGAGTTTTGTGCATCGACTATTGTGTTCTTTCTTAAGCGTGACGCTAGCTGAATACAATGACCCCTAATGACTTAATGTGCTTCCCATAAGATCAGGGGAAAGGGAACAGATCCCTTATTAATTGTTAAGCATGTCTTTATGGTCTCTTTAATATTGTCCTGGTGGGTGTTTGAGGTGGCTTTAATTCTAGTTATATTCCAGTTAAATTGTTTAAGTATTTTATTTTAGTTTGTGAAAGTTTGACCCTTAATGTGCTGTGGCCTGACCATCTAAGGGACTCCAAGGTGGCATCGGTCAATAAGGGTAGGCCACGGTGGGTTAAAAGTAGATAATCAATTCTGGCATGAGTCCGGTGGACAGAAGAGTAATAGGAGCACACTCTGGATATTGGGTTGCATATTATCCAGGCATCATATAAATTGTGTTGTTGATCGAAAGCCTGTAGAAAGAATGAAAAAATGCTACTCCACTGAATTTCTACCAAAATTTCCACTGAAAGTCGGTCTCGTGTGTTGGACAAATGCATATTGAAGTCGCCTGTGACTATTTTAGGTGGGGTGTGGAGGGTTTGTAACTAAGATAAGTGGGTCATCAGGAAGGACATTTGTCCTGTGTTCAATGCGTACAAATTACACAGAATTAAATCCTGTGATGACATTGTGGTGGTAAGATGATATATCGATCATTTGGGGTCAGTTTTTTTATGTTATGAGGCTGAATGGACAATCCATATGTAGCAGAATAGCCACTCCTGATTTTGTACTGCTGTGTAGGTTACTGGGTATGTCTTCTTTAGGTATGGTGGGTTTCCTGTTAGAACAGAATATCGAGTTTAAGCCTTCTAGTTTCCTTAATTATGAATCCCCACTTCCTATTTTGCAATTCTGGTTGATCTAGGGATACTTTCTGATTGCTATTTCAAGTCAGGAAGGAATCCCCCCCCCCCCTTTTTAGCTTAGGTTTTTTTGCTTTCCTGTGGATCAACTGTTAGGTAGGGTTCAAAAAGAGGGTGAAAAGGTTGGACTTGATGGATGCACATCTTTATTCAACCTCAATTTCAACTACTATTACTGTCTGATCTGAGGCCCCTTACATTTAATGAGACTATCCGAACCAGTGTGTATGATTTGTCAGATAGAGTATAAATGCACTTTCAGTGGTGAGTGAACTCCCTTGGGCAAGAGATATGAAACTATGGGGCAACACCTGTGTTTGGTAAATAAGGTATTACGATAGTACAGGTAAAAATAACATAGTTCAAAAAATGGATGAAAAAACATCCAACATGTTTGAAACAGTGTAGCCAATGTTTTCTCAAACCCTCTGTCCTGGACAGGATGTAAGCAGCTGCACAAGTAATACATTTACAGTATAGGCCTTTTACAGGGAAAATAAGGGGAGAGGGGTACATCAGGGATAAAAAGGTCTTTAAGGGTAAAAATAGCAAACCATAATTAAGACATAATTAATGTTTTAGTTGAGTTTAGTAGTTACGAGTTTGTGAAAACCACAACTGTGGGTATGTGAAACAACATTTACTACCAAACTCCTTCAGATAGGGATCGACCATGAGAGTAAACTCCCATTGTCTCCCCAACATAAGAGAAAACATCCCCTCATATTTTATTAAATGGAAAAACATCAAGAAAACAAGAAAAAAATACAGGTTAGATCACATGTTTATATACTATAAAAGGAAGAACAGAAATGAATATAACAAACAAAATGTAAAAAGTATGTTTAACATCTCAATGTTATGGGATTTGTGATGTTTCGGAGAATAGGTAAATGAGCTAGTAAATTACAAACTACCCATTAAAATGGTTGAAGGTAGCCAATGTGGTAAATCCCAATACATAATGCTTGTGGGCAGTACGTTTCAGTGTGTAGATATCAAACTGTAGACAGGGATGTTTGTAGTGCAAAAGGTTGATAGGAGTGTCCAAAGTGTTCCAAAGTATCCACAGAACCTGTGAAAGGAAATCAGCAGCTGATGTTGAGGGTCATCTTTGTGTGGTATTCAAATGGCAGGGGGGCCAGGAGGTAAGAGGATATAAATTTGGTGCACTTAGGACTTTGTCCATTAAAAACCACCTTGAGGTCCTCACTTACTGTAGAAATTTCAACTCTATAGGTTTGCTGGATAGCAGGTAGATTTCCAGGATGTGTTGAAGGGAGAAGGCACCGGGGGACTCAAGAGTGAGTTTTTCTGTAGGTAAGCTAAGCTTTCCCTCAGGTGCAAGTCCTGGGTCAAAGTCAGGTGAGCCACCATCCAAGCTGACTGTCTTCACGGGGGAAGAAGAACTCTGGGACCGAGACTGAGGTAAGCCTCACCTGAGACATCTTGTGGCTGCATGTTTGCGCAAGTCTGTGTCTGCGATATCAGGTCACTGTATCTTGGGGCCTCCAGAACAGATGTAGGTGTGGACAAGTCTGACCATGGTGAAGCACTGTGCGATGTATTCACAAATGGCATTCGCGGCTATGAGGGCCTCGCTCGGTCTCGAAAGAAGCAGTCTCGTAGGTCCTGTTATCGGAAGTCCAGAATGGGCTTATGAGTACTATTTAAGGGTTTAGTGTCCCTTTTCTTACCCATATAGGCAGGTTTAAAGGCATGTCCACCTCCAAAACTTAAATTTAACCCCATACTGGCACCACTGTGTAGTTTAAAAACATCCTTACCTTACATCTCTGCTCCTTATAGTTGTCCTGTGGTGCAAGTCTAAAGTCCAGGAAAGTGAACAGTAGGAGCTGTCTTCCTGTCCAAAGGTCTCTGCCCCCTGTCTTGCCTCCAGAAGGGATGGTGACATGCGCAGGGGAGTACCTCCCACCATCTGGATCCATCCTATCCGGTTCCTGTGAAGGGCTGTATGTATGATTCGGCTTGTTTTTTTAAAGAACTAATGTGGTTGGGGGCGGGCAGGGGTTAGATACAACATATTATAAGTAAAAATTTAGGGTGGACGTGCACTTTAAAGTGGTATAAATAGGATTAGGTCTTGTTAAATGGTAAACTGAACAAGGAGCCCCAAACAAACCCAACCGTTCAGCAAGGTATCTCGAGCTCCACTCATTGTTCTTTTTCAATGCTCTATAAACTGAATCTTTCTCAAGGTAAATAATCAAGACTCAAGCATCATAATCCAATTAATCTTGAACTATTTTGTTAATTATTTAACTATTTATTTTAAAAGGTTTTGAAATATGGAGAGTTTGAGGCTATAGAGTTCCCTCAATCACATGCAAAAAAGGGTGAGGGAGCTATATAGCCTAAAGGTCAGTACACACGTCCAATAGGACGCCTGACCACAAGATACCAGTGCAACAAATTTTGGGCAATATCCGCGTTTATGCATTCTTTTGGGCGTTGTTTGTTGATGATTCGCCTTGGTGGATTGAAGAATGATGTGCGAGCGAACACATACAATCTCTTGATTATCCAAAGCTTTAAATTCTCCCTATGTTATTTAACTCCTTTTGTTATGATGCTCAACAGGCTCTTTATACTGCAAACCAGAGGCCTATGTTGCACTGAAGATGGCTTAAAGTCAAAACCAGTCTGTAACTGGCACTCTAGATTTCCATTCAGCTTTTGGGGTATAGCAAGGTATAGCATTTCCGTAAAGGGTATGTCCACCACTTTGTATGCCACCATATTACCGCACAAAACCTCACTCACAGGTCTTTTCTGCAGAATCCGTGCATGGAAGCCTGGCAGAGGACAGCCAAAGGAACAATGGCTGGTAAGTACATTTAGGAGCACATTTCAGAGTTGTACACCTCACGAGGTCGAAGTTTTTAAGGGGTAATAAGGTGGAATATGAAAGTTTAAAGGGCATCTCCACCCCCAAACACATTTTCAAATAGTGTAAGTGATCCCCCACCCCAACCATTAACGCCAGCGATTTAACTTTAAAAGGTTCCCAGAAATAGACTTACCCACCTTCGTTCACTCAGCCTCTGCCTCTACTGCTACTTCCGGGAATAAAAGAGCACAAGGGGCACGACCAGCAGCTGCGAGTGTCAGTGACACACCTGCCAGTTAGAAAGAGAGCCGAGGGAGAGAGGTTTGGTAAGTCAATTTCTGTGCTTTTTTTAAACTTAAAGGGACAGTTCAGTGGAAATTATCAATATTTGTTAAATTGTTGGGCAAAATTAGCACCATTTTTAATGATAGGAACTTTTAATACATCTCCCTGTTAGTTATTCTACATATTCTCTTCCATTTTGAAAAATCAGTTTATTTCATACCATTTGCTGTTCCCTGTTGTTGACATCAGTGAGCTGACATTTTAGGTTCTAATGGTCCTTCTTCTTCCCAGGATGCACCACATCCTTGGAATGTTCCTAACAGTAATTTCTACTGATTGGCTGTTGGATGGGTCAAAGATGCTCAGACCCCTACTGAGCAACTGAATCAACCCAGGGACTGGGTCAAGGACAAGGCCATAACGGTCTCTTATTAGGGGTCCTGCAAACAGGAAGTATTTCGGTTGCATTTATTTATAGACAGACAAAATGCTAAATTGGGAGATGAAGGTCATTGGGATGAAAAAATACTGCACTGTACTTCCTCTTTAAAACCCTAGCGTTTAGAGTTGGGGGGTCCCCTACACTATGTGAGAGTTTATTTTTTAAAAAAATAACGGGCGGTGGGGGGGGGGGGGGGGGGAGATCCACAGCGCATGCCAGAGTCCTCAGGCAGGAGATGGAAGGGGCACTTTCCTGGACTCAAGAAGAAATGCTTGAGGTACCTCCCAGGCGTCCAGTCCCTTTTGGCCACCTCACTGCCAGATAGACAATACTAAAAAATGAAGAGAGTTGGGCTGTCCAGTCGTTTAATATTTTACAAGGGGTAATCCCTTTTTATTGCAGTTACACCAACACACGACGTTTCGGCCGCTAGGCCTTTATCAACACTTGATTTGTACATCAGTAGTAAGTCAACTGTACTTGAAGTGGTTTTGCTAGTTATCCGATTGGCTTTCTCAATTCAGAATGACTTGTACAAGAAACTTTTGGCAATATATATCCTGGAATGTAGTCCAATCTGCACATCATAGCAGGGTGTTAGGGACCTCATGAATGGAAGGTGTAGTATCAGAGTTAAGATGTGTTACAATCTGTTCAAGGGGAATTTGCCAAAACTATTGTATGTGTGTTCTTGCAGTGCAATGTTGGGTCTTTGGGATGAACCAGTTGCACCAAAAGATTTTTATACAGTCATTTTGAATTAAGGAAGCCATTCGGATGACTAGCAAAATGTCTTCAGGAAAATAACTTTAAGTCCAGTTGTCACATGTCATGTCTTCGAGGTATCGGTCTGTAGCCATGCTACCCCTGGCTCCCAATGTGTTTTCTTCACCCTTCCAGTGCATCGAGTACCTGCTCTGTTCCTGTACACAATCAAGACCCTTTGCTTTCTGTGTATCCAGTGTCTTTCCTGCATCCTGTACTAGCAACTTCAGTCTCCAGTTACTCACCTGTTCCTCCACTCCAGCAACCAGACACACCTGTTCAAGTATCCAGCTACTAATCTATTCCTCCTCTCAAGCCACTTACCCATTCCAGTTTACTGCTACCTACTAGTTCCACCATTCCAGTAATCGTGGCCGATTTATTACAGTCCAGATGTAGAATATAGGAGAAAGGTTGGTAAAAAGAAACCATTGAGCCTGCCTGGCATCGGCGACCACAGTGGTGTTGGTGTCGCTAGCCCGAAGACGTCGCACCGGATCAAGACGCACGCAGAAACGCAGTGAGCCTGCCTGGCATTGGCGACCTCAGTGGTGTTGGTGTCGCTAGCCCGAAGACGTCACACCGGATCAAGACACTGGTAACATTGAGGCCACCGATGCCGGAGGTACCCCTGGGAGCCGCAGGGGTACTTCTCGGGGTCGGTGGCCTCAGCGGAGCTGGTGTCACCAGATGGAAGACAGAAGACGCCGCCCAAGGGCTCTTTTAAGAGCCGCTGGGTTTCCTGGCTCGAGCTGTGGGATCCCCAACAAAGGCACTTATCAGTGCCGCAAGGGCTGGGGAGGGGGGTCCCTGTTCGAGCTGCGGGACCTCTTAAGCCCCAAAGGGCCCTTGTCAGGGCCACAAAGGTCCTTGTAAGGACCCAGGAGGGGGTCCGCACTACGTCCGGTTTTTTTGCTGTTCCCCGCACATGGACAAGTTCCACAGACCATCTCTCAGGTCCCAGGGGCCTGTAAGGTAAGTTTACAGTGCAATATTTCGGAAAGTTCATTCGAACTTTCCGAACTATTTACCCCCCATTGACATTAATGGGTCCATTTTTGAACTTTTGAACTTTTTTAGAAGTTCGAAAACGGAACGAATTTTCAAAAGTTTGGCCATCTCTAATTACTGGGACTCTGGGGCAAACCCTGCAAACCGGGTATGTCTCGAGAAAGCATTGATGGTTGGGGTACATTTTATTGCATTTTACACAAACAGAGCCCCTACCAGCAGAGATCAATTTAGATCAAATGGAGTCCGAGGCAGGGCTATCATTTGGAACCCTCTTGTTTTATATACTTCTGAAGTACTGAAGCTGGTCTGGAGACCCTGGAGTATACTGGGCCCTAGGCAGATGCTTTGAGGATAGTCTTGCTCTGCCTACTACACATAATTTCTAAAGTATTTCAGGGATGTAGGAAACATTGCTCCAAACTCAGATTTTGCATCATCAGCCTATCAGACAGCTCACTGCTCCTTTCCATGTGTACCTTCCAAATATGATTCACAATTAAAACATTTCATAATCTATGATTTCTTTTAAAAATTACTAGATTATTATTTTTTTTTTTAATTGACGTAGCTAGTTTTTTTTTGAACCGACGTCGCTATTTTTTACATGCCCCCCCCACACACACACATAAAAACAAGTTTGGTGCAGTTTAATCTAGCCCGTCCAAACTGCAGCAAGGTTATTTAAAGGGCATGTTCACCCTACTAAGAAAAAATTTACCTCATGTAGTTCAGCCCCACAAACTCCATTTTCATTTTACTAAAACCTTTTGAAAAGTTTAAGTAAAATTAAAATGCGGTTTGTGGGGCTGAACTTCGTGAGGTAAAATTATTCTTAGGAGGGTGAACATGTTTGCAGGGACCCTGGATGGGGCCCCTTTGGCTCTGGGCCCCATAGCAATTGCTATGGTTGCTATAGTGATTCCTACACCCCTACTGCCCTAGAGCTTCCTAATGCTTTGAGCTCGTCAGCCATACGCACACATAACCGCATCAGCCAGTGGCTGCCGCAACACACCAGCGCATGGCAAAGTAGACCCCAGGTTATTGTGTTCACATAATGCCGAAATCTCAGCATGATTGGGGGTGGGGGCTTAGAGGGAGGATTGTAAAAGACAGGATATGAGAGGTGCAAGTCATCTCAGGAAGGTGGGCACATTGGTATTCATCTACCAAAAATTACCCATTAGCTCTCATTTAATCAGTTGAATTTTCAACTACTATCTCTCTATCTATTATTATTTTACAATTATGTGTTCTATTATTCATGCTTAATTTAATAAGATATATATGCACAAACATTTATATATACATACTTTTGTCAGTTGTTTTGAATATAGTATTGGGCAGAGGTATGAAAAGAAAAACGATATTTTAGAAAGAATGTTATTGGATACCCAGTCTCAACAAAGTGAATGCAATATGGCTGTGTTCTCTTTCCTGTACCTAAACCAAAAGCTTTTAAAACAAAGTTAAATAAAAGGTACGTGAAATGAATTATACCCTTTTACAGATGGTATATTATCGCACACAGAGAGCTCATTTATACTACCTAGCATTTTATGTAACTTGAAATTATCTTGTTCCCTCCTTTGATTTTTTTCCCCCTTTTATGTACTATGTGGAATGTTTTTATATTGTGTCTTTCTGCTCAATTGTTATTTATCATCTAATGTCTGTATTTTGTTTAACTAATGGTTAAGTTCATCTCCTCAATATATAACCTTAGACAGTGTTCCATTGTTAAATATAACCGCAAAGGTTTCCATTTATAGATTTCCTTGCATGGATTTTTGAAATTGCAGAAGTCATCATGATAACACCTAAAATACTCCTGCCAGTTATTTATTATCATGTGTAAGAGATTACATGATCATAGATGTATAACTTTCAAGAAAGATAAGGCAGGTTGCTTTGAACCATTTTAGGCTTTTTTTTACATGAATAGCAGGCTAATGTTCCTTTAACATTCGTCTGAAAGAAGCGTTATCCATTAAGGGCTAGGCCACACTAGCGCATTTCTCAAGTGCTTCCAATCACATTTTGCAATCTACATGTCAATGTGCACTCGGTGGTCTGTTTTCGGAGCCCCTGTGATCACCATTTTTTTGCAAATTGCATGTGCCCTTGATTCAGATAATTACAAAAATTGCAGTGCAAATGCACTGTAACGTGCATAAAAACATGCTTTTGTGCAATAATCACCATTACAATTGTGCTAGGGTCTCCTCCGCCTTTACATTTCAAACCCAAACACAAATGAAACAGACTTGCTGCAAGTGATAACTGCCTTTACTTTAAATGAATGCTGTATGGCTACAATGAAATCAATGCAGCTTGCCTCACGTTTCTAAATATATATTGCAGCAATACACACACTTCTATAAATGGTTCAGTGTGCTGCACAAACAAACAAAAAGACAGCATCTTGCAGCAGAAATGCTAACATGTTTAAAGGGTTAACAGGAAGCTGCTTCATATATACATATGCAGATCCCCATAAGTCACTTCCTTTGTTGAGAAAGTCCAGGATCGGACGAAACGCGTCCAATCTATTCTGATTTTAATTGCTCCTGTGCTCCTGCCTGGTTGTCTGATGGGCTAAGTATTTATTTTCACTATCTCACCATTAGGGGGTCTGCCATATGTTAGTGTCTTAGTGCCTATTTGCCTCCACCTGTTTAGCTCCCATATGTCTCTATTAGAGGCTGGTGTTTGATCCAAATATATGTGTTATTGATTTATTGTGATATGTATTGCCTCTGTCATAAGGGATGCTGTTGCCACTGTATATGATAATTTATAAGGGCTGATATGATTTAGTCTTTTGATATAAACAGGTGTGCATATGATTGTGTGAATGGATATACCGGTATATCGTGATAATTATAATAATACTGAACCAGGATTTGCGCAGGAAGTGTTTTTAATGTTAATTCTTTGCACTTTATTATTGCCCTCTGGGGCTGGCTACTTTTTGCACATATAATAAAAATGCCTTCTATTTATATCACTAATTAAAGTGTATGATTAATTATTTGTACAAATTGTACTATCAATCACTCAAATTTGTGTTAGGTGTGCCCTACTAATCCACAGCTGTCTTCTGTGTTTTATTATTGATTCTAATTGTAGTCATACAGCATTTATTAAATGCAATGTCACTTAACTCTGCAGAATGCAGATTTCATACATTTTCTGGTCTTTAATGCAACCCTAACATTAAGAGGGATGGGGAAACAAACACAAGCAAGCTAGTTAGCATGTGCAGAAGGAGTTTGGTGTCCATGACCACCAGGAAGAGACAACATCAGTGAGTAACCATTATCTGAAATATTCCACAAATTATTTCTACACTAAGAGGCTGATTTCAGAGGGGATTTACTAATGGCAATTATAGGATTCTTGAGCTGCCATTGAGGGTTTCGTACTCCATTAGGCTTAGGATAGTGGGTCGCAATTGCATGCGCATTTCTGGTGAGGCAGTGCGCGTTGCCGTGCGTTTGTGCTGCAATTCTACAATCTGAGTGCATGCGATTGTGCAAAAAAATTGGGAACCGCAGCGCACTTAATGTGGCCTAGCCCTTAAGACCCACTATCCTAATAATACTGTCTATGATTTAATAAGACATTTTACTGAGAAGCAGATCAGTCCCTAAAAATAAACATTGTGTTATTAGTAAAGTTCTATAAAAATAAATATAGTAAAACAAAACGTATTATTTAGGTTCTCCTTTTTAAGACAGCCAACAGTTGCTTTGAGGCTTTGCCACTAGGTGGTAGCAATTTGTGTTATTGCCTTTAGTTAATGGACACATAAAATACTCTGCATTTGACTTTGCTACTGTTAATTGTTTTTCTTTTCACACTTTATCAGACTAGGTAAATGCATTGGCCCTCTATTGCGCAGAGCCGCAGCGCTCTTTTCCTGGGTTAAAACCATGCTAACTGATTCAATATTGGTGCACTCAGCTGGCACACCAAATTTAATAATTGGTTTTAGCTGGATTTTGCACAACTTATAGTTGTCATTAAAGTTGTGCTGTGGGTAAATCCCTTTTGGATTTACCCACAATCACAAACCGATATTGAATTTGGGATGGGAGGCTTGCACCCCCCCCCCCTTGAGTTTTATATCATTCTGTTTACTTTTGATGATCCGTTAGCACATAAGAATTACATGCCAGCATATCACAATGTGAGTGGCCACACTGCAATCAGTTTTCAGATTTGCACAAGCACTCAGTGCACAAGCACTCAGATTATGAATTACTAAAGAAATCGCAGTGCACTGAGTGCACAAGCACTCAGATTATGAATTACTAAAGAAATTGCAGTGCAAATGCATGGTAAAGCATGTAAAATATGCTACATTGTGTAAGTGCATTTCATGGGTGTTACTGAATGCTGTAGTGTGGTCGAGGCATAAATGCATGTATGTACAGGGACGCTCCTACCATGAAGCAATATGAAAATATTGCTTATGACCTTTACCTTGTAGCTGCAGGAAGTTGTGGCAGTGATTTTATTTCAGGTTTTTTCCGGTGGCCGATTGTTGGGAGCTAACGTGCACAAATCAACCGCAGACCCTATTTCAGGACTCCGCAGGGAGAGAGGTGTACAACTCTTTTCAGAACCCATGAGTGAGGAGGGGTGTGTTTTTTTTAAATAGATACAGGGCCCATAAGGGCCCTCCTTTGCCCACACACCAAGCTACGCCCACTTTGCAGCGGTGCTAGGCGGTTTTTAAATTTTGTTTCAGGTGCCAAAAATCCTAGGAGCACCCCTGTGTACTTAGAGGACACAACTATGCCTTTCACTGCCCATCTTAAGGTAGGTTACCAGTAACAAATAATACAAAGTTCATTTATTGCAAATGAATAAGTTAGTATATGAAATGCAAAAACTGTAGCAGCCCTAATATAAACTGTTAATGTAGATTTTCTAAAAAGGAGAAAAAACTTTTGATTTAAATAATAAACTAAACCTTAGTGTGAGAAGTTAACATTGCATTTATAAAAGATTTTATATAAGAGATTATTGCACAGCCAAATGAGTACAGGATTGTGGTGCAACTACAATGGGATCAGCTCCTGTGACTGCAGGGGGCTAGGGGCCCCTAACTACTTTCTTTTCCTATCACAGATATGACCAGGGAGGGAGCCCCATTATAGTTTTGCAAGGGACAGTGCTTTCTACTCTGGCAACTACTAAAATATGCTGCTATTAAAATAAAAAATGCAGGGGCAAGCATGTAGTAATATGGCGAGTTATATCGTTATTGAAAAATCAACAAGCTGCAAAGAAATAACAGGACATATCTGTGTGCATTATTAGTTTACTGCAGCCTTGTCACTACTTCTCTGATGTTTCAGATATTAGGAACTACATGACAAGCAGATTTAGCATCAATAATTGTTAGGTTTGTGACATACACTCAGTGTTCTCCCTAGCATCTTTTAGCCGGGTGGACGGCCCACCCGGCTACTTTTTCATGCCACCTGGCTAGAAAAAAATTAGGGAGAGAACATTGTTGTGATTTACTAAATAATGTAGATGTAGGGTTAATAGGTGTGTGCCTGGCACCAAGGCCAGACAAAACTTCTGCCAAAACCTTTTCTAACACTCACAAGATAATATAAGGACGGGTTAACCAACAATTGCAAGATTGCCAGTCAAGGAAAGTGTGGCATGGCAAACCTGCGTGCTTTGTATGCAGGTCACAAATTTCCCTGCCCTGCCCCACCCGGCTGCTTTTTCATGCCACCCTGCTTGAAAATAAATCTTGGGAGAACACTGTACACTGCTGTGACTAATATCCACTCTCCAATAAATTAATGGTGATTTCAATCAATTTAAATGCACATACTGCAGACCTTAACTAGCAGTCCTCAGGGTGCTGTCCAATGATGCCGTGTACCTCCACAAGACAATAAAATCCACGGACGCACTCCATCTGGTGAAGTTAATCAATTTATTGTGGGATTGCTCACTCTCACACAACGTTTCGGGTGTTCCAGGCGGAGTGCGCCTGTGGATGTTTTTGTTTGTTAATGTTGATTTCAAGCCTGGTGATAGGAAACAAGTGTGCAGGATTTTTTTTAAAACACAAGCATGTGACATGCTAAGTTAATGTTGCAATTTCTAGAAGCTTTTTTTGTATTATATTTTATAGGGGTCTTTTTTTCAAAAGAGAATGTGTTAAAGGGTAAGTATGACTGCGGCAATGAAAATTAACCTTAGAAACAGGTACATCTGAGGACGCTAGAGCACAGCTGATAGCTGAAAGAAATCTGGGAGGAGTGATTCTGGGTGTGCAGTGTGAGAAGAAGGAATCTCAGCTTCTTTCTAACCTTCCCTCCCCTTTTTCTATTCTCTGCAACAAGCTCTGCTGAAGGGTTGTTGCAGGGTAGCTTAAAAATGAATAAGACGTAGATTGTGGCAGAAAAGTCGTGGAGAGGAAAAGCTATATCTTACTGGTCTTGGCTGTTTTAAGTAAACTGGTTTTAAAGCTTTTGGCAATCATGCTGTACAGAGAGAACACTGTGTTAGCATGTCCTGGAGTCTGCTGACATAGCTATGATCTGACTGTAAGATTAAACATCTGTGAGAATCCCATAGACAGCATATCCCAAGAGTGCTGTGTGACAAATATTCCAAACTGAAGAAAGTATAAAACAAAAAAAAGTGGGGAAAAGAACACAGGAGCATGTCAGCTCAAAACTTGTTGAACAGCGTATTCTCCTGTTCATCCCCAGCAGCAACCAAGACCATGTCCAAAAACCGACTCCGCCAGACCCGAAGCCTTGATCCTGCAATCATTCGCAATTATGGAAGTGACAAGGATGAACAATTGCATCTACATTGTGCTGGGGTTTCACTACAAGAGGACAGTTGGAGAGAATCAGAGTATTTCCCTATCTCAGGAAATGCACCTGAATATCTAATTTCAGGCAGATCTGGGCGCTCTAAGCAAAAGCTTGCGCCTCTTGGTTCTTTTTCTACCCCTACAACTCCACTGGAAAAATCACCCTCTACTAATTTTCATTTTGACTATGATTTTAAGGTACTAAAGAGGAACACTGCCTGGGACCTGCCTTTCCTGGCCCGTAGCCCTTTGGCTCTAACCCCTAGCAGCAGCACCAACAGCATCTTCTCCCCAAGAAAGTGGCTACAACACAAGAAAGTACAGCTCCAGATAGGTCAGTCATGCATCGTTTGGAGGAATGAGGTAAGCTGTAGCTTTTCTCTAGTTTAGAGTAATACTGATAATACATTTATATTTGTGTTGGTTCATAACTTTAACATAATATTGTCTTATATTTGTTGTCCATTCCTATTTCAAAATTGCTTGGGACCTTGAAAAAGCTATTTAACTCCTTAACAGAAAATGAGAAGTGAGATCCATCCCAAAATGGTTTTGTAAACCCCTGGCAGCTAAGTGATTAATCCGATCAGAAAAATAAATCACTGTTTGCTGACTGATATAGTATTGGTTCCTCATAGTCCTAATTGTTTTATATGATTTAGTTTATTTATTTTGTATAGAATTTTGTTGTGGTAGAAAAGTACGGTCAGATGCATTAATGCAGCTTAAAATGTTCCACAATTTTATGACAATGTATAGAAAAATATGCATTTGGGGGAATGATGGGTTCTTTAATAGTTCAGCTGGAGTTTTTTTGCCTCACTCTGGATCAACTGTTAGGGAGGGTTAAAAAGGAGGATTAAAAGGTTGGACTTGATGGACACATGTCTTTATTCAACCTCAATTGGCTACAACTGTCTTGCCTGTGCTATCAGTGATGGCTAGATTTTACAGGAGTGTGAAGCAATTCAGAGATCAAGAATATGTGGCTCAGAGCCAGATATAAACATTCAGATATTTCATGCCCCTTCATACCTGTAGTCTTAAAGATTTATCAAATGCCAAGTAGAATGTAAAGGTTCGTACACACCTGAAGATTTTTACCAGACCCCGATCAATTAATATCAATTAAGTATTGTAGTAGACAACATTACATTCTGATGGCAACACTTGTGATACTGTATACATTAAATCTACTTAAAGCTTCTTCCTTGGATGTAGAAACATGTGGAGCTGCGAGAGATGAGTTGGAGAATAATGAAAGGCAAACATGAATGTAATGCCCACACTGGGAAATAAACTTTTGACAGTAAATTCAAAAATCACAACAGACTTGAAGCTGTGCCAAATTGTACTTGCTGGATTGTCACCATCCAAGAAAATCCCTGCATATTATTAGTATCAACATGGTGCTGAAAGGGGCTTTACTTGTTATGTGTTAAAACCAGTTTGTTTATGGAGGAGATTGTTCTTTGTAATGTTTGTAATACTACAGCTACTTAAATATTTTTCTGCACCTAGTATAATCTCCACCTATATTTAAGGTCTGCTTCATTATCTGCCTTTTGATGCCGTTCTTACGCATTGTTTTTTTAACCAAAGACAAATCATACAGTCTTTATGGCTTAAATTATCTTGTTAAAATGGGTATTAATAGTTTTATTTTTAACATGCAGATGTGAGAACCTGTAAGTACAGCACGTGCTCTTACATACTGTATTACAACATGCTAAAACTGATTATAAGGACTGTCTGCTGCAGTTACGTCTGCTAACTTCTTTATTTTAATAAAAAGGTATATTGTCAGCCCAAGGTGGCAAAGCACTAAACACAATAAGCATCAGTTATCATGGGGAGAGCAGCTATTTATCCAATAATTAATGGAAATGCTTCTGCCCAGTTTCTCAATGAAATGTGCATTATATTACAGTGCACTGTAATGTTTCATAATAATGCTATGATTATTTTTACTCGAGAGGAACAACTCCTACTGCTCATATTGGAAACCACTATGGAAATAACAAAATGTACTAAACGTTGAAACACCTCGTGTGCTTCATATAAATAAAATAAATGAGCTCTGCTGAAAATATTATGAAGAAACTGAAAAAATATTTTTGGTGCATGAACTATCTTCTATACTCCAATGTGCAATAAGATGGATAATGAGACCCATGGAATCTGGACCAACAATATAAGCATAAAATAAGGTCACGGTTATATCTTTGGCAGTGAGGTGTGTGTATGCTCTGCTTATATTTTAAAAGTACAGTATCTTTCATTTTACTACAAGCTAAGTTGATAGTGTATATTTTTCATGGGTATGTAGAATTATGTAACAGAATTAAACCCAATACTTGGGAACTTACCCTAAGATAAGACAATGGAGCTGCAACTGGGATTTCCACGGTCTTCTCTAGGTTCTACTTTTTAAGCAAATCATGCTTCCACAAATGTTCTGTAAAGATGACATCAACTGCTCCCTCTCCCCCACCCAGATGCCTGACAGTTGAGACAGCACAAATTCATAACAGCTCCTGGCTACCACCCAAGTAATGGGGGTTGGGGGCTAGGTCATTCCCACCAGGTTAAATAAGTCAAATGTTATTTTATTGGCTAATGTATTAATAAACTTTATTTGTCCCGCTGCCAAGTGCTTCTTCTTTTTCTGATGTTAGAGTATTATAATACTCCTTACCAACCTGTGTTACTTACAGGAACCACAATCAATGCTGGTAATGCTGTATGAGTACAGCATACACTCACTGAATCCATTGCTAGTTGTTAACAAAGTTTCCCAAAGTTAAAACTGATTAAATATTCTCTACATTAACAATTACTTACAAAAAGGATATCTGTCTTGCTGCTATATATAGTGTGCCTTTGTTTTCTTGGAAAATTAGATCAAGATAAATTTCCATTTTATTATGTTAACAGATTTTTGGTGATATTAAACAGTGCTGCAACTGCCTGTAGCTTCTTGTTTCTGCCCTGTTTGACATGTTGTATGTGCTCCTGCCTATTGTATTTGCAATTATGTGCCTATTTTTCTTCTGGACCATCATCCTCCATGAATAGGCTGTCATCCTGATTGCTTCAACAGTACAAGAGCATATAATTTCAGATGGTTAACACCAGGATGGCTAACCACAGTATATCCTAGTCTAATATGAGGATTCATTTGTTAAGATATGATTTATTTGTAAGATATTATAATAAGATATTTTCCTTCATTTAGTAAGATGCCTTCTTAGGGTATTTAAATAAATAAAACAAAAATTAGTAGGCTCATGTTCGCACCATTCCTTATCTTTGAAGACTATGTTTACAATAAAAGTAATTTGTTGGTTGTCCTTTTGTCCTGGCCGACTGATCGCAAGGGCCAAACGATCAGCCAGGACTAAGGATCCCAAGATGTAGAATAAAGGCATGCTCCTAATGTCTTTTCATCTTAAATGCAATGCAGCATTATCAGTAGAGACACCCTGATATACACTGTAGTAACATAGTTACTTACCATACTTCTAGGCTGTTATTTTCATTCAAGGGAAGATTAAAACTTAATTCCATTTGTCAATTTTTAGTTTAACGATAGAAGTCCAATTCCAGAGTTAAACTGGATGTAAACCAAATGGTAGAACTATGTCATATTACCTAAAGTATCACTTAATAATAATTAGGTTTGATAATATCCCATGTAATTAAGGCACACTTTGCATATTATAAATAATGTCAATTACTGTACATACAAATGAGTGCAATTATGGGTACTGTTCTTCCAATTTTTCATACTCATCTGTACTGCCAAATGTTAATTTTGTATTGGCCTTAGATACTTGAACATGCTGATATGTTCAGCTGTAGCAGACAAGGAGATAGGTGTCAAGCTTTATCGTGATATTGAAAATATTTCTCTTGTCTATTACTACATACTTTGCAGTTAAGATTGGATGATGATTCCTCCATATCATATGATATAGACAAATGGGAAAATACAGTATGACGTCATCCAGCTTGAGGGAAACCAAAAATATTTCTCCCTGACTTCGTTTTGGCAATCAGGTTAATCCCTGGATTAATTAAATTATGCAGGACCTTGGTACAATTTTATAAAACTGTACCAATTTGGTACTTGCAGAACTCAAAAAGGAACTATTTATAAACATATAAATCACTGGGATTAATCAAGACTTGGCTATAAAACCTTAATGAAAATCCGTATGAAAAAACAATCAAAATATATTTGTAATTATATAGAATTGCCAAAATAGAGTTTAATTAAACCTCCTACTACCACATTCTACCTCCCCAGATCCCTGACCCTCTGTCTCGAATATAAAAATGTCTGAAAATGTGAATTGGGTGCACTTGCATGGGGTTTGGGCAGATCCCACGTTTCAATCATCAGACACTGGGAGTGAGCTGTGTCCCAGAATAACTTTTGAAATGCAGGTAGTTATCTTTGCCATGAATGTTGAATATTTCTGTATAAATGAATAGTGAATAATGTATTAATTAAAATATGAACTGGCATTAAACAGTTGTATGTGCTGAATGGGTTTGTCTCATCTGTCAGTGTTGAATAAGGTGCAAAAGTCTATCCTTCACTTATGAAAGGGCATCTCCTACCTTAAAACTAAATTGGTCACTTGTCAGTTACAGTACCTGTCCCAAATCCCAACTGATATATCTAGCACTTTAGTAGATGCATTAGTAACCAGATATTTAAAGATAATTATTGCCTCCAATTCTGGTAGAGTGAGCTGGCTCCTCCCTCCAAGTAATCAATCAAGGCTGTGATTGCTGATACAACAGCCAATGATTGACTGCTGTTTCCCTTGCTGACCCCTCTGCACGTGTTCAAGATAATTAAGCAGAAGGAGGAGGCAGATACATTTGTCAAGGAATTCATTTAGTAAAGTAATAGAACAAATTATTAAATATCTGGCTAAAAATATATATAATAAACTGGTAAAAATATCAGTTTGGGTTGCAGGGAGATAACTGACAGGTCACTAGTTTTTTTTTGTGTTTAAAGGGTGAACATTCTCTTTAAAGTTTCTTCCACATAAATAAAAATTTAGAGCAAACCTAGACTAAAATTTGAGTGGCTCATCCATATGCATTTAAAAAAAAAAACTACAAAATTTGGACTAATTGAATGTTTCTACAGATCTCTAAATAACCAGAAAGGTCATTGAATGTTATAATAAATCTATCCTGTAAGACTGAAGAAAAGTACACAAAAGAATCCAGATGTTTTCAGCTCACAACAATTTATTTGGAACTACCACTTGAAATTAAAAATAGAATGTCCTTCGATAAAAACAGAGTGTTAAATTTAATGGAAAAGTTTTTATAGCCTTCTCCTATGGTTTGGAGCAAGCCAATATAATATAACACAGTAAACAAGTATACACAGTATTTCTAAATTTAAACTGCACACATGGTTATAAATTAATATAAAATTTGTCATTATTTATAAGGCTCAAAAAGAAGTGGAAATGTATTAATTAAAAAAAATACTTTTCTAATCCACTCCTTCCCTTAATGGTGTCAGGCTGTAAAGAATATTCTTATAATAGGCACACAACTACGTAGTAGTGCGCCAATTATAACCTGGAAGAGGTGGCTCCTTAACTCCTCCTCCTGCCTACTCCTCCTGTGAGTAAACTATTTGAGCTGCTCGCGCAGGAATCGGGACAAAAAGGAAGTTTTGCACATTGCAATGGAGCGATTCCTGCTTATGAGGAAGTCCCTGCCCAGCATGGGCTATAAACCACTATAACGGGGACATGACAGCAATCCACTACAGGGAACCGGATGAATTTCTGTGCAGGAGGATTTGTATCGGGTCTCTGTGTGAGTCTGCACGAAATTTTTTTTTACAGGTGTAGGCAAAAAGAACAACCCTGCTAAATTTGTAAGAAGTTTTTGCTGGAAAGGTTCAGCAATATTACTTCTTGCTTTAACACTGTTTTCAGCCATGTGGCCAGCCTCTGCCTATATTAATAGGCTCCCCATCTGAACTGTCAATTTTTTTTTTTGTTTGTGCAGTCTTAAGCCTTAAGTGAGCATGCTTCTCATGGGGCAGAGGGGAGAATGAGAGGGTCAAGAGCTGTCACTCAACCTACTGGAAGCAGGGAATTTGAACATTTACCGCTATATTATTTCTTTAACATTAACTTGCCCTTTAATATGCAATTACTTTTGTGTGTGTGTTAAGCTAAGTACACACAGTCCAGATTTCTGAAAGATGACAGACAGGATCTGCAAGATCCTGTCTGCCATCTTTCAAAGATCTGCATACACACAGTCCCGAGCGTTCTCCCTATGAACTTCATAGGAGAATGCTCGGGACTGTGTGTTTGAAATTTTCAGCCTTTCCCAAACGAGCGTTCGGCCGACCTGATCGTTCGGCGGCCGCGCGCTTGTTCGGGAAATGAACGTACACACATAACGATAAAGCCCCGATACCATCGGATCCGACGGTATCGGGGCTTTATTGTTACTGTGTGTACCCAGCTTAAGACTACAAAAAATTATTTCCAATAAAAAGAACTCACAGAAGCCAATCTACTTGTCTAACAGCAAAAGTAAAGCTCACAGCTGTTTTGTTTTATTGGGTTATTGCACTGGTTTCTTCTCTCTCATGCCTGGTGTATCAGGCCAACATTAACCATAGGGTCAATGATGATTTGTGTCAGGATTCATTTTTCATGACAGGTTGTGCAGTCTTCACCCAATAATCAGGCAAATATATTGGTGTGTACTACAGTGGACCGACAGACTACTATTCAGTATAATGAGGGGTAAAACAGTCAGTACAAAATGAATCCATGTATACCAGGCCTTAATATATAAGCCTTTAAAGGGAAACTGGTGAAATAATAACCTTATTTTGCAATAAAGGCTGTTTCCATACCATTTCAATGACTCACGTATTGTAATCCAGACTTGTTTGCTGAAGAACGTATAAAGCAACATCCACATTACTGCCTCTTAGCACATTTCCACTCTGAACCACCTTGCTCTATCTAGTGCAGACATTTACATTAAATACATTTTCTCAGACTAAGGGTGAATTCCCACAACATTCCAATTACACATCCATGCTCATTCACACTATGCACACATTTTTGTCCGTAAGGGCACTCAAAATTTGATGCACTGTGTGTTCTTACAACAAATAGGGATTGTTGGAACACTCCTTAGGCAAAATTACAATTACACATGGCTACTGATCTGATCTAAAAAATTATTTTAAAAAAAGTAATGACTTATGCACATTACAGGACCCCAAATAGTATAGTATATAGGCTACTGTGTGTAGTAAAACCATATGGGTTTAAAGTTACACCACATTAAAGTAATCCAAATATGGCAGGGCCTAAAAACTACCTTGGGGTATTTATATGGGCAGACTCTCACCCCCAACTCCCGCTTGGTTGCAGTTTCTTAGGAAAGGTTTTTGACCCTTGAATTAAATTAAGCTTTCACTTTAACTTACTAGCCAATCAATAGGATTCACTTCCTGATTCACTCTTGCTGATCAGTGTATATCTCTAGGCTTATACCGGCTTCTCGACAATTTGTGAAGAGTTTTATTCTGCAGAACTTTGAAAATGTTGAAAATTCAATTTAAACCCAATGGAAGCAAAACATTTTGACTATAAATTTAATTTCATTTTGTCAATCAGAACTTTCTAAATTTTAACCTTGTTTTGGGAATTTTCTATATTTTGATTTTCAAAATATCAAAAAATACCCCCCCCCCCCAAAAAAAATATATATGTTGCAGGAAATGGCCAAAAAACTTGACCTTGCCAGGTTTATATAACTGAAACCTGTCACCAAATGTACTTACCAGCCTTCATTCCCTCGCTGCCTTCTACTTGTCTTCCGTGCCTTTTCCGTGCACAGAAGCAAGCAGAAGGCTCTCAACAGGCATACGCTCCTGAGATTGGCTAAGGCGCAATGTCTTAGCCAATCACAGGAGCAGATGCTGGTCGAGCCCCTTCCCAACAAGGGAAAGAAGAGTTATTTAAAGCTCGCGAGGTCAAAGTTTTCAGACGTTTCCTGCAACATGTAACATTTTTGTTTAGAGGGTGGACAAACACTTTAAGTTCTACATTTCTGAAATTCCAAAGATTCAGCTGAATCCTAGTTCCAAAATAAAACCAGGTTTGTTTCAATACTGGGACTCATCTATAATAAGCTATAATAAGCTATAATAATGCTTTCTTAGGAAAAATTTCAAATATCACCCTTTTTTTCTGTCATGCTACATCACAGGGCCAGACATATATATAACACTTCAGAATTAAACTTCTCATAACCTATCCTTAGATGTAGAAAATATAAGAATGTCTCACATTGTGGAGTAGCCATCCAAGGCTGCAGTTCATAAGTGTGTGAATAACTGGCTTGTACAAGCCTGAGAAACGACTGAGACCAACAAGGTTTTTATTAGAAAAAAACAGGTAGTCTGCAAGTATACTATAAGTGTGTAAGCTTGCACTTATAGAGGTGGTAAAGGGCGGTGGCATGTGGAAGTTGTTCATCTCAGAGAGCTCTACCCACAAAAGCACATTTGTCCTCCTCTTAACTAGAGATGGTCGAACTTCATAATGTTTGGTCCTTTTTCGAACATTTGAACTTCAGTAAAAGTTCGAAAGGTCAAAAACGAACTTTGGGGAGTGATAGTTTGAAAAGTTTGGATGATTTACAGATAAACTGTAAATGGCTGTGGCACCTAGGAAATGGTCTGGGTAACATGTCACAATCACCAAAACACTTCTTACTTTATGATCGGGCAATTGTCGGGTTTGGGCAAGCTGCATTCGAGGGTTACGGCCAATTTGAGGGTTACTGAACAATACTTAACGAGCAATAAATTAGAGGGTTACCGAAAGTCGAAGGCTACATTCGAGGGTTAGTGAACAATGCGGGTTATTCAATAAAAGTTCTTATTGTTTAAAATGGTGCTAATTTTGCCCCAACCAATCAGATGTTAGCTTTCAAATGTTACATAAGTTCTGATTGGTTGGGGCAAAATTAGCACCATGTTAAACGATAAGAACTTTTATTGAATCTCCCTGAATATATTCTAGGGTTAGCAAAAATGATCCATAAATTCGAGGGTTACCAAAAATTAACGATACTTTTGAGGGTTACCGAACGATACATTCTAGGGTTAGCATACGGCTTGTGAATCCGATAATTACCAATTTTTTCAATAATTATTGAAAATACAGCCAGGAGTCTGAAAAAACAAACTAGTTCAAGCCTGAACTAGTTTGAATAGTTTGAGTTTGTCCGAACTCAAAGTTCGGCCCGAACTCGGGTTCGAGTTCGTTTTTGTGTCCATCTCTATGCTTAACACGATCTTCATATTTCCAGTTTTATTAATACACTCACTCTTTTTTGCTTTCTTCTGATACAATCAGCTTGTAATGCAAATCAATATATTTTTTTTGGTTACATGATACAGAAAGCTTTTTAAGATATCATGCCAAAATAGCTTTTGTTTTCTATTGGCGATAAAGTGCATACTGGGAAACTTTTTTAATAAATGAGTTTTTGTGGATCCCTTTCAATTTAAGCTATTCCAGAGAACAGCTATATAAAATGACCAACAACTAAATGATCTCATTTATTACCTTGTGAAATTCTGCTTTTTGGTTGGAGTAGACAGGGTTACTATTTTAAAGAAGCCCTGTATTACTTTAAATGGGGACATTTGTTTATATAAGTAAACTAGAGTTTGTACAGGTCTCACATGCAT
This sequence comes from Hymenochirus boettgeri, assembly GCA_019447015.1. Taxonomy (NCBI): domain Eukaryota; kingdom Metazoa; phylum Chordata; class Amphibia; order Anura; family Pipidae; genus Hymenochirus; species Hymenochirus boettgeri. The sequence continues at coordinate 200,241,309 of CM033470.1, read as the reverse complement.
TCCAATACTTATTAAAAGAACAAGATTCCTTAAGATATGAAATCCTTTACATTGTCTGCAACTCTATTGTTAAATTTTTTTTGGGCCATGTTACAATTTCCCCTTAAGGTAATTTTAGCTTGTGTTTGTTGTGTATATATAATAAAAATAATACTCATGAATGTCATGGTTGATCTTTACGCTAGAAACCAATATGTTGTTTTAAATAAATGTTCTGGGTACAGGGCATAAGGATGTAATCATAACATAATAAACTGCTAGAGTTGTTAATATCTTGTTTAGTAAAACTTCCCAATACATAACAGCCATGAATATCCTGTAAATTGACCTACCCCATGTATCTCAAGAACACCCTCGATTTGAAAGTGCTGCTGTGGTATCCCAGAGTATTGACATTTATTCTGTGTTAGGCGGGGTATGAGCAGCATAAGGGCATAGATAATGTATGATAGCTCGGCAGACCATGGATAGTCCTTACCTACATCCTGACCCCGGCCCCATTTAACTGTGTGTAGCCACAGCAATCATTTATAATTTATGGTGGTTAACTTTGTTTTTAAGATGACACGAAAACTTATGTATGAAAGGAAACAATGTATCCACAATTTATTATAAAAAGGATATTATAAGTCACCTTGTGTGCCATGACCTCAATGCTTCAATAATATACACAGTTCTGGGCACTATGATCATTCCCTATGCTGGGAAACACATGAATATTCTATGCTTTGACATTCATAGGGGGTCAAAGTGGTAGGGAGAAGTTGCCCTAAAATGTATCACTCTGTTCTATTTTTTTTTTTTTCTGGATAGTTCTTAAATACATTGGCTGCATATTTAGGTTTGTTGTACTGCTGCATGATAAATTTTGGGCCAATCAGATGCCTAACTGATGGTATGGTATGATGGATATGTATCTGATTGCAGAGGATTCAATTAACCCTGATTCCCAACTCCATTTTCAGAAATACTGCCACAAATTTGCAAGGCACTTTCACCATGCTTCTCTGTTGCCTGCAGACACTCATTATTGTACTGCTCTGCAGCATTTTGGCAAGCAAATTACCTTCTGCTATAGTCAAGCACTTCAAATGCTCACTCATCAGCTCAAAGCACCTGCTGCCATTTTTCTGCACTCCAGCTTGATTCGCTCAGTTTGTCATCAGAGATATTACTTTTTACCTGCAATTCATCCACGAAGACTTCTTCTGGACAGATTTCTCTGGAGTATACTTGTGTCCCACAGGTTTCTGAAAGTTCTGAGCTGCTGTGCAAGTGCAACTATAAAAACTGATGCTGGTTTGAAGGAAAAGGGTAGTCACACCAAATACTGGTTTCATTTATAGATTTCTTCTGTTAGCTCACTATGCATTTTGAAAACAATTAAAAATGATTTGTGAAAGCATTTTTATTTTACAGCATTTTTCAATGCATGCCTTTAACCTTTGCACAGTACTGTATATATAATTTGGCTCTTCAGATTCCAAACTTTACCACTCAGCATTATCTGCCCTTCTATACTAAAAAGTTCTCGGTAATACTACCCTACACAAGAATACCCTTGGATTACGGAGAATTTAAGAACTAAACGTATTTTAATCTAAATGTTAAAGCCTCTCTCCCAAGAACACCTTTACTTTGTAAGATACTTCTCTAGTAAGTTGCAGGTAAACGGTATTTTGTAAGGATTCCATCAGACAACTTAAGAGACCCTTAGGAGGATGTGCCCCTATTCGGCCCCCTGACCCTCATCGTCTTTATTTACATATATTTTCTATACACACCACTATGAAAGTTCCTGATAAGACTTTGTAGACAGCCTACCAGGAACATTATAAATAGTGAGTTTAGTTTACTACTGGTTTTTTTTCCCATTCTGTTACAAGCAAATGATTCTAAATTAACTTGTTTTAGATCTGGGAGCTTACTGGGCAAATGCTCTACTTTAATAAATACACAGCTTATGAGGTTACAGGTTCAAAGCCCCAGGCTTACTTATTAAATCTATGTTTTCTTTCTTCCTCAATTCTGATTTGCTGTCGGCAGTGCTTCAGTTTTCTTATTTTAATTTTCTGTGCACTAGAGAGCATGTGAATTGCTCTGCGTACAACTACACCTCCACCAAAAGAAAGAGGTGGATTATGGGAGCTGACCTCTAGCTTTCTGTATCTTTGTGAATGTGGTCTATCTCTTGGGACAATGTTGTCTGGTGAATTTAGTTCCATTTAAAGCAATGAATTATGGATGCATGCCTCAAATTCTGCATGTATCTAGTGCATCATTGTCTTTTGGTGTCTGGCTGACATTTTAAATATGTATATTTTTTTATTGATTTCACTTTGCTTCAAGTCTATTGAAAATATTTCAGGTAAATTTCATTAAAATGTATGTATGTACATGTTTATTTGTGTTTATTTAAAAGGGTTTATAGATAAGTGTGGGAGTTCTTTACACATGCTGTGAGGTTCCTGCCCCAAAATGTTTATAATCTAACTGCAATTTATTGAAATAACAAATTGCATGATAAGCATGCTTTATTTCAAAGTGTAAAAGCTCTAAAACTGTGTAACAATTGCATAGGAAGTGGGGAAATGTACCAATGGCCAAAATGTTTATTAAAAATAGTATTATCTAAGGGTTTGGCAGTGTCATTAAGGCTGGGTACACACGGGGGGACTTTTTGTCCCGACCGAGCGTTTGCTACGAGCGAGCGCTCAGCCGGAACAAATGTCCATCGGTTGTGGCAAATTCGACTGCGGACGAATTTGCGAGCGGTCGATCGTGCGGTCCCATAGGGAACCGCATGATCGATTGGAATTTTTTGACATGCCCGATCGTTCGTTTGTCCGATCGGGATGAACAAATGATCGATGAAGGCCACGGCAGCCCACCCCACACCAGCTGATATTTTTGGCTGATCGACTGAAAGTTCCATGAATCGGTTGGTCACCCGAAAATATTGGCTGGTGTATACCCAACCTAACATTTCTTCATGCTAGCAAAGACGAGAAATTTTTCCTCTTTTTTCTCTATTTAGCATCAGGTATGCACTGATCTATTTTTATAGATAGCATATGATGATCCCATATGAATTTGATATCATCATACACATACTAGTAGTCACTGGGACGTTAATGGTGTATACAGGTGGCTTTACAAGCAACATATCACTGCACAAAAAATTTATGTTCTTTCTTTTAGTCTATCTTTGTTAGACCTTCATACCTACATAAATAATCTAATGATACACGAACAGTACACATACTTATAACATACTTTGTTTCTTTCAGTTTAAAACCTTTTAGTGATAGCTTCATACAGAAGATACCTCTCTGTATATAATATCTGACTGATCAGTCCGTAGTCTGTGATTTGCTAAGGCTGGGTACACACCATACAATTATGCACCCCTCATAATTTTTATACTCCAGAGTCTTAAAACAACCCGCCTAAAAACACCAATAAGCTATAAAATCCCACTTCGGTAAACTGTGTTAAAGGGGAAGTTCAGTGGAAATACATATACTTTTCAGAAAAAATAGCAGTATTTTTCATCCCAATGACCTAAACCTGCCCATTCAGTATTTTGTGTGTGTATAAATGAATGCAACCAAAATACTAACTTCCTGTTTGCAGGACCCCTAGTAGAGACCATTATGGTCTTGCCCTTGAACCAGTCCCTGGGCTGATTCAGTTGCTCAGTAGAGATCTGAGCATGTTTGACCCATCTAACAGCCAATCAGTAGAAATTACTGTTAGGAACATTTCAAGGATGTGGTGCACCCTGGGAAGAAGAAGGACCATTAGAACCTGAAATGGAAGCTCACTTATGTCAACAGCAGGGAATAGCAAAGGGTATAAAATCAACTGATTTTTCAAAATGGAAGAGAATATGTAGAATTACTAGGTATGTCCTACACAAACTAACAATTTAACAAATTGCTTTTATTTCTCCATGGTTAATGGCAGGCTTTTTGAAGCAACTGACAAATGGACCCAAATGCCTAGCACTACAATCCATGCACATGTCTTTCAATCTTCTCTGTTCCTTGGATAAATCCAATATATGTTTATCATAACTATATTTTAGCTCTGTAATTGTATTTTGATGTCATATATTCTGAGAATCACAATTATTAACACATCTTCATCACAAAACTATTAAAACATCATTGGAACAAATGTAACCTGATTAAATAAAACCATGAAGGTAATCTTAATAGCCTCATTACTAAAATTATTTATCAAGTTCTCTATTTATTCTCTAACAACATTACCTTACAATGTAATTTAAAACATTCTTTTGGTCCACTATATTTTCATTTAATAGCATAAAACAGGGATGTCAAACCTGCAGCTCTCCAGATGTTTGCAAACTACAACTCCCAGCACTCCTGGGCTACAAAAAGTCGGCATCCCTGTTTTTAAAGGGTTATGCCAAAAGCCAAGCACATGTAAACACCATAGTGCAGACAGGGAATGCTGGGAGTTGTAGTCTGCAAACATCTAGAAGGCTGCTGGTTTGGCATCCCTGTTTTAAAGAGTTGGACCTTAGCACCTGTAAACATATACACCATACTCTGTGCACAATTTTCCACCTCAAAACCAACTATTGCTTGGCCAAACAGGTGTAATTACAAACAGGAAATGTATTATTTGCATCATGAACAAGTTTCCCTGTTAAATAAACACTAGCCAAGTACCCTTTCTGTTCTATGGGGAGAGGAGCAGCTGAGAGACTGCTGCACCTCAATATTGTTTAATGATCCAACTGTATAGGCCACTAAACATATCAGGGCAGCCTCTATACACTGTAAATAATCAAATGTACAAAAAGGCCAAACTAGTTGAAAACCTTGTAAACCTTTTTATTTTATATTTACATAACCAGTTTTCTAATTTTGCCCTGATTTAGCATTGTATTACCATAAAATCTTCATGGTTGTGGCCTGACGTATAGGAACACTAGTTTCTAGGAATGCTACCAAACATGGCTTTGGGTTTAACTTGCTGACAGAAATCATGCTAAAAACCGTACAAATCCCTGCAAGCACAAGTTTGTTTTCATTGTATAACTTTTCCGTGTCTTTATTGACATTCTTTTTAGTGCTGTTTACATAACATTTCTGTGTTATATGCTGTTTATAAACCTGAAAGATGTTAGAATTGAAAGAATAAGTAACACAAAAACTGTATCAAGCTATGTTGACTTGCCAATGACTATTAAATTAGCAAGGTTTGGGATAATGGAATACTCCATATAGAAGCCAGGGGTGTAAAATGTACTAGAGCATAGCGTAAGATAATGGTTAATGCCCCCATTCAACTAAGCCCTTACAAAAGGTACATACTGTAGGTTAAAAACATTCTTCCTAATAAAAACCACCATTAGAACTTACAGCCAAAAAGGAAATATTTCTCTATTTACAGCTTCCTTGTATTTGCAGTCACTTATTTTGGAATCATTTAATTCAGCACTTTAAATTCACTACTCAACACATTTAGTGATATTCATGTGAAAGACAAACAGCAGAACAGATATGGAGCGTTACCACTTTATCAAACCACTTCATTACATACCATTTAAAGAAAAATAGTCAGAGACTGACCCAAAGATAAGCAGCATTTTCAGAAAGGTGACTTTCTTAACAACTTTTGACCCTGCGGTTTTCCCAGCTCATTCTGTGAGAAACTTTGATATGTTATACACTATCAGGGAGATTCAATAAAAGTTCTTATCGTTTAAAATGGTGCTAATTTTGCACCAACCAATCAGAACTTATTTAACATTTGAAAGCTAACATCTTATTCGTTGGGGCAAAATTAGCACCATTTTAAACAATAAGAACTTTTATTGAATAACCCTGTATATATTAGATAAGGTAGATGAATATTAACGCAACGGCTTATCACCTTTTAAAATGTAATCTATTTAAATTCATTGAATTTTTACATTCAGATAAAAGGCAGTACAATTACAACTAATGCTTTTTTTGTGTCTATATTATAAATAAAATGTATTTTACAACTTTTCTTTTTTTATACACTAAACTTTAAAGGACAACTAAAGCCACAAAACAACACTGAACCAGAAGGCAGAACACCTTGATATAAAACCAGTTATCTGTGTCTTACCTCTCATTTTGATACGGGCGCTAAGAAATTTACCTAAATAACATATGGTTTGTGCTTTATTTCTCAGCATTCTAGTATCACACAGTTTGGTCAACGACCATTATGTTCTGCACATGCTCAGTCCTTAGCTATGGCAGAAACTTGTTACAGTTGGTTACACCCATTAATAATCTCTAGCCAATACTTTTGCAGAACAGATAAAGCAAGGAAGCATGTGACTTAGGTCAGGAGGTGTGGTTTGTCACTGCACATACACACAGATACTTCATCCAGTTCTTAACAGGCTACATTTACTTTAATACAATTTACTGAAGTGGTATTTTATAGCTTATTGGTGTTTTTAAGGGGTTGTTTTCAGATTCTGAAGTATAAAAAATTGGGTTTAGTTCTCCTTTAAGGCTAGATTAATTTTTGGTCAAAACTACTTTATGCTAACTATTGAATCTCTTCACAAGAAATGTCTCAGCCAATCACTGACACTGCTGCCAATCCAGCCCCTTCTGCTGCATCTGTGCTTGTAAAAAGCACGGAACAGCAGCAGCAGAGAGCCGAGTAAACAAGGGCTGGTAAGCATACTTACAAGCCTAATATGGAACTTAAACCCATGTGAGGTCTAAGTTTTGGGGGGTGATAAAGCTATATGCAAATTTTCGTTTGGGAGTGGGATTCCCTTTAAAAACCTGACCGATAGTGTTTTAAAGGGCACGTCCACCCCCAAAACTAAAATTTAACCCCTTACTGGCCACATCAAGTAGTTTAAAACAATCCTTACCTTACATTCCTGCTCAAAATAGTTCCCCTGCTGTGCCCCTCCAAAGTCCAGGAAACTGCTGTGTAGGAGCAGTGTGTGACTCATGCTGTGCCTGAGACTTCCTCAACCTCATCAAGGTTGAGGCATGCTCAGTGCAGCCCTCCCTGCCTCTCAGCCAATCACGGACGCGGCTGCCGGTCCCGCCCCCTGCTTTCAATTCCATGCAAGCAGAGGGCCTGAACACTGCAGCAGAGGAGAGAGGGCAGGTAAGTAAGAATCGGGGGACTTTCTAACAATTATATTAATGCGGTTGGGGCTGGGGGAGCATGCCCTACCACATATCAAAAGTTAAATTTCGGGGTGGACATGCCCTTTAATTATAATTCTCTTGGCTATGAAAATGAATTTAGACAGTATATATTTTACCATTTCTGTAGATTGTTGCTATACTTAATTATATTAGCATTACTAGTTAAAGGAATAGTTCATTCGAAAAGTGAACTATTCCTTTAATGTATTGATTAAAGCCCAGGAGGTTAAGGAGCTATGCCTTACCTTCCGTTCTTCGATCAATATAATAGGAGCCAGGGATGAAGGTAAGCAAATTTAGCTTACGCACGATCCACTGCTGCAGAGATGAAAATCTCTGACTGCATCCTGGTTCTAATCCACTATAGCGTGCTTGCGAGGTCTGGGTTTTATGGGGTTTTATGGCCACAGGAATAAAATTATTTAGGGGGTGAACATACCCTTCAAGTCGTGCAAACTGTGTATTGAGTTCCAGAAGCGAGGTTTACCCATAGTGGCTCTGGGTTAATCTCCCTACTTGTTAATTAATGAGTTATCCAGTGTGTCACATCAAATTTCTATTGCTATTTTAACAAACTGCAAAGGTGGTTTCCAGCTAACATGGAAAAAGCTAACTACGTGCTAATGAAAAGTTAAGCAGGAAAGAGAGATGAATAAATTTGTGTAATGTATTCATCCTGTGGCTGGCAAGCACGCAAGTAAAACATACAGGTGAAAATGTTATTGATAGAAGCAAGAACACTTTCAGAATTTATTTATAGTTACAGTGAATACGGTGCAATTTCAGTAAACCCCTCCCTCCCTCCTTCAAATTTGTAAATGCAGTTTAATTAACATAAATAAGAGGTTGTAAGCTGCTAAATACTACTCCTCTTTCATACTGCATGCAGCATGTTTTTGTTGTTACAAATCTTTCATTATCATGAATTGTTTCTGGTCAGTAAAAACTGAGATCATATTATTTACTTTTGGCAGTCACACTAAATAGTGTAGAGATTCGGCCTCCCATTAACACTGAGGCCACACAACAATGAGGCATGGCAATGCATGGAAAAGAGTACACAGTTACAGTCTGCTTGACATTTGAAAGCTAACATCTGATTGGTTGGGGCAAAATTAGCACCATTTGAAACGATAAGAACTTTTATTGAATAACCCTGTAGATCATATATGGGTAGCCAAGTAATAGAAAAGCCACAATTAAATAAAATTTTACCCCTATCTGGTTTGTCACTTACAGGACTAACGCTAGGTGTATGTGACCTACACAATTACTTTATAAAATTGTGATAAAATGCAGTTGCATTAGAGTTGGTCAGTTAAATAGTAAATGTGGTCAGTTAAATCACTGAACTCTTGCAATGTGCCTATTCACTGCTAATAATAAATTGCAGTATTATACCTGATGGTTAACCCATGTACAGTCACTCTAGTGCAGTATATTATTCTTTCCCATTCAAGAAATCTCCTTTCAAGTCAGTTGTACAGTTAAGAAACAAAAAGGTACACTAAATGTATCTGATATTAAATGAAGTACAGTACAGCTAATCCTTTGAAAGTTTTGCTTTGTTTAGGAATAATGTTCTAATAGCTTGGAGTCTAATGTAGATAAAGCTTCAAGCAAAGTAAAATATATTTGCACATGGATAGTAATCTCAAAAGGCTTTGTGAATTGTCTGCATGCAATTTTTATGTTTTGATAAGCTCTCAGCATTGAAGTATGAGGTACAGTAAATACTCTTTGGTATAATGTTTTAAATAATAGGCAACTGAGATTTACATAATAAAAATGAAAGTGCAAAAGGAATGCTCACCATAAAGATCCAACAAATCAAAATGATTTCCAATTCATTTCTAATACGACAGTCATCATTTTTCCATGGTTAAGCCCAGTCAATAAACTGAAACCAGTATGTTTGTGCCTGATATTGTAAGCATTGTGTCTTTAAAGGACAACTAAAGCCACAGAACAACACTGAACCAGAAGGCAGAACACCTTGATATATAACCAGTAATCTGTATCTTACCTCTCATTTTGATACGGGCACTGGGACATTTCCCTAAATAAAATATGGTTTGTGCTTTACTTCACAGCATACTAATATCCCACAGTTTGGTCAACGACTATTATGTTCTGCACATGCTCAGTCCTTAGCTATAGCAAAAAACTTGTTACACACCCATTTACCCACCCACACTTGTTCACACCCATCAATAATCTCTAGCCAATCCTTTTACAGGACAGATAAAGCAAGGAAGCATGTGACTGAGGTCAGGAGGTGTGGTCTGGCACTCATATTCACACAAATACGTCATCCAGTTCTTAACAGACTTACATTTACTTTAAAGGGACAGTTCAGTGGAAATCATCAATATTAGTTTAATAAGTTGGACAAATAATTTTAAGCCCAGCCGCCATGCCAAGGTTGCTTTCTATAGCTGGGTCCTAACATACTGGTAATTGCCTGATGAGCTATATGGCCATATATATGAAGACAGCTTCTTCTGTATGGATTTTTTGCTTGGAGCTGAGTGTATGATCCAAGTCCAACTTGTCCTTTGAAGGTCTGACCAAGCCTTTTGAAAATTTTTGCTCCACCCAAAGGTTAGGACCCATCAAAATAAAGCAAAGTTGAAGCTCAGTACAAATGCAAATACAAAAATTCTTATTTTCTTATTCCAATAACTTTTGAATCACTCATTCATTAATTGTCTTGCCACTTGCTCAGTAGTAATCTAAACATGATAGAATCACCCCAAAGCACCTAAAATAGCAGATTAGTACTGATCACAGGTTATCACTTGTAAATTGCTTCAATTGCTGGTACTGCTCTCTTTTTTCTTCACAGTCTCATCTGGTGTTGGCTAAATCTCCAAAATGGCCAATTCTCTGCCATCAGCTCCATAGGCTTCAAATAAATTAAGTTAAATGTAGAACCGAACTATGTGAAATATAACCATTTAACTTTAAATAGTATTTAAGAGACATTAACTGCTATTGATATTTTGCCTGGGTTTTATTTCATATGTAGAAAGCATTTATACAGTTCCACCAAAGAACATTTGAAAGGAAAGCTTTACACATTCATATATATTTATAAGATAATGTTTTTTCAGAGAAATGACATATGGTGTGCTACAATGTGTATACTTATCTTTATTTAATGCAATACAGTTGTGTTTGACTGACATAATATAATCAAACATTAAATAAGTGAGCCTGTAATCTCTGTATATATGGTTTATGAATGTAACTGAGTTTTAGAAGCATTAGGAAAGGACAAACAAGGAAAGGGTAATTTGTGCAATCTGGGACTAGTCTAGTTAATTATATCCTATTAGTCAAAATTATAATGTTTTAATATAAATACAATGAACAATGTATTAGGGCTAGGCCACACTGCTGCGTTTGCGCTTGCGTTTGTGCTTGCGTTTTTTTCAGATCATTGAAAATGCGGAAACGCACCAAAAAACATTGCGTTTTTGGGTGCGTTGCGATTGCAATTTGCATTCTGCATTTTAAGTCGCAATCGCATGCGGTTTCCAATACTCAATAAGAAAACGCATGCACAAACGCAACGAAATCGCACATGAAAGCGCATGCGATTCCGTGTGCGATTGCGTTTGCGTTGCAGTGTGGCCATGCCCTTAAAGTGAATCTCCAGAAACTTAATGCCGACACCATAAGGAGGCTTTCAGAGATTGGATAAGGCTTAGAAAGCGTGTGGTGCATAATGCATCACTTTGTCAAAGCAGCCCAATGACACTAAAGACCCATGGTTTTAAAGTTGTCTCATGGGGCTGACATCCAGTGCACCCTCTAGGCTGTGCACTTGTGTGTGCGCACACAGGTTAAAGTGGTGCACACATAAAATCTGCTTTAATACAAGTGATGCACACAGATGATTTAAGTTAAAAGGGAAAATTAAAATCCAGTACCCACTACTTACCCACAAACCCTAACTAAGGGACTGAGAAAAAATGCTAACTACTGCACATTTTGCATGGCTTTTTAGATTGTAATAACTTACACTAGAAATAGCAGTGCACAAGTATCGCAAGATTAACTCGCACAGTTGCTGCAAGCTATTCAACAACAGCTGTGCGGCTCTTTGGGTGTAAATTTCTATTGCCAGCTGATAGTTGCCATGAATTTCTTCCAGGAGACTTATCCAGAGCACCTGCGACTCTGGGTGAATCTCCCTGAATATGTTTTTTGAGCAATGCAGTGGGGCCTTGAAAATGTTTTGTTATGTGTTTAATTTCTTCCTCCAGATTCCAGATTTAACTATATCATGCCTAAGGCTTTATTCCCACTAACAGACATACTGGCATTCAAATGCTCTGGAAAAGATGCACTATGAATTAACTTAGTTAGTAAATGCAAATGAATGAAGGACTGCATAAGTGGAAACACTGAAATGTGTTCCCTATGCGAAATCCATGTTCCTGTATTTTTCGAAGAGCGCATGCATTCCAAACATTTTCTGCCCCTAGTGTGAATGAGCCCTATATCTGCTAATGAGGGGAATAGAGGGCAAACTGGGATTCAGCATGTTCTTTTTTAGTACGTGTTCTGTCATGGGCTAGTTTGCACATTATACTGGGGGTTAGCACTTGTCATGCAAAGCTAAATAATGCCTAACACAAGCAAAAAGGGCTGATTTCATTTTCCATTGCACGTGGATGGACTAGCGGGAAATGCTGTACATTAGGGAAAATGCAATCACAATATCAGAGACATTGCAATTTTTCCGCATGGAATTAAATTACAGGATAGATTTCCTGTTAGCACACAGATGCATGTTGTTAATAAAAATGTTTTTACTTTTGTTTTTAGATATTAGGGTTTGTTCACATATGAGTTCTATAAACTATTCAGTAGAATGACTTTTAGTAACAGTGTAGCATATTGTACAAATGAGTCTTAATTAATTATTATACAAACTATGTATTACTAATATATATATACTATATATACAGTGCTAAGCTGTCAAAATTCTAGTCATGCTGTTGTGGATAGCTCATCGCTTGCTTCAGAACGCAGACATGATTTTCTCCCCTAATATTTGGGATTTAAGAGATAGTGACACTTTATACTCAGAGGTGAGCACTATTCGTTTTTTTAAGTCCATTTTCCTAAAAAAAAAAAAAAAATTTCTTAACTCGGGTTAAAAGTCCATTTGCCAAGGAGTTAGGAATTCTGTATTCCTACTCTCCAGTCAAAGTGACAGCTCACCGCTCTACACACGTAGGTAGGAATAGAATTTCCTACATTTTTTAACATTTAAAATGTATTTCAGCATAGTTCATAATTCCCCTGTAATACTTATTGCAATATACTTAAATGTGTTGATAGAAATACAAATCAAGTGCTAATGTGCTTATTCCCTGACAGAAGAACTGCTAGTGAAAGAATTGATATTAGTTTAGATAGAGATGAGTAGGGCAAGTATGTGCAACCAGTAGCCCTCCAAGTGTTTGAATATTACAACTCTCAGCATTCTGCTTTTATCATGTCTGTTGCAAATTGAGAATGCTGGGCATTGTAATTTTCATAAAACGGGGGCTACTGGCTGCAGATACTTGGAGTAGGGTATAGGGTCTAAGATTGCTTTTGTGAAAACATATGACTTTATTAGTGAACAGGTTGCTGTCAGACCGGAAAGTCAGAATCTCAGTGGGAAAACGTGGTTTCACTTGTTTCCTGTGCTTGGGATTACACTGGTAGTGGTGAAAGGTGAGTAGTACTCAGAAGGGCATGATTGCCTACTGGAGATGGTATTGGGGCACCCTGCAGGGAACACAAACAAAAACACAGCAGGATATGAAGTATGTCACAGCAGACGGAGACAAGGAGCACCAGATTATGGAATATGGCACAACAGCCAAAGACCAGGAGTAGCAGTTTATGGAATATGGTGCAGCAACAGAAGACCAGTACAAGAAAACAACAAGTACATGAAATACAAATAACAGAAGACAAAATAGCCAAGGCAACAATCAGTACTTGGTGTAACTGTCAGTAACAGGCCTCTTCTTGGGTGCGAAATCAGCATGGAGGCCCACCTGGATGTGCGCACCTTTGTGCATGATGTCAGAGATTCTAGGGAGGGGCCGTAAAGCGGCTGTGTGTGGCTTATCCAGTACTTATAGGACTTAGAAGTATGACCAGAAAAGGGAAAACCATTTGGTTGAAAGTACCAAACCAGGGCACATATTCCTGCCTCGACTATGTCAATTGCAATATGGCGTACAAAGGTAGATCTTCATCCACAGACAATTGAGGTTTTCCATTTTAAAAAATATTTTACATTGATTGTTATTCTATTGTTTCTGTCCTGATGTAGTTGTGTAGATTATTCCATGTTATAATATAATATTTGAATAATAAAATTCAAATATAATTGGTTAAGGTGTGATATGATTGCACGCATTGAAATATTAACCAATCATAACTGGATTTGGTCCTTTAGCAAACCTATATAAAGAGGTGCAAATCCCCATGGAGCTCAGAAGTCATCACAGTGATGGCAGAAGAAAGAAGACACCGGCAACAATGGGAACATTGATGTCGCCATCGCCGGCGGTGTCACTGGTGATAGCCGTAATAGAAACAGAGCGACCAAGGCACTAATCACCTTATATAGTGCACCAACCACTAAAGTAATATATTCTCAACAAGAAAAACAGGCCGTTGGAAAGAGGGCACACACAAATTTGCTATTATATCGGTAAAATATCCTTTTTAAGTGCAGATTATGTGATATATATTAAAGTGCACAAAAATAGTTAAAAACACACCCTGTTAAACCCCAAACATCATAATCATCAACAATATTGTAAGTTGGTATCAAGTATATATAAGCACATTGTCATAACAGCGTAGTATATGGTATACTGTCACAGCCACACACATTCACACTCATAGCAGATATAATCACTTCAAATATTAACCCAACGAGTATATGCATAGAAACCTACCACTAACAATGAACAGTAATTGATATAAATAGACAGGGTAGGGCTACATTACCCAGTGGCAAAGCATACATTGCTCAAACCAAAGGTCTCACTAACCAGATACCAAAATGATGTTAGAAGCAAGGGCTAATTAAAAACACCTGACGCGGTTCGTCCACATGGTCGGACTTTCTTAACGGCCTCAACTGGTGGTAGCCGTGGCATCGCGGTGCTGGTGTCACCGGCTGGAAGAAAGAAGTCAAACCCCCCAAGGGCTTTTCTAAGAGCCAATGGAGGTCCTGGTTTCGAGCTGCAGGACCCCCAACAAAGGCACTTGTCAGTGCCTTAAGGGCACTTCAAAGTGCCAGGGAGGGGGGTCCCGGTTCAAGCTGTGGAACCATTTAAGCCCCAAAGGGCACTTGTCAGTGCTACAAGGGCCCTTCCAAGGGCACTTATAAGTGCCGGGGCGAGGGGTCCTAGTTCGAGCTGTGGGACCCCATAAGCCCTAAAAGGCACTTGCTAGTGCCACAAGGGCCCTCCCAAGGGCACTTATAAGTGCCAGGGAGGGGGGTAGCCCAATGGTCCTTCTAAAGATCGAGGAGGGGGACCCAGGTTGAGCCATGGTACCCCTGAAAGTCTGGCCGCAGGACTTTCAGCCATCCGGAAATCCTCGGCTATTCGAGGATTACTGAACGTTCGAAAATCCTCGAACTTTCAGAAATCCTCAAGTTTTGGAAAGTTCAGAAAGCGTATTTCTGGAAAATCCCAGAGACCCGTGATTCATGGACCCCTGAAATCCGTGGTGGATTCGGGTTCGGATTCACGAACCGGCCATCCCTATTTATAATGCAAACTACATTGGTTTTAAAAGTGTCTAGATTTGAATGTACAGTATGTCCACCCTATGTCACTATGTAAATTCTAAAGTTCCAATTTTCCAATTTCCTTCTAAGTCTTACCAAACTTCAAATCTGTTAAAATGTGTGTACTTGCCAAAACGGGTTCTGAAGTGTTTTAGCCTTTTCTTTCTTACACCCCCTTGCTTAAAAAAAGTTCTTGTCAAATGCATCTCCTGGTAATTCCAATGTGCCAATTTATATATTATTTGAATGCTTTCTACAGTAAATACTTCACTTATCACTAACACATGCAACAGTCTTGTTAGTGCAACTTCTTTCCCAAGAACAGATGTTTTCAAAAAATTTAAATAATGAAATGCAGTAGATATTTTATTTTACACCTGTATGCATGAGGTCATTATGTGTCTGAAGATATTTAAATAGACATATTAACATTTTATATGCTTAATGGAACCGGTTGAGTATACCAAAAGAAAGCATCTTAGATTCTTCGGGTTTACTAATGTTTATAGAAGGGTTTAAAAGAATAAATGTTCATTACATGTAGGCACATATAAATCTAGCAACAGATGGTTATGATTTAAGTGAAGCGATGGAAATCCACTAAAGGCACAGTTTAATTTGATAAAAATATTATAAATATAAAATAAAGTCCTTGTGCAATCAGTGTGAATAAAACTACTTTTATCTTTAGATATATAGTGATTGCACATCTACAGACAGAAAGAAAAGATATCTTGATCGAGAACAAAGTGGACTGTAATTCCAATGAATTGACCTCACATATTCGTGTATTTCTTTATGATTTTGTGCTTGGCGTTGAAGAATTATCTGATATACATCCTTTAAATAATCATACACATAAATTATAAAAAGAGAATATGGCTTTGGGAAGTAACAGAATGCCAAGTGGCCAAAAGTCAAAAGCTGAATTTATAGCTTTTATCCTTAGAATACGAGGGAAGAAAATGTAGTAACATAGTTGGGGTTAAATCGAGTCAGTAAAGTTTAACCCTTAGTTATGCAGCTGTTCTGAATGGAGGCAAAATTCCACTGAAGCCACCTCTGCTGTAGTTCCTCAACAAAACAATATTGGGAGGTGGGAGTGATCAGTCCTACCTCACTGCCCCATATAATTTTCATTTAAAAAAAATACAGGGAGATTCAATAAAAGTTCTTATCGTTAAAAATGGCGCTAATTTTGCCACAACCAATCAGATGTTAGCTTTTAAATGTTAAATAAGATCTGATTGGTTAGGGCAAATTAGCACCATTTTTAACGATAAGAACTTTTATTGAATCTCCCTGTTAATTTTTACAGTATAGTTATGCTTGAATTTTGCTCTGTCGTTATTATGGTGCTGCATGCTGTATACAGTATAAATGCCTGAAGTATATTTGGCACATCAAGTGTAATACTATTAAAAACCAGCAAATCACCTTCTTATTAAAATTAAAAAATATTGGAACATAACATTGAGGAATACACACACACTACTACTATAAACCTCCACTTTGTTTTAAAACTAAAAAAAGTCTCTTGCTTACCCTACACATACCAATATTATTGGCTGGCTGATACGGTAATCACATTGCCTTTGGTGTCTGGCAATGAAATTGATTAACCTGGCCCATTATGGTTATCCGACCAACATTATCAGCCCCTAATTGGTAAGTAATACCGTTTCGTGTATGGCTACTATAAATGGAGGAGGCAAAGTGAAAAGTTAATTTTTCATTAGGTAATTTACCACTACTGAAGACAGTATTTACTCAAAAATCATATTTGCGGTACCCATAGGCGGAGATGGTGGAGAAACTGGCAAGCTTTGTTCTGACTGTGGTTCTGCATAACTTTTGAAGTTCAAAAAATCCTATTTGAACTCAGTTAAATCAGAATTTTCAAAATTTTTGATCAGAATTTTTAAATTTCCCTTTTTCAATTTGCAAACATAGATTTTTCAGTCAAATTTTGTAATGTTCAATTTCCAATGAAACTTCCTGTGCTATTCCTGGTTACATATGTACATAATCATTATGATATACCGGTATACCCATTCGCTCAGTCATTCACACACCTGTTAGCTACCAAAGATAAAGCACAGTGTTACTTATAGCAGAGAATCTCATATAAATACGAAACGCGTCCTATTTTGTACTGATTTTAACTGTTCCTGTGCTCCTGTCTGGTCATTTATTGGGCTAAGTATTTCCATTCTCTATCCTTTTAGCCTGGGGATCTGCCATGTGTCAGTGTCTCACTGCCTATTTGCCTCCACCTGTTTAGCCTATTTATGTATGTTTAGCCTATTTCTGGTCGTTAGCAGGGGTCTTAATATGTATTTGTAACATTGTACTATTATGATATTTATTACTTTTGATGGGACATTACTGCTATTAGTTCCATTATGATATATATGGTCATTGTATTTATATGAGAGTCTCTGCTATAAGCAACACTGTGCTTTATCTTTGGTAGCTAACCGGTGTGAATGACTGAGTGAATGGGTATACCGGTATATCATAATGATTATGTACATATGTAACCAGGAATAGCACAGGAAGTGTTTTTAACTGTTATTTCTTTGCACTTTATTATTGCCCTTCGGGGTTGGCTATCTTTGCACAAACAATAAAAATGCCTTTTAATTGCATTAATCATTGTATATGGTTTAATTGATTATTCTAATCATTACTCTAGTCAGGTGTGCCCTGCTCAATCCACAGCTTTTTTTCTATGTGTTTTTGCTGCTTACTTATTGTGGAAGGAGCACCCTGGCTTCATTGGGGATATAGTTTACCCCTGGTTCTTGCAGTAGTGCCGGGCTATACACAGTCATTTTTGACAATTTCCAATGATAATCAGGTTTGTTTCAAAACTGGGAGTCATCACTTCCCATAAGGTGGGGTATCTTTAAAGTAAAACTTTACTTTTAAGCTAGGTACAAACAGTACCGATAAAGCCCTGATACCGTCAGATCTGATCGGTACTGTGTATATCTAGCTTTCCCAAAGAAGCACTCCCTATAGGGGGAGTCTGCTTCTGCCGAGGGAAAAACACAGTCCCGAGTGTTTCCTTATGCTGTAGCCAGATCTTTGATCTTGTAGATTCTGTCTGTCAATATTTTTCAAAAATCTTTACAGTGTGTACCCAGCTTTATAGTAAAGTAATTAACTTTTAATTGTTAGCTAGCTTCAGATATTCCTGTTTCAAAAACTTAAGGTACGTAGACATGGGAACCAGTTGGATGGTTCGGCGTGTAGCGGACACGCTGCAGGGATTGACACTTGTTAATTATATTGGCCACACTAAGCAATTTTAGAATTAGTTGTAGATTTCCGGTACCTACACACGTGCGATCGCGGCCGCCGACCTACAACACACAATGTCTACGAACGGGCGTTTTGGTCGATAATTAGCCCGTGCATGGGCACTTTATCATCCGAAGTGGCCGCTCGTTTGGAGATCCGCCTGGAAACTGCCATTTCTGAACAAACGGCAATTTCGGCCAATACCGTTTGTTCATATCGTCGGCACCCGCAATCACTCGTATGTAAACCTTTAATGAGCGTTTTTTTGCCAGAAACAAATTGGACCAACAACATTATGAATTGGATAAAACCCTCATTGTGCAATGCTGCTCTTCTCTGTGGACCATCAACAATTTTCACTGTAGTCTACTCTGTCTTATCTTTTAGGAAAAGGGATGATTTGGTACCCAAATTAACTTTCACTTTTCACTGTAGTAACTGTTGCTTATATAGACATTTTGTTTATGGGCATTCTTCTCTTTAGCCATTATCTAAATACATACTTATTTCCTGTCCCACCCCTTCTTCCCTGTTCCAGCTAAGAGACAGTAAGATGCAGGTAGTGGGCCTGCAAGGTGAATAAACTGTTAAGTTTACCGCACTTGCCTTATTGTGGTTTCCAGCAGATTATTGAACCTAAGAAGTTATCACAATCACAGATCAAACTTAAACAAATTAAGTAGTGCACTAAAGGCTTCTATTTGGGACAAATTGATCACCTGGCCTGGTTTTATTTCCGTTAACATTAAAAAACAATCATTCTTGCCGTTAAATTCTGATTGTGAAAATGATCAGTTTGGGCTCTTTTCCTGCCAGTTTCAACTGACTTATCTATGATATAAATGATGTTTTCTAAAATTAAGTACTAGTATTAGTACTAACTAGTATTATTATTCTAATGTTCTTAATTATTTATTTATATACATGTTTATGTATGGACCCTATAAATTTAATCATCTGGCTCTGAAGGTTAAAATACACTTTTCCAAGTCACATCACTGCTGGGAGATAAATACTACAGAACATTTGAAGTGTATTGCTTACACTTAGCTGGGTGTCACCCAGCTAAGGTGGATTATGGGAACTGACCCCTAGTACCCACAGTTTAATTTCATAAGTCACCCATCAGCCACAGCTAAGGGAGAGGTGAAACACAGCTTGTTGTATCTTGGTGAATGTGTTATGTTAATTGAAACAGTGTTGTCTGGAGATTTTAGTTCCCCTTTAAGCACACTTAGAGGTCTACAATATAAAAGAAGCCAATTAAGCATTTTCATTTTATTTGCATGTAATACAGACTAAAGGATCATTTAAACTGCAAAAAGTAAACTTTTTTTTTCAAGGTTTCTGTCTTGTATGTGTAATCATATGTATTGAAAAACAAATTCATTATTTTTGTGAAAAGGTTTTCTTCCAGCAGATTTTGGGCTATAATTAAGGAAATAAATGTGTTTCAGACTTTAGTTAGCTTTAAAACTACTGTTTCCATGACATCTGTTGCATTACTAGATATAAAATTGTCATTTATGACTAAATGACCCTTGACTAGCCATAAGGCTCATAGGAGTGGGAGTAGAACATAAAGGAAGAAGGTTTTTCAAAAACATTTTTTTTTTAATTAAATGCTTAATTTCTTACTACAGAAATCCATGGGATTAAGTTTGTAGGATGTAGGGGAGAGTTATTTAAAATCCAACTAAATCAAACTAGTTTTTCTGGTTGTTTTACTCATTTGCTACAGCGGCTTCACATTATTCATGACAAGGTCACCTGGACTGTCACTGAGCTATAAATTGATGCATGCCAACAGGTTTAAAGTGAACAGTTTCCCTTTTATCCAGTTTCTCTGTAACTCAATAGCCTCATAGGTGTTCTCTTGTTACATATAGTTAGGCTGAATAAGCTAAGTAACCTTTTGTTGTCTTACCCAATAACTGCAAACCGATGTGACATAATCTTTTTGGAATGGTCCAAATAAATATATAAAATATTTTAAGGATGTTTGAATTTGTTTCACTCACAGATTTCAGAACCTGTGATTACATTTATGCATGTTTGTGCAAATAAAGGAAAGTTATTTTATTTATTTCCTATATATGTTCATGATTAAATCAAACTAAATAAATCCAGGCTGAATGCAATCTTCTACAGTAAAAAAAAAAGCTTAGCTCATTTACATAAATTGTAGGGACATGGACAAATATCTTCTTGCCCACCTGGATACCATGATGGTTCTAGGTGGGCAGTATTCAGGTATCGCACCAGTTTCTGGAGGAAATTTCTGAAATATATTGAAAATCTCACCAACTCAAGACCACAGATGCGATGCCAGGAAAATAAACATTTCCTTTATAAAGAAATGTATATTCACATTCATTAAATCATTATATTATTATATTAGAAGGTGGCAAAGTAATTGTAAAAAAAATGTGCTAAAAAGATTAATTTCCCTGCTAAATTCTGCTATTTATTTACAATCTCTGCTTACCCTTTATTTTGCACTTATGTAGAACATGTTGAAAAATGATTGCCATGCTTTGTAAGCATTGTGCAGGACGTACATTATCATCTCTAGCTTTTATCACTCAATCTCTGCTTTATTGAGATTTTGGTGGCAATGCTATCCGCTGTTGATTTCCTTCCAACAGTAAACACTCACACAATCTGTCTTCTTCTCCTTTAGACATCATTCATTATACAAATACTAACAAAGATGCATATGATTTTCTTTATCTTGTAACCATAAGTTTATATTCTGTTTAAATCCAGAGTACTGTACCCAAACGCTTATTTAAAGTTTGCTTATTAACAAAGGCTCCGTACACATGCTCAATTCCACAGACAGTTAATATAGTTTCAGACGGTTGTCGTTCTTAGACGGTTGTCGTTCTTTGATCTGTGGGGTCTGGAATCGAGTGTGCATATGGGGCCTATTTATAAAGGATCACTATTTTCACCTTTTAACTATCATAGGACACATAGTTATAGTAGTATTTATAAATCAGATAATTTTTGCCATGGCGATGTGCAGCAGTAGTATCGGAGATGTACACTGGCAACATTGCTGCATTCATTGCGGTAAGTCCAATACCGTGGCAAAAAGAGAATGCTATGCATTCCGGGAGCAGCTAGGAAGGGGGCGTTTCCTGCTAGTGGATAATATACCAATCTTGACCTATCATTTTTTGAGAAAATATGTCATCAGCGACAGTGAAGATGAAAAGAAGATGGCGGAGACCTGGAAAAGTCCTCTTTAGATCCAAGGGTGGTCCCGGTTTTCGAGCTGAGGGACCCCCTTCTCTACTACAGCATTTGCTTATCCTTCCATTTATTTTTGGACACAGCAGCTTTACAGAACATTCTAAGTTTCCATTAGCATATGCATAAATTTCTGCAGTTTGCTCAAATGAAGAAAAATAATTCAGTGAAATGCAGTGTCGATGACACTAATTTAAGATGGATACCAATATTAAGGGTTGCAGCCCTTTTAGTTTCCTCCTATATGTAAAGCAGCTGATATTATAGAGAATAAATAGCAGAACTGTTTTTACACAAGGTGCAGCTGTTAAAAAGTTTTTGCACAAATACATTTTTACATTAAAATATTGCACCACCTGGTACATCGGCTTGTATGTACTGTACCTGAGAGCTTGTGGTTTGACAAAAAGATACCTCAAAATTCCTTAGTTGTCTGCTCCCTTAGTTAGTACTCAACAAATGGTAATACCTGAAAATGGCATGTACAAATATTACAATGTGCGAAATAACTCAAAGTGCTAAAAGACTAAAAACAAGTGTCTCACATGAAGTCCAAAGTAAATAATTCTAGAAGGAGTACATATGTGAGAATCAATGATAAGTTACTAGTAATGTGCACAATGCTTGTGCATTACTGTTAAATGTAATTGCCACTCCACTCTTGAGGAGGGTTTGGCTCACAATATGCTGCTTGTGAAGGTTCTCATTCATCCAGGTCATGGTATATCTGCAGTATTCAGTTAGATCAACTGGACTTAAAGTTTAGTTCTTGAAGACGTTTCGCTAGTCATCCGACTTGTACAAGAATCTGTTGGCCATAAGTACCCTGGAAAATCAAAATTAGCATATCACAGCCAGGTGTTAGGGACCTAAAAAAAACAATTACAATTGGTACATCCGAAAGACCCAATACCAAAACACAAGAAAAGCGACATCATATATGCAGTGCAGTGAAAAGTGCTCTGATTTGTATGTGGGGGAGACCAAACAGCATCTGCATCAACTTGTGGCCCAGCACAGAAGAGCCAATTCCTCGGGTCAGGTCTCAGCCGTGTACCTGCATCTTAAGGGAAAAGGACATACCTTTGAAGATTGCAATGTTAACATACTGGCAAAGGAGCATGACTGGTTCAAGAAAGGTGTCAAGGAGGCCATTTATGTGAAAATAAAGAAACCAAGCCTGAATAGAGGTGGGGGGTTTGACAACAGCTGTCTGCCATGTACAATGCTGTTTTGACTTCTTACCCTGGGCAGTTACTATAACACCTCACAGCCACAATGCAACCATGCCTTGCATTCACAAGGTCCCTAATACCTGTCTGTGATATGCTAATTGCACCCCCGACCGAACACATACACAAGGACAATTCTCGGCCGAAACGACCGTTCGTTGCGTGTATCGCTCGTTCGTCGGGGGTCATTGCTTGCATGCAAATTGAGAGTGTGTATGAACCTTAACTCTCTCTCTTATAATATCTGTCTATTTAGCCCTATCTGTCTATTTCTGTGTCTGTATTTTGGGGTCTGTGTATCTATCTCCCTCTTTGTCTCTCTGTCTTTCTCTGTCTATCTGTGTCTTTATGTTTATCTGTTTATCTCTGTCTTTCTGTATCTCTATTTATTTATCTCTCTATATCTATTTATCTATTTCTTTATACCTATTTAGAGAGTAAGTATGGCTACTCATGCCCCCCCCCCTTACCAGCTTACACTACCCAGGGTCTTACTTTATGACAGAGAATGAATATTCACTTCTTGTCGAGAGGTGGGAGACATGGGTTGCCCATAGTTAACCTTTTGCAAATATATGTTGTTTCCTTTATTCTACTACTACATTGTGTGCAGCATAAAAGAAATGGGCAAAATTACCCTTCCATCCATAAGTTTCTCTGGATGTCCATGTTCACTCTCCAACATCTGGCAGGATGGATCACTTTATGATGTAGGTCAGTGATCCTCAAACTACGGCTCTCCAGATGTTTGAAAACTACAACTCCCAGCATTCCTCAACTACAGAGGGAAGCCTAGGAATGCTGGGAGTTTTCAAACATCTGAAGAGCCGTAGTTTGAGGATCGCAGATGTAGGCAGATGCCTTTACACTTTTAGATTGTTGGCCAACAATTATCAACTATGTGTACAGTGCTTACAGAACATGCACAGATAATTCTAATCTTAATTTTTTTTTTTTTTTTAAAGTTTTACATAACTTATTAAATAAACTTTTTTGTAAAAAATGTTTTTTGAAAGATTGTTGAAAGTTTTATTCATTTATTAATAAGTTACAGAAGTAATAATATAAACATTTGACAAATTATGCTAACATCTATGGTAAGTCATGGTATTATAAATAAAGATTAATTGTAGACAGCAGGAGGTTAGAAATTCTGTTTACCATTTGTGCATTAAAATTCATGGAGATGAAGCAGGATTCAGCATTCTTTACACCATATTGCATGGCATGAGTACTGTATAATCTTGTACTAAGGCCACAAAGCATTGAACATTAAATATTATAAATAGAAAGACGAACATTGATCTCCCATTAAAAGCATTAGTTATTTCTGTATGATATAGTTTGATACATTCTGTTTTTTTCTCTTACTTGTTTTTTTTTTTTATTAGTTCCTTCAGATGTGCCCTACACATAGCCCAACCATGATATTTGAAAGCTTACATGAGCTTTAAGGTTGGCTTTCACTGGGGTGGGAAAAGGTGGGGTTGGGACAGGGATGGGTAGACTTGTTGCAGGTAAGGGCCATAGTGTCAGAGAGCAGACTGGTCCGCTCTTGTGATTGCTTTGATTGGGCACCCTTGAGTTAAGTGAATGAATTACAAATGTAATTTCTATTAATAAGTGTTTGTATTTAATTTCTCACACATTATCCATCTCTGAACTGATCAGCACTAACATAAATTTTTTCTTATGAATAAATAAAATATTATTTCCTCAAACATCCAATTGCTCTCTGAGTGTTAGTCTTACTTTGCTTTCCAGTAGTTAAAAGAAGTTTATAATAAAACGAATAAAACTCTAAATCGAAGTCTATTAAACACTAATATGCTAAAATTGCATTTTTTTGATTAAAAACTATTCACATAAAACTGTATTCGCTTTAATTAACAGCAAAGGACCAATTAGGTCAAATGGCAGCTTCTTTTTGTTAGAAGCAAAGATGCATTTAAAAATGATTAAAAACAAACTCATAGAGGGGTTAAATATGCTTGGGCAGTGGGTACTTGTGCAATCTGATGTTGAAGAGGGTTCCTTCAGATACTGTCAATATTTCAAATGTGAAAAGATTTTTTTTTTGTCAGAAGACTGTGTAATCTAATATAGCTGGCCATAGGAAACAATTGGAATATCTTTGGCCCATGATAAGTTAAGGTGCTTTGGGTTACCTGTCATTAGCATTTTTGCAATTTTAGCAAATGTATATCTTTGCTTTTAAACCAACTATATGCAAGTCATTAGATACAAGGCTTAAAGGGCATGTCCACCCCAAAACGAAGTTTTTTAAATATTGCTCGCTCCACTGTGTAGTGTTCCTTACAGCTCCTTATGGTTCTCCTGCAGTGCCTATGCAAAGTTGGTGAAGAGTACAAGGTGTCTGTGTATCATCCGGTCCCTGGTAATTCCTTGTCCCCCTGGAGGACTCTGGAATGCACAGTCAAGCCCTTCCCCCCCTTCCTGCTTCCCTTTCAGATCCTTTTCCTCTGTTCTTTTCTGTAGTGAAGTGGAGATTTGCTGTAGTGTAGGGATACACAGCCAATCAGTTGTGATAGAAATTAAAATCATTTCTGATGGCAATATGGTTCCTGTATAATTGTTAATTAAAGTCATCTAGTCATCCCTAAAATAAAAGTATAAAATAATACAGAAATGTCAAAACTGCGGCCCTCCAGATGTTTGCAAACATCTCCCAGCATTCCCTGGCTGTAGTAGATTTTGCAAACATCCGAATGGCCACAGGTTTGACATCCCTGCTCTAAAAAGCAACCATATGGTATGAAGTGCCAAACTTGCATAAGAAAATATATAAAAATACAACCCCAAGTGCTTGTAAATAATTCTGCAACAAGAAGGATCTGAGAAATAAATCTGGGTACACACTTTAACTATAAAGAATCACCCCTTTATCCTTAAATTGTGTACCGCAAAATAAATCCCCTTGTCTGTGGTTGTCTCCCTGTATTTAAGTATAGGGAGTTGGCCGTGGCTGAAGGAAATGTGCCGTCACAAACGTTCTCCCTATACCTTATATCGGGAGAATGCTTGAAACTGTGTGTAGGGTGATGTTTAAAAAATGACAGACAGAATCTCAAAGATTCTGTCTGCCATCTTTTAAATATCTGCAGTGTGTACAAAATTTTACTTTACAAAATGTATTCTATAATAAAAGCTTAATAAACATATCAAGACAATTAATAATTTCTAAAAGGTTTTCATAGTAAAGTTTTAAATACATGTTTATTTTTTATGATAGGTATAATGTACATAAGGACCACACTCTGGGTACTTTCACACAATTAAAGTATCAGCTGTGAAAAAAACAACCATTACATGTCCCTAGAAATCTTTTTTACCACTGTGAAAAAAGACACAAAAAATAACCAAAGGCCCTTCTTTCTTTTTAGAGTGTTTCAAGAACACCAGTGTTTATGTCACTTATTTGGAGCAGCGAATAACAGATTACAAATCATTGTACTTCCCTGTGTTATCTGTATTATATACAAGACTTGTTCTTATTGTAAACCAAAAGGACTCAACACACTAACATTTTTTTTTCTTTGAGCAAATTTAGATATTTCAAAGAACAATAATATTCATGTAAAAACATAAAATTAGAAATTACACTAAACAAAATAGTGTATATCTGCTGTTTAAGGAGAACTATACCCCTACCTCCAAAAGCCAACCCTTGGCTTTGTATTAAATCCGCCAGGTTACAGTTCTAGTTTAGCCCTAACTTCTGAAAGAGTCATGCACTTCTTAGTCAATGGGAAGAAGCATCATGCAAGAAGTTTGTCTTTCGATAGGACGGTTTGGAAAGAGTTCTGGAGTAATATATTACCAGATGATCCAATAGCCACAGTGCAGAAGAAATTCTAATGTTGTAAAAAACATTTTTATATATTAGAAAAAAATTACATCACAAAGGTTGTAGGTCATTTTGGAACTCTCACTAGTTAGTGCTATTTACCTTACTTTATCCTATCAACTTGACGGAGCCCAATAATACACACAAACATATCTGATTATTGGATTACAGTTATGTGTTTTTTTATCTGCAGCTGATTTTGTGGCATATTTATAAAGGCTTGTGAACTTTTCAGCAGCGTTGTCGGTGCTGAAAAGTCATTACTGCTGCCTATCGCTCCTTTGCTTATTGGAACATATCGTTATACATCAACACAGTAACCGCTCGGACATATTGCTAAACCTGCAATATGAGTTTAATTGCGTCAAGTTCAGTCTTTCAAAATCGCCAAGTCTGAGGTGGCAAAAACGCACAAGTCGCCATATATCTTGCCTGTCAGAAGGATCCTGAAAGGTGTTAGTACATTGTGGAGTTTTTCCCTATGTAACAAATGGCCGGACGGCCGGGGTACTTACAGTACGCTTTTAGGAGGAGGCAGATAGTCCGGAATGTGCAGGAAACAGAGGCTGCTGGGAACTGTAGGCTGGGACCAGAAACAAGGTGCTGCTGGGAACAGTAGGCTGGAAACAGGAGCAAGGTGCTGCTGGGAACTGAAGGCTGGATACTGGATACAGGTAAGGTAGGTAACTGGATACAGATGAGGTGAGTAGACGGAAACTGGATACAGGCAAGGTAGTCACTGGAGACCGGCAAGGTAAGTACTGGATACTGGCAAGGTGGTCACTGGAGGCAGGCAAGGTAAGTACTGGATACTGGCAAGGTAAGTACTGGATACTGGCAAGGTGGTCACTGGAGGCAGGCAAGGTAAGTACTGGATACTGGCAAGGTAAGTACTGGATACAGACAAGGTGGTCACTGGAGGCAGGCAAGGTAAGTACTGGATACTGGCAAGGTAAGTACTGGATACTGGCAAGGTGGTCACTGGAGGCAGGCAAGGTAAAGTATTGAGCAGGAGCGGAGCAGGATCCAAGGCAGGTGAGTAAGGAGCCAGGGGTAGCAAATGCCGGCTTTTCAAATCTCGCGCCGCCCGGCGGGCCAGCGTTGTGACGTCATGACGTCCGCGACGCCGCCCACCCGGCGGGACCGGAGCGACAGGTAAGTTCGTGACAGTACCCCCCCCCTTATGGGGGGCCACAGGACCCAACGGGCCAGGTTTCCCTGGAAAACTCTTATGGAAGCTCTGACTAGACGAGGAGCGTGCACATCAGCATGTTTAATCCAAGCTCTTTCTTCCGGACCGAAACCTTTCCAGTGACCAAATACTGAAGAGACCTCCTCCAGAATCTAGAGTCCAAGATTTTTTCAACAAACTCCTGTTGACCATCAACAAATTGGAACCGAGGTAGTAAGGATGTGGAATACTGATTAAGCATACTGGCTTGATGAGGGAAATATGAAACACATTAGGAATCCGCATGCGGGAAGGAAGTTGGAGGCGAACAGCCACTGGACCGATTAATTCCAGGATAGGAAAGGACCAATAAATTTGGGTCCCAGTTTGGAGGAAGGAACCCGTAGGTTAATATGAGCAGAGGAGACCACACTTGCGCAGATACATGTAGCCTAGGAAGGGTACTTGTGAACACTCAAACAGACACTTTTCCAGTTTGGCTATAGCTATTCTCTCTCAACATAGCAACACCTGTTTACATGGATGCGGTGTGGAGGGCAGATCTTAGAAAAGATTAATGTCATCGAGATACACTACTACAGAGATCTCAACATATCACGGAAAATGTCATTTACGAACACCGCTGGAGCATTACAAGGCCAAAGGGCATTAAGAGATATTCGTAGTGACCGTCCCTAGTATTAAAGGCGGTCTTCCACTCGTCACCTTGGCGTATACGGATCAGATTGTATGCCCCCCGAAGATCTAGTTTGGTAAATATTTTAGCCCCTTTTATCTGGTCACAGCTCAGAGATGAGAGGGAGAGGATACCGTTCTTTATTGTGATTTTATTTAACCCACGTAGTCGATGCAGGGTCGTAAACTTCCGTCTTTTTTTTCAACAAAAAACCCACTCCAGCAGGGAATGGAAGGCCGTATGAAACCCCTAGACAAATGTTCCGTAATTGTACTCTTTCATGGCTAGATTTTCTGAGTGGACAGTGGGTATGTGCGTCCCCGAGGAGGCATAGTACCAGAAAGAAGGTCGATGGGGCAATCGTAGGAACGGTGCGGTGGTAGCTTCTCAGCTCGCTTTTTACAGAACACATCAGAGAAATCATGATAACATTCAGGGAGGTTTTTCTCAGATTTATTTTCACAGGTAATGGTAGTGCAATGAGTAGAAAGGCAATTTTTGAAACAGAAAGGGCTCCAAGACTTGAGTTCATTGTTAGACCAATCTATAACAGGGTTGTGAAGTCTGAGCCATGGAAGTCCGAGAATTAGGGGAGCAGAAGGGCTTTGGATGACAAGAAAAGATAAATGTTCTTGGTGAAATATGCCAATGCGGAATAGGACTTTGTATGTAGATTTGGAGATGAATTCTGAAGCCAACGGGTTATTGTCAATAGCCAGAACTCGAAGGGGTTGCTGCAAGTGAAGGAGAGGAAGCCCCAATTGTGCTGCATAGGTCGATGAAATTTCCAGCGGCACCAGAACCGACAAAGGCCTGGGAGGAAAAAGTTTTACCATTACAGGTGATAGTAGCTGGTAGAAATAGTTTCAGTGGTTCAAATTTGGCAGGAGACTTAACATTACCTAGAAGGAGCTCCTCCTTAACTTCTAGGTCCTGGAGTTTCCCGACTTCTGGGGACAATTTCTTACAAAGTGTCCTTGCCCAGCACAATAGAGACAAAGTCCATTGGTATGTCGGCGTGATTTTTCCTCAGGGGATAGATGAGTGCCGCCAATTTGCATCGGCTCTTCACCCGAAGATATGGGTTGCAGAAAGGGCTGAGCAGGCCCAGGAAAGGTCTTAGGGAGGTTGGAACGAGCTGCAGACCTTTCTGCCTGCCGTTCACAGAAGCGGGTATCAATTTGTATGCATAGTGTAATCAAGTCTTCCAATGGGACAGGTAATTCCCTAGATACTAATTCGTCCTTGAGGCGGTCAGAGAGTCCCTGCCAAAAGGCTGCAGTAAGTGCCTCATTGTTCCAAGAAGTCTCCGCAGCAAGGGTACGAAATTCGATAGCATATTGACCCACGGAACGTGACCCTTGGCGGAGCTGCATCAAACGGGAGGAGGCAGCAGAGGTTCTTCCTGGAGCATTGAAGACCGGAGCGGTAGGTAAGTTCGTGACACCCTATAGAAATATCAGCTGGGGGGGGGTTAGACTACTTTCCAGCATTTGCTGTAATACGATTGTTGATTTACGATGATCGTTATTTGAGGATTGCTTTTTGAGGTTCCTATTTCCCAATTAAGTCAAATGGGGGTCTTAATTCAACATATAGCTAGATTTGGATTTTGTGTGTCTGCGCACTAATAGATAAATATATATATATATATATATATATATACAATAATATCAGTGTCCAATATCAGTTTAAAATCATGATACATCAATAGTAAAACCCATATATTAAAAGATTAAAAAGCAATAATAAAAGCACAGTCTAGGATTTCATCATCCAGAAAAACTCGCAACCAATTTTTTAACAGCTGATCACATGTATGCAGTAAAGATACGCACGATCACCTGTTTAAACCTTCTTCTGGTTCAGTACCGGACTTTCAAATAGCTGGTACGATTTGAGTACCAATTCCTACATACAGTGGCAAAACTGACACACTTCCCTCCCCAGCGCACGTGATCAGCTCTTTTTAAACAGCTGATTGCGCATATGCAGTAAAAATATGAATATATAAAAAATGTCTAGACCTAGTTGTTAAATCATTGTAGCCATAATGGGTGGTTTACATGCTAGAGTCCATAAAAACTTTATCAAAGTCCATAAAGTTGGACTGTTTGTTATTGTTTATAAAAAGCTCCATAAGATCATTCCTTTTGGTATAATTGCATTTATTTTGTGTATCAAAAAAGGGCAGCCTGTATCTCCATTTCACTTGGAATTTTCATAAGGTATCAACCACAGAAGTTGAAGACTGGTTTAATGTTTATTGGTTGGCACACTGTAAAATGGTTTGGGAGGGTGAGGTTTTTGTTTTTTGTTATGTCATTTATGTGTTGCTTGATTCCGATCTTCAGTTTTCTACCTGTGGGGTCTATATATTGTTTACTACACCTCCATTGAACTAAATAGATAGCATTGGTGTTATTTCACACGTTTAACATGTGTTAAATGTTTATTTTTTTAGTTTTCTTTTGTTGAATAACTTGTGATTTCTCTTACTTGATTTTTATTGGTGAACTTAGCCAATACCCGTGCCACATCCAAAGAAGCCTGTCTAGTTGGAGTGTAGCCAGTGTTCTTGAGTGTTTTGAGTTGACTTTTTTTTTGTTGATATTCTTACTTCTTCTAAAATTTAATCTTGGTATTGTGGGGAGTAATATATTCAGGGTTTTATCTTCCGACAAGATTTGCTAATGTTTTTTGAATAGTCGTTATGTCAAGTGGTGGTTTCTATTAAAATCTGTATTGAAGGTAATTTTCTGGCTCTCACTTTGTATATTCTTTGCTTTGGCTTTAAATATTTTTTCTTTTAAAGTTTCTAAACCTCTGCTTTGTTATAGTCAGATCATTTTTATTGCATCCTTTATCAGCAAATTCACATTAAGCATTGGGCTTGGACTTTATAATCTGAAAGGTTTGAGCAGTTTTGCCTTATTCAACTGATTTACTGGTATGTTTTTAACCAGTTTTTCTGGTGGCACATTTTAAGTAAATACTGTATATACTCGAGTATAAGCCGAGATTTTCAGGCTTTAAAATCGGGTCATGGCAAATATCCCCCCAATCTGCTGCTGCTATATTGCTCTCTATGTAATGCACCAGGTAAGTTAAATCCATGGATCCAGCTGGCACTCTGCTGTCTGCACGCTGCACTGACGTCCGTACTTGGCGGCTGTCTAACTTACTGCCTGGCGCCGAGTACGGACATCAGTGCAGCGTGCAGACAGCAGAGTGCCAGCCAAATCCATGAATTTAACTTTCCCATGTGCTTTACACAGAGAGCAGGTAGCAGCAGCAGTTTGGGGGAAAATTTACCGCAGACAGCAGAGTGCCAGCCGGATCCATGGATTTAACTTACCAGTACCTAACATAGAGAGCAAGCAGCAGCAGATTGGGGGGAAAATTTACCTTACCATGACTTACCTCCAATTGTAAGTACCACCTCACTCACTGAACTGGGGGGCTCTCTAGGGGGGAATGTTTTGGGCCTTTCCTGGGGGGTGCTGTCCATAAAAAAGCCTAATACCTTGGCACTTAAGGGGTTTGGAAACTACAACTCCCAGCTACTAAAGCATGCTGGGAGTTGTGGTTTCCAAACATCTGGAGTGCCAAGGCTTTTTTATGGACAGCAGAGTTCCCATACAGTAATAGCCATACTGGAATTGGCTATTACTGTATGGGACTACTGCTGTCCATTTAAAGGGCAACTAAATACAGTATTTCAAAGGCAGTAGTGGTCATAATTTCAATCCTCAGCTTATACTCGAGTCAATCATGTTTTATAAAAGCAATAAATCTTTAAAATTACTTGTACAAACACATTCATCCTCCCAAATGGACATAAATAGATTAACATAACTTGGTGCAAAGTTTGTACCCATAGCAATGCTTTAAGTCTGTAGAGAAGATTTGTGTTGAAAGATTAAAAAGTTAGGTTTTGAAATAAATGTTATACTTTTCAATAAAAAGAGTCTCTGCTCTCCATTTAAGTTTCAGTCCTTTGTTAATGCCAATCTTCGTATTATATGCTTGTGTAAAATGAGCATCAATTGTGCAAAAATGAAGTCCTTTTCCCATTTGATGGGGGTAAGGTGGTTAATAACATCTCTGCTATCCCTTGTAAATTATTTAGTATGAGAGACATAGGACTCTAAAAAGCTATACACATATGTCAACAGCACGGTGGCCCGGTGGCCACCCTTGGACACATCTGCAAAGAGATTGTATATTCTCCCCATGCTTGTATGGTTTTCCTCCAGGCACTACGGTTTACCCCACAATCATAAGAGATACTTGTAGGTTGTATTTGTCAAATAAATGTGCTTAGATTGTTAGCTCTTTGGAGCAGGGCCTGATGAAGTGATGTTGTAACATCAGGAAACGCATCAGGGTTTGCTGTTTCTCATGATTTTAATGTTGGAATAAAAGTTATTTTTACCCAATCGTTGATGGAGTCAAACAGTCCTTCTTCTCTTTATATCCCATCAGGGACACGGTAGATGTTTTGAGATATTTATATCTGCTGTGGTGACTTTTGTACTGATGTGAATGTATGCATGTAATTGTAAAGCACTTCAGTAGATGTTGGCTAAGGGTTGACTTTAGTCCCATAGACAGCCTCATGGATAGTTCCACAGACAGTCCTATAAAAAGCCTCATGCACAACCCCATAGAAAGTCCAGTACACTGTCCCATACATTGTCCCATACACAGCCCCATACAAAGTCACATACACAGATTTGCCCTTACACATACCTTTCTGTGCAGCCTAAATACATAAAGATCATTTTTCCCCCTTTCCATTGCAGTCTGGGCTGATCTGAGTGCGAAGTATAACAATTGCCTAACCCACCGAAATCAATCTGTGTGTTACAGGGTATAGTTTCTCATGGCTATGTGTTTTTGTCCAGCTGCTCCTTCAAGCATCCAGATCAGCTCAGACATGAGTATAAGCCGAGGAGAGACTTACAGGATGATTTTATAGGTAAACTTTCTCGGCTTATATTTGATTATATACAGTAAGTGTCCTTGTCACTCAGAAGCTGATGGCAAATTCTCGGTTGCAGCCCTGATCTGGTAAGGGCCGACTTTATAGAGCATTTTCTCTTTTTGCCACGATACGGGTTACTTTCCATGGTGAAAGTGATTGGCTCTATATATACGGTGAATATAACGATATTTCCCATTGCGTTGTCCTGGGTTAGCAAAACTGGTTTGATAGTGATCTTTATAAATCGTATATAAATCATTATAAATATGTCCTTTAGTCTATAAAATTAGGTATTAAACATGTTGCCACAACATTAAAATAAAAATACATTTTCTTTTTAAATAAATTATATTTAAAGAATTCAACATTTTAAAAAATCTTTTCCTCACAGTCACAAAACAACTGAGAACATGATTACATATTAACATTTATGACATGTGTTTCAAATTACTATTGTTAGATAAACCCATTTAGATGTAGATATTGTGGTTTAGTAACATCATTTTTTTGTATTCTCTGGGGGTTTTAGCTACAGTTGACCCCAGTATATAAAATATCTAATGAGTCATGCATTAAAGCTGTAACGGAGCCTTTATACCATAGGGTTCTACTTTGTTATTACAGATGGAAAATTGCTATCAAATGAATCTTAAGGTAACCGTTTAATCCCTCATAATACCATTTTGAGTATGAATCTTAAAATAGAAATAAAAAAGAAACTTAATCAAGCACAAAAATAATTGTACCATATTTGCCTTTTTGTCTATCTGAACAACTCTGTTGTGTTAATATGTTTAATTCATCTGCCTATGAGTATAAACATTTACAGTGTTTTTTATATTTAAACAATTGTCCTTTGCTAAATGGATTCCTATGGCAGATTTTGGATCCTTTTCACCAATGAATGAACCTTTATGAATGCATGAACAGACTATTTTTAAAATAGCATGTAAATGTTTAGAAAGAGAATAAAAGTCACTGATTGCCTGCACGCTATTGCTTGGAATGTTTGACAGCTTGGTTAGTTCTTTAGTTATGTACTCACTGAATATTAGTTTTGCACCATGTTTAGGTTTCATGTACTTGATTAAAACCAATTAGCATATCCATATTCTCTGAATGCGGAGGTACATATGGAGAATTCCAATTTAACCGATTTACCTAGTTATTTTGGAAATCCCTGACTGCCCTTGTTTTAGACCTTTACTTTGCCTTTAAAACTCATGCTATGCTAAATGTAGAAATGTAAAACACAAACATCTTTAAAGATAAGGATGATTGGAGTAAAGTAAAATAACAATGTAGCAGCTAATACAATAATAATATTAACAGAATTGAGCTAATTTATCTATTTAAAAAAGGAAAGGTTTCTTTACAGTAAGAACGGTGAAACTGTGGAATGTCTTCCAGCAGATATGGTAATGGTAAATTCATTAAATTACTAATTAATTAATAGTGGGCTGGATACATTTCTAAAACTACAGAAAATTGACAATTAGTAAGTAAAGTAGTAGTAATAAAAAGTAAAGAGAAGTAGTAAAAGTATTTTACTTTTTTGTTGTTTTTTTTTTGGGGGGGGCATGCCCTTTAATTCATTTATGCTATAATACTATTAACATTAGGAAATAGTTTTAATGTCAGGTCATAGCAGAATGACCTGATGCATGACATGAAACCAATTAAGGTTCCCAAAGTTGGTTTAAGAATCTTTTAATTTGCTTTATTTCATTGCTGTGTAAATGTTAAAATATCTTCTCTTTTCTAGCTTCCATAGGTTAATGCAGTAGCATTACAGAGGGTTTACTATGGCCATAAAGAACTGGCAGATGTCCCAATCTAAATCCTATTGCTGTTAAATTGCCATGATTTTTTTGACAATACTCACACACAATTAGGCACATGACACGTTTGCATTGCAGTATATTTAAAATCATACAACACAAGGTTTACATTTTATAATCTCCATGATTTATATCTAAGTGATTCGTTTGATAGTAATTCAACAATGTTTAACTTCTGGAATGTGTGTTTTATTGACAATATCCAGGACAGTGACAGAGTTCTTATTGTAACCATAGAGTAGCTACAATAACAATAATACTTCTGTTGAATGTTAAAGATCAGATTAGGGTTTTACTAGACAGTCCTGGCGTTAATACCATTCTTACATTGCAATCTACTCATTAATTATAACAGCAACACTTTAGTAAATGGAAAATTGTAAGTTACAGTGGATACTATAATCATCCTTGAAAAGGGTAGGGATGCTTAGTGTGAATTAGAAATGATTTATCATTCTCCTTTGGGACCCATAAGATACATTATTTATAAATAGTACAGTAAACAGTTTTCAGCGTGTGCTTTGGCACTTACTGTATATGGTGAACACTTACCTGACCCCTTGTGCATAAAGCATAAGTCAGCAAAATGCCTTTGCTATATTTCCTGTATCAATGGTGCACAGCCACCTTAAGATAGAATGTCACAGCACACTTCCCTTAGTTTCCAGATTAAATAATTATTTAACTCATTGTTATAGTATTTTTTTTAGAAACAGCACTGATTTTTGCTGTGGACTGAAAACAGGGACAGCGTTTTGTTAATTTGGCTTTAAGCGTTATGGCATTATTGGCGAATTGCGAGACATTTTTTCCAATAGATTATAATGGTAACAATGCTCAAATGT
The DNA here is from genome assembly GCA_019447015.1 of Hymenochirus boettgeri. Taxonomy (NCBI): domain Eukaryota; kingdom Metazoa; phylum Chordata; class Amphibia; order Anura; family Pipidae; genus Hymenochirus; species Hymenochirus boettgeri. The sequence goes on along the minus strand of CM033470.1, from coordinate 200,205,077 downwards.
GGATTTCGAGGTTTAAGGGTCATGAGATCAAAACAATTTGTTTCATGGTCATAAACACAAATGCTGATACTCCCAACCCTCCACACAGACACAGGTACACTCACTTACTGACCTACCTTTCCATTCCCATGGAAGCCATACTTAAAGGGTAAAAAGCTCATTTTGATCAATCATCAATAAAAGTTAGTTATATGGTCATACATGCAAAAACACATACCCCCAGCCTCACAGGGGTACACACACCTACTGACCTACCCTTCTATTCCTGTTGCAGCCATAATTAAAGGGTAAATAAAGTAAAAAAAACTTATTTTGATATATCCTTTATAAAAGTTAGTTTTATGGGTGTAAACACAAAAAAGACACCTACTTAACTACCCTCCCATTTCTGTGTTAGCCATACTTAAAGGGTAACTATATAATAAAAAACTAATTTTGACCAATCTTCAAAAAAGTTAACCAGGTACACACACCTTCTGACCTGCCCCTCCATTACTGTGGCAGCATACTTAAAGGGTAACTGAAGCCAACATTTTTTTTGACCAGTCATCAAAAATTTTTGTTTTTTGAACCACCAAACTGACACATGTACACACGCCTACTGACCTACCCTACAATTTCCTTGGCAGCCATACTTAAAAAAACTCATTTTGATCAATAGTTTAAAAAGTGCAGCGATCAGCACACCATTCCCAGTGACGAAGGCCCGGGTGCACATCAAAAGTAAATAATCCAAGTATAAAGATCGAAGGCACTCACGGGGCTTAATAAAACTTAGTTAAGTTTTATTAAGCCCCGTGAGTGCCTTCGATCTCTATACTTTACCTATAATTTACCTTGCAATTTAAGTGACTTCTTTAACACAGCACATAGTTTTATCTTTTCTTTTTAGCAGAGCGTAAACTTGGTATTCACTCTGTGCTTTGAGCATAGACTAAGTGCTTGCAGCTCTCGGTTAAGGGGACTTTTTAAAAGATATATGTTAAACCCATAGCAACTATAGAACTGTTTCTAAAAGTCAATCTGATTGGTTGTTGAAGTTTAATAGCACATGCAAATATTTTCCTGTTTCATCACATAAACCCTATTATATCTTTTATTGATTTATATGTGTGATGATGCAACAGTCCTGAAACCACAAACCCCTTTATTCTAGACCCAATGGTTTCATCCAACTGTCATTTCTCTTCTGATTGGTTTTATCACAACATATTTTTTTTACTGCCAACCAAACCTGGGCTGAATTTCTTACTGTTCTTCAGATTAGAAAAGTTTTATCTCTGAGAAGGTTGCTAGATGCTCCAGACAAAAAATACCTCGGTGCTAAAAGTTCGACCACTCAATCGAGCAACAAGGGCTTCAAAAGCCAAAGAAGGAAGATCTCCTTCAGGATCTCCTTCAGGATCTCGTCCCCACACATCTGCTCTTACTGCAAAACGCCTCATAATGAATTCCCTGGGATTGAGAATCAACCAAAGCAAATCACAATATAAAGATGAAGTTACTAAATTAAAGCACGAAAAAATGCACAGAACTCACAGGCATTACTGTTTGAGGCTGAAGCAGAAGAGTGCATGGAACTCACAGGCATTACTGTTTGATGCTCAAGCAGAAGAGTGCATGGAACTCATAGGCATTACTGTTTGAGTCTCAAGCAGGAGAGTGCACAGAACTCACAGGCATTACTGTTTGAGGCTCAAGCAGGAGAGTGCATGGAACTCACAGGCATTACTGTTTGAGGCTCAAGCAGGAGAGTGCATGGAACTCATAGGCATTACTGTTTAAGTCTCAAGCAGGAGAGTGCACAGAACTCACAGGCATTACTGTTTGAGGCTCAAGCAGAAGAGTGCACAGAACTCACAGGCATTACTGTTTGAGGCTCAAACAGGAGAGTGCACAGAACTCATAGGCATTACTGTTTGAGGCTCAAGCAGGAGAGTGCACGGAACTCACAGGCATTACTGTTTGAGGCTCAAGCAGGAAAGTGCACAGAACTCACAGGCATTACCGTTTGAGGCTCAAGCAGGGGAAAGCAGAGGAAATCTCAGAGGGGCGGAGCTTAACATTCAGCAAACCAGTAGCAAGATTTCAGCAACTTTCAAGGCACAAAAGTAGGTTCTGGAGGGACAGTAGCAACAGTATTTTTAAAGCTGCAGCTTTCAAATCAACATAACTTGATTTTACAGTGCACTTATTTAATGTACTTTATTTGCATAAGATAGGTTGTGTTTATTTGAATCAGACAAGTTCAAACTGTGATTTGACTTTCAGGATCGGCTATAACATATACCATTATAGCTAAAGACATGCCCCTTGATTTATAATATGATTTATCTTGCAGTATTTCAACTAAGGTGCAAAGATGAACAACCTCATATTATCACCTGCATCTCATCAAAGTAATCAGTTTTTATTTGACTCACTTCACAAATTATGATTTTTGGCAGAACAAAAATAACCATGGAAATTGTACATAGAGTTATGCTTGAATGGAATATTGTCAAGCATAAAGAGTCTGATTTAGCATCCCATGTGTACTGCTGAATTTAATTAAACAGATGGTCTGTTTGGCATAAAGTGCTAATTAATAATTGTTAATGTAAAATCAAGGCATAGGTTTAGGGCCACTTGCCATCAGAAATCTCTGGACCCAATACTAGTTGAATGTTGGCCCCACCACCTTAGGGGGTTATTTTTATACATTTTACATAATTATTTAAAACATAAATAATTTGCCCAAGCTGTAAGGCTGAGGCCACACTACAAACAAACCGGAATGTGCACGCAATTGGGTGAGCGTTTCTGGTACAATGTTGCGTGTTTGCACTGCGATTCCCCAATGTTGAGCAACGGAAGTACATGCGATAGCCAGACCAATTGGCCAACACTATTGTGCACTAGTATGTGCTTTTTAACGTGCAATCCGATCACCCACTGCCTCTATAAAATACAGTTACATGCTGTGAATGTATGACTATCTTCCTTAACATTAAAGATAGAAGAGGGAGTCATGCTTAGGATGCAGAGAATAATCAGCTGTCAAAAACCCACTCCGGCCATGTCTGACAGCTTACTTCTCTTGCTAGTGACCTCCCAGGGGGTTAGGAGTATTTTTAATCATAGTTGCACTTTAATGTGATCAAACAGGACTTAGGTATACTAAAGATTTCATTGGTTTCAATGCACTCATATTAACTATTAATATAACTATTACAGCAGTATAGAAAAAAAACATAAAACAGAGAATAAAAAGGTACAGAAACAAATTATATGCATATATGAGTAGTGTACTAGCATAAAGGAAATATTTTATATTTAATATTTATTAATATTTTAATTATCTGGAAGGACCCTCAAGATCAATGAGAGATCATTATTATCTGGATTAATATTAATTATAGGAATCTCGACTTCACACAATCAGCAAAAATGAGATTGGGGTTTTACAAATGTTCATATAAACTGGTCAAATGTGGATTGGAGCTCTTCAAATTGTACGTAATAGTTGTCATCTGGACAAAATGCTTAAAAACATTCTTATGGCTCAATTCAAAATAGTAAGAAGGAACTGCACTAATCTGAGGGATTATGATAATCATTCCTCAATCTCTAAATTTGAGAAGAATGGATATAATAGAGGAACTAGAAGCCTCAAGAAATAAGATTTAAATCATAGAAAGGAAAGAATTATTGAAAAAGAAACCACAAGAAACCAACTTCAACGTTTCTTACAAACTTTAATCGAAACCACTGCCAAATAAAGAAATTAATCCACAAACAATGACCCATCCTCCTACAGTATGAGATCCTAAATACAACACTCCTTGCAGTACGAATATTAAAGACATTTGGGTTCATTTACAGAGAACTATTATCATTGTGATTAATACCTGATTCAATAGCAGTTGGGGATCTGATTAGATTGGCTTTAGTTTGTGAAAGTTTAACACAAGTATTCTTATGCACTTAAATAAAAACTGTGGTGGACTGCTGACTGTTTGGTTTTATGTATGTATTTTATTTTAAACTGAGGATACTCACCCCCACCACCCTTGTTTTTTTCTGTTTTATCTATACATGCATGTGAATTTAAAGTGTCCAGCCGTCATCTTAGTGGCGTAGCTATAGACTTATGGGCCCTGATAAGAGATGGCTGAACTTTCGAAAGTTCGTTCCGTTTTCGAACTTTCAAACTTCTAAAAAAGTTTGAAAGTTCGAAAGTCCGAAAACAGACCCATTAAAGTCAATGGGGGGGGTAAATAGTTTAGAAAGTTGAACTTTCCGAAACATTGCAGTGTAAACTTACCTTACAGGCCCCTGGGAGAGGGTCTGGGGAACAAGTCCGTCCGCGGGGAACAGCATAAAAAATGGACGTAGCTCACGCTACTCCCGGTTTCTGCGTGCCGCTTTCGATAATCCTCGAACGTTCGATCGAACCTTCAAGCGTTTTCGAACCTTCGTCAAAACTCGAACGGCCGCTTCCAAAAATCCCAGAACGGTCGGAGATTCCCAAAATCGACCGTACGAGGACTGCCGTACGTCCGACAACCCGGCCAGATATTCGAGGGGCCCTTTGGGGCTTAAGGGGTCCCGCAGCTCAAACTGGGATCCCCCTCCTTGGCCATATCAGGGCCCTTGCGGCACTTATAAGTGCCCTTGTGGCCCTGACAAGGGCCCTTCGGGGCCTAAGGGTTTGAGTTCAAGCTGCGGGACCCCCAACAAAGGCACTTATCAGTGCCGCAAGGGCCCTTACAAGAGCCGGAGAGGGGTGTCCTGGTTTGAGCTGCGGGACCCCTTAAGCCCCAAAGGGCCCTTGTTAGGGCCACAAGGACACTTATAAGTGCCTAGGAGTGGCGTCCCGGTTCGAGCTGCGGGACCCCTTAAGCCACAAAGGGCCCTTGTCAGGGCCACAAAGGTCCTTGTAAGGACCCGGGAGGGGGTCCCGGTTTTGAGCTGCTGGACCCCCGAAAGTATGGTCGCTGGATTGTTGGCCGTTCGGCAATCTGCGAACGTCTGATTCCGGGAATCTCCGGCCGTTCGGGGATTTTCAGAAGCGGCCGTTCGAGGACTGCTGAACGTTCAGAAATCCTCAAATGTGCGAGAATTCTCGAATGTTCGTGGATTATTGAAAATAGTCCCATGAGTCCGGAAAATCTAACTAGTTCGAATCCGAACAAGTACGAATAATTTGAGTTCGAGTTCTAGTCCATCCCTAGCCCTGATGCAAAATTTGGGCATGGGCCCCCCAACACCAGCGCAAACACAAATCGGCACTGCAAACCAAATAATCATTGGTAAAATGCTTTGCAAATGCTTTTGCTGGTAAAATAGTTGCCACAAAGACTGGTTAAATGCTTGGCATGCAGACACTGATAAACTGGTTGGGAAACTGGCACTGCAAACAGCCAGGCACTGGTTAAATGCTTGGCACACAGACTATGGTAAAAATGCTATGTACACAGACCACTGGTAAAACAGTTGGCACACAGACTGGTAGTTTTGGAAATTTAGCACAAAATGGGGCCCCTTCTTGGCCAAGGGCCCTGATGTGGTCGCATACCCTGCACCCCTGGTAGCTACGCCCCTGCATCATCTACCTGACCAGTGGAACCAGTGCCACTGCAGTACAATCTAATACTATTGACTTCTAACCCAAAGTGCAGGAAGGATATTTCAATAATCTCAGCCAATCCTTTTTAAAAAAACTGTTTAAAGATAAATGTTGGCATTTTGCCATCTAAAATAAATAAGAAGATCTAATGCAAAATTGAAAGAACCCCAGTCTAACCTACTTCAAATTCCTGATTAGGTATGAATTTCCCCTTTAAACAAGGAGATATAAAAATAAGCGTTGCAGGGCTATATTACAATTAAAACTGCCTTGCAACTAGAGATGGACTAGAAACCGAGTTCGAGACAAACTTATTGAGTTCGAACAGACTCGAACTTCTCAAACTATCCCGGACCCGGTTTTCTCGGACTTTTGAACTTTCCAGACTTTCGATAATTATCGATAATCATCGAAAATCGAATGCGGGATCTCGAAAGTAGCGCACGTGAGAATAAAATCGATTTTTTTTTTTTTTTGATCTTGTGTTTTTTAAACATGTTCCCCCAACCATTTCCCAGGTCCCAGAACCATTTACATTAAGTTACCATTGATATTTTAATTGTATTTCATTCGAACTTTTCGAACTATTTGACTCTCATTGACTTTAATAGGTCCATTTTCGAACTTTCAAACTTTCCATATAGTTCAAAAACGGACCCAACCAGGGTTCCTGACCTTAAGGAGTTGCTAGGGGCTCAGCATGAAAAAGTGACAGGAACTGTTTAGATGCACCCCTATGATTAATTTGTAAGTGTTTTTTATATATATATATATAATAATAATAATATTTATTTATTGATGTATCTGTTATATATTGTATGCATTTATGTTTTGATAAATTGATAAATTAAATAGAAAGAGATTGAATAAACATTTTTTTTTCCCCAATACATTTTTTGTTTTGAGTTTCACAAGCAAAAAAAGGTTGGTATACAAGGACTTGATCAATAGGGGAAACCTTACACTCTAGCAAGAGATCTATTTGAACATACTTGACATCCAAATAATTTATAATATAAAAAATAAGTAAAACACTGAACACTTCATTACCAGTAGAGATGGCCGAACTTCCGAAGTTTGGTCTGTTTTCAAACTTTCGAACTATATGGAAAGTTCGAAAGTTCGAAAACGGACCCATTAAAGTCAATGGGAGTCAAATAGTTCGAAAAGTTTTAATGAAATACAATTAAAATATTAATGGTAACTTAATGTAAATAGCTGTGAGACCTTGTGAGACATGTTTGAATACCCAGAACTTTCAAAAAATCGATGTTATTCTCACTTGCGCTACTTTCGAGCTCCCGCGTTGGATTTTTAATGATTATCCCATAAACGGTTCGAACATTCGATAATTATCCCATAAACGATTCGAACATTCGATGATTATCCTATAAACGATTTGAAAATTTGATAATTATCCCATTAACAATTCGAACATTCAATAATTATCCCATAAACGTTTCGAAGACCGTTCGATTTTCAAATTCGATAATTATCGAAAGTCCGAGAAATCTGGGTCTGGGATAGTTTGAGAAGTCTGAGTCCGTTCGAACTCAATATGTTCGGCTCGAACTCGGGTTCAAGTTCGAGTTCTAGTCCATCTCTAATTACCAGTTATCCATAGGATTTCCTTTGTATTCTTCTTTACCAAGCTTCCTAATCTTAGCACCAATTGCAAAACTGAACCGCCAAGAAAAATGTAATATTCATGACGGACTACAAAGTATACAGAGACAACCCCTCACTTTGTTCCTGAATGGGCAAAGATTTTCCAAGTGTCCAATCAGATATTTAATCAATAAGGTGCCTGAAATTGATCAGGCAATTTAATAGCCTGCAGGTTGGCAAATTGAATCAGTGGTCCAACCTGCAAAACAAATTAAAACATGTATGTCCAGCCTTAAGCTGGGCACACACATACCAGATATTTAGCAGATCATAGATGGAATCTTACACATAGCAAAAAAATGGCTGATTGGGATCGACCCTTTATCGGTTCTGTGTGTACCCAGCTTTAGAGTATCACTGTATTACTCTGCATTGATACACCCAGGGACAATTTAAAAAATAAAAGGTTAAATATTTTTTTGCCACTTTAATGCAATGCATAAACAATGTGCATTTAAAGTGGAGACAAACCCTTAGCTTGTATTGTGTATCATACTTTGCATTTGCAGACATTAAGAACAATGAGTATGTGTTTCCTAATAAACTGGAAACTGTACACACAAAACCAATTACAGTATTCGGTGAAGCAAAAAGGATGGATTTTAGCTGAAAGTGACTAAAACCCTGAAGCAAACATAAAGTGGAAATAAGTAAAAAAGTATAGTATATAGATGCTGTCACCAAAGGAAAAGAACAGCAGCATATGATTTACAGCGCTGTGTTCAAAGATAAAGAGTATCATTAAATATAATGATAGAGAGTAAGCATAGCAGTCAGTAAGCTCTTCCGTGTAGAGCTTTATTCTGTTCATTGTTTTATGATGTTTCATAAAATGTATTTATTTCACAAACAAGATTGCAGTTCAGTATTTATCCTCCGTTTTTATTGTTTTTACAATTTACTGGTAAACCCCCAGATTTTACAATGTCCTTTTTGTTGTTTATAAGCCAAGGGACATATCATGGATTTCCCACCCACACTAACAAGCTCTTCAACAGTCAAACACTTTCAGGGTTATTCAATAAAAGTTCTTATCGTTTAAAATGGTGCTAAATTTGCCCCAACCAATCAGATATTAGCTTTCAAATGTTAAATAATATCTGATTGGTTGGGGCAAAGTTAGCACCATTTTAAACGATAAGAACTTTTATTGAATAACCCTGATTGTATTCCTTGTGCACATCCCTTGGTTTTGCTCTTATTTTGTTCACTCCGTTGTGGAAATGAGAACATCGTAGCATTTACATATAACCAATTATACTCTCCTTCAGTACAGAAAGTCCTGCAGTTAATGCCCCGTCCCCTAGAAGGAGGACGGAAGGAATTCTCCAACCAGCTACTTTGTTTTTTGAAAACTTATTGATTTTATTAATTTCAAGGTTTTATTTTAGCTAAGAAGTGATACATTGTTAATATTTCTGTACTTAAAAGTCAGGGAAACTTGTTTTAAGCTACAGTAGATACACTTATGGCGATAATAGACAAATCACGTCAGATCTGACCATATTGGCCGTATGGAAAAGAATCAGCTGAACCCTATCTGACAAACTATTGCCTTTGAACGTGGGATCAGTTGTTTTAGTATAGGGAACCTATAATGACCCCTACATGTGTAGCCCCCCCCCCCCCACCATTCTTCCTGGACAGTTTGGAAAGATCAGGTTGTCATTCCTTTTGTTGTAAAGAATGTGTTCCTAGTGAAAGGGGAATCATTTGCATAACCGCATTAATTGGTAGAACATACAGATTGCAGAAAATATATACTTCACTTGGAATCTTTCTTCAGTGAACAGTAACTGCATTTGGACTTTTTTTGTTGTATTGGCTGTAAGGTACCTTATAAAACACATTTAGCACACAGCTGTAAAATTACAATTGTCTCTAAGTTAGTTATCGGCTTTTATAGAGGCACCACCTGGAATCCCTAAAACAAGTTTAGTTCTAGCACCCTATTAAAATATCTGCTTATAGTAGGTCAAGGATATCAAGTCTGTTGCCTGCAAAGTGTTGATAAACTAAAATATCCATGTGGCTTGATGCAGGTTGCATATACCTTGTGTAAATATTTGGACATGCCCCTGTTTGTAGTTAAGAGTAACCTTGTATAGAAATACTTTCTGAAAAAAATGTTAATCAATTCCCAATATTATATTACTTTCTCATAAAAAGAAAGAATAGCCTTTCCAATGCATCAATTTATTATTTGTAATTATCCTACTTCTGCTTGTTGTATCCTTAGCACATCAAACTTGGTCACATGATTGGACATTAGGAAAGTTAATTGATGTGCCTAAACAAACAAACAAACAAACAATTTTTATTGATTGTTGAAACATTGTATCCACAGTAGTAAGTAAAGGTCTTGAACATATTAATATTTTTCTAAAAGGAAAAATCTATTTGTGCATATGACTACTGCCAAATCATAGTGGTTCTAACTTTGCCAATAATAATACTTCTTTTAAAGAAGCTTAAGTTGAAATCACTGGCATGTTTTGGTTTCCAGTGCTTAGTTGTTTGTAGAGAGTGGAAGGTTAAAACAAAGATGTAAAAGTCGATGACTTCCTGCTCTCGCACGTTAAAATACTGTCTGCCTTACTTACAACACGACATTCAACTCTTAATAAGACACCAGTCACACTTTTTTCAGATTAATAATCATTAGCCTGTGACATGTGGCTTTTTAGAGCCATTCACCAGTGTACCAGCATGTTAATATTTGAGAACAGGCTTTGTGGTGTGACTAGCAAGTGTTGATGTGCTCCACTGGCTCCTCATTAGAATGTTAAACATGACCTAATGCATGTCTCCTACTGGGCTCCATAAGAAACTTTTCGGAAAGGTCATTTCTGCCAGTAAACCTTTTTTTTTTCTTCTGTTTTTTTTAACTAAAGATCAATGGAAATTTTCCAATGCATAAAGATAAGTTTGGCTAAAATGTTTTTTTAAAATACTACTCATGTTTTTAAATACATTTTACAATTACACAAATATAAGAATTGTTTTATTACAAATAACTAAGCGCCAAGACCGCTAGGAAAGTGGTAAATTGTGCAGCATTCCAAATGCTAATGATTCTCTTAAGTGACCAGTAGGTCCATAAACACTGAAAAAAACGTTCAGAACCTTTTTCAGGTGTTTATTCGAGATCTATCGCTATAGGCAGCCACTTAGTGTAGCTCATTCCAAATGGATTTGTATGAACTCTTTCTAAAATAAATCTAATAGAACATTTATTTAAAGGTTCATTACACTCAAAAAACCCAATCATTTTGGAAAACTCTTTGCTACAAGGAAATTTGTTTCGCTGGATTTACTGTACATTTTTTTAAAAGAAAATCAGACCCTAATCCTTAAATGAAAACTGAAGTGTTTCAAAATGTTTAAGGGAGTTGTAATATGTTAGACGCTGTGCATCTAACCTGCCAGGGTTCCCTTGATGCAGTATTCACTGAACGTGATTTACTGCATCTGTAACCTAAAGGTAGGGTGCGCGGAAGTAACACTATGAAATGTGTTCATTTTTGTGTTACTTTGAATCTGCGAGTAAAGTCTCCATTACAGCCTATACGCGAGTATCGAATCTGCGAGTAAAATGTCCATGTTACCTCGAACGTTCAAACGCGAAAGCTCGAAAGTAGCGCGCGTGAGAGTAAAATCGATTTTACGAAAGTCCTGGATATTGGAACATGCTCCCCAGACCATTTCCCAGGTCCCACAGCCATTTACATTAAGTTACCATTAATATTTTAGTTGTATTTGACTCAAACTTTTCAAACTATTTGCCTCCCATAGACTTTAATGGGTCCGTTTTCGAACTTTTGAACTTTTACAATAGTTCGAAAGTTCGAAAACGGACCGAACTTTCAATAGTTCGACCATCTCTACTCCTCAGTTCGAAAATCCGAATGTTCCATCCGGAATAGAACAGATTGTTCAGATTTTGGGACTTTGGAGCGAGTTTCGAGGATTATCGAATGTTCAAGGCTATTTTCGATAATCTTCAAAAATAGCTTGAACGTTCGATAAAAATCAAAAATTCGCTCCGAAGTCCCGATTTTAAGTTCCGTTTTCAGATTTTCGTTATTTTCCTGAGATCCAAAAACCCGAAAACGGAACAAAACCCATCAGTTTCGGCCATCTCTATTACACATCAATCTGAGAAGAATGTCAAACCAATTGTAATGTCGAGTGGAGCAGCAGTTTTACCTGCTGATGTTTCCACAACGTTTCCCAGACGGATCATGTTTGTGATTGTCATTACGATTAGAATTTACAATCATAATATCGATTGCAAAATGAACAGGGCAGGCGGTTGTTGGAACATCACTTCAACATCAGGAGGAAAGTTTATAGTGTATAACCAGCTACAAAGTGAATTTAACACAGAACAACACACAGGAATTGATGGTTGATTCTTTACTGATCTTACTGCTTATTAATGTGATTGTTTACTATGTTAGCAACTGATAAAGGTTTGATTGATTCTACACTTCTTTTTGTATTGGAAAATTGAAATATTATGGGGAAAAAGCAGAAATTCCATTTGGAATTGGTGGAAGCCCCACAAAATACATTTAAAACTAATGTCAAACCAATATTGTTCATCTGGGTAATAGCGCTCTATATTGCATCTACCCCTTTGTTTAAGGTCATTTTTATGTAATATTGCTCCCCAGTACTGCTTAACTGGCTGTGCTCCTGTTGTGCAGTATTCAAAAGCTTCAATAACTATAGAGAAAGCACTAGGGCTTTATTTCCCTTCTTCAGGCGTGAAGGGGGTAATCCTTTACAATCCTTGGATAGATGCAATGTACCAGGTTCAAACAATCTTATTCTATAAAGAGTTTAACTTGATCAGATTATTTAACTCCCTCAATCACTATGCCTTGCAGTCCCACGCTTGATGATCCACCTCCATGATATGCTTAACTTAACTTGGTTTATAGTTGATTACTTTACCATCTCAACTTTCTATATGATCCCCTAATATTAACATAGTTACATAGTAATGGAGGTTGAATAAAGAAATACATTCATCTAGTCCAACCTTTATACCCTACCAACAGTTAATAGTGTTTCAGGACTGTGTTTTGTATATTCTCCAGGAGTTTTCCCTACATACATATGGAACGAATGTTAGATTGGCTATCTGTTATGTAACACAGAACATTGGTGTGGTCCTGATGCAAGGGAAAAGGTTGCAATGGGTTTATAGTAAGTTTAAAACATGTATCACTGTAAGCAATAAAAGTATTTTACCTCCCAAATTACAATTGCAACTAAGGAGAATACAGCTGCACAACATATGGAATAAACTTTTAGCATGCATGTGATCATGTGATATCCAGCAATAAATGTGGACCCCACAGCCTGACCAAACATCAAACTACTGCATAAGAAATTGCTAATAAACTGAGTATCTATATAAAAGAGTATGCAATTCAACCTCAGTTTCAACTTTATTTCTGGGCACCTAGATATTTTCAGGGTTTTACATTTTAAGAATGCCCGGACAAACTTACCACATGATCATTTTTGACAGTTTTTTCCCCCCTAACATTAGCTGAAAAAATGATCAGATGTGTTGATTAACGGTGAAGAAAACCAAAAATACAAAGGCAGATCCACAAATCCTATAATTGTTACTCAGTAAAATCATTTATCTCTCACCACATATGTAAAAATATAATCAGGTATAAGTTTAGTAAATTTAGTGATAAAAAATATGGCCAATGCAAGGTTGTGATGGTAGTTAAGAAAGAGATGATATGCCATTCCTTTCTGAAAAGATGTTCGGCAATACACATCCTATCACACCAATCTATGTTCAGCCATCATTCATAGGGGTATACATATTCCTAAATGCTTTTTGGGGTTTGGTAGATGTTTATGTTTGGGGTGGACATTAATATTTATGTCATTTAGTGAGTATGTTTGAGCAAACTGTTATCTAGTTCTGTCCCAAATTTACAAAGGTAATTAATGCAACTATCTCATCCAATTGAATTGCTGAGCTGCATAATTCTCCTGCCTTTCAGAAGGGTTAAGGAGTAATGGAAAAAACTTCAATGGCCACATATGGCAAATGTGATCAAGCAATAAAACCATACCTCCCTGGTATGTGCATCTAACAATCACATCTGTTCCTATTGACATAGATTAAAATGTTCCACTGGTCAGCCTCATAGGTCCTGCTGACCTGATAGAAATATTAACAGCACCAGAGGATGTTTTTCATTGGGACACTCTGATGACCAGTCATGCTAAACAGACAATATGCTATTTTTTATATCTGAATATATAAATATAAAAATAGTCATACATTATGAGTGCAAGAAAGCAATTAAACTAGCTAAAATAGAAAATGAAGTAAGGATAGCAGAACAAAGCAAGTTTAACCCCAACATGTTTTTTAAACATATCAATAGTAAAAAGATGAGGACTGAGAATGTGGGACTATTAAATAATGGGGCAGAGATGGTTACAGAGGATGCCGAGAAGGTTAATGTGCTAAACCATTTTTTCCCCTCTGTATTCACTTTAGAGAATCCTAGTCCTTATAGTAGGGACTATAATAAAATGAATGTTATAAATGAGGAATATTTACACTGGCTGACAGAGGATATGGTGCGGAAACAATTAGACAAAGTTAACATCAATAAAGCCCCAGGACCAGATGGAATACATCCTCGGATCTTAAGAGAGCTTAGTTCAGTTTTATCTAGACCACTTTTTCAGATTCACCTTTGTCTGATGATGTGCCGCTGGATTGGAAAAAAAACAATGTAATACCAATATTCATAAAAGGTAGTTGTTCCCAACTTGGTAACTATAGACCTGTAAGCTTAACATCAGTAGTAGGGAAGGTGATGGAAACTTTGTTACGGCATCATATCCTTGACTTTGTCTCCAGTACTGATCCTATTAGTAGTAGTCAGTAGGGATGGCCGGTTCACGGATCCGAACCCGGATCTGCCGCGGATTTATCCCGTTTTATCCAATGTTTGAAAACTACAACTCCCAGCAATAAAGCATGCTGGGAGTTGTAGTTTCAAGCATCTTAAGTGGCAAATACTTGCAAATAGGGGTAAATCCTCCTTTATTTGTGCATCAGTATGCACAAATAAAGAAGGTTTTACTCTTATTTTAAGTATTGCCACTTGTGTCCCTGTGTAAAAAAAGTTTCTCCTACCTTGTCCGACGGCCACACGATCCGCATCCTCGATCCACAGCCTCTGTGCATCCGGATGATGTCACTACCCGGTGCCTCTCACTTTGCGGCGCCGGGTAGTGACATCATCCGGATGCGCAGAGGCTGTGGAGCGAGGATGCGGATCGCGTGGCGGCGGACAAGGTAGGAGATAGGCTGACTCGAGTATAAACCGAGGTAAGATTTTCAGGCTTTTTTTAAAGCCTGAAAACCTCGGTTTATACTCGAGTATATACGGTATCTAAATAAACACAATAGACTTTTTTATTCTTAACTCTGTAATAAACACTTCATCACGTCCATATGGCTATAGTACATTATTTGGGTTTAACTATTGCTATGGTAAACTTGAATTATATAATAAAAAAAATAATAATTTGGAGAGATCTAGAGACATGTAAAATAGGATTTTGATATGTAGGAGAAGGTGCCCTGCGACATTCTGACATCTCCCTGGCCAAATCAATGGGCCATCAATATTACACCTGTAATGTTGATTGCAAACCATGATCCGTCCAGAAAGTGTTACAGAAATGTTGACATGGTAAACCACTGCTCCACTTGATGCCTTGATAGAATGAACCTTCGGACTGAAAGTCAAATCAGCCTTTGAGCCAGTACATGGCTAAGGATAGTATATACTGAAAGATGCTTTTATTTGGCTTTTATCCTTTTTTGAGTGTATATATCGATATTGTTAAGCTTATTAAAAAACTAAAAATAATATTTTGCTTTGTTGGATTCTGGCAATGTATAATTTGCTTATTTATAAAGGGTCAAATTTCTGTTAGGGCTGAACAGTGAATAAAAATTGTGTTTGGTTAAAGTTAGATGTGAATTATCAACAAAATAATAAATAACCCTTTATATAAATTAAAAAAACCTATTTATATAAAGTAACAAAAACATTTAAACAATTAAATAAACCCCCTGAAATCTAATCAAGTGAGCTGGTTTAAGAATAGGGAATGATTCGTACAAAAGCCTTTAATCTGTTTTTATACAGGATTCCTAGATTGCCACACAGCATTATTTTTATTCATAACATAAATAAACGAGGTGGGCTAAAGTACAGCATTTCAATTAAATGGACCTAAACTACAGAATTCTGCACTCTATTTCCATCCATCATAGTCATTATACAAAGTCAATATAAAATAGTAGACATTTTTTTTTGTAGATTAATCATCACTTATCAGCAACTGGATTAATGAAGGACGGTACTAATCATTTATATCAAAATATGTAACTAATTATTAAAATATAAGGATATTTAAAGGGTATGTTCAGTGCTTACTTTAAAATTTGTAGGGGTGAACATGACCTTTAAAGGGCAACTATACTGTAAAAATTTCTCAAATTAATCAATAAAAAAATACATGTAAGAAGCCCTTATTCTGAGATGTGTGTGTGTGTTCCTGCATGTCTTCAATCAAGTACTTGTTTTGGTCAGCCTTAAGCTTCATACACACGTGCGATCACGGGGGCCGATCCATGACAGACGATGTGTATGCACGGCCATTTTGGACATGCCATGTATGAGCACTTTGTCACCTGAAAAGGCTGCTCAGTCAGGGATCATTGCCCGACTGGCCGGGTGGATCGTCCACCGAATGACAAAGTACCCATACACAATTTTGGGCCGAAACGGCCATGCATACACATGTGTATGAGGCTTAAGTCTGGGAAGGAAACCTTCATTGTTCTCTGTAATTAACAGATAGTGAAACCAACCTAATTATTCCACCCTCACACTCAGGGGCGTAAATAGGAATAACTGGTCCCCCTTGCAAAACTATGGTGGGGCCCCTTTCCATGCTTTATCCACAGTGGTTTTCTTGGAGGAGGCTATATCTTTCATAAGACTCCTCCTTCCAACTGACATGACTTTCTGAAAAGTCAAGCATGCTAATTAATCACTATGAGTCAGTACTAGGATAGGAAATTTTACACCATGTAATGCACACATTCCAACTGTCACTATTTCAGATACAGCAAAACTGCACCCAGCAGAAGAGTTTATGATAATAAGGCATTTGATTGACAGCTGAATGTGAGATGTTTCAAAATATATCTAAAGAAATAATGGGCAGGTTATAAAAAAAATGGTGCTTTGATATCTTGCAAGAACTCTAGTTTCCAGTAATGGGCAATTCAAAAAAGTTTTATTTTTGTATAGATGCCCTTTAAGTAGTAAGGAATTCCATGATCAACTAGAGGCCTTTAAACTCCAGGGCAAATTCTACTATACTTGTGTTTTATAAGAGAACCTTATGCTAATTTATATTGTTCCTAGACCAGACATGGCTAAATAAGATTATGCATGGCTTGCTTACTAAGTAATATCTATCGAAAGATACACATGGTAAAATATTACAATACAGCTATCACCAGCAATCACTGCATCTCTGGTTAGGAGTCACTAAGAAAGGTATGTGACACATCATTTTAATCAACTTTTGGTGCCCTGTCAAAATGTGTTTTAAGCTAAACTTCCCCTTGACATTACAATTATATGCATGCGCATAGAAGACAAGGTCCGTCGGGACATGTCAGACTGAGCGCCGGGGGAGCGAGAGAGCGGGTAAGTTCTTACCTTCTCTCCTGGCTCCTGTGTGTTCTATTGAAGAACGGAAGGTAAGGCACAGCTCCTTTACCTCCCGTTCTTCAATAGAACTGGATTACGAAAACTTAGAAAAACGAGTGGAGATACCCTTTAATATTATGTTACCAATGAATATAAAAAAGTTCCTTTAATGCAGTGGAATAGATGGATTAAGATCAAATGGGGCCCTAGGCAGAACCATCATTTAGGGCCCCCTTTTTTGCTACATATATTGTATAGACTATAATATTGTTACTGCTTCTGGAGCTGGGCCCCCAGAAGTTTCCTGGGCCCTAGGCAGGTGCCTAGGGTTGCCTTGTGGATAATCCTGCTCTCCTCTTGACTTCAATAATTAAAGCCAGTGTGGAAACTGTCCATTGCAGAATCGAGTGTTCTAAAAAGAAATACATTGCTTGGCTAGTAACTGAAGCTTGTTTTCATTGTTAGAATGTATCATGAAAGGAAAGCAAACTAAACTTATAATAAGGATTTAGATATTGTTTTAAATTTTTTTGCTGTGCCTGCAGTACTATGAAAATCATATTCTTTTTATTTAGCTGTTATATATTTCCAAAGACACTTTGACTGTTTTTTTTTTTCTTAGAGTGTCTTGGCTTCTTGAAAGAGATATCTGGAGAATGTTGCCTGTTACTGTGGAACAGTGTCATATTGAAATGGACCATTTACATTTTCTTTGTGTAGAGTTTAAAGTGATTTGTCAACCTGACACTGTGTATTATTTTTAACTGGCATCACTTTAAAAAATCTGTTTTTTGAAAGACTGTGATTACATGTGTTCATCCCTATAAAAAGTTATGCATGTCTCATGTATAGACTTGATTCGGTGCTACTAAAAGATGCTAAAATAATATAGATATTACTGCACTCCTAGGACTTTTTAATGTTTGTTCATGGTTAGTAGGCAATGATTAGTAGGTCCCTGTTCTGGAATCTTTATCAAGCCAATCATGTTTGGCTTGATAAAGGTCCTAGAACTGTAGCAATTCCTTTTAACCACAAAGTCCAGTATTTTTTAAAGGATAATTTCGGTCTCCATGCAAGCGCACTCAATGTGAAAGAGCTCTCTCATACCTTCCAAACAAGCCTAGAATTATGTCTCTAGCTTCTCTGGATCTAATAAGCTTGTCTGAGTCAATTTCTAAGACACAAGCTGTGTAAGAACCCTCCCCCCCACAAATGAATATTTTCCAAAGTTACGGACCTCACACTACTACCATTTACACTGATGCAACATTGGATATATTACAGATTAAAGCATGATCCTGGAGTAATTTTATGTAGTAGGGTGCTCTTTTTAATAATGACCACTTGTATGGAAAACATGGTTCCCCTTTAATGTCACTAGTATGGAAATACTGGGGGTAAATTGAGATGATAGATAGATAGATAGATAGATACCCGACATTCACATATGTATTGCAAATGCAAAGTCCAGCTGCATCCTCTGTAAATGTTGCTTTCCCAGTCCCCCACTTTACAAACTCCAGCATGCATTAGCACAATATGACCTTGAGTTATGTGCAGGGTGACCTTCTTTGACATCCCTGGTCAATCATTGGTTGTAAAAAAGTTATGTTTATGCTCAAAAATATTATTTTTCTTAAAAGCTCTGATTCAGTTCTTCCACTTGGCCAAAATGGGCAAAAATGCATGTAATGGGTGGTTAGGCCTAGTGCCTCTATGGCTATTTTACATATATGGGTTCAACATAGATACACACCCAGTATGGGTAATGGTTGGGGAATGAAAATTAAATAAAAATTCTATATTTGTAAATGGGTCTGTTTTATTTTATTCCAAATCCTGCTGTAAACTGACTATTTACCCCTAAGCCAGCAGTATGAATAGTAAAAGGCTTCAGAGCAGTCTACTTTATTTATACCCTTTGTCCTGCAGGGTTTGTTACACTTGTTACGTCAAGATAAGTCCGTGGCACTGAAAGGGTTAATGTTTAAATTAAAAGGCTCAGGTCTCCATTATGCAAGGAATCACCAGCTTTTCATTTATTATTACTTTACTGTAGATCACCTTTAAGTACATTTGCACATTTGAATACGAACGCTATTTAAGTAAATCCGCCATATTAAAACTAGTTTTTGCCAAAGATAGCTCTGAATAATTGGCATTTGAATTTGTTTTCATGGCCTGTCATAACTAATAGTCACACGAGAATTTAAAGCTTGTTTCCAAACTGGGAAAAAATGTCATGCTCGATTCCATCTGGCGGCAAAGATATATGCGATAGCCCTTTGATTAATTGATTTATTCTTCTCAGTTTTTCCACAAATATAACTGATGGAACATTAGGGGATAGGAAATTATATAATTTTGTGATTGTGTTAGTAACATTACAAAACATAGCCATTTTGTTTGCTTTTAATTCAGTTGGAATTTCCTGTCTCACTCAAATTTTTCTAATGCGTATTTTCAAAACACTGCAGGGGCCTATTTATTAAATAGTGAAATTAAACCTAATTCCATCCTAACCGACTTAAAAGGCTTAAAAAGTCTGTTTATAAAGTATCAAAAAAAATCTATTTTATACTGAAATGTACAGTTATGTGTATTGGTGCTTAAGATTGTAGGACTACCATGGCATTTGTATTTTCTAGGGTGTTAAATGTTGACAGTTTATAGTGTAAAGTAAATTGGCAAGATAGCAAGCTTTCAGAACATTCTAGTTCCTTTTTCAAGCTGATTAGAGGTAATCAGCTTGAAAAAGGAACTAGAATGTTCTGAAAGCTTGCTATGATTATCTTAGTTAGCCAATAAAGGTATCACCTTTATACCACTTTTGTTATTTTTTTATTTTAAAAGGGTTACCCTGTAAACATTTTGATTGGCTAACACGGTACACCACCTTTTCCTGCATCACAAATTAATGATGAATAGATGTTATACATGTGGGGTGCCTTGACAAATGTGGAATTAGGTCCCTTCCCTAAAGAGCTTTCAACCTAATTGGTTAATGTTTACGTTACCAGTAGACATACAGAAAAAGGCATATCTCATGTTCTTATGGTACTAACTATGTAAAGATTAATAAACAGATGGACCATGCTATTAAAGCAAAACCAAATGAAAACTTAAGTTAAACTAATGACCGAACTTTATTAAAGCTGTTTTGAAAAACATTAATACTATTCAATAATAGCAGCATTGTCAAATTTAAAACAAGTGCAGTGGCAAGTCACTGTTTAGTGATTATAATTTGTATATGTTTGTTTGAACAGGGACAGTGTGTCTAAACTATGTTAGGATTGGAAGATTTGCGTATAAAAATATATAGGGAGATTTGCAGGCTGTGCGGATCTGTGTGACTCTCACTAAACGTATTTTAAATATGAAAATACTTGCAGGATCTGCCACAAAGCCACTTGTGAATGGCTTGCAGCAGCTGCGTGAGTGTCTCTTGCGATAAGATACACACAGAGGTACCTCCCTCACACCTATTCCATAGGTGATTCCATGTATGATGAAGGTGTTGTAAAGACATTGAAACGTCACATGTGTGGATGCTTGGATGCTAATAAACACGATATGATTAAAACTTTTGTTGTTTATGCGTTGGACTTTGTTGTTAATGTCTTTTGTGATACTTGTGCAGCCGCAGGGGTTAAAATCATGCTAACCGATTGTGAATTTATTAGCGTGACTTTAACCCCAGATCAGTGGGTAGTGGTGAATACAGGTGTTACTCTTTATAAGGATTGGGTATAGTTAGATTGATTGTAACATGTGATAGCTGTTTGTTGTACTTAAAGATGGATGCAGAGTATGCATGAAACATTTCATAATAAATGGACAAATAATTTAAAATGAAAGCTTTAAAAATATATAGTAGTGTGAGCATGATAAGTTTACAGGGAATAGTACCCGAGGTAAGAAAACTGTTATAACAATATGCTTGTGAAGGTTCTCGTTCATCCAGGTCATGGTATATCTGTTGTATTCATTTAGATAAACTGGATGACTAGTGGAACATCTTCAAGTCAAGTTGATCTAAGTGAATACAACAGATGTTATAACAAAGTGTGTAATTTTTCTTAAGATTCATTAAGCTCTATTGGTAACTTTTTGAAACGTTATATTATTTATCTTCATTCTCCTATATAGGCAAACAAAAGTGCAGTTATTGTAAGCACGCCGATACTGTTTGAAAGTCACAATGCAATAATGGAATCTGTGTTTGAACATATATAGTTTAATCTCTCAGTCAAAGAAACTCAAACAGATTAGCAGTAAACCAAATTCACCTTGACTTGATCTCTATATAAGAGGTGCACAATAGTATTCCTAAATGTGCACTGCCAAATATATAGTGACTTAAAGGGCATGTCCACCCCCAAAACTAAAATTTAACCCACTACTGGCCCCACTGTGTATCTTTACCATACACCTTATAGTTCTCCTGCAGTGCCTGTTCAAAGTTCCAAAAAGTGAAGAGTAGGAGCTGTCTGTGTGTCATCCGGTCCCTGCTTTTTCCTTGTCCTCCTGTGGGACTCTGGCATGCACCCCACCCTCCCCTCTAGATCCCTCTCCTTTGTGTAGGGTACCTCTGACCACCCCTAACTGCCATATTAATTTGTTTAAAATCCCCCCAGAAATAGACTTCTCACCATTTGTTCCCTTGGCTCTCTGCATAGCCAGCAGCCGCGTCTGTGATTGGCTGAGGAGGCTGCCAGTCCGGCCCCTCTCTGCTACTTCTGGCAAGCAGAAAGCCAGGAACAGGGAGCCAAGGGAACAAACGGTGGTAAGTCTATTTTTGAGGGGGCAGGGAGAGGGGTAGTGTAGGGCAGGGGTACCCTACACTATAGCAAATCTTTGCTTTGGGAAGTGGAGATAACTTTTAATTACCAGAAAGTATACTACTATGGGTGTGGATTGATGATGGCACCAGAATATAACCACCAACTAGCTCACTGTAAGCATAGGTATATAACCCCTCCTTGGGTTATACCAGATATATACCTCAATGCCATGCCCATTGATCAGGGCCAATATGCTCTTCCAGCATTGGGCTGAGTACAAGAAAATGCACTGTGTAATATACAGGTCTGGGTATTCAGGAAGTCAAGCCGACATATAGTATATATCTTTTACCAACGGTTTCCACTTCACTGGATATAATACACAAATGATGAGTAATAGGTGTAGAATATAATGACACAGGGCTATAGCTGTGAAAAAAATATAGGTTTATTCTGAAAACATGTGTGCTACATGTTTCAGACTACACTTTCTTTCTAAAGCACCTCTTGAGAAAGGACGTGTGGTCCGAAACATGTAGCACACATGTTTCCAGAATAAACCTATATGGTTTTCACAGGAGAATGCAGTTGAGCTATGCTTGCCCAGGATGGATGACATAGGGCCTGCTGATATCACCTCACTAAAAGGTAGTTACGTAGCTTTAATAATATTAACTTTGGAAAGTTTAAGCCAGTAATAAATAATGCTGGATTGCTGCCTTATCCTATCCAAAAAGTTGATATTCTAAGGGGGTTACATTTCTGTTAAATTTGTACATTTGGCTCACTGCAGGCTGATTCACAGACCTGGGCCCTCTGGAGATTAGGGCCCTGAGCATTATTTCCAATAAAATGCGGTACATTCCTCTACTGTACTAAGATGCTGCTGATTTCTAAGTAGATTTAATGCTGCACATTCCTCATGCTGTCCTTTAAATTTGGACTTGGTTTTATTTCAAAATAAATTACCCTTGCCAGAACAGATATATACTTGTAATACTAACTTCAAATTCCTTTCTTTCAGTAAAAGTAATATTTATTTTACAGAGGATTTAGTGCACGCAGCCTGTAAAATATGTTCAAAATATAAAAGGAAAATGTGTCATATCCCTTAAAAGCCATTCCTCCATGGAATATTTTTATACATGAGAAAAAAAGATGTCATACTGCTTTCCTTGGACCTTAGGCATCACTGACAAAAAAATCATGTTGTTGTAAAGATAATAATTTTACTATTGCTTTCCTGTGCCTTAAAAAAGCAAGAAATATCAAATATCCTGTTCATAGCTGTTGTATTCAATTCATTCTGAATTGAGAAAGCCAGTCGGATGACTAGCGAAACGGCTTCAAGAACTACATTTCAAGTCCAGTTGATCTAATTGAATACAACAGATATACCATGACCTGGATGAATGAGAACCTTCACAAGCATCCTGTTCATAGGAACACATAAAATGCACACTCCTATATATCAAAGGAGGATACCCCCTCCTGTCTGCTGGACCTAAAACTCCCATACATTGACCCAGGGGTAAAGGCATGATGGGAGCTGTGACACAAGATGATGGGTGAATATACAAACATGCCAAGGGGACTCACTGAAGATGATAGGATATTATTTTGACACATACAGTAAAATAAAATTCAGAATCATTATCTCTGCTATATGAATCTTATATTAGCTAGAAAAGACTGTAAATAAAACAGTGTATTCAAATCTAAATACAACTTTCTATGCAATAGTGTGGAATGAAATGATGGAATGGTGTTAGCATATTGTATATTAGTAGTAGGGAAATGTACCGTGTTAGCCATTGATGAAAGTGGAGGCATTTTGGATATACATTAGTACCTTTTTGTATATTGTAATATTGGGACTATTAATTGATGAAAATCCATGGAATTTAATTTAAGTTTACAACTTGTCAAAGGGGAACTAAGGTCTAAAACATAAAAACCCATTCTGTATCCAGACTAAGGATCTAAAAAGCTAGATCCTCACCCCTGAAAGTTAGTCCTGCTTACCAGTCCGCTTCTGTCCTGCCACCTCCCCATGGCCAACAAACAGGGAATGCACCACCTATGGGACAATGTGCAGTTTTTAACATAATTAAATGAACACTTACAATCTGAAACACAGCACAGGTAAAAGCTAAGACCCAGTCACGGCAGCCTACAGCTATTTTATTTCACTCTTGGGGCCCTATTTATAAAAGATCGCTATCGTTATCATAAAATAACGACCGGTATTTACCGATAACGACTGGTACGCGAGAGGTCTGGCGAGATCTCCCTCCTAAATCAGATTTTTTTAAGGGAAGCAGATGGCTGTCCTATCAATTGGCTAGTGGAGTCATGAGAAATGATTATAATTATTATTACCTGTGATTGAGAATGATTAAAGATATGAGAGTTGGATAGGTTTGAACTTGTATTTATTCAGTAACCATCATTCATTTTTTTTTTTTTTTGCGTGAACTTCACACGAAATATAAATATAACTGGGTAACAGTTGATGTGAACTGGCGGAGGTGCTGGTCCATCCTGGGTGTCTGTAGGCAGAACAGTGGAAGCCTGGGTGAGAGAATGAATCACGGTAACTCTTGGCAGTAACAATTCAATAACAACTTGTCGTGCTGCTGGACTTGTGGTCTACTGATTGTATATTAAATCACTTTCTGCTATCTGTCTGAGCAGCTGTCGTTTCTGGAACCTTGGGTGTCCTGGAGCTAGGGATGGATAGAGAAAGAAGGATTGTAACTATTGGCATTACTAAGAAGGATATGTTACATTGCCTGGTGAATTGTAGACTTATTTTCTCTAAGGTACACAATATTACAACATTGACATATTGTATTTTACGACAAACAGGTATTCCCTTGGAAGGGCAGGGTTGGGCGCTGTTGCTAGGTGGCTGTCCTATTCCCTAGGATAAATGAGATTTGCAGTGCATAGATTCCTGCAAACCCTTCTTTGTCCCATGGGAGGCAGCCACCTAGCAACAGCTGGTGGGCAGAGTAGCACTAGTGTCTGACAAACATTCTGTCAGAGGACCACCAGGCTTCTTTCAGGATTGTCTGTAGGGGAAGTCCCTTGGAGGCTGCCTTTGTGGTGGCTGCACTTCTGAGAGAATGGGGAAGGAATATCGAAGTGTCGATATTAGCGCCGTCCATTGCAGAGAGTATCCAGCTTCTTATCATTTTAGAACAGGCAGGTCTGAATGGGGGTCTGGATGTGATGAGCAAAGAGTTCCTTGTATCTGTTCAGGTGAGATACTATGCATAAGGAGGGTTCAGAAGGTTCTTTGGTAGGCCCCAAGTAGCTAGGAAGGATGTCAATATCCCAAGTGGATGTATATCTCGAGCAAACAAGGGTTGATGGAAGCGCACACCGTTTGTCAGAAAATTCTGTTTTATTGCATCACACAAACACACAACGTTTCGGAGAACGCTATGTCTCCTTCATGTATATCTCGGCCTTGGTGGTCTGGAGAGAGATGCTCCTTTTAGCAACCTTATGTACAGAGCATTTGTCGTCAATTCTGGAATGATGATATTTAAGGCCGATCCATATGACTTTAAGGTATAGGCTGATAACCCTGACTGGAATTTGAGGAAGAAATTCTATTGCGTCCCAAAGGGCACTGGGTTGGGTGATCTTTGACTCTCTGGTTGTGGACCAAGACAGAAATTCCGATATATGGTTTTTATATTTTGTGATCGTTTTTTCGGCGCAGGGACAAGTCTATTTAAGTATTGGATGTGGAGGATAGCTGCTGGAAGCATCAGTGGCATCAGTATGGGGGGAGGGAATGCATATAGGTTGGGTAGGTCTGTCCATGAAAAGGACAGTGCGTCCACTCTCCATGCATTTTTCAACCACTGTCTGGACAAAAATTCTTGTGTCGACTTGCCTGGGACATATTGGGCTACTAGATCTATATGGAGGGCTAGCGCAGTTTTCCAGATCTCTAGGACTTCTGGGCAGAGGAGTTCTGATTTTGTTCCCCCTCTCCTGTTGATGTATGATACTGCTGTTCGATTGTCCAGCTGTACCTGGACTGTTTTGTCCGACAGTGCCTCCTTGGGTAATCTCTCTAGAGACAGTTTTACTCTGAGTTCTAGGAGATTTATGTGGAGATCTGATTCCTGGTGGGACCAGCGTCCCATGAGCACTATTGATGGTGTGAATGCGCCCCAGCCTAGCAGAGATAGGTGATTGACGGGTCTGGGGAACCTCGCCTGAATGGGTGAGGGCAGAGACGGGCAATCTGCAGTATCTGTCGTTTCTCTTGTCTTACTGCTGTGCAGGGGTTTTACTATTTGAGCCCATGAGTGACCCTACCCGAGATGATCCCTAAGGAACATCTGGGTTTGTCTGCATAAGAGTGGGGCTTGTATGGTTCCTTGGTCTAGGGCTATACTTTTCCCTATGATCTTCGCAATGATTCGGAGTGGAAGATATTGAAGGAGAAGGATTTCCCGAAGGAAGGACTGTATCAGGTTCCACTTGTGTTCTGGGACCTATATTGTGAACTGTTGTGTGTCTATTTGGAGTCCTAAGAACTCTAGTGTCTTTGTTGGATTTAGAATGGACTTTTGCATGTTTATTAAGAACCCCAACTGTGTGAGGGTGGATATAATGTGATCTCTCTGTTGGAGAATCACATGTTCTTCTGGACCAAACACCAGCAGGTTGTCCAGGTAAATTAATGACATGATGCCTTTTTTTCTGAAGTGTTGGATTACGGGTTTTAATACCCTGGTAAATGTATAAGGAGCGTTGAATAGGCCATACACCATTACGTTCCAGTGGTATACCTGACCTCTCCAATGGAACTGAAGGAGACGTCTGTGACTCTTTGAAATTGAAATTGTGTGGAATGCGTCCTTTAAGTCTATTTTTATCATAAAATTGTCTTTGTTTATGAGGAATTTTAGGTCTGACAGACTTTCTAACAAGAATCTCTTCCTCTTTATGAAGCGGTTGAGAGATTTTATGTTTAGGACTGGCCTGATAGAGCCATCCTGATTTTGCACTGGGAAAACATGACTTATCCAACCCTTTTGTCTTGGGTGTTCTATCTTGCCTTGCGACAAGGCCAGATCCAGTACCTCATCCAGGCTTGCGTGGGCGTAAATCCTGGGGATCCTGAATTGGTAAGGGAATTTCACCAGCAGAATGGATAGGCCATGTTTTATTACTTTGAGGACCAATCAGTCTGAACAAATGGCCTCCCATGCTGGGTAAAACTGAGCTGATCGAATTATGTGGGAAGAATGGGTACTTACCAGTGAAGGTCTTTCAACTTGAGGCTGCTTGTCTGGTGAGGAAGGCACCCTGATCTGAGCCAGATCCTCTGGTAAGTCTGCCAGAGTTGCCCTTCTGGAAGTCTCGGGATGTCCCTTGGGCTTTGAAGTGAAGTCCCTTCTGGCGAAAGGACCTCTTGGTGGAGGAGCTATATCTAGGCTTTTTGAACTTTGCGAATGACTTTTTCGCTTTGTGTCTGCCTTTGACCTCCTGTATAAACTCCTCTCCAGATAGGCAGCTGGAGTCTATGTGTGGGTATTCGTGCGGCTAACTCTGCCATGCCAGCTAAAGTAAGTCAACGTGCCCGTCTTAAGTTGGTAATGTGATTGAAGGTCTGCCCAATTATTAGGGTAGCTCTGCTAGTGGCCTTTAACAGGGCCGTTTTGGAAGAGAGAAGGGAGCAGATTGACTGGTCTGTCTCTATGTTCCATTCCTGTTAAGCTTTGGACAGCATGAACAGTAACGGTCCTGCAGCGTCTGCAATTTTAAATTGAATGTTACACAGTGTTTGGTCCATCTGAGAACGCTGAGATCTGTGATTGCTGCAAGTGGATAGCAGTGCTGGGTCTAGCTCACAGGCTATGAGAGCCTGCATATCAGGGGCCCCTAGGTAATTCTGTAGGACCAGGTCATCTTCTTGACTAGTGTAGACCTGAAGGCAAGTTGGGCAATGTTAAATATTTATGGGGAGTCAGAAATGTCCCAGTGTTGGGGAAAAAAGTTTTGAGGGGTGTTTTTC
The DNA here is from genome assembly GCA_019447015.1 of Hymenochirus boettgeri. Taxonomy (NCBI): domain Eukaryota; kingdom Metazoa; phylum Chordata; class Amphibia; order Anura; family Pipidae; genus Hymenochirus; species Hymenochirus boettgeri. The sequence goes on along the minus strand of CM033470.1, from coordinate 200,177,159 downwards.
CTGCCAACCCCACGTGAGCCATTTGTAACTCGCCTATTTTTCCTCTTTCCAAGGAAGCAAAGGACCTGGATACAGACTTCGAATCCCAATCCACCACGGAGTGGGATGTAGGTGCGTCTAACAACGTTTTTTTGTGTGAGGCAAACGCCTTTCTCCCTTTATTATGTCTGCTCAAACGAGCTTCAGGGGTAACAGTTAGGACCTTACCTTGGGTGTGGAGTTTTTGGAATAAACCCCAATGTTTAACTTTATATAGGCATTTTCTGCCAGAGTTGTGGACCTTAACAGGGCTATGTCTCTTATCCTTAACAGGGCTATGACTCTCCTCAGAGGCACTGCTAGAGTCAGAGGGCAGTCTGTGTGAGTAAAACCCCCTTACCTTTTAATTTCAGGCTCTTCTTCTGAAGAGGAAGAGTATGTATCTCTTATTACCAGTGACTGGCCGGTGAAAACAGGTCGCTCCATGTTGCAGCCAAGCTGACACTGTCCTCCTCCATTGCCGCCGCTAAAAAAATGTGATTTAGGTGAGAGATCTCGCGAGATCTCAGACCTCACGCGCACCCCAGGCACTAAGTTCCTGGATGCGCACGACTCCTTTTTCTTCATAGTGACGGATTCGGGAGGCAGCCACCAAGCCCACCAGCTGTTGCTAGGTGGCTGCCTCCCGTAGGACAAATAAAAGTGCTTATCGTTTAAAATGGTGCTAATTTTGGCCCAGCCAATCAGATGTTAGCTTTCAAATGTTAAATCTTATTGTTTAAAATTAGCACCATTTTAAACGATAAAAACTTTTATTGAATCTCCCTGTAATACTAATGGCGATCCAAGGTTAACTGTTCATATTTATGCTTCCATTATGCTTAGGGGCTGATGCAAAGAGTGGTGCAACAGTTTGGCCGTGCTATTAAAAACCAATCAGAAAACTCTGCAGATAAATAGCATAGGTCAAACGTTTGCACCTTTTATTGCATCAGTCCTTTAATGTTTTAAATTTTCTATAAATAATGACAGAAAAAAAAGGTTTTGGCATAAATAAATATGGAAGGAGTATTGCAGTACCACATTATTTTTAAAATATTCTCTCTGTTACGGTACTGTACATGGAAGATATAAAAATGACTTAAATGAGTATATGTAAATGCATCTACAAAGTTGTTTTGAAATTGCATTATAATCTTATTTCTTGCATTAGACTTTTTGCATTCCTAAACATGCATTTAAGTATATGACCTAGTCCCTGCTGTTAACTAAAGAATGTCTTTAATATACTGGTACACACCTCTTTATAATCAATGTCAACCAATCCTCCTCTCCTCCCCCAATTATTATAATTCTGGTAGCCATAGGCCGATATTTTGGCCAGTCGATCACCATGCCCACATTTTCTGTTGGATGAGATGTTGATTGGTGGAGTTACCAGCATTGTTTGCGCATATCGATTGATTGAAAATGAGCATCAACCCCAATCTTGGTTTTCCCAGATGACTTACCAATCAATAAATCAACTAGTATAGTGAGTGTTGGGCCATGATCAATCCTCTGTGTATTTGGCCTAAGTGAGCTGTCTACTCCAGGGATATCGACACCATGAAAATCTGGGCACACCAGACTTGCCAGTGCGCACCTTTTTCAGACTGGAAATATCAAACTGTGCAAACATAGGTACCCATTATATTGGTACCTATTGGCCCTATAGTGGTGCCTATATATAGTAATATAATAAACATATAGGGGCCAATTTACCCAGAATCACTGGGCAAATATATGGAGTTGAAGTCGCGCTGACCGGTTCCAGGAAATAGCTGCCGTTAAAATCCCGCAGTGGGTAAATCCCTTAGCGGAATTTACCCACATTCACAAACGTGATATTGAACCGGGAAAGGAGCATTTACCTGGGTAAATGAGCTTGATAGTTTTTTTAAGCCTGGTTTGCCTGGATATTTACATTCTGCTGTTGGCTACAGCCTTGGAGCACCAAGCAAGAATAAATTGATTGTCCTGAATCACGTAGGTGTGCATGATCCACCCTTGGGATTTGTACACATGCTGCTGTAGTATCTCTGCTTATTTGGCTTTACATTGCCCCCTAAGGGTGGGGCCAAACTAACGTGTTTTTTGCGCGTTTGCGCATGCGTTTCACGCTCGTGATTGTGCCCGCGATTTTCGCTAAAATGAACGCGAAAATTCCCGCGATTTCCAATGCACATGCGATTGCACATCAGTTTGCATTTTGGTGCGTTAACGCATGCATTTCCATAACGCAAAATGGCAAAAACGCATGCGCAAAATGCACACGCAGAAGCAAAATGCACATGAATTGCGCACACCATCGCATTCGATAACACTCGCGATTTTGTGCATGATTCCTGTGCGTTGCAGTGTGGCCTTAGCCTTACTTGGTATGTTCTATAAACACTTCCTTTGGTTCTTTTCTGACGCATTAAATAAACACTAAACACATAAAAAAAACTATTTGCCATTCGTTTCTATTATTCACAGGGAGGCGAGAACGCTTATTCTCACCTCCCTGTGAATAATATTACGCTCGGGGGACCTGTAACTTACCTTACCGCCGCTCTACTCGCAGCCGCTTCTTTACTGAACAGCTGTTCTCTCCCAATCGCGCGCCCTATCTTTTGTATTGTAAGGGTGCGCATTTGGGACAGAGCGGCTGTCAGTGAAGGAGCGGCTGCGAGTGGATCGGCGGTAAGGTAAGTTCCAGGTCCCCCGAGCATCCTATTATTCACAGGGAGGTGAGAATAAGCGTTCTCACCTCCCTGTGAATAATAGAAACGAATGGCAAATAGTTGTTTTTCTGAATTATGGAAGTTTAGTGTCCCTTTAAGCTAAGTACACATATAAAGGTAATTGTCATTGGAAGAATTGTTCTAAAGACAATTACCTACTGATATTAGGAGAGAAAAGCTGCTCAGCTTTGGCCAATCGTCCTGTTCTGTTTAAAGGGAGAGGAATACGTAGACCTCCAGCAATGCAGAAGATAGTTAAGTGATCCAACTGCATGGATCACTTGTGTGTCAGTAAAGGTAGTCATTCGCATGTCTGATATCCAATAATTTCATCGGATACAATGGGATTTGACAAATATTTAAGTAGAGGACAGTGATAGCATCACCGTGTATGGACGTACAGGCAACCGATCCCCACACAATGTCAGTCTGGGCTGACAAATATGTCAGCACACGTAATCACATGTGTATGGCCAACTTAAGAGCCTGTACACACAGGTTGGATTATCTGACAAACCTTTTAGCCTCAGTAAAGCAAGTAAAATACTGTTTTGGGTGAGTTGTAGCATAAAGTGACCATCTCAATGTCCGTTTTGTTCTATTATCATTTATTCATTCCCCATCTGACAGTATTTAAATACTTGCAGATGGAATAAATAATTATGTATTAATAATATAGATTTTATAGATTCATGAAAAATAAAATACATTGGATGGGGTAGTGCATTAAGCTATAATTAGCTAGAGTGCTTTTTCTGCAAGGAATCCACGCCCTCCATTAAGTTGCTCAGTATACCCAAAGTGTGTTTAAAAGCTCTCTCTATGAAAAACAGACTATAGGAAAGCAATTAATTAGAATAAACAGAGAAAATGGAACATCTTTAAACCTTGAGGCAATACTCTCTAGCAGTTATCGCATCTCTGTATTGGTGTTGAAAATGTTGCAACATTTCATTAAAGTTGTATGGCATATTTTTACTTTCAAATGCATTTAACATCAAACAGGGCAATGCAATAAAAATATTTATTGTAAAAATAAGTGTAAGGGCACGGCCACACTGCACCGCAGATTCCGTTGCGTTTGCGCATGAGATTTCTTCTTTTGAGATACCCAATCGCATGCGACTGCGCATTAAAATGGTGATAGCATACGATTGCGTAACGGCAACGCAATCGCATGCATTGGTCGCGATTGCAGTGTTAGTAAAAGCGCATGCGTAAACGCAAAAAAAGTGTGATAGTGTGGCCTAGCCCTAAGACTCACACTATACAATGTGCTATTGGGTTATCCCACCTTGTGCGGCCTGCGTGAAGTCTAGATATTTTTGGACTTTAGGCAGCGCACCTGATGCAATACAATTTTAATTTCGTTTTGCACTAGTGAAACAAAACACAAAACTTACATGGCTATGTAATGGGGAGCCGATAATGGCTATTTTTGTATTAAAGTCACGTTAACCAATGTAGCAAGGCCCAAATAACGGCTGTTTTTTGACATTAATAAGAAATTCAAATGCACACAAAACAATTATAAATGCAATGCAAAAACACATGTGTTTAAGAAGTAGCTTTTCTGTGCAGTGCAGGGGTCTCAGCCTCCATGGAGACAGAAAATCAACTCCCTCCATTATTTTAGGTTCACATGGGTGGCTGATGGCTCATTTTTTTTTACATTTGTTCCTACACGAAAAAGCCTTTATAGTGTATGAGAATGTGGTAAAAAAAAAAAAAAAAGCTTTTGTACTTTCATGCAGCATTCTGTATTTTGACAGGGAAAAGTTAATATACTTTCATCTTTAAAGGGGAACTGTTGTCTACATACTGTGATCTTACCTCCAGGATCGGCACTGGGAGAACATACAAACTCCTTGAAGATGCATCCAAGGGGGGATTCTAACTTTAGCACTGTGAGGCATCAGTGCTAACTGACAGATTGGTCGATTGGGAAAATGAAAAATAGTTTTCAACATTTTGAGCGATCTGATCAAAGTTATCGGATCACTCAAATTGTCAATCCATGTATGGGGTATGCTTAATGATTTTTTGTGGGTAGGGCTTTCAACACAGCTCATCATGTGCATGTCACAAAGACTGAGTGAGGCAGGCCAGACAAGGAAGTGTAACTTTACAAGCTTATTACTTAAGATATCAGCAAAGAAAACACTAAGGGCTAGGCCACACTATCGCACTTTTTTTGCGTATGCGCATGTGGTTTTCCCCAATCATTGAAATCACGGCAACGCACCGTAAATGCGCGTTTCCAGGTGCAATGCGCATGCAATTGCAGTCAGCATTTTTAGCGCAATCACATGCGGTTTTCTATATTGAAAACCGCATATGCAAACGCAACTAAATCGCACATGAAATTGCATGCGATTCCGTGTGTGTTTGCGTTTGCAGTGTGGCCATGCCCTAAATGTTAATTTGATTCTAGCATTTATATTCGTAAACCCAAATTGTGTTTAAAAGCTCAGACTATAGAAAAGCAATCAATTAGGATAAACAGAAAAAATGGAATATGTAAAAACATGTTTTAAACAGTTGACCATGTGTACATAAGTAAAGGTGCAGAGGATTAACTGTTTAAAATTACTGTACTGGACTGGCAGTATTTTTAAACAGCTGAAAGTGTGCACCTTTAACTACATACATGCGCTCAGCTGTTAAAAATCTGCTGATCACAGGACATGCCCCCCTACCCAACGTTGCGAGAGCTGTGGGGGCTGTAGTTACGCCACTGCTCCATATACACCATATATATTAATATATGCTAAGAAAGCAACCAGGCTGCATGTGCTCCAGGAATGGAAGGGAGGAACCTACACAAAATCTCTTGGAATTCCAGCATTAGCTAAAATAATATTAGATTTCTTTTGCATAGCAGCCAGTATACTTTGATCATTGAGAGTGAGAAAATGATTGTACACAGCATGCAAACTGATTAAAATAAAAACAAAACGCACATACTTTTCAACACAAGCCATATTTCTTTGGTGATTTTGTTTAAATCTTCATATCTGCAAGGTTTTATGGGTGAACTATTTGTCACTGATGGGTATAAACGGATATGGAATATTTTAAATGTCTAAATTCCTTCAAAACTGCCCTCCTAAAAATATGGGACATTAAAAGCTTCTCCAGTGATCTGCTACATTATTATATATAATGTTAAACCCTGTTCAATCTTTTCTTGGGAAAAGGGACTCCCTTTAATGGATATGTCCACCCCTCCCACATAAAGTCATACTTAAGGTGGCCATACACTAGAAAGATTTTACATACCCGACTGAGCGATCCAACAACATTAGACCAATCCTGCCGGAACCGCCTTTCCCGTTCTCCTTTGTGACCAGCATGCGATCGCATAATGAATAAGATTTGCGATTGCATGTTGGTCACAAAGAAGAATGGGAAAGGCGGTTCTCGGGCAGGGTGGATAAAAATCAATGATAAAAATTAAAAAATTTGGATTTTTTATTTAAATCGGATTTCTTTTTATTTAAATCGGATTTTTTTTAGATAAAATGCTTTTTGAGGAAAATATATTACCATCCAAATGTTATTCCATCATGAAATAAAAATTTGTTTTTTAGTTATGTAGAATAAGGCTGTATACTGTATTTACTTGAATATAAGTCAATCCGAGTATAAACCGAGGTAAATATTTTTACCTGAAAAATGAGTAAAAACTGCTTGACTCGTATATAAAGCGAGGGTAGAAAATATGACCACTACTGCCTTCTGATTCTGTATTGTTTGAGGCTTTAGTTGCCCTTTAAATGGACAGCAGAATTCCCATACAGTTATCCCATATAGTAATAGCCAAATCCAGTATGTTTTGGGTTAGCTGCCCTTTAAATGGACAGTAATCCCCAGTTCCTTAGTTGCTGGGAGTTGTAATCTCCAAACATCTGCAGTGGCAAGCACCCCCAGGGCAGGCCAGGTCACTACTCGGCACCAGGAAGTGAGACCGGCGCTGAGTAGTGATGTCAGGCAGAGCAATGGATGTGAATTGTGGAGGGAGCAGCAGCCGGATTGCAGTAAGTGATTGACCCGAGTATAAGCCGAGGTTCGATTTTCAGGCTATTGTTAAAGCCTGAAAACCTCCGCTTATACTCAAGTATATACGGTACGTTTCATTGTTTTGGTAAATAAATTCCATGAATCCATTCACAATGTCATGCTCTTCCAGAGGTTTTTCTAAGATTATTGGGCAGTTTCTCTGCCTACAAGATATTATCACGGATGCTTGGTTTACTTTTGCAGTTCTCAAAACTGAATTTGATTTAGCAGAGATCACATGATAAGTTTCAAGAAGTTCGGTATGTATGTATGTATGTATAATTTTATTTATAAAGTGCCACTTGGGTACGCAGCGCTGTACATTATAAAATACAGAGTATACAAACAAGGGGATAAGTGCAAGGCATTATACAGATAGATAAAAATTAAATTAAGTTAAATACAATTTCGGTTAAGAAAGCATATATATAAATTATGTATAAATGGATATAAGCGCAACAAGCCTCGACACATTAGGAATGAGATCCCTGCCCGGAAGAACTTAAAATCTAAGTGGGGGGACAACATACAGGTACAAGTGAAGGGGATGGGTACAAAGTGCTTAAAAGGGCTAACAATCATTAGTTATGCTGAATAGAAATGCTGTAATGGTTCAGTTGAGTATATCTATTTAAATTGTTGTTATGTTGAAAACTATGATTTAAATCAAGCCTTACTGACTAGTGATTTAAATCGTGTTCTTGTGGGATCGCTCAGTCGGGTAAATAAAATCTTTCTAGTGTATGGCCACCTTTAGGGGCTTACCTTGAAGCTGTATAAGCTTGTTACGAATATAGAGGAGGAGGTCAGTCAACAGCTGTCAGTCATCTCTTACAGCTGTTGACCGCTGTGCTAGGAAGAAGCCAAAGAAGTCTGGTGAGAAGTAAGAGTAACTTTGGCTGTATATCTGCCTAAGGAACACTCTTTTTCTTGGGTGGGTAAGGTAAGTATGATTTTTTGTTTGAATTGTGGACATAATAATAATTATAATAAGGACATCTAAAATGAATGTCAGTCTTTTGAACTAAGAGTACCCCTTAATGACGCAAACAGGATTTCTACAGCCTAAGTATAATTAAAGTGTAAATACTGTTAGCAATGTCACTAATTGTCTTGAAATTGTGAATTCTAGATCCCCCTGGCAGCTACTGAAAATAGTCTGTTTACTGTCCCTTAAAATTGACCATGATTTCTTTAGATCTGTATGTTTCATTCACGCTATTTTATATTGACTTCATTGTCAGATCTCTGTATACTTTATGGGGAAGATAAATATGTGAATGTAATTGAGGAATGTGAAGATTTGAAATACCATTGCATGGGCCGTCAGACAAAAATCATGGCAGTATTTTTTTGCCCGCTGGTGACATTTTTTTGCCCAAATTGCTGCTAGTAAGTCACAGTCTCCTATAAACCGCACAATCAAAATGTCAGTTGCAGTAACTCGGTCTGTGGTCTAGCTGATCCAGTTGATAGTAGAAAGTATCCTTATTGTTTTAAGTAACTTATAAATTACTTTTTTTAATGTAGGAGTGTTTTTTTAAAAGAGGGCATGGATAAAATGTGGATGGCATGCTGAACTCAATACTGTCCATGGTAACCCTTTCAGGAATTCTGCGCTTGCCCCTGCATTGATATATTGATCTACACTTTGAAATTACTGAAACTGGAAGCACTTTTAGCCCTTTTTCTAATTCTGCTACTTTGTAAATCATGTTAACCCATTTCTATTCTACATAAACAAATATCTTGGAAAATTCCAATACATTGTATTGTATTGTAAGTGAAAGAAACAAAACCCAATCAGTAGTTTTCTCTCTTGCCCTAAAACTTTTTTCCAGTCTTAACCTGTGAAATCCATTATTTCGCATAGAAACTACGAACTGTTTTAGTTTAGGAGTAAAAGTGCAAGACGTAAAATACATTGCAAAGGCTGCTCACAAGGGGGTTATTAAAAACTAGTTTAAAGGATTAAGTATTACAATTTTAAAAATTGTTTAAATATCAATAAAATGTTATGTTCAATCAAAGTGAAATGCCACAGGCAGGATATCCATACTGTTTAACTTAAAGGATTCCAGGGGCCAGAAATACCTCTGTGAAACCCTAAACCATCCACAATTCACTTCCAGGTAAGCAGAGACGGTTGTATTTCCAGAATGCCAAGTTTTTCCATTTCCAGCACTATTTCATAGAGACAGAAAATAACTGCAGTTTATCTATCTAGAAATAGTACATGTAGATTGCTTATGGTTGCCATAGACACAGCGATATTATTGGGCAATGGTGAGTATGAGATGATTTGTTGCTCTGTGTATGGCCACCTTAAGGCTGTGTACACGAAATTTTTTGGCCCATTCGAACGATTGTTCAGTGAATCAGTCAATCGGGGGGAGGGTGAATTGCCGAGGTTTGCAGGGACATGTGACCGACTGTTTGTCCAAATTAGACATATTGGCAACTGGACTTTTTGGAAAATCCTCTTTGGTCTGCACACTTGGCCCAGGCGAACTGTTGTCCACAGCTTCTTCATCCTCTAGTCAGGACGAACGATCCCATGGTGTGTACCCAGCTTAAGGGGCCAATGTAGTCTGGTCATCAGCGCGTCTTACCTGATCTCGATCCCGCAATGCCATAAATCCCTTTGTGAGACATACTGCATCGTGGGATCCCAGTCAGGTAAAACATTGATTAGCACCTCCATTCAATAGGTAGTGCAAAACTTAACTTAGGGTTGTTCACACCAAGGGATGTTTTGATATCGCACCAAAACGATGTGCTCATAGGAGTGAACTGTACCGTTCACACCTATAAGCTGTGTTACAGTGTGTTGCGTGCAACGCATTGTTTGCATGCATTACCAAAACTGCAAACGGACGTGCAATTGCATGCGCATCGGAAATCGCAGGAATTTTCGCTTTCCCCCGATTTCCATTTTAGCAAAAATCGAGGGTGCAAACGCGAGCACAAAACGCGTGCGCAAACGTGCGCAAAATGCACTAGTGTGGCCTAGCCCTTAGCCTATATTGAATGGCTACAGTGTAAATGTACCCTTAGACTTTATTGAATGGGCTACTCCATACTATTTCCAAAAAGTTTAATAAATGGTGCGGCCAGCACAAAATTTGTGAAAAACTCATGCTAACCAGTTAGCACAATGTGTAGTGTGGGTTAAATTGGCCCTATATAGCAACGCCCCATAATTGTAGCGACAGTGTATCGGGATGGGCCATAGATCGCAGATTCCTCTATGGCAGGGTGCACAACCCAGCTGACACTGGGGGGCGCACTAGCGGCCCAGAACATGGTGAGCGGGCCACTGGGAGTAGCTCTGCCCCCAGTCCGCCCAGTTACACCCCACCACGCCCCTTTCCCCATCCACTCATGGCTCCATGCGGGCTGTGAAAAAATGAGGCTGGGCCACTTGCAGCCAGCGGGTTGGGCATCACTGCTCTATTTCTTATATATAATGACCTTCCAGAATCAAATAATGATATACAACGACTAGAGATGGACTCAAACTCGAACCCGAGTTCGAGCCGAACTATTCGAATTCAAACGAATTCGGACTTCTTGAACTATTCCGGACGCGGATTTTCGATATTTTCTGACTTTCGATAAATATTGAATGTTCGACGGTTCGAGCATCGAATCCGTGAGTAAAGGGTCCATTAAAACCTATACATGAGCATCGAATCCGCAAGTAAAATGTACATGGTATCTAGGTGCGAAAGCGAGCATCGAATCCTCGAGTAAAGTGTCCATTAAAACCTATACGCGAGCATCGAATCCGCAAGTAAAATGTACATGGTATCTAGGCGCGAACATCAAATCTACGAGTAAAGTGTCCATTAAAACCTATATGCGAGCATCGAATCTGCTAGTAAAATGTACATGGTATCTAGGCACAAACATCGAATCTACGAGAAATGTGTCCATTAAACACCTGATACGCAAGCATTGAATCCGCGAATAAAATGTACATGGTATCTAGGCCGAACATCGAATCTACGCGTAAAGTGTCCATTAAAGCCTAGACGCAAGCATCGAATCCATGAATAAAATGTACATGGTACCTAGGCGCGAACGAACTTGAAAATAGCGCGAGTGAGAGTAAAATAGATTTTTTCAAATGTCCTGGATATTGGAACATGTTCCCTAGACCATTTCCCAGGTCCCACAGCCATTTACATTATGTTACCATTAATATTTTAATTGTATTTCATTAGAACTTCTCGAAGCATTTGACTCCCATTGACTTTAATGGGTCCGTTTTCGAACTTTCGAACTTTCTATATAGTTCGCCCATCTCTAACAGCGACAATCGCTTGATTATAATGCTGGTTATAAGTAAGAACAACAAAATATTTTAACAATATATCTATATTTTATATATATAGAGCACTCTTGGGTCTTTCCAACAAACAACTGTATTTCAATGTGCAAAACATGAGCAACGTTTCGGCTTCAAGCTTGATAAAGGTCTCAGATAAAAATTTATTATGCAGTTGGTCAAGTTTACACAAATAATACATGCAAATACTTTCAAATAAGGAATAGCTGACAACTGTTTTTATTTAGAAAATCAATCAATCTATCTATCTATCTATCTATCTATCTATCTATCTATCTATCTATCTATCTATCATCTATCTATCTATCTATCTAATCCATCCATTCAAATAAGGAATAGCTGACAACTGTTTTTCTTTAGATCATCTATCTCTCTTTCTCTATCTATCTATCTGTCTGTCTGTCTGTCTGTCTGTCTGACTGTCTCTCTGTCTCTCTCTATCTATCCCAGTCTGCCTAGTGTAAATGTTCTCTTAAACCCCTAACCAGCTGCCCAGACAACCCAAACAGTCCCTGCTCCTTCCAGCCCGGCCCACTGTCTCTCTCCTCCCCCTCCCAAGCTGCAGGCAGAGACTCATGGCTAGGCGAGCTGTGTCAGTCAGTGGTGGAGCGTTGCAGTTGGAGCCTCTCGCGCTGTAGAGGTTCCCAGAGTGAGATGGTTACCGAACCAGTTCTCCATTGAGCTGGGACCCCCCTCCCGAGCTGTGGCTGTTGGAATTAAAAGGATGTGGACATAGAAGTGCTGTAAGCTCTTTCTTATTGTGGCTGAAAGTGTGGGACCCAAGTGGCTGCTGCTGTGGATTGCTTGTTACTGCCCTGTGATGGGGGATTCTGTGTTTTGTGACAGGAGACTGTGCTACACTGTAAGTACCGCTGGTTCCATGGAATGTATTGGGTCAAGACAGATGGGGGTGGGATGGAGACAGTTGGTTTCTACTAGTGTCAGGCTGGTAGAGTTAAAGTACATCTGGCAACAGGTTTGTATTGCAGTGCTGGGATCAGTAACATGTGGCTCTCTAGATGCTGCTGAACTACAACCCCCAGTATGTTATGGGAATGTGGAATAATTAACAGCCAATCACAGGTGTTCATTCCAGATCCTTTTGGCCCACCAATTGTATTTAATACTATCTTCTCTGTTATGGCATTTATATGACTTAAAATGCCCATTTTTGGTAGAAAAAGTTGTGCAGCTGGGGGCACATGAATACCCAGAGGGATGTCCTGAATGCTGGTCACAGATAGTTGTACAGTGACATTATCTTGCTGGATACTAATCATTTATAACTTCTAACCACAATTTGGGGGCTGTATATCCCTATTAGATGGAAAGTGAAGCCCTAGTCTTAATGAAGCTCCTGTAGGATGTTTACAGATAGTGACAGACAACATCTGGCCTTGATGGATAGTGCACATAACACTACACTTCGTCTGCCCTGCCCTGATTTCTACTTTGCAGGGCTCCTGCAGAATGTGGAGGGGTTTAAGCAATGTTTAGATTTGATGGCTGATTCATCAGTTCCTGTTCTGTGTAATAATAGTGAATACACCAGTGCCAGCCTAGTGCACATCTTTGGCAGGTCCGAGAGGGAATCTACCCATGAGTAACCAGGAGTTGAAGTTTATTGGTTGTCAATTTCAATTTTATAGGATGACAGTTGCAATAATAGTATAATAAATATACTAATCCTATGGAAATACAGATATTAATGACAAAAAGGAAATGGAGGCAAAAGAAGGGAAGGGGGATACTAAGGGTGCAGGGGCTTGCAGTCAACAGGTGGAGAGTATTACAAATTGTCTTTAAAGGAGTTGACTTTTTTCATTGCTTTTGTGCTTAAATATACTCACTTTGGCTGTTAAAGTGTTAATGCCTCAGGGATGCAAAAGGTTAAGAAAAGTGCTTGGTATAAGCTGATGCTCTGTCTGCACTGTACGGCTAAGTTATAAGGTATTAGCTGTCCTCCTGACATTAACATGTAAAGGCATGTTTACTAGAATGAGTCTTTCTGTACATGGAAATAGCTGATAAAATCATGTATTAATAGGATTATCCTAATGATGGCAAAATATTGTTTACCGGTGTTTGCACTAGTGTAAACAGTGTTATATTTACTAAGCTCTGTTGTCTTGTTACTGCTGTAAATGTGCTGTCAGAATAAAACCACTTCCTCTTCTACAGTAAGGAGTATTTCCTTATGTGGTGTTGGTGTTTACTGTTCAAATGGCTTAGAAAGCATCTGCCCTTGATGCCGATTTACTTTAGGATGGATGACTGTGACCTTCAGTAAGACAAACTAATGTGAAATCTGATATGATGATTTTTTTTAAAATGTAAATTGTTACAACGCCCAAAAATATGAGAAATGACCAAAGCAACTTACAGTTAGAAAACTCTAGGGGTAAATCACTGTCTCCTCTAACCACTGAGGCAATCAAAACCAAATTTGCACTAGTGTACACAACAAATCAGTGGTATGAACGGGCAGCATAGTGACTCAGTGGTTAGCACTGATGCCTTGCAGCGCTGAGGTCCTGAGTTCAATTCCACCCTTGGACACATCTGCAAGGAGTTTGTATGTTCTCCCCTTGCGTGGGTTTCCTCCAGGTAGTCCGGTTTCCCCACATTCATAAAGACATACTGATGTGTTGTATGTGTCAAATAAATGTGCTTAGATTGTAAGCTCTACGGGGAAGGGCCTGATGTGTATACGTGTAATTGTAAAGCGCTATGGAACATGTTGGTGCTATATAAATCCACATTAATAATAGGATTTCCAAATGTTTGACTATCATGTAAGTAAAGTATTGATCCAAACAAAGTGTAAACCAAAGGGGAGATTTTCTGCTATGTGTTAATTAGAGATAGCTGAAATCTTTTTAGATTTCTTATATACCCCCTCCCCCGTTTAGCATAAATTGTATGTTAAAAATCCGGTCAAACATTCCATTACTTTGTCCATCCTGTCAGATTGAAACATTGTTCACTTCACTCTTTCCTACTGATACTTTTTCTGTAGGCGAACTCACAAGCTTAAGGTGGACATTTTGGATTGATTGTTTTACCTTAAGGATTAACTTGCTTTGTTGCTGTTGTAAATGATATTGACAATTGACTAACTTATGTGCCCTCACCCACTTTCTTTCTCCTGTAATAATATATAAAGATTCCTTTGTCATTCCCAGACTTGCCCATTCACCCAAGAAAACTGCTAAAATTGTAAATACAGAGCCAAAGGAACAGTAAGAAATGCATTTAAATAAACACTATAAGTAATTACGAGTAATATAGATATGTAAATGGGTGATAACAGAGATAAAAAATGTTAAGTGGGCCCCTAAACTCGTTCTAGTTAGCCCCTGGTCTCAAATTTCCTGGTGGGTCTCAACAATCCAGTCCAACACTGGTCTATTTCTGTGTTTGTAGGCTGTCCTTGAACTGGCCAATGGAAAGCATGTCTTCCCACTGGTCCTGTCACTGACAGTCTGGAAGGCGGAGTAACAAAAGAATCTTTAGGTAGTTATTACTGGGCATAAAAAGTTTACCTGGGGTGAGGACTATAAAGTAGTATAGGACTATACTTGTCATTTAAGACTGAAAAAACAAACTCTTTTAAATTCAATTACAATGCACCCATACATTGTGCAACACTTGATTTTCTGGCAACGTTCCAAAAACCCCAAGTGATGAGGATTTTGCACTTGGCCTAGGTACCTCTAACTTCTCCAGACGGAGAAAGCTTTGCAGACATTACACCAGTAACATCGGTCGCATTGTAATTGGGCCAGGTGTTTTTTCTGGAACGTTGCGTCAATGATGCTGGTAAAGGTGGCCATACATATGAACGATAATAGGGGAACAACAGTATTTACCTATTATATTTAGTGTGTAGGGGCTTTTCCTGACTGATTGGAGGGCCGACTAACGACCGTAGTCGGCACTCCGATTGATCAGGTATGACGGAAAATTTCCATTGGTTGGTATTGGCTCCTTTTACTTGAAGTAGAGGGAGCTGATACGATTGTGCCGTGTATGGCCACACTGTCGACTGATTCCCATACCGCATATGGGGATTGGTCGGGTCCATGTGTGCTGTTCCCACAGCATGTGTGCCGACAGATACCAATGTGACCTGTCGGCACACATGCTGAGGGATTATATGTGTATGGCCAGCTTAAGTCTAATAAGTGTATGGCTGGCATTAGACTTGAGGCTGGTTAATTATCTCCAAGGATGTGTTTAAGTTTGCTACTGTAACTATAATTACTGAGTAAAGAATTACAGAGCTGTAATTGCTGCATACATTTGCACATACCTCTAAAGACAATTCTTTGTCTTCAAAGATAAATTCCCAAGAATAGGGTTAAAGATATTACCTCTGGACACAGTGTATGTTACATGCCTATTTAGTATTCTTTTTTTCCATTGGATGTTCTTTCCAAATGTTAGATTTAACTTTAGTGTTACTAGTAATTATAGTGGCCCATTGTTTTAGCCATTGTTTAAATAAGGAGAAAAAATATCTATCATATTTGTTGGCAACTAAGCAAATTCAAAATTGTGAGTTTTCACTTGTTTAGGTGTTGTATGGTACAAAAATGTCTTATATTCTAATATTAAAAAAATACTAGAGCCCTAAATGGTTCAGACGTGAATCACCTTTCTTTGTACACACGTGCAATTGCTGTGCTGACCCGTTACGTATGGTGGTGTCCCGATTGGGCACTTTGGCTGACTATTGTTTATTGTATGGAAGCTTGGTTGGGACATATCGGATCATCAACCCTGCCCAACTGAATGGACGTTTCGCCTGACCAAGTGCCCTTACATTGAATGATAGTCGGCCGAATTACATAATTGCACCATTATGAGTCACGGTTTGGGCCTGCAATAATGCACGTGTGTACGGACCTTTAGTGTCATGGTTTCAGGTGATTCTGTCATGAGTTGAAACAATGTTTTTTGTAGACAGTGTCTTTTGAAATGTAAAATGCCTTTTGGTTTACAGTGTAACCTAGGTTTGTTTTTACTTGGTTTTAGTTTGCACGTGTGGCTTTTTTAATTAACATACAGCACAAAGTTAAAGCTTTCATAGTAAATTAATGGAGTAGCTGTCAAAACATACTATCAATAATGGTTGACCGAACGTCCACTTTGTCCGACCGAGCACCCATACGCTGACTAAGCAATAATTGGCCAAAATGGCCGTTTGTCCAAGAGATGTGCCATGCATGTTTGTATGGAACTTAAACCTCCTGTTTAGCATTTCCTTGCAAAAACAAAGAAGCTTTAAATACTGTCAAGCTGTTTTATTTGATTACTTATTGATGGGTGAAAAATATTTTATGGGGGGAGTTTCAAATGCTACTGTGAGAAAACAGTCAGTGTTTCATTTAAATGGGCCTATGAAAGTCACGAAAATAAACAATATGTATAGATTTTAAGAGAATTTTTCCGATGCAATATCTTTTTTGGTGATTTACACAACTAAACAAGTTTGTGGAATATAATTCCCAGAATCCATAGTTTCAGTTGTATGTAAGAATAGACAAATTATTTTTAACATTAGGAGCAAGTCGGGCAAATCTACCTTCTTATAGGTGGCAAGTTCCATAGACATCAATAGGAATCCTTTTCATGCAATCCAAAAAATTATTATCTTCAAAATATAATTTACAGGGAGGTGGGATTGACTATTTTTACATACTTGTGTGTAGCAGATGTCCATTTAATCTGTGCATGAATGCCTATTGTGAAGATAGAAGTCTGTTGGGCTGTCCGAAGCAGACTTTACCTTCCTCTTCACTCCACATATGCATAGTGCCCAGGGTGAAGACTAAAACCCATGGGTTTTTCTTAGATAACCTGTGTTACTTATCTTAACCTTACTTTGCTGTTCTGGTCCTGACAAGGCCAGTGAGAAGCAGAATGTGCCTACCAATTAGCCCCATTGTGAACCTGGAAAAGAGACCGGAGCAGGGAAGGAAAGTTTAGGTAAGTAATGCAGGCTATCTGCTGTTTCTACTGTTCCCAGTATAAATTTCTAAGTATTTATTCTGTGTAGGGCACATAGACAACTGATCCCAGCAGCCTGTAAATTAGGGATGCCCAATCTAAGCTAGTATAAGGGTTGCAATAGAGGCACTTTGGTAAGGGACTGCTTGGCTCATATAGCTCCTCCCCAATTCTGCAAACCCACCTTTTCCCACAAAATGTCCTGCAGGCTGCCAACTAGCACACACATGACCTGTAGGCTGTTTGTTGGCCACCACTGCTAGAAATGGAGCAGTTGTGTTAGATTACCAACAGATTCCAAGTAGCATTAAGGCCATGCATGGCTAGCAATAGTAAGAAGGAATAGTGATTTCATTTGCTATGAAACATTTATATAATGAAGTAAGTTTCATCTCATCTATAGTTTAAACAGTTAAACACCAATAGCACTGATGCTTTTGGAATTTTAGTTCTAAAATTTCAAATATTTTTCTCTGACTCTTACTTTAGAATATTAGTTTTTATCAGAAGTCAAATGAAAAAAAATAAATACGCAAAAAAAACTGTGATTTACCTCTTACAAGCTTCTGAAATACAAAGAGAAGGATGTGACAATAATGTTATTGTGAGTTAATGCACACTAACGTAAAACACTGGCTTTAACACCCGGTTAGGCGTATTCCACACTTGTAACTCTCCTCGTTGGGTCTCATCTTCCTTCTGCCCCCGGTCCCAGCAGCAATTTAAAGGGGAACTGTGGTCTCTGAACAAGTTGAGTTTACATGTAAGGCCAGTTTCCTACCTTTAAAACGAGCCATCAACCACCTCTCTATGTGCTCCACAGCCCAAGAAATAAAGAAATTACTGACCAGAAAGTTAATGGGTGGGAGGCTGACATGTGACATTCCTAAGGCTGCTCCTCCACCTCGCCGCCAGGGGAGCACAGCCTCGGACTTCAGTGTGTGAGGGAGACAGGAAGTCCCTCCCCCTCCCTGCTGTGTGAAGGACCTGCAGCTGCAGAGAATGTTAGGGAATCTACAGCCCTTCTCTCTCACTATGTGAAAACAGCCTTTTCAGGCAGAGTTCTCACTCTGCCTGAAAAGGCTGTTTTGACACAGTTTTCTGTGGGGGGGGGCTGAGTGGCCCACAGCACCCGCGAGTGGGCGGGGACACGTCACCCATGAGTGAGCGGAGCTAAGACACCTGCGAGTGGGCGGGGCTAAATCACCTGCAAGTGGGCAGGGCCACATGGGACTGCAAGGGAAGGGGCCAAGGGGGGCCTATAAATGGATGGGCCATAGGGTCCATGAGTGGGAGGGGACGGGGGGGCTTGCAAGAGGAGGGGGGCTGCAAGGGGAGGAGAAGACACAGGGCAGATTGACTGTCATCCACTGACATGGTTTCAGAGCAGGAAGAAGGAAGTCCAGGGGACCTGGAGATGATGCTGCCATATCACACACAAAAATGTAAATATCTTCAAAATGATGCAAAATAAATGACAATAAATTGCAAAAATTCTCAGGAGAGCAATTCCTATCAATTTACGTAAAGTCATTTTTGGACCACAGTTCCCCTTTAAACAATCAAACCAAATAGAGTTTGATTTCTTATAACACTAACCATTTTCCAGTTGCTGTGTGACCTGTCAACTAGTTTTACTTTTTACAATTCAGAGGAATGACACATTGTAACAATCACTTTTTTGTTTTAAAAGGCAGTCAGTGATTGTTATAATTTGCCATTTCGCTGATCTGTGAAAACTTGAAATTTGAATATGGCTAATTATTGTGAACAATCTCCCATGAACAGAGAATTTAACTAAATGTATTTCCTGAACCATATCATGCAGAGAGGACATGGTCTTATTTTAATTATCTTTTCAGTCTCTATCATTGGGATTAATGTTGTTTTTAGAGTAAAGAATTGTGAGATTTACAGGGAGATTCAATAAAAGTTCTTAACGTTTAAAATGGTGCTAATTTTGCCCCAACCAATCAGATCTAATTTAACTTTTTGAAAGCTAACATCTGATTGGTTGGGGCAAAATTAGCACCATTTTAAACGATAAGAACTTTTATTGAATAACCCTGCTTATCTTTTAAAATGGTGCTAATTTTGCTTCAACCAATCAGAACTTTTAAGAACTTTTATTGAATAACCCTGTTATAGTCTTACTATTCATTAGTGTTTATAGATAGATATCTTATTGGTAGAAACAAGTCTCCAGTCATTTTAGATCTTCTGGAATTCTTATCTTGCTTTGAAAGGTTCCAGAACTAAATATATGATATATATGATGTATATGACTTAAGTTTACTTTGAAAATGAAAAGCTCTCCTTTGCATTTAAATTCTGTTGATGCTGCTCCTTCCCTAGATCCTTGGGATATATTTTACTAAAGTTTTTATTATTGAAGTAACTGGATAACCTTCATCCTTCATGCATAAAATTCTGTTCACAGTCTTGATGTGTGAGTAGGTAAAGGGACAGAAAAGCTAACTTAACTTGCCTTATATGCTGCCAACCTCAGTGATCTCTAAACAAGAACTAAATGGAAAAAAAGTTTAAAACTTACTCTAGAATGACATCTATTTACACAGTGACAGTCTTTGTATTTTTCTGCCATTTAGAATCTATTTATTTTATTCCACTTAGTTCATTATCAAAGAATGTCTTTATTGTAATACCTAAGTAGGTAGTGGTTGTAAATTCTCTGCACGTTGTAACTTCCCAGGTTTAGGACAGTCCACAGGAATGCTGCTACTCTCAAGCAATGTCATTATTCTCTGCTTACATAGAGACCATTAAATAAACCATTTAACAAGAACTGCAGATAAGGGCTTAAAGATCTTTTGCTTTGTAGATGGATTTTGGTGACAGATACATTTCCGTCACTACAAAAACATCCATTCTCTTTGATTCATAGGCAGATCTGTTGCAAAACAACCCTCTGAACTATCATGGTAACTGTGAAAGTCCTCATGTTTTCATAGTCAAGGTTGTTAGTCTTCATAGCTTATTCCTCACATACTGTTTACACACCAGTCCTCTTGTTAACTTGTACTACTGTCCATTGCCAGGGAGTGGAACCATGACTCTCACTAGTAAGAGGCTGATAAAGCCTGTGCAGTGTTTTATCTGAGAAGAAATATTATTTGAGCAAACTAAGTTGAGATCAAATGTAGTTTGTTTAATGTTTAATCTCCAGGTTCATCTTTTTACCAAACAAAACCCATTTTTTCTTACATAACATTGGCTTTAAGTCAAAATTCAGTATTTTGTTGAAATTTGTGAGGCCTTATAAAAGAGCTTTACGCTAGTTCAACATTATCAGGGTTATTCAATAAAAGTTCTTATCGTTTAAAATGATGCTAATTTTGCCCCAACCAATCAGATGTTAGCTTTCAAATGTTAAATAAGTTGTGATTGGTTGGGGCAAAATTAGCACCATTTTAAACGATAAGAACTTTTATTGAATCTCCCTGTATGGATCTAAACCAGATCTGTTATTTGTAACGTAGCTAAATGAATGGAATGTTATTCTGCCTTCCTCCATATCTGCTGTACCCAGGGTGAGGACCCAAAACATACTGTATATCCTCACCTCTGGGAGTACAGCAGATAGGGAGAAAACTTAGGGCTGGTACACATATTAAGATTGTTTATCCTGGCCGACTGTTTGCCACTATGTAAGGCACTGGTGTGCTATAAATGTTTATTTAGAGCATTTCAGTGATATATCATTCATTTAGACATTTCAGGGGACGGGGGATGTTTCAGTTGTGTCTGCTTGTTTCTTATTTAGATATTACCGTATATACTCGAGTATAAGCCGACTCGAGTATAAGCCGAGGCACCCATTTTTGCCTCAAAAATTAGAAATGATGATTGACCCGAGTATAAGCCGAGGGTATACAGTAACCCTAATACCCTAATACCTAATACCTTTCCACTGTAGATGTTTGTATTTTGGCAAATAAAATCATAAAAGCAAATCAATTATTCCTAATTGTGTGGGTCAACCTCCACATTTATATAGATATTTTTGTAATGACCCAATGCAGTTTTTTTCACGAATATTCCCTATGGTAGCTAAGTATTTACCACTAATGACTTACAACACTGGGTTCTAATTCATCATAGGCTACATCTGCTTCAGCTTGTTTGTTTTTTTTTTTCTTTCCACATCATGTTTTTGGGTTGGCCAAACATGCTCAGATCTCACTCAGTGAGAAAATCACCCAGTGGCAGTACAGTAACAACTTCATTAGGTGTTTTTTTAGTTGTCAGTTTTCAGAAAGGTAATTTACAGTTCCCTAACAGGTAGATGAAAAGTGTGGCATGTAAGAAACATAGAGATACCCAAAAAAGGTCAATAGTCCATAGCCAATTAGAGAGCTGCATCTGTGTCCTCTGTTTTTACGTTCTTGCTGTGTCAACACTTTATTACTAGCATATTACATTTCTGCTTAGAAATCACTGTCCTACTAAACACTCTAATGTTTGTACCATAAGCTCACAGATACTCACTAATTACAAAATAGTTTGTCTGTGTGCATGTTTTGGGTTTCTTTGGAAAGTATAAACAGATTGATCCTTGGCTGGAATCGAACCAAAGATCTATGCACTGTAATGCTAACTAATATGTCACTGTATTAAAATACCTACTAGTGTATGTTTCTATATCAAAATTGTCATTCTGCTAAATAGTAGTTTGAAAAATGACCTAATTTGCTCCTAAGATATTTAAAGCTATTAAAGAGCTTTGTAAACCCCCAAAGGGATACACAACTTTAATGGCAGCTATTAGGTGGCATTAAATGGTCACGCTAAAAGCGCAAATACGATATTGAATACCTTGCAAAGGCTA
Source organism: Hymenochirus boettgeri (assembly GCA_019447015.1). Taxonomy (NCBI): domain Eukaryota; kingdom Metazoa; phylum Chordata; class Amphibia; order Anura; family Pipidae; genus Hymenochirus; species Hymenochirus boettgeri. The sequence continues at coordinate 200,155,132 of CM033470.1, read as the reverse complement.
CAAGTGAGGGGTCAATCTAGTGCTAATCGGTACTGAATAGATTAACTTGAGTTTAAATTTTACCGCTGCAACCCGTGGCAACTGGAGTCTTTTGTTTCTTGTTGTCTTGGCGCCTGTCTCCTTTCCCGGTGCCAAGTAGTGACATCAGGTGGGAGATGCGGAACATGCAGCAGCCGGGTTTCCCTCTGAGGTGAGCGGCCGGATTTCACACTGAAGTACCTTACCTGGATTGAAGACTGCCCAGGTAAGGTACCGTAACAATAAACTGGGGGGGGAGGGGCTCAGTTGTTTGACTGCAGATGTTTGAAAACTACAACTCCCAGCAACAAAAGCAAAAAGATTGCCTTCTGATTCTGTATTAATTTGAGCCTTTAGTTGCCCTTTAAATGGACAGCAGAATTCACATAAAGTAGTCCCATACAGTAATAGCCATACTGGATTTGGCTATTACTATATGTGACTACTGTAAGGGCAATTAAAGCCTCAGAACAATACAGAATTAGAAGGCAGTAGTGGTCACAATTTCAACCCTCGGCTTATACTCAGGTCAATCAGGTTCTCCTAATTTTTAATGAAAAAATAGGTACTTCAGTTTATACTCTGGCCAGCTTATACTCGAGTATATAGGTACTTTCAGATAGGTGCACTATTGAGAAATGTATTGTGCATCAGGTTCACTTCATTATCCCCCTTCTGTAGCTCTGTGCTATGTTGTATTAAGGGGGTAATATAAAAAGGTATGCAGATGGAAAGAAATATGGGTAGATTTAATTAATATCTAAGTGACTGTGGCAGAATAAAAGTAATCTAAACACTTACATATTGTAAGATTAATTGGTTATCTCTGGTGGTGCAGTCTCTGTACCTTGGGTCACAGCAAAGCAGCAGGCTCCACCTATGTGTAAAGCTAAAAGGGGCAGGGGCTAGCAAAGCAAATATCGCATTTCTTCCCAATAGATTACTTCTTTTTTACATTTGTTAGCTCATGTACGGAGCTCATTGGTAAACCCAAATGTAATAAGGCTGCAACTTCTTCCTATTACCTGGGCAATCAGCTGGTAGGGTTTTCAAGACCAACTGATTCTAATGGTTACAAAATACTCAGTCAACACTGCACACTGCATTTTTGAAAGCCTGACGAATTGTCACGTGTAGATTGAAGTGAACAGAGGGGATATTCAGGCTAGTTCTCTAATATACTTATGAAAACAGTATCTTACAAATGAACAAGTTAATATGACTCAACCTTGGTCACAGAATGGGTGTGGATCACATACACACAGTTTGCCAAACAGTGACCATTTTCTATGTTTATAATACAAACAGTGATTGTAATGTTTATTGCTTTCCACAATATATACAAGTCTGAACCACCCGAAAGGTAAAATGTGCTTACAGGTGCTTTGGAAAATTCTATGCAAACTCTAAATTACTTAAAGCATTCTAAGTAGACATTCTTTAACATTTCTATTGATTTCCATCTCTAAAGGTGTGTACACACCACCCAATAATTCAGCCCGACAGGCCGACATTTCAGTGTATTGGTCCATCGGGCTGAAATATTGGATGGGTGGCTGCGCATGGGTAATCATGTGGTCCTCTATGGACTGTCGGTGGTGGTTATTTCGTCCTGTCCGATCAGTCGGAAGTGCCAAACGGTCGGGAAAAAACATCTAAAAGTGTGTACCCAGCCTAATATATAAATATAAATATAACAAAAAAGGGGCTGATGCAATAAAAGGTAAAAAAAAAAAAAAGTTTACCCATGCTTTTAATCTACAGCAATCAATCATATATTATTTAACTGCAGTAGCCCAATGGCGTACACTACATTTATTCCAGGCTAGAGGCTACTAATCTGTTAATCTGCCTCCTTAATGACTAATCCCATCCCACAGGTTGAAGTCACAGAATCAATCATTTTATCCCCAATATTACCTTAAGTTGTTATTGTAGTTTCTATTGTAAAATGATGTAATATAATTATGAGGATGGTAGCAATTGCAGTAGTGTAAGGCACCTGAACAACTGATGGTGGATGGTGATACATAGGTATAGATGTGTATGGAGTTCCATAACTTCAGGGGAGGACTGGCCCAGTAGGCTTAGGGGCAAATGCCCCCCGGGTGGTCTCCAATGAAAAATGTGGGTCGACACAGAAGCTATTAGTAAGTCACTTGCTTGAAAGGCACAGCTCACACCTCTAGCTCTAACATGTGCAAGAATCAGGAAACTCATCCTCCTTCAGATCGTTTACTAGTCAGCTCTCAAGTTCATTAGCAGTGTTAATTAGCCCTCCAGTTTAGTGTCCAGTGTCATCAGCCCTCCACTTCATTAGCCAGTGTTTTCAGAGCTCCAGTTCATTAGATAGTGTTGTCAACCATCAAGATAATTAGCCAGTGTTGTCAGTCCTTCAGATCGTTAGCCATTGTCTTGAGCCCTCCAGTTCATAGACCAGTATTGTCAGACCTCCAGTTCATTAAATGGTGCTAGTCAACCCTTTAGCTCATTAGTAATGTTGCCAGCCCCCCATTTCATTATCCCGTGTTAGTCAGCCCCCCGTTTATTATTATTCATTGTTTGCGAACCCTCCAGTTCATTAGCGGTGTTAGTCAGCCCTCCAGTTCATTAGGAACAAAGGAAACTTTGGGCAAGTATAACTTGACTTAGACAATGTACCCAGGGGTGAGGACTTAGCGATTTAGGTCCTCACCCCAGGTACTTGTAATGGGAAGATAATTGGTTGTCCTATAACCACATAATACACTTGAAAATGTTGCAGGTATTAATGTAAAATGGGAACAGTGGTCTTAAAAGTGGGCATAACCTTAACAGTGTGTGACCTTAGCAAAGTGAGCGTGGTCTACTGTGAAAGGGACGTTTGTTTGACTTTGCCCCCCAGGCCAAAAGGTCCCAATCCTCCCCTGCATAACTTGGGAAGAAGTTAAAATCATGAAGCTCCTTAGTTGATACTAGTTTTTCTTTTTTACCAGAATAAACTATTTATTCGTCAGCCACAAGCATTGTGTAATGAAATAAACTATAAATAGCGTTAAAGGGCAAGTACAGCCCTCAAATGAAAAATTATATTTGGGTACATCCCCCAATCACAAAAATGCAATTGTTAGAAAGCTTAAATATATAAGACTAACCCGAATTGCTGCACAATTTCTTGTTGCCCTTTATCTGCTTCATGGTCATGAATGTGACAGTTGACATCACAGCCAATCACTGAATGCTAATCTCCTAGCTGCCAGTCTGAGCATGCTCAAGCTCAAAACCAGCTCACTAAATCGCTGAAGAAGTCATAAACAAATATAGCTGTTAACACATATAGCACACATAGCAGGCATTAGCTAATGATTCCAGATCACAAGGAAGGATATATTAACATATGCTGAAGAGGACATGCTTTCTAAAAGATGTCATTATAAGGGTGGAGTTGTCAATTAAGTAGACAGCAGGGAAATGGGAAAAAAATGAGGGGGTCAATGGCTTAAACAAATACATTAGTATTAACTAGCAAACCCGGCACACGTACACCCCGCCACACGCATCCTCCCATGCGCACCTCCTCCAATCCCTCCCATATTGTGGGAGGTGGTTGAATGATGCGGCGCTTGTGCAAATGCGCCCGGCATCTGTGAATATTTACAGCCATAGGTTATGATATTATTAAGATACTGTTACTAATATCATTGTAATGACATCACCCACACCAATAAAAAAACTGCCCAAGTTAAGTCCCCATTTGCACATATTTTGCTTAGTATACCTGACACAAGACATTTCTGCAATTCAACTGACCCTGACTAATACCAGGGCATAATAACATACTGATAATTTATGTGTTTTTACTGTAAGTAGTAAAACTGTGTGGAAACACAAAGCTTTGAGGATTTCACAGTCACAGGGAAATGATTTCATTCACACAACAAAGACCACCGTGAAGTGGATAAATTCCTGTAAAACAAAGAAAGATACAAAGTACTTAAACTTTTTAAAGGACATGTCCATCCTTTTTTTTACTCACCCTATGTCTTTCTACTAACTTCAAAGTTTTAATTTCCTTTGTTCGTTTTTTCATGTCATTTGTAAATAGTAGATTTTATCACTTTTTCCAGTCTAAAGGTTCATACTCACGTGTGATAGCAGGTGCCGACCCGCAACGCACGTTGTGTAAAAACGTCTGTTTCGCCCAATTAACATCGCAGGTCAGCACTTGTGATCGCACGTGTGTACAAACCTTACCTTATATCATGTATCATATAGTCTCCTCCCATTAGTCTCCTCCCATTAGTCTCCTCCCACTAGATTTCAGTGAGATCATATGGTAGCTCTAATACTAGCTAGTCAGTGTATCAGTGCTTATTTGGGTAATTAACAAAAATGTGGAGCTGAATTGATCTGCTTAAGGTTTCATTCACCTTAAAGCTAGGTACATACAGTACAGATCAGTGAAAGATGACAGACAGGATCTGCAAGATCCTGTCTGACACCTTTTCAAGATCTGCATACACACAGTCCCGAGCATTCTCCCTATACACATCATAGGGAGAACGCTCTAGACTGTATGTTTCCCCTCGGCCGCGGCAGATTTCTCTATAGAGAGTCTAGTGCGGCCGATGGAAATTTTCGGTCTTTCTCGAAAGAGTGTCGGATCTGATGGTATCGGGGCTTTATCGTTACTGTGTGTACCCAGCTTTAGATTGTGAAGTTTATATTTACTTTCAGATAGGTACTAAAGATGGTCGAACTTCCTGAAGTTCGGTTAGTTTTTAACAGTAAAAGTATGATTGGAAGTATGATGCAGGCTGCATTGATTTCAATGTACCCATACATCATGTCCTAATTAACTGCTACATTGCCTTGTAATCTGTAGATTTCACAAGTGTTTAATAGAGGGGGTTATGTTGGTTGCGCAGGTGACTCAGGTTGAGGTGTGCAACAGGTGAAAATAAAATTTAAAGTTTAGGTTGTTAAAACAAGTTTAATAAAAATATACTTTTTTTAAAAGCATTTGTCAAATGTAAAAAAAGTTTAATCCCAGTAAGGGCTAGGCCCAACTAGGATATTTTGGTGTGCGCTGTGATCTCTTGACCCCAATAGAAGAGATCAGGGATGGCCCCACTATCTCCACTGCCCTGCGCTCCGCTGCCGACCCTTTCACGGCACATTCGATCCCCATTTTTGGTGCGCTGCGATAGAATAACATCAAAGGAATTGAAGCACAGGGTAGCGCAGATGAATCGTACGACATTGCATTTTTGCTGAGTCGCGCGATTCATTCGCGCTGCCTAGTGGGGCCTAGCCCTTAGTTTACAGTGGCTGGTTCACACTTTCTGCATGTTTCCATGTGTTCCTTTTATTTCACACTTTGTAGTTAAAAAGGGATTTATTGAGGTGGTTTAGCAGTAAAAACAGTAGATAGCATTAGAAATGAATGAATTTGCATGTAACAAAAACAAAGGTAGTAAAAGGGGTCACTGCAGCCAGTATCTGTGAAGCAGTGTATATTTTGAGCGGTAATAATTTAACTATGTGATCAACGTGTTTCTAGCTTCCTCAGGATCAAAAACGACATATCGATTCTGAAAATGTTTCTTAAAGCATGGTACACACCTTGCAACTTTTCTTCCTGGCCGACGCTGAACTATCAGTCAATCAGCCCGAATTGTTGCATGATGTGTACCAGCCTTAAGATGTCAGTCTGCAGAAAGGGAATTTACAATTCCATAACAGGTAGATGAAAATGCGTGGCATGTAAGAAACAAAGAGATACCCTAGAAAGGTCAATATCACATACAATTCAAACACAATTACGATTGCTGCCATGACCAGCAATGCCTGTCTGCCTGACGATCAGCCATTATGGTGACAATTGGTCGTCTATAGACTATAGACATTGATTCCGGAGATATTGATGATCATAGTATTGTATAAATGTTTTTAGTATTTTATTGCTTTGCATTGTTTAGTAAAGTATTGATACCTTTTATATTATCTAGCAGAAATCTAGACTGGAATAGAGATTTTAGTCACAGTAGCTCTATTGAGGAATAAAGCTGGGTACACAAAATAACGATAAAGCCCCGATACCTTCGGATCCGATGGTATCGGGGCTTTATCGTTATGTGTGTACGCTCGTTTCCCAAAGGAGCGCGTGGCCGCCAAACGATCGGGTCCCTATAGAGGAGTCTAGCACGGCCGATGGAAACACACAGTCCCGAGCGTTCTCCTTATGAAGTTCATAGGGAGAACGCTCGGGACTGTGTGTATGCAGATCTTTGAAAGATGGCAGACAGGATCTTGCAGATCCTGTCTGTCATCTTTCAGAAATCTGGACTGTGTGTACCTAGCTTAAAGCTGGGTACACATGGTACTGATAAAAGGCCAATCTCCCAACCGAATGAATACACAAGCGTGATTCTTGCCTGATGTGGTAGTGAACAATGTGACCACACGATTTTGCAGATTAATCAATTAGGAACAATCAGCTATATCAGTCACAAGGAAATCTTCTCCACAAACTGCCACCTCCTGCCTTAAATCAATATCTCTTGCTGCTCCCTACCTTTGGAACTCTCTCCTTCTCTTGCTTCGCCAGGTGACATCCATTAATACTTTCAAATATAGACTGTTATCCTACCTTTCTAAGCACCGGCACAACAAATTATTGTTAGCCTCAAGTACTTTGTACCCATCTCCCCACTTGTATCTGTATGTTGTCCTACCCACTTAGATTGTAAGCTCTTCGGGGCAGGGATCTCATTCCTAATGCGTCAGGGCATGCTGCCCATAATTTATATATATATATGTGTGTTCTTAACCTATGTAGGAAATTGTATTTAATTTTTATTTATCTGTATAATTCCTTGCAATTATCCACTATACAAATCACAGCTGATCTCAAGGCAAATCCAACCAAAATAAAAAAAAATCAACCCATGTGTACCAACCTTTTGTTTCTTAAGATAATGATTTCTTTGTACGTCTGTTGTTCATTATTCTGTTGTAGGTGTATAAGGAACGCATTATATAGCGTGTTTCGGAACGCATTTTACGATCTGTTCACGCTAGTTGGATTGCATGCCCGTGGTAGCCTATTTGAGTGGCTCCACTACATGTGCTGCGCTTCTGTGCTCTATGTGGTCACCATTTTGGGTGCATAACGCATGCGCTCTGATAGTGTATTATTACCAAAAGCCCACGCAAGCAGGCGCAATAGCAAGACATTGCAATTGTGCGTGCTTCCAAGGGCTACTAGTGGGGCCCATGCCTTAGAAAATGTACTTGGAACTTGTCTTTTAATTTCAAATGAAGTTCATTCTAATGGTATTTTGTTTATCTGGGTCTGCCATCAAGTTTCTCCTAGCAGCTTGTTGTTCATAGGACACTTTCTTGTTTCCTCCAAAAGCTGGTTCTGCGAACTTTTCACTTTTTCTTGTGCCAAATACAACAAAAACAAAATAAAAAGAAGATGAAAGGCTTTGGAAGCCAATTTGACAGACTAAAGATAAATTTAACATTGTTCCCAAGTCTGATTTCATTCTTTATCTGAAACCTTCAGCAATGCCGTCTCTCAAAATGACAAGAGATATTTTCTTTTTCTTCTTTTGAACCTTAAGCATATGTAGTTATATTACTTACCAGGCTTCCGTCTTGCTGTGTACAAATACAGCAAAAATCATAGAACTGGAGTTCTCTATTTGTTCATCTTCCCATACGGTCTATAATTATATGGAAGGTAGAAACTGCAATTCGTATCTTCTATTTTAATTTCTTTCAAAAGTTTTTGACTACCAAATTACCCTTTCTTCGCGGCTCTGTCTCCGATGCTCATTCGCACCAGACACATCCAGCCTCTGCTCAACTTTTATGTACAGGGATGTTGGTGACAGTTGCAAACTAAGGGAAATTTGACAGGTGAGATTTTTTTTAAATAAACCAAAGAGAATGAAAGAATTGCAGCTCCTACATTCTACATAATTATGGAGCCAATGGCTGCACACCCGCAGTTCTTCATTATTCCTGGCAAAATGTACAATGCCAAATTTAGCAGTTTTCATTTCAGTTAGCTGCTTCTGGAGACATCTAGGGAAAGATGCAATATACCAGGCTATTCCTTACATGAGTTTAAAACCCACACCACTTGATGTACTAGGTATCTACAGTAGACAGTAATTACTAAGCTTACAGTGAGGAGTAATTGATTGGTTGGGGCAAAATTAGCACCATTTTTAATGATAAGTAGGCTCATTTACTGAGAATTGCTACCGCATCGCTCCTCTCAGCTTTTAACGCCGCGCTAACTGATTTACGTTCAGTAAACGTAAAGTCTCGCTTTGCGCCGGCTGCGCAGCCATCGCAAACCAATTTACCAGAGGCTGCGCGGCTGTTGCGTGTAAGTATTTAACGCCAGCTAATAGCTAATAGCTGGCGCTATTTACTTACGTGCAGGTGAGATTCACCCAGCATTGCACAGCCTCTGGTAAATCCAGAACGGGAGTTTGCACCTCTGGGTGAATCTCTCCGAAGTACTTTTATTACATCATCCTGCAAGTGCAAGAAAATAAGGCAAAAAGTTATCGTAAGGTATAAATGTTATGGTAGTTGTATGGCAGTAGTATGGCAGTAAAGTATAAATGTCATGGCAGTAGTATGGCAGTAAAGTATAAATGTCATGGCAGTAGTATGGCAGTAAAGTATAAATGTCATGGCAGTAGTATGGCAGTAAGGTATAAATGTCATGGCAGTAGTATGGCAGTAAGGTATAAATGTCGTGGCAGTAGTATGGCAGTAAGGTATAAATGTCGTGGCAGTAGTATGGCAGTAAGGTATAAATGTCATGGCAGTAGTATGGCAGTAAGGTGTAAATGTCATGGCAGTAGTATAGCAGTAAGGTATAAATGTCATGGCAGTAGTATGGCAGTAAGGTACAAATGTCATGGCAGTAGTATGGCAGTAAGGTATAAATGTCATGGCAGTAGTATAGCAGTAAGGTATAAATGTCATGGCAGTAGTATGGCAGTAAGGTATAAATGTCATGGCAGTAGTATGGCAGTAAGGTACAAATGTCATGGCAGTAAGGTATAAATGTATGGCAGAAATAGTAGCGAATAACATCCTAGTATAGTTTTGTATATAGGTACTTTTGGCTTTCTGCCCTTTGTGATGACAAGCATACATTTATGCAATGTTTTTCCAAGAAAAGCTGTGATTTCAGAACACACCATGGATGCCTGAGGTGGTGTTATCCTTAAGTTCAAAATGTGTGGGCTTTTTTGCTGGAATAGCTTTAACAGTTACTGGAAAATGCTAATGGCTAAATTTTATAAGATAATCGAAGACTGGTGGCTTTTTTTCATTGTTAACAACTGCATTCTACAGTAAGTTATAACTGAAAGCATTAGTGTTAGTGACTGTATACTGTTACCATCAGCATTAGGGCTATGTTTCTGCCTTTCGTTAGTGAAGACTACACACACACTGATTTTTCTACAGGAAAGCCTCCTATTACCCAGACATCCCCATAGCGATTATGTTCTGTGTTGTGTGATTATAGTATACACGCAATTTTAAAAAGCAATAGATGGTTATTAAATTGCACAGCAGTGTGTATTGTTTTCTTAGCTCTTTCAACAGAAAGAAGTAGACAGTGCACAGAGCAGTTCCACAGACCAGTTCACACAAAGTGAATGTACTTGTATGATTTATGTGTTTAAGGTCCTTTGCTGTCTTGGGTCAGAACGAGTTTTGTTTACAAGTTCAACAGAGATTCTGAAACTGTACATAAGGAGATGAGACTCTAGAGGCTGCTAGATCAGGTAATAAACTGGTTGTCTTGGTACATGTATACTGCTGTTGGCTATGCCACTTCATTTGTCCTGTTAGCAAGCCTTAATTGATGGCTCTTTGTTTTTCATTGGTTCAACATTCCATGCAACACTATTCCTGTTACCAGTAATACAGGGCATGCTCACTCGAATTGTGCTTGTTTTCCACATGGGATGACTTTCTTTTTGTCACCTACAAGAACTGAAGATGAATAAAGCTCTCTGAAATAATTGGCACATATACATTTATAAGAGCTTAATTTGAAACACCCACAATACTACTGTACCAGATAGTTTGATCCAGTGCAAGATTGTCAAGAGAATAATGAAGGGAAAGCATGGTACATAATAAACAGAGAGATTCAATAAAAGTTCTTATTGTTAAAAATGGTGATAATTTTGCCCCAACCAATCAGATGTTAGCTTTCAAATGTTAAATAATATCTGATTGGTTGGGGCAAAAATAGCATAATTAACTTTTATTGAATCTCCCTGATAGTGTTATTGATTGGAATTGTATACAAACAGCAGGAGCCTAGTTAGCATATGCTGAATGAGTTTTGCATCCAGGACCACCAGCAAGAAGCCGCAATAGAATGCAGCAGTGACATCACAGATTCCGGTCCACTGAAATATTCTATAAATTAAAGGGGCTGGTTAGAGAGGTGAAATGGTTTTACCAAAATTACCTTTAAATAAGTAAACTATGGAGAAATACATTGAATAGAGCTGTGCTAAGACTGGGTTCACATATTTATGCTCCACCCATGAGATAAAATCTGTGGAGCTGCCTTTGGATTTTAGGCTGGGTACACACTACAGGAATTTTAGTCCCGACTGAGCGTTCGCTACGAGCAAGCTCTTGGCCAGGACAAATGACTGTCGGCAATAGTGGCTGCGGCCGACTGTTCGTTCGACTGATCATGCAGCCCCATGGAGAACCGCACGATCACCCATGATTTACCGACACGTCCGATTCGGACGAACGGCTGAAAATATCTGTTGGTGTGGGGCGGACGGGAATAAATGAACATACATTTACATAAACTGTGTCCTTAAAGGGCATGTCCACCCTTATTATAAACTTTTGCCATATCAAAGTATATCTTCCCCCAGCCCCAACTGCTATAAAATAAATTTAAGAAAGTGCCCCGATGTTTACTTACTTTCCCTCTCTCCTCCGATGCCCGGCCTTCTGCTTGCAAGACACTGCAAGCAGGGGGCGGGACCCGCAGCCAATCACGGACGCGGCTGCCGGATTCTCAGAATGCCGGTGGAGAGAGGGAAGGTAAGTAGTGTTCGGGGGTCTTTCTTAAAATTATTTTTAGCGGTTGGGGCTGGGGGAAGATATACTATGATATGGGCAAGGGGTTTTATGGTAGGGGGAGGGATCGCAAAATGGGAGGGAGAAGGAGGGGGAGGGAGGGGGAGAAGGGCTGCAGTACGCATGCCAAACTTCTCCCGGAGGCCAGACAGGAGGCAGAGTCCTATATAGTGGGCAGTTTTTGGGACTTTGGGGGGGACTACAGGAGAACCATATGGAGCTAGGATGTGAGGTAAGGATTTTATTACACTACATGGTGGGGCCATTAGTGGGGGGGATTATAGTTTTGGGGGTGGACATGCCCTTTAATTTCTCATTACTACAATGTTTGTGATCTCTTTACTATAAACTCTAGTGTGCTATGAGAGACATGTGCTTTAGTTTAATTTTAACTTTTACATTCATTATCTATCTTACAGTTTATTCAATTTCAGATTATATTCAACTTCTATTTCATACACTGTGAAGTTTATTAAAAACAGTATAAAATGCTATAAACACCTCTATAGTTTACCATAGAACAGAGGTGTTCCAGATGGCAGCTTTGTATTGCTGCTGTGGGGAAAAAAATGCTAACCACTGATCTTTACAAGTACAGTAATGGAAACTGTTGCAAGTGTCCCTACTAGTTAATTTGTAATATTTTCTTTTTATTCTGCTCAAAAGCTTTTTCCAAGATGAGTGATTATAAATCATTAGACTTGTTTATAACTTCAGGATTCTACTAATTGTTTGGATAAGTGGGCAGCTTTACATTTTTCTTACTGTAAACAGACACGATTCTTTACTTAGTAGTTTCTGAACATTGTAAACTGCTGTGTGTCAGTATTATATGTACACTACTTACAAGCAGAATGGTAGAAATCTGGGAAACTGATTTGCCTGTACAATTCAGATAGTGGGAATGTTTTTTTTGTTTTTTTTTAAATTATTGGGTTGGAATTTAAAAGATGGACAGAGTAGATGAAATGTGTCCAGAAAGTATACAGTCCTCTGCACTCTATCCAAGTGTGGGTGCTTACTTCTCAAAAAACCCTTGGTGGTTCAAGTACATCTGAAGCAAACAAGTAGAGGGTCGAACTCCAATAGTTAATAAGTTTTATTTGTGACCACACATCATATCACAACGTATAGGGGGGATGTGCCCCCTTCCTCAGGTCAGGAAAAAAATTTGGGGGGATTTTGAGCAGTTAGCACTTGGATAGAGTGCAGAGGACTGTATACTTCCTGGACACATTTTATCTACTCTGTCCAACCCAATGATTTAAAACATTCCCATTATCTGTATTGTACAGGCAGTCAGTTTCCCACAACGTTTCGGGGGGGGGGGGCACGTCCCGTCCCCCCCCGAAATGTTAAGATATGATGTGTTAAATATTATTAAATATTGGAATACGACCCTCTACTTTGTTTGCTTTTGATGAAATGTGTCACCTGACAAATCCTGTTTTGCAGGAAACTTACAATTAAAAACAAGATTTCAAGCTATTGTAATGCACTATTTTTATTTGAGAGCTTAGTGAAGTACTTTTCCCAGGCCACAGAAAATGTAATGTTTGAAGTACTGTTAAAGATTAATTCATAGTGTTAAGCTTTATATACACCATGAGATTCTTCCCCTGACCGACAGTTCGGCAATTCCCACTGGTTGGCCAGGAGGAAGGACTGTTGTCGCGGAAATAGTGGCCAGGGCCGACAAGTTGCCTTGACTAAGCCTTGGTTGCTTTGATTGGCCTTGGTTTTCCAACACATCTGATTGTGCGTTCAGCCAATTTGCGGCAAGGGAGGAAACCAGACAATAATACAGCTCGAAACACTGAAATGCTGGTCGGCCCGAGCTTCACTTTTGGTCACATGTTTGTAACAATCCAATAAATGTGATAAAATACCCTAAAATACCTGCTGTAGACTGAACTGTTTATTTTTTTGGAGAAAAAGTATTGTAGCAGCCACATGTCATGATCATAGTTGGTCCTCTGTATTATTCTTGTTGTATTCATACCAGCGAAGAGGTAGCTGGGTATTAGTCCCACACTGTAAGTTTGTTGGACAGTCATCACAGTAGTGTTTTACCCATTTGATGGTATCCTTTCTGTACTTGATGGAAGGGTCTGCAAAACCACGTCTGACTTGGTTATTTTGGCAACCATCATATTAGATATCTAGCTAAACAGTTTTAAGCTTGGCACACATGGTTCAATGTTGAACCCATATTCCTACCTGATAAATTACTGTTCAATAAGCAGATTAGTAGTCTTTTTGTTATGAATGAAAGCAGTACCACATATTTCACCACGCTATTGGTCAAAATTTACCAGCACATTTTGCATCAAAATGGGAAAAAATAAAGGTATTATGCCACATAGGAGTTACCTGACCATACGACAGCGCAAGAGCTCAATCCATAGAAAATCTCACCATACATTCACTGGTATGAGTGTGGAGGGAAGAGCAGATCATAACTGGACCTGGTCAGCTGCTACTTGCCTTCCTAGACAGCTCAGTTCAGCATGCGCAATGTGCTCTGCTTTGGGCTCTCTGCCCTACTGCATTTCTCTGGTGATCCTTACACTCAGCAACAGTAGAATATATTCTTAAAATCATGCTATGTAGCTATGTGTTTCTCCCATTATAAAATTAAAGGGACTGTCCACCCCTCTGGACAAAAATCGCTATGTTGGCCAAAAACCCCAAAACCTGGGGTTGCAGAGCCGCGGCTCTGCAATCTGCTCTTCACTTCCGGGTAAGGCAGTCAGTGTTGGCCGTGATAGTGACGTCATAGCCAATCACTGACTGCCATTCCCAGAGCAGTCTCCACTGCGGCTGCTCAGGAACAGAAAAAGAACACAGCAGCCGCAGTGGAGAGAAGGGAATCGGCAGTAGATCGCGGAGCTTGTAAGTATAAAATCTCTTGCTGGAAGCAGAATTACTGATTATAAACAAAACGAAGTCCAGGTTTTGGGGGGGTATGGACAACATAGTGATTTTTGTCCAGAGGGGTGGACAGTACCTTTAAAGGGGTAGCATTATATATACAAACAATTCTCCTTGATAATTCCATAATGATTTACTCTCATTGAATTGGTTTTCTGTAATCTGCATTGGTTGTTAAAGGGTATGTCCACCCTTCTAAAAAACTTTTTACCAAACATTCCCCCTGTCCCCCCAGCCCCAACCGCTTTCCTCCGCCGCGCTGCCAGGCCCTCTGCTTGCGAGAAAATGCAAGCAGAGGGGCGGGACCGACAGTCGCGTCTGTGATTGGCTGACGGACGCGGCTGCCGGGAGTTCAGTGTGGCAGAGGCAAGAGGGAAGGTAAGTTATGTTTTGGGCATTTTCTGATAATACTAATAGAGCGGTTGGGACTGGGGGGACAGGGGGAATGTTTGGTAAAAAGGGTTTTATTGTAGGGGGAGGGAATCCTAATCAGGAGGGAGAGGGAGGGGGAGAAGGGCTGCAGTACGCATGCCAAACTTCTCACGGAGGCCAGGTAGGAGGCAGAGTCCTATATGGACTCTGCTATCCTCCTAGTGGGCAGTTTTTGGGACTTTGGCGGGGGACTACAGGAGAACCATATGGAGCTGGGATGTGAGGTAAGGATTAAACTACACTACACAATGGGGCCAGTAGTGGGGGGGATTATAGTTTTGGGGGTGGACATGCCCTTTAATCCATAGGTTCTGAATATTCTCAGTATGATGTTCCATAGTAAGGTATACTATTATATGCAAGAGAAGCAGCTGTTACTGGGGATCCAAAAGAAACTAGAAACTGACAAACTTTTGTGACTATAGATTCTTAAGGCCCATTGATAGCGGAACATGCAATGTCTTTTGACTGTTCCACATTTGGAGATGCAGGCTGATTGCCAGGTTTTTCTAGTGAGCTTACACAGCAATAAAATATAACATCTGTGGAGGATTCTTAAAGCCACAAATATTAGATTTATGGAGTAACTAATTGAGGGGGTCCAAAAGCAACTGTTAGATTTGTGTTAATATCCCAGATTGAAGCAAAATGATAATTTGTTTCTTAGTGTGACAGGTGCTTTTAAGATAACTTGGTATACTGAAGACAAATAAGTAATGAGTAATTAAAGGACAACAATATAAAAAAAACATCACCCCCATTACATATCCACACTTCCAGCAGCTGAAATCCCTTACTCACATTTACAGCTGTGCTGCCCTCTCTTAGATATCACACAGCAAATATTAGTGCTAAAAGCCCACCTCCTAGAGGGCCCAGGGCCATGATTAACATAACACTTTTCATTGGCTGGTGGGAATGTCTGTTACAACCTCTCTCCTCCTCCTCTGTCAGTTAAACAAACTTGAAATGTCCTGTTGCTAGGATACAGCCTACATAATCAAGCTGATCAAGGATGGGTGGAGGAATGTTTTCTCGCATGCTAGTTATGAATGACAGTTAGAAGCAGACAGAATCATTACGCCCCCTTCACAGCATGGCCTATTGAAGGCTAATTGAAGGTAGAGAGAGGTTCGAAATCAGGAAAAAAATATATGGGGAGGGCTGCATACCTTTACTCTTTTTAAAGCAATTATAAAAAAAAAAAAAAAAAGCATTGAAGCAATACAGTTATCCTTTAAGATTTGCATGCCATACTGATGTAGATCCACCAGGTTGGATAATCAATGACGAATGTACAGATATTTAGTAGGCAATGTAAAAATAAACCAATATACAACTTACCTCACCCTGGTATAATTAGACAGGTTTCTGTGAGCACTGTCAGTACAATTAATGCTACCTGCAGCTAGACTGTTGTGCTATGTTATTCTCTACATAGCAGCTTTGTGTAGGGTTTGCATTACTTTATTGGCTAATTCTTTATTGTTCTCAAACAGTCCAAAAAGCATAGAAATTAGTAGGTTTGTAATGTGTGGTATGAATGCAGTCTTTAGGTCCTACATTGTTATCAAAAGGCAAAAAGGTTCGCTAATGTGTTTAATGTGTGCATAGTTATTTACATAGTTATTAAATACTTAACATTTCCACAGGGTAACATTACTGTTCTTGGCAGGTCATAGTTGGCTCATTCAGTCTCCTGTTTCAGAACAATTAGAAAAGATTACATTCCCTGCACTTGGTAGTGCCCTCTGGGTGTCTGTTAGTGCAAAGAACATGGGCTGACATTATGTACAGGGTATAATGTGGCATCCAGTTACTCTCATAAGCAGGGTCAAGCCAAAAATTTGGTTTTAATGTCTGATATAACCAGCGTCATAACCTGAGAAACCTCTATCTGATTTTGCACTTGCCTATACACGAATCAATTTAATAGTAAATTAAGAGAAACTTGAATTGCACTTTGTTTAATCATATATAGCACAGGTAACATGACGTTCAAAAGCTCTCAGTTTCATATGGACACCAGCTATTAAGTCTCATCCACCCACATACTAACATTTCTATGTAATGAGCAGAAACGATTTCCTTTTAAACGATTCCCATGGTGGTCTGAGGATGGTAAACGAGTTTTTTTTTTTTTTTAAATGTGTTTTAGAACGTTTTACAAAAAGATAACTTATTTTATATTTAATACTGTAAGGTTAATTTGTATAACAGTATCAATTATTGGAACACATGTAACAGTTTTAGTACAAATCGGAATTAACATAAATATAAGAGACAGCATGACCAATGCATACACGTACAACACTATGTATTATTATAGTCCATACCATATACACTATATGTACTATTATAGTCTGTACCATATACACAACAATGTACTATTATACTATAACTAGACATTAAGCCCGCTCCAATAACGGGCGCTAGAAGCACAGAGTGCCCCCTTAGTGTCCCAAGGCAATAGTCCTCCTCCATGTCCCAAGGCCAGAGTACCCTCTTAGTGTCCCAAGGCCAGAGTCCCCCCTCTGTCCAAGGCCAGGGGCCCCCTCTGTCCCAAATCCAGAGGCCCCCCTCTGTCCCAAATCCCCCCCCCTCTGTCCCAAATCCAGGGCTCCCCCTCTGTACCAAATCCAAGGCCCCCCCTCTGTACCAAATCCAGGGACACCCCTCTGTCCCGAATCCAGGGGCCCCTGTCCCAAGCAACCTTACCTGCAGTCTGTTTAGTTGCTGTTCTCCCTCCGTGTGTTTCCTGTGTTTCTCCCTCTAGTGGTGAGGCAATAGGAACTGCAGACACTCTCCCTCTAGTGGTGAGTCAATAGGAAATGCAGAGACTCTCCCTCTAGTGGTGAGTCAGTAGGAACTGCAGAGACTCTCCCTCTAGTGGTGAGTCAATAGGAACTGCAGAGACTCTCCCTCTAGTGGTGAGTCCATAGGAGCTGCAGTGACACACACACACGGACACAGGGACACACACTTAGGGTTTTATTATATATGATAGTACATTGTTGTGTATATGGTACAGACTATAATAATTATAGTCTTTACCATATACACAACAATGTACTATTATAGTCCATTTTAATATGCAGCGTCACTAAACAGGTTTTGTTTGTTGTAGTCTTTGTTTCTCCCATAGTTTGATCAACACATAAAACTTAAACATACAGGGCCTTGTTTACCTTACCGGTATTTAATACCGGATTTGTGCCTGGGATTTTACCTCAGCTCCATTAGCTGGCTCAGGCTGTCAGTTATTTTTTACTTATAATTTAAGTTTTTTAAGACATAAAAGTAATATTTAGAATCCGAATAGTATATCACCTTTATCATGAATTTACCTGTTAATTCATGGGTTTTTTTCCACACTTTTTTTTATATTGCTTGTATTTTAATGTAAAACATTGATTGACAGGGAAGATGTAGTTCCCTGACATATAGGAGTAAACCTATAAAAAAAACATATGGTCAAAACTTCCTTCACCTGATACAAGGAAAACTGACCCATCCTGTTACCCTTTTAACTACATTATACAGATGGGTAAAGTGAGTGCACAAGCCCTGATTGTTTTGATATGCATTTGCGTCTAAAAGTTCTTAAATGGACAGTTCAGTGGAAATTATCAATATTTGTTATATTGTTAGTTTGTGTAATGCCTTCTTAGTTATTCCACATATTCTCTCCCATTTTGAAAAATCAGTTGATTTCATACACTTTGTTGTTCCCTGCTGTTGACATTAGTGAGCTGACATTTCAGGTTCTAACGGTCCTTCTTCCCAGGATGCACCACATCCATGGAATGTTCCTAACAGTTATTTCTACTGATTGGCTGTTGGATGGGTCAAAGATGCTCAGATCTCTACTGAGCAACTGAATCAACCCAGGCGCTGGGTCAAGGGCAAGACCATAACGGTCTCTACTAGGGGTCTTGCAAACAGGAAGTCAGTATTTCGGTTCCATTTATTTATGCACAGACAAAATGCTAAATGGGCAGATTAAGGTCATTGTGATGATAAATTCTGCTCTTTTTTCTGAAAAGCATATGTGTTTGCACTGAATTTTCCCTTTAAATCCTTTAAACATGTTTATAGGTTTATTTCAAAGTTTAGATGCTTTTGACATTTTGTCCTATACACAGGACAGTCACTTATTCCCTGGGAGATGTATCGCTTTGCTTTTTTCTACACCACCTTATTTAAAGTATATATTCATATTAACAGTATAGTGTGTCTCAGGCCACCCAATTCTGGATTATGTATTTCACCTGTTCATTCATAAAGAATTTTACACAGTAAAATATTTATTGGTATGGCGAGGTACTAAAAGAAGGGTATTACCATGTGAAAATATAGGTAAATACATACTGTATATGAAGTGCAGAATATATTCAGTAACACCAAAAGGCATGTCCAGCCACATAACCAGACATAGGTTTAACTCCCCCCCCCCCATTTTCATTATACTAACCTTCCTCAAAGATGCCTCTGGAAATAATTACATGACCTGATCCCTTGGCCGCTGGGTACCATGTCCTACTGCTGTAGCAAGCTGGTTTTGAAAGCTCACAGCAGCAGTGAGCCCTTCCAGATTGTGGCTGTCAGTTATTGGTTGTGACATCACTGTCTCGGCTTAGACTGACGGCTGCAAATTGGAAGCAGAGCAGTGAGGAGGACCTTTGAGGTGAGGGGCCGGTAAGTATTTCTAGAAGCATCTTTGGGGAGGGTAAGTATAACGAAAGTGGGGTTTGGGGGGATGTTCAATCTTTAGTCACATTTTGGTTTTCTGGCTGGACATGCCCTTTAACATAGAGGGGGTTGGGGTGTTTCCTAATTAAACATTGTGCTACTTGTTGCCTTAACTACTCATATCTTATTGTCTGTATTTATGCAAAATTGTCTAAAATTTCATATTGATTTGAGATCCCTTTATAATCTCGGAGGGGCGGAGAATCAAGTTGTCATCAAAGCAGGAAAGGTAGGCTCTGGAGGGGCATAGAAAAAAAATGCCAAAAGTTTTCTTAAAGCTGCAACTTCCAACTAAACTTAACTTTTTTACAGCATATTTATCCTTTTATCTTAAAGGATGTCCGTGAGTCCTCTGATATGACCTGTTAGTGAACAATGCACCAGAGAGTTTATTGTATGGCCCATTTATATATTTGTATAAAGTGATCAAATCCCCACGCAAAAGTCTCTTTTCCAATGTAAGCCCTTTTTTCTGTTAAACACCATAGAGTTAACCTCCTTTGATCCACCCAGGTGTTTGCTTCTCCCCCAGTGTTCTTTTCTCTCTGTTTTAATAGGTGCCTACTTGGGAAGTTTTGTTGTTTTCAAAATAAATGATTCAGTACAGTAATTATCATGACTAAAAACTCTCAAAGTGTGTGGCTGGATCCCTAAGGGTCTTTTTTTAGTCGCTGTCTTATGTATGAACTCAGCAGGACATGAAAATAGAAAAAGAATCACAGTTTCAGGTCAGGGATTTTTTAAGTAATAAGTTACGGTATGTCTTGGTAGTCTGTGTTCTGATGCCTTCGAGGAAGGTTTAGGATTAGGAATGTTGATGTCACTATGAGATAATGCATAAGTCAGAAATAGGATACTAATGTATCACAGCATCTGTGTTGAGTTTGAACCCAATCCAAAGCGTTGCCATTCTAATCTTTATTACATCAGTACAAATATTATTTCATGGGTCATTTTTTTAATGGTTTATTCAATCTTATCAAAGCGGCCAAAAATCAGTTTTTCTCCACTTTGCCAATCAGTCCATTTTATATTAGTAAATTGACCAAAAGAGGATCAGACAAGCCTTTTATGGGTTTTTGGCGGAGTGGTAGGGCTCAAGATTTGTTTGATTAGCATTTCTAAACTAAATACGGATGATACTTGGGCATTTAAATGGCCATATGTAGTTCCAATAATGTTAATTTTACTCTATAGACCTTGGTACATATGTACAAAGGGAACAAATATAATACCCTTTCTCGTCCTGTTCAAATGTAGATAATAATAAGAGAAGGGACACAATATACAATAGATCTAAATTAGGTTAAAGATTTTTCAAGTTATGAGCTAGCAGGTTGAGCTCAGCTAAAGCAGAATTTAAGCATTTATTTGTCCTTTTGAACATTATATGGGTAGTGATATACTGTAAATAGTGGATTATCAATATTCTCTTTTTGATTGGTTACTCTCCATTTACCAACCAATAAATCCTTGACTAAAGACACACCACAGGTGCTCTTGTTTATAGCTTTTAAAAGCCATGATCTGTCTGTGAAAACAAACAAGAAAAGAAAAGTAAGAAAAATATTTGCACTACTATTCACAACATTCCATACTCTTTACTGCCAACAATTAAAACATTTGTTTTTATATTAATTTGATAACAGGAGTTTATATAAGCTTTCATTCATTAGCATTGAAAAATCTTTTTATATGGGCAATACATTTACATGTAGTAAATGTGTCACACAATACAAAGGAATTAAAAAAAAAATCCTTAAATCGTAATACTAGTTCATTTAAATTATGACTTGTTTTTCAGTGTGTAAATGTTGAGAAAATCATAGTTACAATGTGCTTCAAATAAGAAAAAATGCTTAGACATGTGTCTGTAAGGTTGGTTTCACTATCTGTTAATTACAGAGAACAATGAAGGTTTCCTTCCCAGACTTGTAACTTGTGCCTGTATTAGTGGCTGCCCTCCCTTTCCTGTCTGCTCTAGACAGCTTATGCTGTTTGAAACCCCAGTTATCAGTCTTAGTGCTGCTCTGGAATCCTCTGCTTTGCTCTTTATTCAAAAGGACACCAGTAATACAGTCTGACAGGGAAAAATAACATATGCTAAACCATATGTCCACAGCAGACTTTGGTAGCCCTGTGTGGATGTCTGAAATTTACAACACATATTTTCCACTGATAAATGCTTCGCTATTTTGTGAAATTGGTGGAGCCAATGTTACAGAGGAAAATCACTGGTATTTTGTCATATAAAAAGCTTTTTTTTATGGTTGTCCCTAATGCATTTATCATTTATAGGAATATAGTGTGCAAATATCTAAATCCTATTTAAAGGATTATTTTACAATAACCACACATTTTCCAATTAATCTAATTAATGTAAAAGCTTATCTTTTGTAACTTAAAGCAAATATTGAATTCCCACATCTTTAGGCTGTTCCCATAACGCCTGTAAATCATATGACTTCTGTATGTCATCAGACCATGTATGCTGACTAAATGACCCCTCGCAAACTAGATTGTATCATGGAAATTGGTCATTTGGTTGATATGGCAAGTGTAAAAGTTTATATATATAATTTATCATTATCTATGTCTAGGGCCAATCTGGCCCTAAATAATCATAGTATTGTTGTGTTAGGGGATGATGTCTAAATGTGCAAGTAAGCCCATTCGCTAGAAGCTTTGGCCTTTGCATGCATATTCACCAGAAAAAAGCATAGAAAAGTCTATGAAGAATTTGCAACAAACATTGAAATGTATTTTATGGAGTGCTAAAATATAAAAACATCAACTTAAGAGAATCCAGCACCCTGGTTTACCGCATGATGAAAAGTTACAGATCTCCCCACTTACGGGCAATTTAAGGAAAATGCAGTGCTCCTCCACTTCTATTTTGTTAACATCCTCTGCTGCCAGGAAGTTCGTTTGGCACCAGCAACTGAGAATAACATTGAATATCATTCCTGGCAGTAGAGGTTGATAGAAGTGGAGAAGGTTTTTCATTATATAAATAAAGAGGATCTAAAACTTTTTAACATAGTTTTAGGTCTTTATACATTGGGATTATCTGAAGGAAATTCTTTGTGTCTCATTTAATATGCTACACAAAATATATTTTCAGTTCCTTGTCTACAAAATTCCTGAATTTCAATTTGAATTGTACTGTACATACAAATCTGTTCAGTTAATCAAGATGAAGAAGAGTCATTTTCTGGTTTGCAGTTTGACAGTTTCTAATTCTATGAGGTAAATTGCATGGATATTACCATTTACGAGACATTGTTTTGGGCATGAGTTTCCCTTTTGATTATTGATGTTCGCGTGTGTTTTCAGGATGATTAGTAGCATGTTCTTGAGAGTGTTCATGAGCTGTCTCAGCTACACTTACGTGTTACTAGGAAAAGATCAGATAGATTCACTCTTCCTCCAACAGGCAAAACTATATATTACAGGACGAGAAATACATTAGTAGAAACAATAGCATTGAGGCAGCAGATATTTATATAGCCAACTTATGTTAACATTCAACTTGCTGAAAAATAGAATTTAAAGGAAGAGAATAGAGAAAAATTCCTTGAAAGAGAAAAATGACACTGCTGAATGTTTATTAATACCCTGATGATTGAAATGCTATCTGGGTGAGTCAAAAGCCAACTGTAACAGTGCGTATGTCTGCCATTGATGCATGGATTGTGAACAGATTATTTTTTCTTTTGTTTGGTAACATCAGTTCAGTGCTTAGCGACCAGATAAATATTTTTGCTTTGAATTTTGAACATTACTCTGTATTGGTCTCTTCTAGTGTTTGTTATATCCTAAAATCCTAAAGTCCTAAAGGCAAAAACATTCTATAATCATGTTTACACTTTTATAATCAACCATATTACTATTTAGTAGGGTTTAGTGCTGACAAGCTCACATTCTAATGTGAGAATTGTATTAAATAAAACTAGCTATGCAGGTACTGACAGCCGCAGCTAAATATCTGCTCAAGATATGTAGTGCACGGTGGTACATGGATAGCTCCTTTGTGCAGTTGGTCAATCTGTATATGGCTAGTGTTAGAATAAAATGAAATCCCTAAAAATGCATTTTTTAAATTTACATTTCAAGTGTAATATAGTTTTATTAATGCTTTTTTTTTTTTTGTACATCCCTATTTAGATCCCCTGACTTGCTCACATATTAATGTAAACATTATACAGCAATAATATTTCCGGTCAATCGAGCCAATATATCGGCAGACATTTTCATGTGATTGCATGGTTTTAAATGGGTCACACGATCAGTAAAGCTAAAATTTCAACAGCACTGCTTTATTTTAATTAGACAGACTACTGATCGAGTTTGCCGATATTTAAAGGAAACCTTTACCACAAATATATGGAGGTGAGACTCTAAGCTCCATGCCACTCCCCTAAAACCAGCATGGTGACATAAAAACATTAAAATCCCCAAAGAAAGTGTTAAAGGGGCAGATTAAAATGATTCCATCTTCACCTTTCTCTCACACTCAGATTCTAGTATGTTTTCCCTGATCAGCAGAATAACCTGGTGTTACAACAATAGAGGTCATTTGTGGGCAAACTCAGCATATATGCAGAATGAGTAAACAAGTATGAATGTAGCTGCTAAAAATGTAAATATATTCTAATATACTCTTGTATTTCCTATAATATACAAATTTCAATTTGCGTTACACAGATGATATAGTAGCCAAATTATTACTGGTAAAACAATTCTTTAAAGCATATAAGACCATATAAGACCTGTGCAAGTCTGATTTTCTGGACCTGCTACCCTCACTGACCTTCAGAAACAATATTTTAGGTTTCGAAAAATAACTTTTGTCAAGCAAATTTTGGCAGATGTACAGTGGTGCAGTAGGAACACCAGAGAATGCATCTAACTAGTATACAACAGGAAATACCATTTTGATTGTGTACATTATATATTTAACATGCAAGGATATAGATGAAAGCTTTCCTTTTTACTGCCCTGATATGGAACAATTGTTTTTTTTACACTTTCTGTAATGTACTTAAGCTGAAAGGCATTTCCTTTGCATTGTGTGTGAAAATGCACACTAACTATTTTTCATGTACATTCTTAGCCATTGTGTTTTCAGTCATACACATTATTTACAGTACTGCAATCTAAAAATGGGTGCTTTATGAAAATTAGATTTTTCATCTTTATAGCAAAATTCCCAAGCCAACTAGTATTTCTTTGGCATCAGTGGGTTAGTGTGCTGTTGCCTAATAATCTATTATATGCCCCTCTTGACTATTTGAAACAAAACTAGATAAACTATGTGAAATGTTTGACATTGTGCAAGGCAGAGAAATCTTGTTAATTGGATTATAGGTTGGATTGGTTTCAGACATCTCTTACCTTACACATTTTATCATAAAGAAAGCAGTATTTTGGCAGTATTTTTGTGGCTACTTTTTTAGGCTACTTTAAGATGAACAACAGGTTGCTGTTCACTGAATTTTTACTGAGCGTTTCCCCTGAAGGTCGCCAACATGTAGCGTTTATTTAGCAGCAAACATCAGCAATCATCTCAACCGCTCAATGTTACTGTCCATCTGAAAGTAGCCTTAACTAACAAACATTGACAGTATCTGTTGTAGTATCTTTAATTAAATACATTTTGTTTTATTGGTAATACACAGCACTGAAAATGCATACTATTGGTTTTTAAGTGGCCAGACAAGCAGGGATTCCTGAGGGTTCCAAATGATTGTGACTCCATCTAGCCTTTTCTGTCATTGTTGCTTTGAACAGTTTCATATAGAAATTTCTGTTGATTGGCCCCACCGATCCTGGTGAAGGGCATTCAAACACTAATCACATACAGAATCAACAAATCCCAACAAAATGTGCTCCTAAACTGTAAAAAGAAGCCATCATTCTTGACCAATATTTAAGGGCTAGTAAGGTGAACATTGGTGTTGTATATTACAATTAAATATTAATGTAAAGGGTTTATGTCAAAACTAACAGGGAGATTCAATAAAAGTTGTTATCGTTTAAAATGGTGCTAATTTTGCCCCAACCAATCAGATCTTATTTAACATTTGAAAGCTAACATCTGATTTGTTGGGGCAAAATTAGCACCATTTTAAACGATAAGAACTTTTATGGAATCTCCCTGTTAGTTCTCTATCAGGGAGATTCATTAAAGTTCTTATCGTTTAAAATGGTGCTAATTTTGCCCCAACCAATCAGATCATATTTAACATTTGTAAGCTTACATCTGATTGGTTGGGGCAAAATTAGCGCCATTTTAAACGATAAGAACTTTTATTGAATAACCCTGTATATATGTGTTGCTGTCAAATTGCAAGTCATTTGAATTAACTCTTCTTCTATAAACATTAAATGAATAACATGTTAATAATGGTGAATCTAAATGGTATTGGGAAAGTAATGTGTGCATACATAATAACAAGATTTTAAATATTTCTTTATATTTATATCAATGTAAATTAATATAGTGTTTAGGAGTGAATTGTTTAAAATAATGTATTTCCTCTGTGATACGTGATATGCAGCTGCAGAAATGATTCTATGATGGTCTAGCCTTGAGAGGAATGGCAGGCTCCTGATCACTTGTTTAGGTTTCTTTTAATGAGCATTCCTTTGTTCTCAGACACAGTTGTGCACAAACAAAGGTGACAAAAGGTCATGGCTGTGTTCACTCCCATAGTGTGGAGTCATGCTACAGCTTTAGTCCATGCTACAGGCTAATAACCAGGTTACTTATATCTGACCTGCAGGATTCAATGAATCTGGGCTCCAGTTTACTAATATGTTTGATTAGATCCTTATCGAATCAGCTCATGAGTTTTCCAATGCGGGCATACACAGGAACAATTGTTCCATATATACTTTATAGGAAATGATCGTTCTCTGTCTGCATAGACAGCAACAATGTTATCGGCTCCTTATACTGTAGTATGAGCAATGTAACCTTTCAATAGGCATGCCTGATGTTCAGCAAATATGACAGTGTATGCTGAAAATAATGTATGGTCAGCTTAAGACTATGCCACAGTTGGTATTGTCCTAAATTATTACGACCACAGTAACAAGCTCTTCATTAAAAAGGTCACTGCATTTCTTCTCTTGCGAGGTGACTATTTTACAATTGTCCAAAGTTTTTGATTGTTCCTGTCATCCCAAAAAAATTCTCAAGGGTCTATTTATATATTACCATGTTTGTTTTTGTAAATATGCATAATCCTTTTTCCCAGCATTCTTATAAGGAAGAACAAAACATTTATGACCATGCCTCAGTTCTGCCCAGCAATAAATCTGAACTGCTTCAAACCACACCCTGTTTTATGTAGCTCTTAACTATTTTAAGGCCCGGAAAATTCCTCCCAACATTCCCTGGTAGTAAGGTGGGAAACAGGCAGAGTCTGCCCACGCCCTTAGAGTACCCAAGTCCAGGCTCCTCCAAACAGGTCTTCCCTGGAAAAACAGAACAGAAGGGATTTAATAATTTTTTTTTAAAAAAAATGTGTCTTGTAGATCTAGATTTATAACATTCCACAAATATTTGTTTGTAATAATTACTGTCTGGTTGGGAAAACTCTTTTATTTACATTATATAAATATGCTATAGGAAAATTCTTTTAGATTACTTAAATGTAACTTGGTTACCTTTTATATTTTTTATTGCAACTATTAATGAACTACTATCTTTTAAAATCTCATACTGTTTCTTACAATTTGCTTTATAAATAATGTAATATGCTGAATATTGTATTAATATAAATGAGAAATATAGTTGTAAATACGGTACATTTTTTTTAAAAATAAAGTTTTGAACTTTTTGTTGCTTTTCTATAAATTTCTCTTACTTGGGCAACTAATGTATGTAGAATGGCTGCATTTACTGTACTTTATTTACTGTAAAAATGCAAAAGGGGCTTATTTAATTTAAAGGGGAACTGTGGTCCAAAAATGACCTTAGGTATATTGATAGGAATTGCTCTCCTGAGAATTTTTGCAATTTATTTTCAATGTTTATTTTACATAGTTTTGAAGATATTTAAATTTTTTGTGTGTGATATGGCAGCAGCATCACCAGGTCCCCTGCACTTCCTGCTTCCTGCTCTGAAACCGGTCAGTGAATCTGCCCTGTGTCTCCTCCCCTTTGCAGCCCCCATGGTCCGTTCCACTCATGGACCCCATGGTCCCTCCAGTTGCAGACCCCCCTTGGCCCATTCCCTTACAGCCCCATGTGGCCCCGCCCACTCACGGGTGCCGTGGCCCCGCCCACTCGTGGGTGCCTAAGCCCTGCCCGCTCACAGGTGCTGTGGGCCACTCTGAACCCCCCTGTTTTCACATAGTGAGAGAAGGGCTGTAGATTCCCTTACCTTCTCTGTAGCTGCAGGTCCTTCACACAGCAGGGAGGGGGAGGGACTTCCTGTCTCCCTCACACACTGAGGGAGTCTGAGGCTGTGCTTGCCGGCAGCACTGTGCAGGAGAAGCCTTAGGAATCTCACATGTCAGCCTACCACCCATTAACTTTCCGGTCAGTCATTTCTTTATATCTTGGGCTGTGGAGCACGTAGAGAGGTGGTTGATGGCTCGTTTTAAAGGTAGGAAACTGGCCTTTCATTTAAACTCAACTTGTTTGGAGACCACAGTTCACCTTTAAGGTGCACATTTTTGCCAGTGCTATTTATATAACTGCAGTAGACCAGTAAAAATCTCAAATCTGATAGGTTGTTGAATATTAATAGTATTGATAAATCTTTTATTAAATAAGCCCATTCAGGCACAAGCACTCTATTCCAGTCTTAAACTGATACTAACCCTTAAATGAAGGGTTAACATGACTTAAACACCAGAAGCCTACACAAAAGACACACCGATACAGCCACCGCAAGCGATTCAGTATTGCTTTTGTGTGAGTTTGGATGAAGAAAATGTTTGATTTATTAGGCATATTTCTATATATTAGGCTTCAGACACGTGCGGTAATCAGCTGTTTCAGCCGATTATTGCGTGTGTGTGACCGTGAGGCATTGTTCATTGATCTGCCTGATCAAACCGCCACACATACGTGTATACAAGGCCTTAGTCTATGTGCTTTTTATGGCCAAGGACCTATGTGCCAGACAATTCGATTGTGCAGTGCTTTGTAAATTGTGGATGTTTACATAATTTACAAATATACTCTATAAATTATATTTTTTATTTATTATTATAACAAATAATTATTATTGAGAGCCTAGACCAAGATGTCTTTGCAATAATTGCATTTTAGCAGTGGGTGCTGCCATAGGTCTAAAAGAATTTGTAAAACAACTGGCACTGCATAACCAAACTGCTGAAAGTTTGATTTATTAGTTGAATGTTGACATTTTGACCAGACATATGGACAGCTAAATTATACTAAGCTAGATAATGAGATCACTTACTGGTTTAGATTAGATTTATGGTCTGCAAAATGCAAAGCAAATGTGGCCTATATTCATCCCTAATTGACCAAAGGTTCTATATTTAATCCATTGGTTATTCCAATTTTTTGTTTGCTTAAATCAAACATGGTGGATAAGCCACACAGAATTTCCCCTAATAGTGTCCACTATGGTCTTACCCTTTGGCTTAACATCTGGGGTGATTCAGTTGCTCAGTAGAGATTTGACCATGTTTGACCCACCCAACAGTAAAAAAAAATGCATCTGAGACTGTTTATATTACTGAACTGGTATACTGTTATATTTGCACCCTCTCTAATATATGGGACATTATATGACACTATTACCAAAGATATTTACATATGGCTAGAGACATTTGTACTTGTGTGTGTGGATTTTTATGTGGTATGTGTACAGTCTTCACAAATATTATTACTGGAGGGAATCAGTTGGATTGTATTTGTATTACTGAACTGGACTTGGCATCATGTAACAGTTAAAGGACATTATAGTGGATAATGCACCGCCAACTGTAAATTTTAAGGTTTTTCGAAGTCACCGAGGAGTTCCGTAACCATATAAAAGTACGAGGCCGCAGGCCGAGTACCTTTTATACATGGCACGGAACTCCAAGGTGACTTCTAATATCCCCTTAATTTACAGTTGGGGTGCATTATTTATTATAACCTACCCCTTTGCAGCTTCTGGTTTCCTTCTCCTCCTGGAACTATAAGATAATAAGTAAATCAGAACAATTCCACAGTCAAACTCTTACCATCAAAGCTTTGAATTCCGTCCTGACACTGTATAATAATGCTAATAGGCACAGTGGGCAGCACTTAAACACACCCAATAAATTCCAGCTTCACAGGTTTTATGTGAAATCTGTGCTAATAACTGACCACTTAAATTTACATGCCCTTTGTCAGCCAAAAAAAGTTCTATTTGGATTCTGCATACAGATATCAAAAAATTCTGGGTGGGCAGGGCTAAGGCAGTTCATTTTGAAAGTTCCATTTGAAAAAAAGAGATATTCTACAAAACATTTCTGCATTTTCTGTAAACCCAATATTGTATCACTTTGCATGGTTCCCGTCTACCTATTTAGTGCCTGTACTGTATTTCACCCTGTAATAATCTCTTAATCATTCAACCTCTTTTATAAATTTATGAATTCATTTATACAAAAAGTAAGGATAAAAATATATATCGAATGAGAATACCTGAAGAAAAACCATACAGGAAAACACAAAGTTAAACCAGCACTGCTGTGCAAATCAATGCTCTAATTTCACCTTGTTTTCAGATTTGTATTGAACACATTTCACACTAATCGCTCTAGTTATTTTGAACACAAACATTTCACTCTGTGTTCTTTCCAAATGTTCTGAGGCGTGTTTTACAACACATTTATGTGTCATAATTATTTAGAATTCTTTAGAATTGATTTTGTTTTAGTAGATATTTTGTTTCTCAAGCCAAGTATATAAAGGAATGCATTCTGTAATTCCACCAAGAGAGCAATCAGTCCTTTCCGAATTAGGAGGGTATCACACAAGCCTTGTATAGCAACACAACTGTCTAAATACTTGAGTACTTGAGCAGATCTTGGAGGCGAGAAATAAAATGCAAGTTATGGTGACAATAGACACTTAGATATGATTGACCGATTACCTATATTGTATGTTTAAAAATTGTACACCATCCAAGAACGATCTTCCATTAACAATAACAATTATTAAAAGATCATGTCTAATATAACATTGTATCTCAAGATACATACAGGGCGATTTACCCAGAGATGCTATCACTCTGGGTACATCTCTCAAACGCAATTCAATATTGCATTTGCGCACATGGGTAAATCCTAAAAGGGATTTACCCACAGCGTGATTTTAACGTCGGCTTTTACCCGGCGTTTAAATCATGCTCTATAACCGTGAACGCCAGATGAGCGGATGTCTTTTACGTAACCCGTGCATCCAGCACTAATATAAAGTTAAAGACGTGCTAACCTGTAACGAACAGGTTACTCAATATATTTGCCCATCGCCATAGGAAAGATTGTTAGGGTGGGGTTGGCCTGTTATCAGTACTGTGGTTTACCAACTTAAGACTGTCAGTTATAATTTAGCCTCAAAAAAATAAAGAAGTATACAACAACTGGCTAGGCATCCAATTTTGCCTTCAAATGTTTTAGTCATTGGATAGAAAAAATTTCACTTACTAGCCCCATTATTCAGTGTTTAGAATTTTCGCGACAGATCCTTAGGACATTTTTGGTAGTAGGCAGACATTAGATAAATTAGACGTCTAGAAACAAACTTTTAATCTGTCTAATGTCTAAAGACAAAGTTTAATTGCATAAAAGAATGGGCTAGGCAGTTCTTAGATAGATTGGACATTTGTCTATAGATGCACATCTAAGCTATCTAAATCTAAAGCTGGGTACACACTACAGATTTCTGAAAGATGACAGACAGGATCTGCAAGATCTTGTCTGTCATCTTTCAAAGATCTGCATACACACAATCCCGAGTGCTCCCACTATACACACTCATTCGGAAAAGTAAGGTATACACGGTACCGATAAAGCCCTGGTACCAAAAACACAAAAATCCTGTGCACATAGGGTAATATTTTACCATAGGCAGGTTCAGTCACTTCCTAGGACCCCCCAAAAGGTCTAATAGTAGCAAACAATAGAAGCAGGAGCAACGCACACTGGAAATCAGATCATTTTATTTAAACATCCCACAAGTGCACAACATTTCGGGGGTGGGCCCCTTCCTCAGGTGCATAATCCAATGTCGGATCAGGGCTTTATCATTACTGTGTGTACCCAGCTTTAGTAGTGCATGGGCACCACATAGTAAAAATTATAATGGTATTTAGAAAGCATTGAAAAATAGCTCTTTGGTGATGTATGAGATGACATTAATGACTTTTTTTTAACTTACATTAGTGACTTTTTTTACTTACTGGAAGATGTCATTACATTACTATTGCTGTAAATTTGCTATGGTGTTTTTCCCTATTAAAGGAATTGTTCACTCCGAAAATGAACTATTCCTTTAATGAGCTATGCCTTACCTTCCGTTCTTTAATCAATAGCTCAGGATCTGGGAAGGAAGATTCAAGAAACTTACCTTTTGTGTGATGTACAGTGTTAGGTGTTCTTGGTTCCTGGTTATTTACAGCTATAGTCCGCATGCGCAATAATGCGGGCTACAGTTAGACAAGGAAGCAGTCATTGAAGACTGTAGGTTAAGCTCCTTAACCTCTCGGGCTTCAATCAATACATTAAAGGAATAGTTCACTTTTTGAGTGAACTATTCTTTTAACAAAGTAGACAAGTATCATAGGTGTTGTTCAGGTGGCCATACATGTGTGCCAACATTACATTGGAATCTGTGGGCAAAATGCGGTTTTAACTGCATACACAGCCCTCAATGGCAGATCACGGTAGTGCATGTATTATCGGTAACAGTGACATATTCATGGAGTTAATTTGAGTATCGCAACAAAAAGATAAATGCCACCATAACATCAACCAATACCAGACCAGGGCTCTAACTGAAAATTCATCAATGTTAAAGGGGAGACTTGTTGAGATATAGAGAAAATCGGAACCTTGAAATGCAAACATGAAAACCTTGAAAAAGTGATAATTAAACCTTGACTAGTGGAAAATCAGAAAATGGCTGATCATATTACAGTAAATTCTTGAAAATAGTCTAAACCACCCAACCCCCAGGACCCCTATTTGTATTGGGAAACACCCCACAATGTACTGAACAACTTCCACTGGCAGGCTAGATATATGGTCACTTATGAATTTTCACTACTTCAGACCCACTTGCTGCTGTGCGTGATAGTGAAAATGCTGGCAATAATGGTGGCGAAAAGTTAAAGGATCTTTATGCCACTTGGTGAATATGGTTTAGTATGGCTTAGCTTTGAGTGTAACCCATGGCATAGCTTTACTAGGCATCAGTGCTTACCACTGGTGATTTAAATTTGGGTACTTTTCTTATACTATGTATATAATATTCCCAATAGCCTTTTTATAATATAAAGGAAGAACAATGGGTTTTAGAAATCTGATTTCAGAGGTTTAGATTGCAATCAAAATTAAGTCGTTTGAGTCTTAATATCAGCATTTATATTCACTCACTACAGATCGATGATCGGACAGGCAGCTAATCACAGTGGCAAGCACATCGACTGATGATTGGATAGAAATATAGTACCTATTTCGATAATATGAGTTCTCTGTGTAATGTTTACATTGACGTGTTTTCTATATTTTTTGGGTTAAGAAGATCCCCTCAAATATATTTTACATTTTAATAGCTGTATAACCTTCTTATCTTAGACTTAACCATCAACAATAACAAAAATATGTGCATTACTGAAGGGGTGAATGCAAAATGTTTCATAGAAAAATACTTCTTGTTCCATATATTCCCTAAAACACTTCTGGGGGCATTTATGGAGAACCGCAATGTGCATTTGTTATATTTTGTGAGATCTCTTATTCTTGCATGTCTTTAATGTCAGTTATTTGGCCAGAATTAAAATTCTCATGCACAGCTGCTAATATTAAATGGTATTAAATTGCTTGTAGCACTGCGTACATTACTTTTTGAAACCATTCAAAGCTAAAGCAATTCCCCTATAAAATACATGATTACGTTTTGAAAACGTTCAAAGCTGACGCAGCTCGTGGCTAAAAGACATGATAACGATTTTTAAATTGCAACCAATCATTTAGCATGTCTCTAAAATGGGAAAACGTTATGGCTGTCCATAAATGTCCCCAAATTTAATGGGTTGAATTAAGCACAGCATATTCGCAATATCCATGATATTGCTGGAAAATGGAATGAACAGCTCTGTTGCATTTTAGCAGTCTGGATAATTTGCATAATGAAGAATTGTAGAACATGTTAATCATTTATATAATATGCTTATTGGGTCTGAGAGCAAGACTGGAGAAGGGATTATGGAATGTAAAACAACTTCACTGTTTAACCAAGGGCATTAGAAAAATGTTCCAAAGCTGGGTGAAAAGTACAAATACAGAAAAAAAAGGTTTAAAGAAATCTCAGTCTTCCTTCCACAGACCTAATAGGAATTTTCTTATATATACTCCCCAAAACAATTTTACCAATCTCACCTGTCACACTGAAGCAACACTTTACAAAAAGTGGTTTAACTAAAATACTACATGCATATTGATGTGCACATAACATGCCAAAGGAAAGTAATTCTACTAAAAGTAATTCAACTTAATTTCTTTGGATGCCTTATGTCTTGTAAATCAATACAAGAAATAAGGCATCCAAAGAAATGAAAATGATCAGAACTGTTTCAATCCTAATAAAACCATTAGTAAAATTTTTCTGTGAATATTTCTAAAGCAGTCAAGTAATTTTTTCTATATTTTGGCTAAATTTATTGTTAGTTTAGTTCACTACACGTTCTTCATCCAACACTTCTGGGGAATTGATTGAAGACCGGGAGGTAAGGCATAGCTCCTTAACCTCCCAGTCTTCAATCAATACATTAAAGGAATAGATTGCAGATTCCACTTCTTAATTGCCGAGTCCCACAGTACTGTTAGTACATCTGTCTAACATAATCAAAAGTCAACAGCATGCTGCAACTCCCTTAGAATGGCCATACACATGCAATTTCCACAGCATGTGTGCCGACAGATCACATAGGTATGTGTCGGCACACATGCTGTGAGATCTGCTCACACGGACCCGACTGAACCCCATACACGGTATGGGGATCAGTCGGTCGTGCGGCCATACACAGTACAATTGGATCAGCTTTACTTAAAGGGCATGTCCACCCCCAAAACTATAATTTCACTCACTACTGGCCCCACTCTGTAGTGCATAAAAATCCTTACCTTACATCCCAGCTCCAAATAGCTGCCCTGCAATGCCCCTCCAAAGTCCCAAAAACTGGCTACTAGGAGCCTAGCAGAGTCCTTATAGGACTCTGGCTCCTGTCTCTCCTCCGGGAAAATTTTGCCATGCGCACTACAGCCCTCCCCCCCTCCCTCTCCTTCCCTCTCCCTCCCTCTCCTCCTGTTTTGCTCTTCCTCCCCCTAGTGTAAATTCCCTTAGTAGGTCTCCCTCCCCCAGCCCCAAACGCTATAATAGATTTTCCAGAGACTCTCCCGAACTCTACTTACCTTACCTCTCTCCCCCGGCGTTCTGTGCAGCCAGCAGCCGCGTCTGTGATTGGCTGCCTGTCAATGCAAGCAGGGGGAGGGAGACCTATTGTATATCAAAAAATGTTCAAAGGGGTGGACATGCCCTTTCAAGTAAAGGCAGCTGATACTGACCGACGGAAATTTTCTGTCATTTCAGTTTTATGGTGCCCTACTTGCTATACTGACCAAATTAGGAAGATAGTAGTCAAGGCAAACATTTAGTGGAAGTGATTAAATACATATTTCTTATACAAATCTTAATATTTGTATGCTGGCTTTACAGATACAGTTGCTTTGCTTTCTCTTAAACTGTAATGAGTATGTTTAGTTTACAGAGAGACACAGGGGCATATTTATAAAGGGTTGTTATAAATCGGAATTACCATGAGTTATAAAAGGGTGAAAATGGCGGCGGAAATAACATCACATCAGTTACTATTCTATTTATACGCTTCTATTTATAAAGGGGTGGTAACTGAGCTCTGGCGTTAACCTTGGCAGTTTCACTTCTCCAACTTAGAGGTGGCAAAAACGTCCAAGATCGCCGCCAGAGAGCACAGGGGTGTAAGCCCACCTTCCCAGCAGCCCCTTCCAGCCCCCTGCCCCGTACGCTCGTGGGGAGAAGCCCGCTGGGGGGTTGGAGGGACCTTTGTGGCACTAACAAGTACCCTTGTGGCCCTTGGA
This sequence comes from Hymenochirus boettgeri, assembly GCA_019447015.1. Taxonomy (NCBI): domain Eukaryota; kingdom Metazoa; phylum Chordata; class Amphibia; order Anura; family Pipidae; genus Hymenochirus; species Hymenochirus boettgeri. The sequence goes on along the minus strand of CM033470.1, from coordinate 200,119,489 downwards.
AAAGCCCTTTGGGGCTTAGGGGGTCCCGCAGCTTAAACTGGGACCCCACTTCCCTGGCCCTTGAAAGGGCCTGTGTGGCACTAACAAGTGCCCTTGCAGCCCTGACAAGGGCCTTTGGGGCTTAGGGGGTCCTGCAGCCCGAACTGAAACCCCCCTTCCCTGGGACTTATAAGTGCCATTGCGGCCTTTAGAAGGACCCTTGCAGCCCTGATAGGGCCTTTGGTGCTTCAGGGATCCTGCAGCTTGTGCTGGGACCCCCTGTTTGCTCTTACAAGAGCCCTTGTCTTCATTCTTCACAGCCAGCAACACCAACTCCACTAAAGTCGCCGTCAGTGACCCCGCTGCCACCTGTGGCTTCCAACAGAGCTGATGTTGCTGGCCTCTTCTTTCTTCTTTTTTCTGCCATCAACTGTAATGACTTCTGAGCTCTGTGGAGGTTTGCAGCTCTTTATATAGTAGTGTTCTCCCCAGAATGTTTTTCCAGCCGGGTGGCATGAAAAAGTAGCCGGGTGGGGTGGGATGGGAAATTTGGTGGTGGGAAAAATGTGCACTGCATCATGCTCATTATATAGGTCAGGGATGTCTAACTTTCGTCCCACTAGATGTTTAAAAACTATAACTCCCAGCATTTCATGGTTGTAGAATGCAGGGGGTTGTCGTTCGGCAACATCCGCAGGGGGTTGTAGTTCGGCAAAATCTGAAGGTAACCCAGATGTGATATAGCAGCACAAGCACATGTGCCACCCTTTTGTGGCCTTATGGATCTTGGAAAAGCTAGTTAACATGTGCTAAAGTAATCTTGCAAGCGTATTGGTACACCTATTAAACCTACATTTAATTCTTTCAAATCACAAGTGTTCCCTCTAGAAATTTTTTTCCAGCCGGGTGGCATGAAAAAGTAGCCGGGTGGGTCGCCCGACTAAAAGACCCTAGGGAGAACACTGATATAGGTTTGCTGAAGGACCTAATCCAATTCTGATTGGTCAATTTTTCAATGCTTACGATCACATGATTATACAGTTACAATCCTATTTCTGAATTAAGTTATATATATATTTATATATATAATATATATTAATATTTATAAATATGCCCCACAGCCTGTTAATTTCCCATCTTACAGTCATGCTAAGCATGCAGTTACTGCAAACAATTTAATACTGTGCATGCAACTTTTTTGCATTTTTTTACATTAACAAATTGGTTTTATAATGCTTTTTAATTAAATAAAGACACTGTGCTAGTTGTCCTTTATCATCATTCTATTATTCTGCTTTTTGCAGTGCTCTACAGAAACACAATGAACTAATCTGTCAGATGTTCTATGAAATGACTGATGCTGTTCGTTAAGCTTTGTACACATGTGCGATCCAGCCTGCAATGCATGATGGTATACTGAACACCCATTTTGTTCGACTATCTTTTAATGTATGGGCACTCTTCTGGGCCTAGTTGATGACCAAGCAGACATATCACGTGTTACAGACTTTAACACGTGACGTCTGGAGAGAATAATATTGCCACATACAAACTAAAGTGTTTGTTAGGAAGTCTAAATTGTCTGCCTTGGTAAAAACTTGTGGCCAAAAAATATATATATTTTGCAGAACTTTATATATTATCTTTATATATCCTTTAAAGATAATGTTTAACACAAGAAGTAAGTGAACACAAACCCAGTAAATCCTGCAATATATGTTGTGCTGTTGTGTTCAGCATGCGTAAAAAGTACAAATGAGCCTATGCTGAGTTTTGTCCCTACTGCGCTATGGACTGGGAGGTGTGATACAGACTTTACTATATTTAGGTAATTAGGTGGAGGAGAATGAATATGATTACTATGGAATGAAGTTATAGACAGAATAACGCTGCAAAGACATTTGTATGGTAAAATACCTATTAGAGAACTGAGCTAAATAGTTTGATTTGTCTGTAAACCATTAATAAGTCACTGTTGAGAGTTTTGCTAAAGATCTGTTTTTAAATTAATTCTTTGTACTTAACCTGAGTCAGTAGAATGTTAGCAGGGAATATAAGGTAAAGTTTGTGATAAATGTATTGTTTTTGTTTTTTCCTCTAGATGATAATGGTATGTCAGACAGCAAGTATGGAAAATGGGTTTAACCACACATCTATCAGATCAGTCGCTCTGACCATAGTGTTCCTTCTCAGTAAATAAGCAAAGCACCCACTAGAGCTGCATTCCACAGCCAGATGGAATAATCTCCTTCAAGCAATTTGAAATCCATACTTAGCTGTTTCCTAGAATATCCCCTTTATCCTGACCAAAGGAGCTAAAATGGTACTGGAATTATATTAAGAAAAATTTTATTTGCTACTGTTTGCCATTAGTAAATGGTTTGGGGCAGGGTAAACAGTTTTACCCTTTTTAAAAAGTTTAAAGTAAAAGAAATGAACTGATTTGGGAAGGGAACGTAGATATTTTGTACAGACGGGATATTTGAAGTCATGGGCATTTAAATTAGATGTGGTATTGAAAGTATTATATTCTTCTTTCAAGTTTAAATTTTTATACAGATTAGACATTTGAGTCATGGGTATTCAAATTAGATGTGGCTGTGGAATAATTTTATTCTTTTTTATGTTGAAGGTATTGAATTCACTGACAATGTTTAAAGGGAATTTAAACCCATAAAACAAAAAAAATGGTGACTTGACAGTTATCTGCCCACAATCTTAACTGCGAAACCATTTATTACATGCATTTGCAACCAGATATTTAATCATAAGTTCTCTTTAATTTTGGCAACTTATCTGCCTCCTCCCTCTGCTCAATGAGCTTTTTATAAGCTTGAGCATATGCAATGGAGGCAGTAGGGAAAACAGCAGTAAATTGTTGGTTGAGATATCAGGAGTTACAACTTTAATTGACTACATGGAGGGAGTGAAGCCAGCTTACTTTGCCAAAATGGAGGCAATTTTGCATTATTCGTTTTTCAAAAAGATGCCCCTGAAGAGTCTTACCTGACCCGGTCCCTCACCAGGTCCCTCGCCGAGCACAAGCAGCAGTAGCAGTGAGGTGCTTGATTGTCATGGATGTTTTAAAAGTAGACATGAACAATATGCAAACCCCAAGTCCAAACTTTTATTTCGCAGTTGAACAAAAAAGTACAGCACGTAATTACTGCAAGGTTTCTGGGTCTCCCCCTTCCCATTCTTAAAGGTACAAACCCAGAAGTGAGATTTCTATTTGTAATTTATATGTATAAATCCAATTTATTGCACGTATACACGGAAAAAGCAAAACATTATGACTATAAAGAAACCATTATATTGACATATTTTAGAAAGCATGGCCACCTTAAAATATGTTGAGATATTCTTCTTTGTCCTCTGGAATCATTAGTTTATGCCTGCTATATTTCTGTATGCTGCATGGAAACAAATTGGTAGTGTGTAATAACGGCTATATTTGTTAATGCCCCCTTCAGCAATTTAGTGAGCTGGTTGTGAGCTTGAGCATGCTCACAGGAGGCAGCTAGGGAATTAGCATATAGTCATTTGTAATGTCAATTGTTACATCCATGACTGACAGCTGCTATCTGGATGAATCAAGAAGCAGAAACAGGGGCAACAGGACAGCATTTCAGGTTAGTGTTGTATATATCAGCTATTTAACTACAGTATTGCTTTTAGTGTTTGGGGGGTAATTTAACTATATACAATTTTTTATTTGAATATATATATATATATACAGTATATCTTTTTAATGCCAGCACTGCATGACGATGGTCACGCAAGAGAAGACCAAATTGAAATTTACCCCATGCCATATGAGATATTAAATCTATGCTGTGGGTGTATGGATGATTGTTCGCATCTTTCATTACATTCCACCTATGTTTGACTCTGTGTATCCCATTTGTACACAATGTGCTGGGACAGTAAAAAAAAGCAGTGCGCCGTGATGACAGTGGCGCCATCTTGTGTTTGAATATTTTACTTCTGTAATACAATTAACATCAAATTTATGACTGAAACTACCTGATTTGCTATATATTACAAATACATTTTTTTTAAAGACTTTTTTTTTCATGCTTTCTTCTAGCAAAGTTTATTTTTTTCTGGGCCCTGAAGTATTGTTCAAAAATGAAAGTAAATTATAGTGTATATTTTGCCTTTTGCAATTAAAGGGCATGCTCATGCAGTAGTTTAACAATTTCTCTAATTAGCTATTATCCAACATTTTTAGACATATTTGTTGCAGTTGAGTTTTTTTTTTAAACTTTTTTCCCCCCATCCTTTTGGCAACATTTTCTGTTTACTTTCTATTAAATCTCTGATTCCTGACAGATGTGCTTTAATTAATCTTGCCTACTAAACGCATTTTTACATGAAAAATCCTTTAAATTGATAACAGTAACAATCATGCTTCGTTTTTTAATTCTCAGATTTAAAGCAAGGATTAAGCTTTGTACATGATTCAAAAAACATTTGGTGTAATTTTGAGATGTTTATTCTTTACATAGCTTTTGTATTGAAATGTGGTTTGTAGTGAGCGAAAAACAGGAAATGTTGAAATAAAGATCAGAAATCAGTTTTTTACAGCATATGTGGCAGACTTTTGTTTGAATGAGTTTTGCTCCTAACACTGAAAGACCCTTAATCTATAAAAGCGAGAGAGGAATGCTATTTAGTAGACTACTGCAGCTGCAGTTCATTTGTAAACGTTTTCTTAAACCACTGGAAGAATTTTTTTTTTATAAACAAGTCTTTGATTTTCCATTATTATGATGCCCCTTTTAATCATTTAAAATGAAAGCAACACTCTCCACTGTATGAGTTTAAAGGGATCTTCTAGCTGAAATATATTTGTACTGGCTGTCAAAATTAATTAATACCCTGCTTGCCTTTCTCATTGATTTATTAAAGATACAGCATTTTGATTAAAGAGAGGCTATACTGAAAAAAATACTTTTCCTCATCTTAATCTATAATTGAATACGTGTAAGTTGCACTTACTCTAATTTGTGTGTGTTGCTGCATGTCTTCAATCCAGCACACATTTTTTTTAGGAGCAGTATCCCCCCCCTCCCTCTTTTAACCACTCCCACTTCCACCCGACCTGACTTTAGTCCCACAAACCAACTGTCAAAACTCTGTCACCATTCCAGCTTGAGTAAAACTACTCACAGAAGAATAGTTTTTGAGAGCAAGGAGTTTGATTGACAGCTGAAATGCCAGAAGTTTTAGATTGGATATCTAAAGAAATAGGGGGCAGATCAACAAAAAAATTATAAAATGGTGGTTGGGAAGAATGATAGTTTCCAGTTATAGTCAATTTAAAATAACCTTTTTTTCGGTATAGATGCCCTTTAAGGCAAACGCAAGAGCAAAGGAAAACTAATATTTTGCATTTTTTATTTTGTGGTATGCTCGTCGCCTAGGTGTGCTTCCTCCTTTGAAAGAGATTTTCAATCAGATACTTTGTATTTCTTTGGGAAGGACAAGATGGAGATTGTATAGTTAAGTGATACCCTACCTCCTCCCCTAAAAAAACACTACAGTATGTCCTCACCCCTGAATTTGCTCTAAATCCTATATACCAAGCCTACCAAACCATGTGTGTGTTTTCCTGTTGGAGAGTCCAGGAACTGTTCTGGACTTTAAGAGGAATATTTATGGCTTGGTATGTCATATTTCAAGCACAACCTTATGCTTTAGGTCCTCAGCCAAACAAGAAAAGAGATGATCAATGCACATTCCTGGGCCCCATATATGATAATATCTGTACTAGTGCAAACAGTAAAAACATGGTGGTTTTTGTTACAATTTTGTGCATAAAAATGCAAAGCCTTCCAACCACATCAAGGTAACCCCAGTATGGAAGGTCCTAACAATTTACCTTGGGTCATTTATCTGGGCTGACACTCCCTGCTTGGTTGCATTTCCTTGAGAAGGTTGTCTCCCTGACCTTGCATTGGATTAGTATTAAAGGCTATCACTTCCCCCCACCTACTGGCTTTTAAAAAGGAGGGAAGAGGCCTCTCATCCAATGCTTAGTATTCAAGGCATAAGACCTCCAATTAAAGGGATGTGTTGGGGATGCTACTTCCACATGGAAGCTTGCCCAGTCTCCCTCTGCTACAAAATATACACAAAAGGGGGGCTGTGGGAGCACTCCTGTGGCAAAATTACTTTATAACAAATAGTGGAAGTGCTACTGATCTGACCAAAACATTAGAACAAACAAGAAAAGAGATGATCAATGCACATTCCTGGGCAGGATATATCATAATATCTATGGTAGTGCAAACAATAAAAACATGGGGGTTTTAGTTACAATTTTATGGATAAAAATGAAAAGCCTTCCGAACCACATCAAGGTATGGAAGGTCCTAATAATTTACATTGGGTCATTTATCTGGGCTGACACTCCCTGCTTGGTTGCATTTCCTTGGGAAGGTTGTCTCCCTGACCTTTAATTGGATTAGTATTACAGGCTATCTCTTCCCCTGCCTACTGTCTTTTAACAAGTAGGGAAGAGGCCTCTCATCCAATGCTTAGTATTCAAGACATAAGACCTCCAATTAAAGGGAGGTGTTGGGGGTGCTACTAGGTTCTCATCCAGGGTTATATTTGGGGAGCGAAGGTGGTTTGTGGCACTACATTTGCCATTTATTAAGTTTACATAGAATGTATAATAGAAGTAATTCCTTCTTCCCATTGTGCAGTATTAGTCCAACGGTAAATAATTAATGTTAGCAGTAGCTGTTTGTGCTTACAGCTGTCTCCTAGCTGTGCCTCCTATCTGTGAATGCTAACCTATGCATGTAGGGAATGTAGGCTGTTGGGCTGGCCTGGACAAATGTCAGCACAGGCGTTCACTGCTTATCTCTTCACCACTTAGCTAATACTGTACACCTGGGGAAAAATAAGTAGATGGGGCTCCCAAGTCCCCCTGCGGTTCCTCCCCGATAGTTACGCCCTTGTCCCCAACTATTACCGTATACTGTACAGCAAATCTAAGACAAAAACCCCACTTAACATTCTCTTTAGTTACTTATTTCAAAAAATGTTTTAAATTTCACAAACCTTTAAACATGACGCCCGTGTTGTTTAAATGGCTAAATAAATTTTTTCGCACTGTCATGTGTTCCATACATGCGATTTATAAAGTTTTGTAATGTGGGCGACTGTGCCAGCGTTAGTTAAATATATTTTCTTGTGACTTGGTTTCTATTTCTAGATTAAAAAAATAGAAACATATGCTGTAGAGGTATGAATGCCTCAAGCATCAGGCGCTCATCTGTGGTTAGGAATTGCATATGTCGGAGAAACTTATTTTTCATGAAAAATTTTTTTTTCTGTTTTAGTGAAAATCTTTCTGATTTAAAGGAACAGTTACCGTAGGTACTCTACGATATAGAATTCCTAAGGTCTATATTTTCTCTCTGTCTACTCTCTGTGGTACAGTATTCAAGTAAAAAGCTGATTGGGGAGTGTGTGAAACCTTTATTACCTCAAATCCAAACTTGAACAGTGTCCAAGGTGAGGACCTAAACCACTAGGTCCTCACCTTTGGGTACTTTAGAGAATATTTGTAATACTTACTTGAAATGGTCCTTCACTTCACAAGTCCATTCCTCATCAATCCTTCTGTCACTGACAGTCCACGATAGGGCCAATGAGAAGACTTGCAACTTGCAGAGTGTGCCTTCCCATCGGCCACATCATGGAATGCAGTTAGAAGATAGAAGAGGAGCCGACTAGTGGGGACACCTTTTTGTCCTTTAACAAGGGCATGAACACCACATTTTCACTAAACTTTATTTCTCTCCTACCTTTAAAGCTTTTCTCTTGTTCTTTCCCCCCCTATGATTTGTAAATAGTAGTTGATGTGCTAGATTGGAATATTACAAAATGTGGAGCCATAGTAACTATTAAAGTGGTATAGTTGAAGTTTACATAGATGCAAAGCAAGTAGTAAGAGATTGTTAGCAGATTGAAAGGAATATTTATGAGATTGTGGCAAATTGGCTGGTACACTGAAATGACGCTCGGCTGGGCCGAATTATTGCATGGTGTGTACCCAGCTTTAAGGTGAATAAAACAATGAGAGCAGACCAGTCCAGCTAGAAAGTTTTTTGATATCCCAATCCAGCACATTAACTGGGGACTTGGAATGATGTATCCCAATATCCTGTAGGGTGAGACTTCTTAAATCTTAAATCTACCATTTACATATGACAGGGGGGAAAGTGTGAGGACTCAAAGGTAGGGGAAACAAAGGTGTTTTAAAAAATGGTAAACATGGTAAACCATTTCATAAATGGTAAAGTTTAAATTGCCATAAAAATGATGTATATTTGTTTAAAGGATCAAAAACATGTGTTGGATGGAGCCTGGGTAAAGCTTATTTTAGTCACAGCCCATATCCATCCCCACGACACCCAAACTTAATATTGTATTATTACAAAAGTTTGTAATTTTGGGACACTGGTTATGACCCTCAAGGGCTGTTGTTAAATATTAATTTCATTGATAAATTACCATTTGTAGTGTAAAGGATTATCAATGTTTAGCACAAATAGAATGAAAATGATGCTTAAAAGATGGGTACATGTTTCAAGGCAATATAATCTTATATGTATCATAGAGCCTTTTATGGTAAGCATAGTATAATCAAATTGGCAATGTATCATTATTGTGCAAGAGATCACACAGACTTGCTGGTAATATAGCTCTGCCATAGCGGATTTACCAGAGGCTGCGCGACTCTGGGTGAATCTTACCCTCACTTAAAGGAGAACTAAACCCAATCTTTTATACTTCAGAATCTGAAAACAACCCCTCTAAAAACAACAATAAGCTATAGAATACCACTTCAGTAAATTGTATTAAATTAAATGTAAGCCTGTTAAGAACTGGATAAAGTATCTTTGTGTATGCAGTGTCAGACCACACCTCCTGACCTCAGTCACATGCTTCCTTGCATCATCTATTTATCTATCCTGTAAAAGTATTGGCTAGAGATTATTAATGGGTGTGACCAACTGCAACAAGTTCCTGCCATAGCTAAGGACTGACTGTGTGCAGAACATAATAGTCGTTGACCAAACAGTGTGATACTAGAATTCTGTAAAGTAAAGCACAAACCATATGTTATTTAGGTAAATTTCCCAATCCCTCGTATCAAAATGAGAGGTTAGACACAGATTACTGGTTATATATGAAGGGGGTCTGCCTTCTGGTTCAGTGTTGTTCTGTGGCTCTAGTTGCCCTTTAAGTATTTAACACCAGCGATCTGCTGGCATCAAATACTTATGTGCAAACAACCACGCAGCCTCTGGTAAATAGGCTTGTGATGGCGAGTGTCTCTTTCGGTTCTCACGCAGCCGCTGCAAACCGAGGCTTAAAGGCGCACTAACCGATCGATCGTAAATCGGTTAGCGAGACTTTAAGAGCAGGAGAGAGCACTGTGTGACTGCATCGCCCCCCGGTAAATGCTTGAGTCTGAAACATGTTGCGTGTTTAGCTTAATTAATGTAATTACCTTTGTGAGTCCTTCCAGGAATTACCTGCATTCTACACCTATTTTGATCATTATTGTGCAGCACTCTTGTTAGCATTAAAAAATATTTTAAATGTTTGTCTAGAATGTCTACTGAAATTAGAAAACAGTGTACAATAGGGTCTCTGGAGGAAAGGGGATCCCAGGGGCCCTATAAACTGATTTCTGTGCCTTTTAAAATTCCAATTTTAACATAATAGAATTATTAGCCAGACTCTTGGCTCTATTCTTCTTCTTCCATCATGTTGCCCTGCAGTACCAATGGAAATGATAAAGATGCCAACTATTCCATGCTTTGTACTCCAGACCTGCCTTGGAATATTTAGTTTGGATTCAAACACAATGTAAACATGTCTTGTTTTGTTGGGAAAAAAATATTCATTTGGGACAGCAGTCATATTGTTATATTCAATTGTGGAATGTCTGAAAGATACTTTCCTTTTAGGGAGAAAATCTATTGCAGGGATCTTGTTATCTATAGTACAGTGTATGACTAGGACACATTCACTTAAAATCTTTGAAGCTCGGCAAAACTTTTTCTAAACAGTCTATTTTTTTTAACTGCAATTTTTCTAATACTGGTTTCTATCTGCTACTCGAGTCAACCCTTGTAAGAAAAAAGGATATTGGGAATTCATGTTAAATTGGTTTGTTTGCAGAAAAAATAGCAAGAGATGATTTGTATTATTTTGATGGCTAAGGTTGATGAACCCTTTGCCCCCTGATATATATTTGATGCCGGTTAGGTGTAATTAGGTGAACTTTTATAGTCACTGAATCTTTGTTTCCAATCCTTTTAGTGCCGGAGTGTTTACTTGACCTCTTGGCCAAAAGGTGGGTTTTTTTATGAATATTTGTAAAGTCATTTGATTTAATTAGTTACTGAAAACGCTGTATGGATTTCATAGCACGAAATATACAAAATTAATGGTGCTTATACACATAAAGACTGCCACAATTATGGACATTTTGAATGAATGTGCCAATTAACACAGCAAAATACTAAAAAAGTCTAAAATCTAAATCTAAAAAAGTTTTAGAAAAGGGAAATGTTTTTTTTTTCTGGTTTTAGATGTTTTTAACACAAGATGTATGTCCAGTTCATTCAGATCAATTATTTAAATATATAATTAGTTTTGGCTCATGTTGGCCCCCACCATAATTGTGTAACTAGCCCTTTCATGACATTATCTTTAGTAAATTCTCCAAGTCGTATACCTTATTTAACACATTGCCCAGAGCAAATAAAATATATATTGTCAGTGCCTTTACTATTTCCTTTTGATTCCTTTGCAGGAAACTCCATTGCTTCTTCTGTTACAGTAACTATTTTTGTCAGCAATGATTTGTGGGAAGGGCAGAAAAACTGAAACTGTAACAGAAGTGATATTGGATACATATATTAACCCTCTGGTTGAGGGATGTATAAGGAGCTACAGTGAAGTCAGGTGCTCCTTCTATTGGAAGATTTTTCTGATTTTGATGGGCTGCATCGTGGGGAACTGATGGACTATAGAGGCAAGTGATGCAACACTTGATTGAACTATAGGCAATACCTATTATAAAAGCAGTTTTCAGCGTTTATTTCTTTTTCAATTCAGATTATTCATAAATATAACAATTTTAATAAAGGGAATTAGAAAATAATGTATTGTATAATCTTTGCACACCAACTTTCATTTTTGTCAAAATGTTTTCAGTCAGAGGATTTAAAGCGTATACACTTTTTAAAATTCTTTTAATTTTACTTAATTTTTTTACATGTTTTATTTTATTCGTTTTTTATTGTTGCTGCTTTCTTATTGTTTTGATTGTTTGGACAAGCTAGAATTATTATTACTATTTTACATTTATTTAGAATTTCAGATTTGCAGTGTTCAAGTTTGAATTAAAATTCACATTTGGTTGCTAAGGTCTCTGACTATCAATGAAGCTGTAAGTAAAGGAATTGAAGAGGAACAGAAAAGAACCGTCTTAGATTTGTTTAAATGTAGCCTACAGATTTTTATTATTTGTTTGTGGCAATGACATGTCAGTTCAAATGTTAGGTAAAAGAAAAACAGAAAAGTGAAAAAAGGCAAACAATTCAAAAAGAAGCAGATACATTCCAAAGATGCTTGAGATTACTTCTGTCCAATAAAAAAACAATATTATTAAAATCAGTGTCAATAAACAATCAGTACTAACCCACATATGGATCGCATCTTCATCTATCCTTGATTAGTAAAAACAATCCCAAGTTGTGGAAACCATTTTTGATGGGACACAACCAAAAGTGGGTTGCCCTGGGCATTGGATTTGGTTGTAATGAGGGTTTCAGAAAGCTAGCCTATAAAATGAGCTTGCTATATCTTACAAGGGACTGTTGTAGCAAGATAGTTTGCTGTTTTTCATTTTGGAAAAGACAGGAAATTGAATACAGTTGATTTTGCAGATCCATAAAAACTCCCTCAGAATAAAACAGTTGTTAAAGGGCATGTCCACCCCCAAAACTATAATCCCCCCAAATACTGGCCCCACCATGTAGTGTAGTTTAATCCTTACCTCACATCCCAGCTCCATAGGGTTCTCCTGTAGACCCCCCCCCAAAGTCCCAAAACTAACCACCAGGAGGATAGCAGGGCTCTGTCTGCTATCTTGCCTCCGGTAGATATTTGCCATGCGTACTGCAGCCCTTCTCCCCCCTCCCTCCCCCTCCCTCTCCCTGCCGTTCTACTATCCCTCCCCCTAGCACAAATCCCCCTTAATATGATGTTCCCCCATGTCCCCCAGCCCCAACCGCATATTTTTTTTTTTCAAAAAGCTCCCCAAACTATACTATACTATACTTGTAGCAGAAGTTGTAGCAGAAAACACAAAAATGTCAGTTATAATAAATTCTGGTTTAAAATTTTTTCTTGGTTTACTTATTTTTTTGTGATTATTTTGTTTGTTAGTGAAATTGTCTGATACTGGATTTACTGAGTTCCTTTATAATGCTAGAGTTAACCTTTGAAATATATTTTAATATAACTGTTATTATTACAGTCTTTGTACTGTTCTTCAAGATGCTATACATTACATCCAGTGTTTTTGAATGTAGGGGGACTCCAGATTGCGATGCTGTCGGAAGGCATGCTGCCCCTGCTGGTGCACTCCACCAAATAGCATGTACAATTAGAGCAAGTAAGTAAAATTAGAGATACACAAAGGCCTCCCTTTATACTTTAGTAAAAGTACTAAAATAGTAGCTGTTTAACTCCATCATTATGAAGTTATGCAGCACTCATCATATCTAAATGTGTTCCCTTGCACATAGGAGTATTTCTAGTCACTATTAAAATATAATTTATACTTTTCATTTTCCCAAAAGGTAAGCCATTTATGTCAAAATAAATTAACTAAGCCTGAATAAAGGTAGTGGTGGGGTTACGGCATCCATTGTCTGCCACATAAAATAATGTCTTTACTCATTGGGCAGTTAAAACACCTCTTAGCTACAATGCAATCAATACCTTGCATTCAGGAGGTCCCTGACACCTGGCTGTTATATGCAGATTGGGACACATTACAGGGTATTTATTGCCAACATATTCTTGTACAAATCATTATGAATTGAGAAAGTTGAATGAATAGCATCTTCAATTACTAAATTTCAAGTCCAGTTGATCTAACTGAATACCGCAAATATAACATGACCTGTATAAATAACCTTCACAAGCAATTAGCTTTATTTTAAATAAAGCTAAAAAAAAATCTATTTTCTCAGCTGAAAAGTTATTTTAATTAGTTGTTGTCTAGACTGCAGTATTATAGTTTATAATAGATGTTTTTTGCCAAGCCTTAGCAATACTGTATAAATTAACTTTCTGGATTAAACCTATCACACATACTTTGATACGGTGTTAAGTAGTTTCCTCTGTTTCCCCTGAATGTTATTTTCAATGTTAGCTCCAACCAGCAGCAAGTGTAGTATTGAATGTTAGGTTTAAGTGGAGATGTGAAAGGACTGTTTCTGTAGAGTTAATTTGTAGATCGTTCCATTAGCATCTGTAATATTATTATACATGTATGCATGTTTAATTAGTATATTGCCACTTGAGGACACAGCTCTGTACAAAAAGTCACATAAGGGAGACAAAAATATACATAAATACATAAATAAAGATGTACAATAAAGTGTATCTATACTATAAAAAAATAGATTTTTCAAAAATTATACCTTTAAATACAGTAATATCACACTGCTTTAAAACGCACTGTTTGCAGGAGTTTGCTGCATTCACGCAGGTGAACATCGCAATGCAATTTTCCCCGCAGCGTTAGCTGCCTCCTAGTGTGAACCTAAGTGTAGATTGGAGGGAGGCACACTCAAACAGAAAATTTAAATCAACAGTATTTTATTCTATTTCAGCACTAGAATGTAATATTGTATATTTACATTTTCTATTTAAGTGTGCCTCTCTCCTATCTACATTATTGATACTTACCAGATGTGGTGCAGACCTCAGGGGGTGCACCTCATACCTGCCTGGACTCCACAACCTGTTCTCCAGCCTAAATGTACCTGGATTCTCTACTTATGCAGTGGTGGTGCACCTGATAAGATTTAGAAACACAGTCCACAAGGTCACTAGCTCTAATTCCCAGACTTAACTTTTTTTGTTTCCATTATGGGTTTTAAATGTGAGCTGTAGATCCTGAGAAATCATCATTTTAATCACAGCATTTACAGGGAAAGACCTGTCACTCCAGGAGCAGAAATTGTAATATGAGACCCATTAATGACCTCTTACTAGGATCTTTAGCTGCCTGCCAGCACACTTTCTGCAACAATTAAGAGAATCAGCAGTGAAAAGAAGGTGGGGGGGGGGGATGTGTAAGCAGAGCAGGGTCTATGGTGGGGCTGTGCAGAACGTATAAGTGTCACAGACACTAAAAGAAGGCAGTGAGTAAGGGAGCGTTGGGGCAATTAGGAGCACTCACTAAACATTCATAATTTAATAACAAAGCAATCACAGATAAATATGTGAGTACCACCATTTTACTTCTCTCAAATTGTAGTTTCAGATAATGTAAAGTTGTTTGAGTGAGTATAGTGACCCTTTAATATGAATACAAGTGCATTGAAAACTATTTGGTGACTGTGGTCTATTCTTTTGCGCACCATAGCCAGACAGACATTGTATATTGGATAGCTGTACGCAGAATGGAACTGAGCTAAAAGGATTACACTTTTTGTAATATGAAATGTTGATCAAGATTACTTACAGGGCCTTTTTTGGACCAAACTTGCCATGTATTTATTAGGCAATATTATAACAATGATGATTGGGTTGAAAACTAGAATTACTCTAAACTAGCTCTGCTGTTTGCTCACCATGTTTCTCAGCAACATTCATGTACGGTAAATGTGCCAAGCTGCCAGTTACAGAGATTTTTTTAATACAAATTCATTATCATGGCAGACCCTCCAAACAGCCCATACAAGTTATTCAAAGCATATCATATGTAATATAGCAGTGTAAATGTATTTAATGCCCAGAAAATATATATATCTAAATGTAAGTACTGGAAAGTTTCGTTTGAAAACTTAGTGTTTGTTACTTGCTGAATTTTCATTATGAAAAAGGTAAACATAGACGGGGAATTTGTAGATTTTGTGTAAGTTCACTTAGGACAGGTTATTGTAGAGAAGGTCAACAATTAAATCTGGAACTACTTATTTTAATATGTTCTGCTTTTAACGTTGCCACAGTGCAAACTTTAGAAACTATAGCAGAGCTGTTGTTCTACTGATGACTTTTCAGCAGTTACTATTTTATAACAAAAAATAAAATTCAACAATTATTATTGTGGATTTATATAGTGCCAACCTCTTCCGTGGCGCTTTACAGTTGCATTAAAATACATAAGGAAAACATACATGTTACATACAAGGGTAGTGCAAGTAATACAAAGTGCAAAAAAGTGCTGGTCCAGCAGCATTCAGTGGGGTAACAATAAAAGCCCCTTTAAGGGCTACGCCACACTACTGCATTTTAACATACAGTCCTATTGTGATCTAATCGTGCATTAAAAAGCACACACTAGTGTTGGCAAATTAGTCTGGATACGATATTCAAAGCGAATTTGATCAGCATTTTCATGCAGCCCCACACGCACTGATTGAGCAACATTGCCAAACTGCAGCACGTGAGAACGCACACTAGTACATGTTGTAGTGTAGCCTCAGCCTAACTAAGCATAAATATGCAGTTAACTCTATTCTAAAATTCAGGGAAACTCTTTAATTAGCACAAGGCAAAGCTCTCTCGTACTATCTAGTCATTGTGTTAGGGCTATATCTATACAATAGAAGTGCAGTAATGAAATAATAATGCCTTTCAATTATATTACTTGTGGACTCATTTTTTTAGAATTAGGGAGTATAGTGGTTCTTTAGGATCATTAGCAATATTGACTGCAGACATAGTAGAGTGTAATCACAAGTGAACTTCTACAGTTACACTTTACATGAAACTGACCTAAATGAAAGGATTAGTTCCACAGTAAATTCATTTTATGCTTGGGTTGAATTTTTTTAATGCATGGATTTCTTTCTCTACAGCACATTTATAATATTCCTTATTTCTTTTATTGCTAAAAGGTTTCTGCAGAACTACATTAGCAATTCATTCCTTGTTAACAATTGGATAATTAATCAGGAAAATACGGAGATAAAACGCTTTTGAAAACAAAAAAACGAAAATCTGTATCTCAAAATAGACATTTACATTCAGTGAACCACTTTAATTAGGAATGAAAATGAAAACTGCGATGGGACTAGCTTCCACCAACAAAAGCTGTTTTTAGCATGATGGGAAATGAATCTTGTTGTTTGTTTCATTAGGCTGTTCGCAGAGTCTATATTTAACTTGTTTATCAAGTTTAGTGGTTTCAACAATAAAAGGCCCATTTTCTTCAATGAACGGAGGGCTGTAGCCATCTGATTCAGCTTAGGAAGGGTTAAATCCCAAGTTGCTTTGTGGCAACAGAGGATGTCCCCAAAGAATAAGGCTATCAAATGAGAACAGCTTTCTCCTTTATCCAGTTCATGAATTTATTCTCTATTAATAGGAAACCACAGAGGAAGTTCTACAGGAACAGATAACAGTTATAGTAGTAGTACAAGTAGATAATTATTATGAAAGTTGTATTGTGCCCTTGATATTATATATATGTAGGATGTTTGTTTCTTAGAATGTGTTTAGTTAAGAATGTTTATAAGTTAAGTAAGAGTTTATAAGTTACTGATTCTAGTGCATAACAAAATATCTATTTATTCATGCAAAAGTGGTGGTACTGTTTCCACTTTTGTATGTATGTATATGTTTTTATTTTGTCAGAATATGTGCAGTATTCGTACATTGCTGGTTACATGGCAGCGTCTGATGGCTTCAGTGGGTTCGTTACTATTCACATACCCTTTCTCTACTGTGGGAATTTTACATTGCTTAGGAGTTTCAAAACAATTAGATGAAAAAAAAAAATTTCTTACCTTACAGCTCTCCTGTGATGCTGTAATCACTGTGCAACAGAGGATGTAGAGGTAAGGAGCACCAGTGACCCGGGGTTTATGTAGCACTTTGTGCTACAAAGTACTGTAGTATTGAACTTTCACTGTATAGCATTTGGTGCGCTGAACAATTTGCAAAAAAGCTTGGAAATGGTGCAGACCCATAAATTTAATGTAAAACCTGCACTAGCCCAGTATTAAATCTAGTACCTAAATCTAGTACACGCATATAATAGCGTGGAATATTCCATCTCCCTTTAGGAATTTAGCATGTGTGCTTGGTTTTGAGGTCAATTTTGCTGTATGTCAGAGCTTAGTAAGTAAAAGTAGCCAGCTGGATATCAGTTCTGAAATCTGGAAAATCTGCAATTTTTTATTGATTTTAGGTTATTGGTGGTGATTGTCTTAAAAAAAAGGCGATGCTTCACAAAGTTTTGCACAGCTTTAACGTCAACTATTAGTAAAAAGAAAAACAATGCAAAAGTTGTAGATACAGCATATTACATTGCTTCTGGCTGTTGCATTGCTAACATTCACATTAACCACAAAACTGCTGCAATGAAGGAGTTCATTTTGCGCTAAAAACGGTTAATGCTTTTAATTGATAGAATGCTGTTACTACTGGCTTAACGGTCACTCATTTCAACACACGCCAGAGACCTCAACCATATACTTGTGGTTTGGTCTGCCATATAGATTTAATGCCTATGGCTATGTAAACATACCCATAAAAGGAATCTGTCATCACATTTTTCTACTTGTAACTTTTTGGCTTAAACATAGTCCTGTGTTAAACATAGTCCCCTTTCAGTTTACATAGTAAACTTTTGTCTTGCAATAGTTAATCGTTCCCACTGTTGTACCTATTCTGGTGTGTAATTTTCAGAAAATGAATTCACAGCAGAATATTTTATCTTGCGTACATTGGCTCTTTGTTTTGATTTGTTATGCAATGTAATTAACCCTGCATTGTAATCAGGGATTAGTCCAATTGCTATAATGAAAAACAGAATGTTTTTTTTTTTTTTACAATTCTGGGGCAATGCACATATGGTTTTAGATTTTCGCTCCCTCTGGGCAATGTTGTTGGATAGCTAGAAATCAAGGGTAGGATACATAGGTTACACTTAATGGAGAAATATCTTTTTTTAAAGGAATGTAGGATTGGTATTCCTATATCCTCTTCTGCTCTTTGTCTTTAGATTGCAATGGAAATCAATTCTTATGAAAGAGTATATCTAATATTCAGCTTAGTCTTTCTTAATTTCACGATTGCTGTACAAATAGCAGCAGGCGCCTAGGATCTAGTTAATCGGTGTATAATATTACATTGCAGTAAAGCTTTTGATGTTCCTTGTTTCTCAG
Source organism: Hymenochirus boettgeri (assembly GCA_019447015.1). NCBI lineage: Eukaryota > Metazoa > Chordata > Amphibia > Anura > Pipidae > Hymenochirus > Hymenochirus boettgeri. Next base: position 200,101,052 of record CM033470.1, on the reverse strand, counting down.
TTTAGTTAAAGGGAAAAGAGGGCTAGCATCAGAAATCCATAGGACCCTGCACAAGAACGATAATCACTCCTACTGGTTACCATAGCTGCCAGACAGCGATTTCCTTTTATATTGCTTCTATCTGATGAACACCTGTCAGGAAAGAATTTCTAAAACCACTTACAGGGCACTAAAGCATTGACCTTTTACTTGTCCAGGGTTGCCAGAAGTCCCTATTTGGACATCTGGCAACAGACAGAGTCCCCCAGTCTGGGCTGAAATCCTATCCTCTGAACTGGAGTAGAAGCCCTGCCCCCAGATTTCTTCACACTCTGCTGCCCCTTCGCCCCTGGCATGCCCATTCTCTGCCCCCACCCACTCGCTGACCCAACCCCATCCCTTCTTGCATAACAGCAGCCATAATCTGCCACCCTGTACCTGCCCCACACTGTCTGGAAATAGGTGGAATAGGTGTGGTTTGAGCAGATTCAGGGGATTTTTTTAGGTAAAATGTTAATACTGAACGTATACAATAGTGTGGGAAACACCATTCTGATTCTAAATTCTTTCACGTAGATTGACTAAAACTGTGTGGTTTGGTAAATATGGACTATGGTATATGAAATAATGGCAAACTTTATCCAGAAATCCAGAATCTTAATTTGTGCAAATACGCTAATTTGATGGGGGAATGATTGATTTCGAAATGGAACGTGGAACAGCACCAAACGTGATTTTGTGGTGTTGAATCTTCTTATGCACAAAAGGAGAATGGATTTTAACTGGATCCCCTGAGCAAGAATGATAATGATAACTACTGGTTATCATAGCTGCCAGACAGTGATTAAGATTTCCTCTTAAATTCCTTCTATATGATGAACACCTGCCAAATTTTTAGTACATTTATCCTTGCTGTATTTGAGAGATTATACGAGAACCACAGTAGAAGTATAGAGATATATATAGATATGATAGATAGATATTATATATATATATGTTAAATTAATGGGTGCTTGGGTGCTAGATATTAAAGTGGAACCGTGGTCTCCAAACTAGTTGTTTTTAAAGACCGGGTTCCCACCTGTAAAATGAGCCATCAACCACCTCTCTATGTGCCGCACAGCCCAAAATATCAAGATATAACTGATCAGAAAGGTAGGGGTGGGAGGTTCTGAACCTGCGGTCACAAATACTAGTTCCTCCTCTAATCTGCGGTTGGCACATGCTCAGTGCAGGAGAAAACAAGAAGAGATCGAGTGACAGTGACTGAAGGGTAGGAGGGGGTGGGGAGAACAGCACAGACCACAAAAGGGAGTGTGTAAGTTGTAAAAATGTTTGCTTTTTTTTAAAAAAAAAACACTACCACTTGCTGGCCCTTCCCACTCATGGGCCCTGTGGCCCTTCCACTTGCTGACCCAACCTGGCTCCTTCCTCTTGTGGCCCCTCCCACTTGTGGGCCCTGTGACACCACCCACTAGTAGGTCCTGTGGCCCCACCCATTTGTGGGTCATGGGGCCCCCATGGCCCCTCCCTCACTTGCACCTTAGACCAATACCCCCTACCCCTACAGAAAACTGTAAAAACAGCCTTTTCCGGCAGAGAAAGAATCAGACAAAGTATAAAACTGCTGATACTTTCTCTGCCTCAAAAGGCTGTGTTTTTACACAGTTTTCTGTAGGGGGTAGAGAGGTATTGGTTTGAGGAGCAAGTTGGGGAGGAGCCATGGGGGGCACAAAACCCATGAGTGGGAGGGGCTACAGGAGGCTGCAAGGGAAGGGGCCAGGTTGGGTCTGCAAGGGGAGGGAGCATGGGGCCCAAGAGGGTTTGGAAGGGAATTCGCCATGGGGGCCCACGAAGAGGAGACACAGGGAAGGACTGTCACATGGTTTCAGAGCAGGAAGCAGGAAGTGCAGGGAATCTGGTGATGCTGCTATTGTATCACACATAAAAATGTAAATATCTTCAAAACTAATAATTAAAGTAAATTGCAAAAATAATCAGGAAAGCAATTCCTTTTAATTTACCTGAAGTCATTTTAGGACCACTGTTACCCTTTAAACCTGTGATATTAATTTATTAATGTGTGTTAACAAACATACTCACATGCATCATTTATACACACGTCTATATATATCTATATGATATCCTGAGGACGGCTCATGTTCTAGCCGAAACGCGTTGATATAGCGTTTTTATCTGCATTGAAATCAAAGTTATTTTTAAACAAGACCTGTGAGTGCCTTCGCAACAATTCTCCACATCTATCTATCTATATATATATATATATATATATATATATATATATGTATATAAAAGTCAATGTATGTATGTTTGTATGTTCCAGAAAAACTTTCAAACGTCTGGAACAATTTTCTTGAGACTTGGTACACTTATGTTTAAGAAAAAAAAGGAAAAAAGCATAGGCTACTTAACTTTTAAAAATGCCTCTGTACCCCCCATTTTCGACATTTTTAAAGTTAATTAACATGTGTGCTGCCATCTGGTAGTGAATCGAGTAATCACTTAAGTTACTTTAGAACTTGTAGCTCATGTGTAACTGTTAGAGTGAACCCATTTCTGCTTGTGAAAGTCCATGGGGACTGTTTACTCTCTCTATCTCACTGCTGTGTACAGGTACTGACAGGGACTGATAAACTTCCTCTATGGGTCTGCTGGTGCCAGAACCTATATAGCAGTGATGGAAAACCTTGTAAGTTCACATGTTAAACTACAACCCCCAGCATGCCTTGGGTGCATACTCCAAGATGGGTGTAACCTATTTGCTATCGCACACACCACATCTCTTCTTCTGATGTAACCCTCTTTTACATTTTAAAATGTTATGAGGTCTGTTAAGGGATCCTGCATTGTCAGGCAACTGAGGTTTACTAGATTTGCGACTCGGCTAACCCACAGTATGTATGTACAGTATCTATAATTTTAGTTTTAAAACATAAGGCTAGGCATTTTCAATGGGGAGGTGCACTGGCGAGACTCTATATTACAGTCACTCAGTGATGTCACTAAGTAACTTCCTGTATTCCACTGCCGCTCCCCCTGCCCCCCCTCCCTGTATTAGTCATTTATATAGGAAGCCCTGATTATTATTGACAGACAATGTTCAGTCCTTCTTTCTCTTTTCAATAGGAACGGTAATTAACCAATTATACACTAAACTGGGATTGCTATATAAATGACTAATGGAGGGTTAGAGACAGTGGAAGGGTAGGGGGAGAGTTTGTCTGTGCTTATTTTTTTTTGTTTTTTTTGGCTGGCCTTATGCGGGTTTGTGCTTCTATATGGTCATGGAACTCCTCTGTGGTGTAATATTCTTTGTTTGATGGGAAGCCACCCTATCGACTGAAGTATCGGGGTTTCAGGTTCTCTTTTGGAGGAGAGCGAGATGATCCGAGCTGTCTAGCTTAAGATGGATAAGAGAGATATAATATGCCCTGAGTCCAAGTAGCAGAATGTTACAGTAGTCCAGATGGGAGATTATAAGGGCATGCATGAGCATTTTAGTAGTGGCAGATCGGTGAGTTTGATCAGTGAGTTTGAATGGGTCAGGTTTTATTTGGAAGGGTGTTGGTTTGTTGAATTTCGGATGCAGGTTCGGGTCCATCTTAACAAAAACCGGGCAACGTTTTTTTTTTTTTAGTATAGTATATAAGTATATATATAAGAAAGTGTAAGTGTAAAGCTTACCAACTTGCCATCTGATACTGGCTGGGGGCTGACCATATATCCGAATAAATAGAAGTTAGTTTAACAAATTGAGCACTCCTGGGTCTTCTGTAAATCAATGTATTTAAAACAAAGTTCACGTCATTCTACGTCATTCAGCCATCATCCTGATGAATGGCACTCTGCGGGATGGGAATGGAGTGCTAAATTGTATTAATTGTACACTGCTATTGATTGACACTCTCTGCAGAATGCATTACAAAATATATTTTTGTTGCAATGCATTTACATTATTAATGGAGTAAAATGAATATACTGTTGCATACATATATCCAGTTGGATAAAAAACAAAACAAAAAACAAACATCAAATGTTCTTTTACAAAACTGAAAAGGATGTTACCCGACCCTTCCAACATTCTTTGGTCTATTCCTAATAAGGAAAGCTTGCACAGTTCCACACTGACTAAGAGGCACCAAGTTTCATGTATGCTTTTTATTATTCTCTATTAATTTATAGAAAAAAACTTTACCAATGCTCAGATTGCCCGTAAAAAACAGATGAGGTGGATCCTACTTGCAATACTGGCCCATTGATCTGGGAGAAACTGTAAAAAAAAGCTTTTATTTTTACAAAGCACAGTCAGAAGCTGTTTTTTTCATAGTAGCAAGAAGGTATCCTGGAAGCCTTATAAACTCTTAGTTTTTTACAGACATAGTTCCCCAGATGAAAACACATGTCTGCATCATTCTTTTGATTTGTGTTTATATTGGGAGGTTTCCATTTCTGATCTGTTGCCAGTTTAAGGGAAGAAGGCAAGAAAAGAGTCATGGTTTAAAAGATAGGTAAGAAACTATTTTTTTTACTCTTTTCACTTTGATTCATTTGCATTATGGTTTGTCACATTTTGTGATGGTTATATAAGTACTCATATAAATCAAAAATGGCATTTAATAAGCATTTTAATTTAAGGAATTGGATTTTAGGATTTACTAGGAGGTACAGAAAGTGTTAGGAAGGTAAAATTTGTTAAACATATGGTAATTTAAAGGAAATGTCCAACCTAGAGGCTCATTTTACCCCTTATTTACAGTTTGTACTACTGCCTATAAAACAATGGATCACATGTCTGTCTATCTCATTTCTAACTAAAGATTAGAACTAAAGATATACAGTACCTGTTTAAACTCAACAAAATCTTCTATAACAGGAGGCCCTTTAATTACTTTCATTTTCAGTTTTCCTGTTTCCTATAGCACAGGGAGATGCAAAATCACTGACTGGTGAATTTCTCTCTTTCTGTGTGAATCACACTAATCATACCTGAGCTCAAATACCTAGCTTTGGGACAGTTACTCTGTGGATAATCTGTACTCAAACATGCTTAAAATGACATACCTCACAACCGTCCTGTTTTCCCTGGGACTGTCATGGGTTGAAGAGTAGGGCAGGGGTTAATGAAGTGTGGGTGTTACAGTGATGTTTAAGGGGTTTCCATGATATTTGGGGGCATAGTCCTGACAGAGGTGTGAAATTCGGCAAGTGAGGGTATTCATAGCTATTCGTGGCTACGCCCCATCCCGGTTTGCCTATTGAAGAGGTTGGGAGGTATTAAATAAGTGTGTTAGATTACATTACTTAGACAAGTGATACATCATTTTAATCATGTATTTAAATGCTATTACTCTGTTGTGGTCTGTGACCACATTACTTAAAGGGCAACTATAGTGAAAAAAAAACTTTGTCTGTATACAATGTATAGATCACTTAGTATAAGCTGCCTTACTTTCATGTTTCTGTGTGGCTTCGTTTCTTCACACTGGCAGAAGTTTGTACCAAGCTGTGTAGTCCCCCTCCCCTCTCTGTCTACTCCCCCTCAAGCAGTGACGGGCTGTATACAGACAAGTGGTGCTGAGATTCTTTACAAGTAAGTTACTGAACTCTGCCTGTTCTCTAACTTTGCTAATTGTTATTTATTTTTACCTAAAGTTCATATCTCTCCCCCCGCTTAGCTGAGATCAGAATCACTGAAGAGAGAGTCAGTGTAACAGCAGCTTGTAGTGAGACCTTCACAAACACAGTGACACTGCTTGTTGTCCTGTTACATTTCAGTTGCTTTAGTCTATATATTTCATAGATTGCACTGTGTGTCTTGTTTGGTATATAGTCTGTATTACTGTATTATATATACTGTATTAGTGTTCCATTTGAGTCACTGGTTTTGTATGTATATAAGATATTTTTTTTGGGGGGAGGGGCTGTTTTATAGTGTGTTATGCTCATATTGCTGGGTTAATGGTTTATTGATTGTGTTTAGCACTACAGCATTTGACTATATGTTGCACATGGTACATATAGTGTGGGTGAGAGTGTGTGACAGTACTGCATGGGAGCTTTGGATTGTGTGGGTGTGTGCCTTTGAGTGACAGATGATGTGTAGCAGCTCCTACAAATCACAGCATATTCAAAGGCTTATATCTCGGGGACTATGTAGAATTTAAAGAAACTAAAGGTACCCTGGTGGATGGGATGACTTATAGGATACATTAGAAGAAATTAAAAAAAAACGATTTTCTCACTATAATTGCCCTTTAAGGTGCCCATACATTAGTACTTACCCTCCGACTGATTTACGTCATTCAAGCAATATTCCTGGAACCGCCTTTGATTGAATGTTGCGAGGGTAAGTTTTGGATATTTTAATTAACAGCCAGGTAGCCAGTGTGCCTAAACTTACACCCGGTTACTAACTTTTTATGGTTTTTATATTGATGTCTACTAGCTGTGTAAAAGAGCTATATTTTATCCTAAAATTAGACTGTATGAATGTAACAACTACATTTTTCCCTTCCTGCACTACTATATCATTTTTTTATGTGATAACATACTTATTTTCTGGTCTAAATGAAAGCTATAATGAGCTTTTAAAGTTTGAAGAAGAGGTCCGCAAGCCAAACTAACATTGTCAGTTATGGAAGTTGTCATTTCTCTTTGTGGTTTTAAGCATATTGTACCTCTGGTTACCTAAAGTGCAGAATCATAATTTATAAGTGGTTGCTAATTGCTTTTTACTTGATCTCATACACTAATTTAGTGTGTGGATGCAGTGCCAGTTTATGCCCAGGGTAAGCAGGTTGTTAATAATAGATAATGCACCCTTTACTGTTAATAAATAGGATATTACAAGTCAACCCAGAGTTTTATGACCTTTATAAAAATGCTCAGCCTGGTGCTTTTATATGATCACAAATCTCCTTGGTGACTTAAAATAGTCATAATAGTGATAATTTACTGTTATATATAATCTATCCACTATAATATGTCTTGTGTCAGCTGACAGATATCTGCAAATATGTGCAAATGTCTTGATTTACTTTCTGGAACCTAGCCAGTTCCTGAAGTGTTATGAAATAGTTCCAATCATTTGGAAGGGCAGTAATATTGAGTATTAGTAATAGTATCATCTGCTGGTTACCACAGGGCAAAACACACATATATTAACTGCCACTTGGATGGCTTCCTTGAGATTGTAAATATTGCACAACACAATTTATTCCATAGTTAATAATTTTACAATTATATTGGTTCATTTTCGATGTTCGTTCTTTTTCTTGTCATCTGACCCGGTAGAGAAGTTGAATAATGAAATGTGTAGTGAACGTGGCATAAACAGAATAATATTTAGATGATTCATTTTCAGCAGTGTAAGTATATAAAATAGCCAGTAGCTTAAATATTGTTTGACATCACTGGTAAATACTGCGCATTCTGAGCTAAAATAGTTTATGAACTAAATTCCGAAGCTAAAAATATGCCAATGGTAAAATTCTAATGGATACATTACAGGGAGGAATAGGTACATGGAAGTTGCTGAATTAATGGAATTGTGTCTCCAATTTAATGGCGGTCTTCTAGTTTTAATGTTTAATTTTCATTGCACTTGTGTTGAACTCATTAGTTTACAGCGACAATTAAATGTTAGTTAAAGGATTTCATGCACAAATACAACATGCTAAAAATCCTATATAATTTACTACTGTAATATGGAAAACAAAAATGCACCCTCCATATACAATGCTTTGTTTAACAAGCATAGCTTGATGATCTCATAAGCAATTGTTAGACTAATTAAGACCTCACACGTTTCTTGAAGAATTGCTCAATGAAAGAAATGTATACATTACCAAAATAGATTTATCTTTCAACTTGTTTATTTCGCCACCTAAAAGGTGAAATGTCCTCTAGCATTTATGTCCTGAAATGATTGTTTTTAAATGATTTAATTGGATGGGTAATGATCAAATTCCTACTAGGGCGAGGGTAAGACTATCACAGACACTATGAGGGGTCCTGCATACAGGAAGTCAGTACTTTTAAATAATTTATTTATGCACAGAGAAATATCTGGGGATATACATGGAAATATGTCTGGGAACTGAATTATGTCCCAGTGCTACAAACTACACAGAGTTTTTCATATTTCTTCATATAGATGTGTATGAACATTTATCAGTAGTTTCAAGTACAGTGACAAACCTTGGGAAAAATATATACACATATCGATAGGTAGTCTCACAATATCCTTTAGCTAATGCAAAAACACCTGATATTTTCACATTTTTAAAAATCCATTAAGATAGATTGAACAAGAATAAAAAATAATTTGTGCTGAACTTCCATGTGTTAGTGTGTTAACATTATGGTTGGTTATTTTAGCTTTTTATTGGCACCACTTGTCAAATAAAAATTCAAAAAACAACACATTAATCTTTTTTCAGAGTAGATTAAAAAAAATTACAAAAATTCTGTCTATACATTCTATTTTTAGTGTCCAGACATTCCTTTTTACCAATGCACTTTAACAGAAACAAAAATTAACTATGCTGCATTATTATTTGTTAGAAATGCTCTTCAGTTTGTGGGCACAAAAGGTCTCATTACCAACCACAATGCTAGTCCACGATGAATTTACAGCCAGAGGGGACATTATAATGTACCCTAATGATTTAATGCACGCCTTATTTAAAGAGGACTAGTTTGCATTACAATATACAGTTAGCCATTATAGCTATTGCTTAAACTTTTCTATTTCTAATGGCTAACAGTACAACCCTTACTACTGTAATAAAAAATTGGAAGAGGTACAGCCAGACAGGCAAAGTTTACTACAACAAATACATTTATTGTGAAACAATCTGCAGCATGCCACGTATGACTGAAACATGCTGCGTATGGGCTCATAATAAATAAGTTTTTTTCAATAAACTTCTGCTGCTTCACTGTACCTCTTCTAAATTTTGTATTTTTTTGGTTGCCCCAAGGACGTTCCCGACAGAAAATGTCAGAAGAGGTTAGCTTACAATACCAATTAGCAAATACACATTCTGTAAGTTTACAACCCTTAAGAACAATTGACTTCTTTAGTTGCAATGCACATTTTTTTGTTTGTCCTTACTTGTTTTAAGCAACATGCTTTTGATAAATTCTCTAGTTCTTGATAATATCTATTTAGTCATGGGATGATTGTGCCTTTCAGCAGAAAAAAAATGATATTAAGTGAAGTATTGTCAGTTGTTCACCAAAGGCATAATTTCAGCTGTTATGCTGGTAACAATTTTTTTACTGTTCTAGTACAGAACACTGAACGTCATTGGGCTAAGTTATAGGCATATTTCATAAATAACTAATTAAAAAAAGCTCCTTGCTGTGGCTTTGATATTACTTTGTGCATAGTACTTGCAAACAGTTTTTTAGGAAATGGTACATGACATGTTACACGATTGATAAATTACCTATCTGTATAAAGCTCACCATCTAAAGTAATTAATGGTTAGCTTAAAAGGAAGTTGTTTTTGCCTCCCCTGTAACTTTACTGGACAAAGATCCTATATATTGTCCAAAATTCAGCACGGTTTCAGCACGGTAACAACAGTTTACAGTTGCAACATGGTAGTTACATGGAAAAGCCAGAAGAAAAAAAAAACAAAACAGGAAAAAGTTCCCTAGCCCCTTCTCAACTCTGTGTGCTAGGGCCAGTTTAAGTCAAGGCATGAGGCAAAATAGCATAGATTATGGATAGATGGCTGGCACCATCACATGGGCATGAAAATCACAGAGATAATCTTGGTCTAATGAACTATGGAGGAGTAATATATTCCAAATCTCAAATGAATCATGGTACCCTCTAGGTGTCCAGTCCCTCTCTGGACAGACCTCATTTATATTTTTTTAAGCATTGTTGGATGAGGTAAGTAAACCTTTTATTGTGTATTTAAACAAACTGGAATTATAGGAATGTCTGAAATTATATATTATATAAAACATGACAGGAAGATCTTGGTTCTTATCAACTATACAGTAGTGCGCATGCAGGATAATGTGTGCTATGGTTGATTAGAACCAGGAAACAGTCGGGAATTTTAAGTGCTGCTGTGGTTGATCGCACAAAAGGTACGTTTCTTTTATCTTCTAATTTATATCCACTTTTTTACCAAAATAATTGGAGCATCCACAGGCTTTTATATGGAATGGTCCATCCCTTGCAGCTCTAAGTTCTGGGAATCCTTTCCTGTGAGGGCAGGTATTGACTTTGGACAAGAAGGCCTGGCTTATTGCATTCTCCACTGTTATTTATCCCAAAGGTGTTCTATCGGATTGAGTTCAGGGCTCCCAAAAATTTTTCCAAAATGTCTTGGTATCCTGAAGCGCTCTTTTGTTTTCCCACTGGAAATAAGGGGGGGAAGAGCCAGCTAGAATCGAGGTAATGATTATCCTTAAATATCTGGTTAGTAATATATCAAATAAAATGCTGAATACAGTATATCAATTAGGGTTGGGGCAAGTTTCTTCTTCTTGGGGAAAGGCATTAGGTGCAGCAAAGGTTCAGACAGATGCAGAATGGGAGTAAAAATGCTATAACTTTGGTACTTTAGAAAAGAGGGGACAGTGCCAAGCAAAGTGATTCCTGATACATTTCGCAATCTGTCTCCATTTATTACATGTCCCAGCATACTTAGCATTGATTGGCAGGCATACAACACACGCATATGCACAACACTCTAATTCTAATCTTTGAATTTTTCTGTAAAAAAAACAGTATCCAATATAGTCCAGCCATATGCCTGCCATAACCAAAAGGTAGCCAAGAAGTAAAATATTGATAACAATAATTCTGTGAATGATAAAGTGGTTAATTTTTATTCTAGCTTAGAAATTTTCAGCCAGTTAAATGTCAGAGACTGCGTTGACAAATTTTCCATTATAATGGACCCCCCCCTTTATATTATAAACCAAAAAGATAAATGTTTCCATTTGCATCATAAACACAGATTTATTGATCTACTCTATAATAATTCATGGTTGATATTCCCTGAAGTTTTAAATTAAAGTTAAAATATTGCAGTTGATGATGGCTGAATAGGGAGAGGAACGACAGTGCCCAGTATGAACTCGTACCACAGCCTGCTGGACATAAAATGTACACAACGAGGAAATAGCAAGACAAAGGACATATTTCCATGAAAATATAACATTAAAGGGCATGTCCACCCTGAAATCTATCTTTTAATATAAGGTAAGTAGCAACTGCCCAACCCTAACCGCCGTAATATATTTTTAAAAATATGCCCAGATCTTCACTTACAGCCCCTTCTCTCCCGCAATGTCTCCTATCCAGCTAAGACGCGGCCAATCACAGATGCGGTTGACATCATTGAAGATGCCGCAGGCGAGAAGGCTCCGTAAGTAACTATCGTGGCATTAAAAAAAAAAAATTATGGCGGTTGGGCAGATGTTACTTAACTTATCTGAAGAGGATTAAAGGCTAGGTGCATAACAGGAGAACCATTTGGAGCAGAGATATAAGGTAAGGATTTTTTTAAACTACAGAATGTGGCCAGTATGGGGTTAAATTTCAGTTTTGGGGTGGACATGCCCTTTAAATTTAAAATCACCATTACTGTCTGTTCTCACTGTATGGGACCATTACTGTCTGTTGTCACTGTATGTGACCTTTATCATCTGTTGTCACTGTATAGGACCTTTACCGCCCGTTCTTACTGTGTGGTACCTTTACCCTCTATTCTCACAGTATGGGACCTTTACCATCTGTTTTCACGGTATGGAACCTTTACTGTCTGTTGTCACTGTATGGGACCTTTAACGTCTGTTCTCACTGTGTGGGACCTTTACCCTCTGTTCTCACAGTATGGGACCTTACTGTTTGTTTGTTTTCACTGTATGGGAACTTTACCATCTGTTCTCACTGTGTGGGACCTTTACCCTCTGTTCTCACTGTATGGGACCTTTACTGTCTGTTCTCACTGTATGGGACCTTTACCCTCTGATCTCACTGTATGGTACCTTTACCCTCTGATCTCACTGTATGGGACCTTTACTGTCTGTCTTCACTGTATGGGACCTTTACTGTCTGTTCTCACTGTATGGGACCTTTACTGTCTGTTGTCACTGTATGGGTCCTTTACCATCTGTTCTCACTGTATGGGTCCTTTACCATCTGTTTTCACTGTATGGAACCATTACTGTCTGTTGTCACTGTATGGGACCTTTAACGTCTGTTCTCACTGTGTGGGACCTTTACCCTCTGTTCACACAGTATGGGACCTTACTGTTTGTTTGTTTTCACGGTATGGGAATTTTACCGTCTGTTCTCACTGTGTGGGACCTTTACCCACTGTTCTCACTGTATAGGACCTTTACTGTCTGTTCTCACTGTATGGGACCTTTACTGTCTGTTTTTACTTTATCTGTTGACAAACCTGTGTTTGTTACTTATCTCACTCAAGAAACAAAAATATGAGTAATCGTCATGGTTTAATTGGGTGTGGCTTAAAGGACAACTCCACCCTTATAAAAACATCTTTTAGAAAGAATGGCCTCTTTAAAATATGTTGATATATCATAGTTTGTCCTATGAATTTATTACTGTATGCCTGCTATGCTTCTGGATCTCTCATGGAAACGGAGCAATTTGGAAACCTTAACTGAGCCTGTACTGAGCCTGGGCATGCTCAGAAGAAGCAGACAGGGGATTAACATTCAGTCATTGGCTGTGATGTCAACTGTCAAATCCATAACTGACAGTTGGTAAAAGGACCAGGAAGCAGAAACGGGCAACAGGACATTGTGCAGGATTTCAGGTTAGACTTATAGATTTCAGATTTCAAACTATTACCGTTTAGGGTTTTGGGGGGTGATTTACCTGTATGTAATTTTTCATTTTAGGGCTGGACTTGCCCTTTAAATGGGAGTGGTTTGTTGTGGGCGTGGTTAAATGCATTTTGCTTTTTTTTCTTTGACTCTGAAAAAGTGTCCCTAGAACATTTTAAGAAATGTTGGTAACTATGCTGCTAGTACATCCCTTGTAAAGTGGGCAATTTTTTTTTTTAACACTGGTAAATTACAACTAATCATTCATCATGGCCTATTATAACAAGAATCTGGAAGCTAGCAACCCTTCTTTCTTCTTATTAAACACAGTTTTATTCCCTATATGAACTGGAGTGTGGGTATTGATACGTATAAAACATAGGGCCTGATTTACCCACATGTTCTGTGCTAAAAATAGGGGTTAAACTCGTGGTAACTAATATTGAATAGATTATCGCAAGTTTAACTCCATAATTGCACTGGCTGCACCAGTTTCACAAAAGACCCATGCAACCGGCACAATCTATTTAATAAAAGGATTTGCACCACTTTTAACTCCACAATTTGAGACCAGCAAATGGGTGGTCTTAAAGTGGCGCTTGAGTAAAACCCCTTTTGGAATTTACCACCAGGTGCAAATCCTGTATTAAATACAGGAAGCCATATTTGCCTGGAGCAATTTGCACCTCTGGGTAAATGAGGCCCATAGACTTTCTCTTACTTACTTAGAAACAATCAGGGAGATTCAATAAAACATCTGATTGGTTGGTGCAAAATTAGCACCATTTTTAATGATAAGAACTTTTGTTAAATCTCCCCATTAGGGATAGGTCCCACTATCACACAGTGCATGCAGGATTTTTGCAATGCGCTGCTATGCATGATATTCTATGTGCGCTGCGATCCTATAACCATCTATGTTATTCGGACACAAAGTTGTGCACCCATGCGTTCCAATAATGGATCGAAAGGCAGCCCACAGAGGGAACACCCCAGAGGCATTGCATAGGCAATGCAAATCAGGCACGTGATCGGAGTGTAAATAGTGCTCCGAATCACACTAGTAGGACCTAAACCTTAGACTACATCTTATATATGAACTGAAGGCTATCAATATACACTGACGCATTTGCACAAGCGCAGCGTCATTCAGGGATTGGAGGAGGTCTGGGGGTGCAAGCGCACACGGGTGGTGTGTGTGCTGCGGGATTTGCTAGTTTGTTAGTGATGGAGATGGATTAAGGGGTTTTATTCACTAATTTTTTTAATCTTTTGATATCTCCAGATTTTTATATTTGTTGAACATAGTATAATTTGATCGATTTTATGTTTGTCTCTTTTATTTGTGGGATAGACATGGTTCAGGGATAGGATGTTACATCACACAACTATTTAACCACATGTGGTAGTAGTTTTTTCCTTGCTTATGATAAAGGTCCTCTAATGGTCTGAAACTGAATTTTGGCCCTTTTTAGTGCACCCAACTGATATTGTGCTGTGCTTTAACATTCATTTTGGCTTTATAACAGGAAAGAAATTTAGTTGTTCATAAGGAGTTTTTATAGAGTCCACCAATTTCCAGCAGTGGGTGTAATGATCCTACTTTGCAAAATTTGTATACAGTATGCTATTTACAACAGATAAATGATTTGTGCAAAAGAGACCCGGATATTGTAGTAAGAAGATCTTTTTGACTCAGAAATCAGCTGTGACTGAAGGCTGTTGCCCAGGAGAAGAGGACTAGAGCAGCTAAGATCAAGAAGAATGTCTTCCTTTTGCAAAACATTTTTTTTTGGGGGGGGGGGGGGGGGTTGATATTGAATGTTGAGAAGTGAGCATGTCTTTTAAATGCATACAAAAATATGCAACAAGTCTTCACTGTTGGGCCAGTTGAGTAAAGCAAAAAAACAATGCATTTAAATGCAGCCATGTTACTTTTTGACTATAGAACATAATCTTGCCTATATATTGATGACTACCTCAAAATGTGGTCTCCTTTCAGCTCACCCTTTTCATGCGTGCCCACCCTCCTGCAGTCCATTAAGTTAATAAGCAAGAAGCACTGCAATGCTGAGTTAAAATGTAACAATTATTTAGTTAAAGCAATAACAGCAGTGTCTCTTGGTTTATTACTTTTTAAAAACAACTCAATGTAGCTTGCCTTTGGACAGTTGTAGGAACCACTTTTTGGGGGTGCTAGCTTAACTATCTGGATGTTTTCTGATAGGAATTGTTTTGTGTCGTTATCCATGCATTTCATTGCAGATTATATATATATATATATATATATATATATATATATATATATATATATACATTTGCAGATGTAAATGTATTAGCTAAGGCACCACCCTCTGCCCTTTATCTCAAGATAAACAGTGTCTTGCCTGCTGCAGGTCTGTATTTAATCTTCACTCTTTATGATGTAACTCTATTGGTATTCTACACACACTGAATTGCTAAAACATAAGCAGAACATGGATCTGCTCCACATGTGCTTCTCTTTTCCAGTTTAGTGCATTATTAACAACATATTATTTATGGAAAAATTTTCTCCTCAGGCAAGGCAAACAAATACCATTTTATATTCGTATTGTATGTATGTGTATGTGTGTGTGTATATATATATATATTATGTATATATATATACATGAGAAAAGAAAACCTTTGCACTCCGTCCTCTGTAATATACGCTTGGGTGCTTCTGTAAGGTATGTAGACAGATAGGTAAACAGAGCACTCCGCGGTCTTAAACAAAACGCTATTTATTTAACACTAGTAGGTCAGACAGCATTACAGAACGGCTGGATCTTAATGGATGAAATGGGCTATTTGGTCAATGATAATGAAAAGGCTCCTATTACTGTATATACACCATTTCAAAAATCCGAAAATCGGTCACGGCACCCCCTCGGAGACCCATTGTGGCAGCATGTGGATCTATATTTAAAAATGTCTCTACATACAGTACCTTGACTCATTTCTCCAACCGTTGGTGAAGAGTAGGGATGGCCGGTTCGCGGATCCGAACCCAGATCCGCCGTGGATTTATCCCGTTCGCGAACGGCGGATTTTTCCGGATTTTCCACCTTCCGAACTTCTGATTCGCGGATTTTTCGTATTTTCGAAACGAGTTTTCACGTATTTTCGTGAATTTTCGAAAATACGGGAAAACACGTATTTTCGAAAATTTTCGAAAATACAAGGATTTCTCTTAATTCCATACATACGTATTTTCGAAAATGTTCGAAATTACGAGGATTACTTGTATTTTCGAAAATACATATTTTCGAAAATACATGAAAACTCGTAATTTCGGAAATTCACGAAAATACGTGAAAACTCGTAATTTCCAAAAATTTTCGAAAATACGAAAAATCTCGTTATTTCAAGGGTATGTTTATTTTTAACGGGTCCGCTCGCAGATTTTCGAAGTTTTTCGAAAATTCGCGGATCCTCGAGCGGACCGGATTTTGCGAAGTTCGGACATCTCTAGTGAAGAGTATGGCTTCATACCTACGCGACAGCCAGCATCTACTGCAAATTTTAAAGGGGTTTAAGGGTTCGGTACCTGACATCATCTTCATGACATGTGGTGTCAAAAATCTTTACACCAATATACCCCAGGCACAGAGTGTAGAAATTTGCAACGAGGCACTAATAAAGGGGTAAAAAAAAACACCCACTCAGTTTCTTATGGACTTGCTTCTTTTTCCCCTGGAGAAAACGTACTTTCGCTTTGAATTTTTTTTTCAACAAACAGCCGGCACGACCATGGGCTCTAATATAGCTCCATTGTTCGCATATATATGGAGCACTTTGAAACAAACTATATAATACCACTTGGAGGTAATATGATCCCCTAGTATAAGAGGTATATTGACAACCTGTTTTTCTATGGGGGGGTACTGCTGATGTGTACAAATTAGACACACCAGTTGAACTCACTAAGATGATTCACTCCAATGCTATAGACTTTCTGGACCTGAGAATATTCGAAGAGGACAACAAACTTTGCTCCACACTCTTCTCTAAGCCCACTGACAGAAACATGCCACCAGTTTTTACCCAGATCCCCAAAAGAGGGGTATTATGTATTCTCAAAGCCTAAGGGTCCTTAGAAACAATACGGACCCCATTAGGACCCACAACCAATTACTTGACATGAAACAGAAATTTATATCCAGGGGCAATGATCAGGCTGTGATCCAACACCAAATAGATTGGGCAATACAAAGAATAACAGACTTAGAGAACACCCCACATTCAGTGAGCATAAGCAACATTAACAGAATACCGTTTGCTAGTTTGTACTTTCCTTTGAGTGGCTGCCTTAAAGCAAAGGTGGGAGATCCTGTCTAGGGACCACAATTTACCATTCTGTGATTGAAGCCCACTCCGTATAAATGTAGTAAAAAACTTAAAAACATCCTCATGAAGACAGACTTTAGGGATTTCCCCCAAGTTAGGAACCCTACACGGTTTACATCTGTAAAAACAGTTTTTTCAAGTGCCAGGGATTCTTAGCTTGTAGAAGTGCCCTAACAGGCCCGGACTTTCCTCATCCCCACAATAGCCGCAGAATTCAAATTAAATATAGACTTAGTGGCCTTAGTTGGTCATTTATTTTATCCCATGCCCATGCGGCAAATACTATGACGGCATGACCATTACCTCTCTACTTGATCGTATGGCAAACCATAGACAGGCCATAAGGATGGCCATACCAACACAACCTTTGAGTACTGGGCTTACTTCGAGCACTAGAGACAAATTTGGTGAACAGTCTGTAGCCAGGCACTTCAAGGTGATCGGGCATCCACCAGCCACTCCTAGATGGATGGCCATTGATTGGGAACCAGAAAGGGAGGGTATTGATCGCAGGAGGGGTGTCATTATGGGGGCCACATGATGAGCGTACTTTTGTAAATTGAGCTATCAGGTCTATTTATTCGTTGACACCCTAAGTCTGTGTGTTACGTTTAGTAACTTTGGTTGCTAACCCCTTTAAATTTTTTCGTAGCCACTATTCTGCTTCCTTTATGTATTCAAAAGTTTTTCATAAAGGGTCTGTTTTTAAATTTTACAGCTTAGGCTTTTTAATGTTGTATAGTTGTACTTCTTTTTACAATATCAATTTTTTATTGATATTAGGCACTTTAAAATCTTTTGAATAGATTCTTGGCACTTTAATGATATTGCATATTGCACTTCCTTTTAGGAGCGTGGTGTCTACATTGGGTGTTTGTAACGTTGGTCTTGCTACTCTTATTGGTGCTACCACACAGGGGTGCTATGTAGTTTCCATGTGGGGGATGTGTACCACAAGCCTAGTTCTGGCCCTGATTAAATTATGCACCGGGACTTGTTATGACAGGCACGCATTGGGCAGGTAGGGTGGGGGGGGTGTGTCGGGGAGGGCACTTGATTTTATATAGTGTGTTCAATGTTTGTTCTGTAACCCTGATGACAGCCACATCAAAGATGGGCGAAACGTGTAGGTGATACAGACCTACTAGTGTTCAATAAATAGCGTTTTGTTTAAGACCGTGGAGTGCTCTGTTTACCTGTCTTTATATATATATATAAACACACACCCAAGCAAAAGTGTGCCCATTGGTGCACAGTGGGAATTATGTGTGTATATGTTTAGCTATGTTTTGTGGATACAGTGAATATACATACCCTATACAATCTTATGGTTTTGTACAATCCTCTAAACTAATACTTTTTGAAGCACTCAGGGCCGGATTTCTCACTAGGCCACCTAGGCCATGGCTTAGGGTGGCACAACTGCTAGAGGGGCGGCATAAAAATGTATGGCAATAACTGCAGAGCCACAGCAGCATGATTTTATTTGTTATGGGGATAGCCACAATCTTGCTGGTCTAGGGGAAATATAAGTATAAATTCGTCCCTGGAAGCACTTTGGATCAGGTTGTTTTGTATATAAGTCTATCAGGTATATCTTGTATAGATCAAGTTTTGCCTAATATTTATAGACTGTCATCAGAAATGTTCACAAATGTATACGGGATATTTTATAACAATATTACTAAAGATATTTACATATGGGCACAGACCTTTGAACTTGTGTAAAGGGACAGTGTTTATTAATATTATTGTGTTTGTTTGACTACATTTGTTATGGAATCACTTGTTCGTCCTACAGTGGTGGGTTGCAAGTCGGCCCGTGATCGCATGTCTGTAGGACAAACGATCATTTCATACAATATACTATGCTTATCAATATTTTTTTGTAATGGTTGTTTTTGGTTAAATCTCAGTACCTTATTTGCCAATGTACCCAATAAAATGTCTATTCTTCCTACTAATAAGAAACACCTTTATTTTTAAATCTAACATGTTAAAGCTTTCAAAATCAATGAGACACCAAATTTAAAGACCACAATAAGAGCTGATAGTTTTTTTAGTGAAAATTACTAAATTGGTAAAAAATAATCACAAGAAGGAAATGAATAATGTGAGTAGGTTAAAACATTAGCATAAGGCCTGCTTCTTTAAAGACACACAATGTTGCCCTTCATATGGTTGTCTCTACTGTAATAATAACAGTATAATGTATCATCAACCAAAATTACATGCTGCAGTTCACCACAAATGTGTAATAAACTTCTTTATATGCTGTTTTCTTTCCTTAACCAATATCCACAATTAGTGGACATGGACGCAACAAGGAATTCAAAAGAAATAATCATACATGTATAACACTGGATTAAATTATGTAAACCAATATTGCTTTGTGGGAAACAATGTGCCAAATATTCTGCTCAATCATGTGAAATGTGCAAATACTTGACATAACTTCAGAGAGGATTCTATAAAGCGTGAATAGCATTTTTAATTCCTCATTATGCAGGATAAGAAAATAAACATTCCCATTTTACAGACTGCACAATGTGAAGCCTAGAACTATTTTGATTTCTTCTGATGGCCTATGATATGAAAATATGTCCTGAGATTAAGAATGTTATTTTTACATGAACTGGAGGAAATTTCATCTTCAGTGCAGACTCTCTGTTTGTGGGTCTGTCTGTTTTGCAGAGTGCATTTAGCTGATGTCTGTTATTATTTCATATAGTGTGGGTCTCATCGTAATCCGTTTTTGGCAAAATCCTACTATATATCAAAACACTTAAACAAACGTCCATTTTGACTGCTTACATTACAGTTTGAAGTATATTTTTAAAACAAACTTTGTCTATGTATATTAAGTTAAGAAAAGCAAACGTGTCTTAGGTCAATTTACACTTTGTATCCAAATAGATAAAAATACGACCATGTGTGCTACTTTAGCTTGTCTGTGAGAGAGAACAGGAGAAGGATCCTCTTGATGATGTAAGAATGTCTAAAAGGGGAGTTTATATAGTCGTTTATATATACATATTTTTCTGCATTTTATGTCATAAACCATGTGGTTTGGTTAGCGTAACGACAATTTCGTAGACCTTAATACTTAAGTTTATCCAAGTTAAATAGCATCTTTTATAATTAACAGGTATATACAAAAAAAAATTAAATACACTGGGAGACACCTGGGTGTGTCTAATGCTGGCCGTACACGTAACTATATGCAACCTTGAGATAAACTGCAGAGCACTCACAGGACTTGTGCAGAGGACTTGTGCAGAAGTTCAACTTATTACATGTGCAACAAAACAGATAGCGACGTTTCAGTCTGTGTCTTAGACCTTTCTCAAGCTATAGTTCTGCCAGTGCAAACACTCAACTCAGGTAGCTATATGATCGATAATAATTTTTTTTGTGTTTTCCAACAATGAAAATAGGCTGTCAGAATCAGTGAATCAGTTTGTTTTAATTATCAGGCATGGCAAATGTTTTTTTATAGCAATGTCATCGGCAACAATCGCCCGATAATATTGCTACATGCATGGCCACTTTAATTCTTCAGACCTGCACCTGGGTTAGGCTTATCACATTGTATGTATGCAATCAGCAGAACCAGCAATGTTGGTTGGCCCAGTCAAATAAACCCGAGCATTTTAAAGTTTCTAACATTCCTAATATTTTCTTTCTTTTCCATTCCCAGGGTGATTTTACATGGAACAGCATGTCTGGGCGCAGCGTCCGTCTAAAATCAGTACCTATCCAAAGCCTGTCTGAACTGGAGCGAGTACGACTGCAGGAGGTTGCATTTTATCGTTTGCAACAAGATTATGACTTGAACTGTCAGATCACTATTCCAAAAGGTAAATGTCACCATTTTGATTTTTATTTAAAGGGCAGATACCTATCACTGTTATAGTTTAAATTTCTACTTCCTTTTAATTTTTATTTGTTTTTGTTTTTTTACTTTGCTCTAATTTGACTGTTTTAATTTTACAACATTTTACATTCTTACAGCCCTTATGAATCTTAATGTCTTATCTTAAATCTTAAATCTTATGAAATGTATTTTTTCATCATATTTATTTTTATTTGTCAACATTAGATTGTAAGCGCTTCGGGGCAGGGCATGATGTGAATGTATACATGTAATTTTAAAGCGCTATGGAAGATGTTGGCACTATATAAATCCACAATAATAATAATAATATGATCTATTTTTCATAATGAGTGGTAAGGATGAACATTACATTGTTTTTCCCTTTTTCTGCCAGTCCCATGACCTCCTTAATATGCAGGCTTCTTACATTGGCTTAATTAGAGACCACAGGGCTTTTTAATGAGCCAAAGGGCACTTTATGGAGTTGGCCTTCGGAGCAAAACATAGGAGCATTCTCCAACCACATGTAGACTTGTAGAAGGACTGCCTTAGATTAAAAAATCTTAGGCACATTTCAGTGGGGTATTCCAGGTTCAGAGCTTGTTAGATTTCTAGGAGAAATGTGTCTATTTTATTGTTTTTAGTTCTTCTGTGTGCTAACCATACCCTTATTGCATCTTATCACAGCTGATTCTCTAATTATTGATTATTTCTGTCTTTTCTTCAGCAATCTCCACAGGACTATCTGATTCCCTACCTTTTGAACTTGTAAACATGCCAATATAATCATCTGGCCATTGGCCAGTCCATACTCTGGGAACTGCAGAAAACATTCCTGGCAAGAGTAGCAATTAGCCTCACTGAGAGTAGTAAATGGGCCAAAACAACTTGTGTATACTTACATTTAGATGGCCTTTGTTACCTTGGTAACAATCAAACAGCATGGTTTTCCGTTAAGGTCATATTTGGAATGGTGTGTATATTTTTATTTTTCAGTTTTTGGACATTTGTTTACACTATTCTGACATGCAAGGAAAAGTGCAAAAGACTCTCTGTACTATTAATCTGCAGAAACCAATCCGATGTTATCTAACTGTAGTACCATCTGATTGGTTGCTGCAAAATAATAGCAGTGTCAAATTTTTGAACCTCTTGTCGCACAAACCCCTTAGTTATTTCTTTTATACAATAAATCTGCTAATGGCTCTGGTAACATCAAGGTAAATATCTGTTGTATTCAATTAGATCAACTGGACTTGAAATGTAGTTCTTGAAGACGTTTCGCTAGTCATCCGACTGGCTTTCCCAATTCAGAATGACTTGTACAAGAACTGTGGCAATTATGTACCCTGGAAAATCCCAATTAGCATATCACAGCCAGGTGTTAAGGGTGTATTGATAGTGGCTAAGAGGTGTTATAGGAACGCCCAGAGTAAGGTGTTAAAACAGCATTGTACATGGCAGACAGTTGGTGTCGAACCCCCCCACCTCTATTTATTGGTTTCTTTATTTTCACATAAATGGCCTCCTACAACACTCTCTTGACCAGTCACGTTCCTTCGCCAATATGTTAAACATTACAATCTTCAAAGGTATGTCCTTTATCCTTAAGATGCAGGCCCAACTGCTGCCATGTACATGCTTGTTAAACACTTACTGTGGGCGTTCCTATAACACCTCTTAGCCACTATCCAATCCACCCATAACACCTGGCTGTGATATGCTAATTGGGATTTTCCAGGGTACATAATTGCCACAGATTCTTGTACAGTCATTCTGAATGAGAAAGCCAGTCGGATGACTAGCGAAACGTCTTCAAAACTACATTTCAAGTCCAGTTGATCTAATTGAATACAACAGATATGCCATGACCTGGATAATGAGAACCTCACAGCATCAGGTAAATAATAAAAAATAATTTCTAAGCTCTTTTAATTGCAGAACTGGACAGATTCCAGAACCCAGATAGCCAATGCACATATTAAATTTGCACCTGGCAACTAACTATGTAAAGGGTTTTCTATTGATGTGTATGGAGCTAACTGCTTAAAAAGGTATATTGGTTCCAGGATCTATTTTTAATACATGTTGATGTATTTAATAATTTTAATTTAATAAATAATCAGTCAGAATCATGTCTGATAGTAATATTTTTACAGTAATATGTACCATTCTTTCAGCCAACTACAGTGCAAAGTAAGATTTATCAGGAACACCACTCTATAATTTGACATTTTAGATAAAGACAAAGATGCTTGTGATTCAAGTCAAAATTTGAATATTATATTAAATCACAAATAAACAGCAACTAACTTTAAGGTGACATAATTTAGGAGTCAAATAAGTTAGAGAGAAACAAGGTTTCAAACCTTATTGGTGAGAAAGTTTCTCGTTAATTTCCGGGTTTCCATTAGTAAAGGCCACATCATCTGTTGTGCTGTTCAACCTCTACATTAACTGAAGCCTGTCTACACAGGTTCTCATTCATCCAGGTCATGGTATATCTGTTGTAATCAGTTACATCATCTGGACTGGAAGTTTAGTTCATGAAGATGTTTTGCTATTCATTCGACTGGCTTTCTTAATTCAGAATGACTTGTACAGGAATCTGTTGACAGTAAGTATGCATATACATACATATAATATAACATACATATAAGACAATACCCTGGAAACACCTCTTAGCCACAATGCAATCAACACCTTGCATTTAGAAGGTCCCTAACACCAGGCTGTTATATGCTGATTGGGACTTTCCAGGGTACTTATTGCCAACAGATTCTTGTACAAGTCATTTGAATTGAGAAAGCCAGTTGGATGACTAGCGAAATGTCTTCAAGAACTAAACTTCAAGTCCGGTTGATCTAACTAAATACAACAGATATATACAGTAAGTAAACGTTATTGACCAAAATGTTTCCTTTAAAATTAACCACAAATTTTTACTCCAGCTGTAAGAATACAGTGTTTCCTTTTTAATATGTTAGTTTGCATCCACATGATTACATAAACTGGATATAACCAAGAGACTGAGAAAGAAATACAGAATAGCCCCACGCTGGTTTTCTAGAATTACTGGTAGAAGGTCAGATGAAGTGTTCCCTAACTTCCCAAAATATGCCCAAGTCCCACAGGGTTTTTATCAAAACAGCAAGATCTGTTAGTGCAACACAGAAATGCTGTGTTAGCTGAATTATGGTTGAAGAAAACATTAGTAATGTGAGAAAACAGGTCATCACTGACCAGTAACAGTTTCTAATTTTTTTAAAGTGCTCTGGATCACCAGAACCTTCTAATTATCTCACTGAACAGTATATTGGACAAAATGATCTGACAGAATATCCTTTTCAAAAACAATGTTATCACAATAGCAACAGGCAAATACTGTAAACAAGTCAGTATGCTAAAAACAGAAGTGACTGCCATGAAAACAACACTTTTACTCATTTTAATAAATAGGTCTGTTAATCAAATTATAAAGAGGGGCATGTCTTATTTTAATGTAGTATTGTCTCTTTTTCTTTATTGAAGATCTGTAAAGCTTCTTTGTTCTAAATTTATTTTGACTCCTTTCACTTCTACTGTCTTGACCAAACTAATTGTTTCTCCATACTGTATTGTGACACAAAAATCATTCCCGGGAGATGCACTGAGAGGCCCACCTGTGCTAACCAATGTAATATACTTACTTGTGGTGGCTGCATGGGTAATACAATAAGCATGGGTAACCTGATAGTTACGCTGCATTTAACATCTATCCTGCTCCAGAGAGCAAAGAGAGTCTTTCAGTTCAGCACCCTAATTGCTGTTCATTACCACAGTGAACATTTTTTTTACATTTACTTTAATGTAACATCCCTTAAGACTTGAAGAAAAGAAGTTTAGGCTTTAAGTTCATAAAAGGTTTTTCACTGCGAGCATGGTAAAGCTATGGAACTGTCTTCCAGTGGACGTGTCTGGGCAGGTTCATTGGACAGTTTAAAAAAAGCTGGATGAGTTTCTGCAAACAAGGAATGTTGCAAGTTACTGGTATTGATACATAAAGTAGAGTTGATCCAGGGAAATTTCCGATTGCCACTTGGAGTCAGGAAGGAATTTTTTCCCCATTCATAAATTTGGTGGTTTTTTTTGCCTTCCTCTGGATCAACAGTTAGGCAGGAAATGAGGATATTGCTAGATAGGTTGGACTGGATGGACGTATGTCTTTATTCAATCTCAAATACTATACTATACTATGTAAAAAAAATTAATTTTTAGGGTGTGTGTGAATTTGTTATATGCCCCTGAGTTTGTCATCCAAAAACATGGTAATTCTTTGATTGTGACTAACTAGTGTAGCACTCACCCCCGTAAGGGGGGCTGAATCTTCTTTTTGTTTCTCCTTTGTACCAGTGGTGACGGCCCCACACCCCTAACATAGAACCCAAACACTCACCAAGAGTAAGATTTAAGTACACATTTAATGGTTTGATAAAGAAAAAAAAACACTTCTTTTCCCTCAGACACCCACCTTGTAAAAGGGATTCTTAGTAAACACGAAAACTTATAACAAAGAAATATGTTGTGCTATCGCAATGATGCATTAACAAAAAGAATGAACAATAATAGATATATAGGTAACTAGTGCCCTTGTATTGTATAGTCTACCCACTGCTCAGTGGGGCTTGGGTCAGCCGGCATTGGGGCCCTTTGAATTGTTTGGTGGAGCGCTCAACTCCCAACTGGAGTATTTGTAATCCACAACAGGATGGCAATATAGGTTTTCTTTCTTTCGGAAAGGGGATCTCCATCCAAGGGTTTGAAACAGTGCAGAGTAAATTGGTTAAAACTGCTCACCAGTCTGATGTCCAGCACAGGGTCCCTGTTCACAGTCTCTTTAGATGCAGAATTAGGCAACAGCTTACTCAGTTCAGTGTAAAGTTTAATGAAACCTGGCTGACACTTCTGATGATCTCTAGAAATCTCCTCCACACACTCCCTGTCCTTGTTTTTCCTCCTTCTCATGGGCTGTGTCCTCCCAGACTTCCCTTTTCTTTCTTTCCTGTTCCCCCCTCTCAAGAGTCCCCCCCTGCCATAGAGCTTGCTGCTGAATAGTTCTGGCTGAAACAGACACAGGTAAACATTCCCTAGTAGGGGCTACACTAGCTTTAAAACTAACACTTGTTGCATGGGGCTACCATGTGAGGCAGTATTTAGGGTAAAATCTGAAACAACTTCACAGTCTGAATGACAGTTGCACATTAGAAATTAATAATTATGACATATGACGGTATAACATAAATACCATAGGGGAATAAATAATTTCATTTAAAGGGCATGTCCACCCCATTTATAATTTTTTTCTGTAGTGTAGGGCTCCCTCCCCCAACCCCAAACGCCGTAGTTATTTGTCACAAAACTCCCCCGATCACTAATTACTTGCCTCTCTCCTCCGACGTTCAGCCCCGGCCCCCTGCTTGCATGAAACGGCAAGCAGGGGGCTGGACCGGCAGCTGCCTCCCTGATTGGCTGAGAGTCAGCCAATCACGTATGCGGCTTCCAGATGTACTGAACGTCAGGGGAAAGAGGCAATGTAAGTATAGATCGGGGGAGATTTGATTCAAATAACTATGGCGGTTGGGTTGGGGGAGGGAGCCCTACACTACTGAAAAGGGGATTTACACTGGGGGGGGGGGGGGGGGAAAGGGGAGGGGGAGGGAGGGGAGGAGGGCTGCAGTGCACATGCCATTTTTGACATGAGGCAGAGTCCTAGTGGTCAGTTTTTTGGAATTTAGTGGGACCATTTGGAGAAGGGATGTAAGGTAAGGATTTTTCAACACTACACAGTAGGGCCAGTAGTGGGTTAAATTATAGTTTTGGGGGTGGAAATGCCCTTTAATAAGAACAGACCTAGAAAATTTTCTGAAAAATGTAAATTCAAATGATAAAATAAACCTTATAAGGGTTTCCAGTCAGTACTTGAACTAGTTCCAATACCCTAGCAAATTAATAAATATATAAGATATACATTTTAAGTGCAATGTCAGTCAGATAGATAGTCATGGAGCTGCTCTGAGGCATTGGAAATACATTTTTACATATTTTAAAGTTTTTATTCTGTCTTCAGTGTATAAGATAGAATGGATAAATAAAATAATCTTTATAGAAGTACATTTTGTTAAGAAAATAGTTAGCTCTTAAAAAGCACTTGATTTAGCAGCCCGCTGAATCAGACTACTCATCTAGATTAAAATAAACTTGCCATTTAGGTGTTTAGACTATGCCTGAGCACATTTGCCTAAGCTTTAAACATTTTTTTGGGGGGGCGTGTAAATAATTGTTTATATAGAGTTCTACACATTAGGTAATATGTAAATTTTTAGTAGTATACATAAACCCTTTGAAACTACCAATGGTACATCTTAAGTAAAACAAAAATGGATTTTAAGTGCACCTACTTAGATCCACGAGTGGTCCAGGTCTCCCAGTGATAATTCTCAATTAGCAAAAAACGATTGTATAACCAATATTATATAAGCTTTGTAAAAAGCACAAGGTTGCAGAAAAAGCTGTGTTATGCTCATTGAACATGTCCGGTGGTCCGGGTGGCAGTGGGCCAAAAACACGTCAGGGACCATTTGTGTGGGTTTGGATTGAACTTGTTCACTTCTGAATTTGTTCACTTCTATATAGATTTGTAGTTGGTGTGCAGTTTCTACAGGAGTGTGTTTAAGTCCTCTATATTTCTAGCTTGGTAAAGTTCTTCTTTAAACATAGATATAAACCTATTTTTAAAGTGGCAATATTTACCATGGTTAGATTACCATGTCTCTGAAATCCATTTGCAAATTTGGGGTTTTCATTGTGTATGTAACTATGTGTTCTTTTCAGATATGGGATATAATCTATTTAAATGGTGTGTCATGCACGGTAGCAGGAACAGAACATGTTCCAGATCGGCCTGTTTTTATTACTTCTTTTGTCTGGCTTTTGCATCAATTCATTTCACTCACATATTTATCCACCATATTATAATAATAAGCTATAGGACGGGGACATTAGGCCTGGGTTAATTAATATAAAGGACAACTGGAGTGCTTGTGATAATACATATTCAGATGGTACTGATTGCCTCTCAAAAGGATTTTGCATAGAGATAAAACAAATTTGAAACAAAAATACAGATGATGTACTTTTACTAATTATAGGGACATATTAAGCAATGTATTATACATCAGGACCTCACAAGAGAGCATGTGACTGAGATGAGGAGGTGTGGTCAGAAATTGCACACGTACAAAAGACTATTTGAATGGCTCAAGGTATACTGCAAAGCAAGAAATATAGTGGCAGGAATTACATAATCCAAATAAAGCTATAGGTAAATGCAACTGAATAGAGCTGTTGGTTGGGCTGTAACATTGGTTGGTTGAAGTGAAAGTATCCCCAGCTGACAGTTTTCTGCAATTAATAGTGCAGTCCATAGTAGATGCATGATTGGGCGTGAGTTACCTGGGTCACCTGCCGTCGAAAAATGACAGTAGATATTTTGGAATTTGAAATATCAGGTGTCCTGAAATATCTGCTCATGTGTACCTAGCCTTAAGCATTACTTTCCTTTTGTGGATGTTTTCAGATTATGGTGGTATACAAATCTGAGTTTAGATCTCCTTTAAGTGACTCATACCTCCCAATTTTGGTAGAATATGGGCAGGTATTCCTGCCCAGTTTTAGCTAGCACACCTGGAGAATGCCCTCCATACCCAGACTCCAGAATGCTCAAGCTTTGCCCACTTTGATAGAAGATTTGGTGGTGTAGTACAGCAGAACAGTCCCTTAAAGTGGTTCTGTTCTACCTGTGATTTTGGGAATGAAAATAGGGTCTGCTATGGTAGATACGATGAGGTAAGGAAATTGGAGAAGTGCAGGTTGCAAATAGTGTCAGTAACAGCTTGAACCACTATACACTGAAAGATCTATATGACATATGTTCTTTCATTACCTGGCACATGGATACAGTGACTGTACTGGGTTGCAAAAAGAGTTTTAAAACGGAACATTCTGATTTGTCTGTAATTTGCTTAGGCTTCTTGAAAGTTATATGTATGGAAAACAACATGATGTGATGGAGTACACATTATCAAAGACTGGAGATGATTTTATAGAAATTGTATTTTTGATCATGGCTAATTTATTTAAAGTGTATAAATATTATGAAAAGAGCTGAATATTGATGTTTGTTTATATCAGGCAACTGCAATGAGGAGAATTGTAAATGTCTCATAATATGAACAAAGTAAGTAAATGGACAAAAAGCATAAACAGAGGAAAATGTTTTCTGAGAATGTAGTTATAAATGGGCTCTGAATGTATCATTTATGGGCTAATTAAGAACATCTAAAACACATGCCATGTTTCCAAATGGTAATTCATTTGGCTTTGGCTACAGCAATGCATCTGGCTTATTCAAACATATCTGGCCATCATGCTCCATTTACAGATGTTCTAAAGAAATGTACAAAAATGCTCACCACAAAGCTGACACTCGTGCCATGTGTACCCATACTGATCTGTAAATGACTAAAGAGCCTAAAACAAACCAATTACAAATCTATACATTTATCAAACATACGGTATGCTCTTTGTAGTAGTAATCAGCAACACAAAGAGAGTTGTGCTTTCAACTAATTATAGGTCATTGAATTACACATGAAATAATACATTTCTCTAATGCATTGTCAACGGTGTTTATGCATTCAAATAGTAGACTGGCTCAGATTTTCCTTAAGAAGAAAACATTTATTTCACCCTGTATGTATGTAGCTGTTTGTGCCAATATCAAAAAGGTCAGCAGGGCACATTTTGCTGTTTAAGATGTAGAAAGTATATAGAAAAGATATAACAAATTTTGCCTTGGATTCAGCTCTTATGGTACACATCATCTGAAGGGGGTATTTTTTGGATGTCTAAACAGTCTGTGAGGCAGGAAATATTCTGTGCTTCCCATCATATTTTGTCCCAAAATCGTTTCCATCTCTTTTGTGGGAAAATAGATTTTAATTGGGTAGAAAATTATTTAGATAATGTAAAATTATTGTATTTCAGTGTTTCTTTCCTAATAATAGTATCAGATTCATGACATTCCTGTCAGTTGTGAGGCTTGCTTTTTCTATATAGTTTAAATGGATGGAATAAAAACAGTTATCTCAAACTATGGACCTTGTTCATTAAGAGGCATAAAATGTTGCCCATATTCTTAATCTGCTGCAACTAATCACATGTTACCAAATGTTTTTTAATTGTAGTAGACCAGTAAAAAGGTATCATCTGATTAGCTCAGGCAAATTTTAGCACCTACTATTAAATAAGCCCTGTGATGTTTCCTTTTTTGTTCTTTTATGAAATGGTAATGAAATGAGTTTCATTATTGACAGACTATATGTATTTGCGCTGAACTTGCATTTTAATTTTGTACTTTTCAAGTGTGGAATTTTAAGTGGTGTCATGTTGGTGCTCCTAGTGTCCTAGGGTGACAGAAAAATGACATCTGGAATTAAAAGAAATAATAATAGTGAGAAAATCTAGCTACACAATCCAGCTCCTTTCTGGTTAAGTGAATCAGTGATGCCATACACTTAAAAACCAAATAAGGTTACAAAGCAGTAAAAAGATAAATATACACAGATCATTCACACATACAGTATACACACACCAATTGTAATGTTTTTATAAGAAACTTCTCTATAATAAATACATTTAAATAGAAAAATATATTATTGGGGTTTTTTTTGGTTTTTTTAAATTTGTAACTGCTAACATAATATAAAATAGATTAGACAAAAGTAGTTATAGTCATTAAAGGGCATGTCCACCCCCAAAACCAAATTCTCCCCCACTACTGGCCCCACTGTGTAGTGTGTAAAAATCATTACCTTACATCCCTGCTTCAAATGGTTCTCCTGTAATATCCCTCCAAAGTCCTTGAAAGTGAACACCAGGAGCCTTGCAGGGAGAGAAATTGTTTCCCTCCCTCCCGATCCCTGTAATTTTTCCTCTGGCCCTAATGTGTAATCCCTTTGCTGTAGTGTAGGGCTCCCTCCCCCAGCCCTAACTTGGTACATTGTCCAGAAACTCCCCCGATCTGTACTTACATTACCTGTTTCGCCTGGCGTTCTCCACTGCCAGCAGCCGCATCAGTGATTGACTGCCTCTCAGCCAATCACGGACGCGGCTGCCGGTCCGGCACCCTGCTTGCAGTTTAGTGCAAGCAGAGGGCCGTGACAGATAGCCGGTGGAAAGAGGTAATGTAAGTATTGATCGGGGGAGTTTCTGCTGGGGCTGTAGTGTAGGGCTGGGGGAGGAAGCCCTACACTACAGCAAAAAAAAAAAAAAAGGAATGGACATGCCGTTTAAAAGAGATTATTTCATCTTCCCTTTACTTTCCTTTTCATTATATGAAATGAGGATTTCTTAGGATTGCTTTTACATCACAAATTAGTCGTTTTATGGAACAAATGTGAAAAATATTAAATGTGTCTGTATAGAAAGATAAAGATGTAACTATTATACAATGTATTTGCAGATGGGCAGAAGAGGAAAAAGTCTTTGAGGAAGAAACTGGATTCATTAGGAAAGGAAAAAAACAAAGATAAAGGTAAAGTCTGAATACAGTACCTCACACAAAAGATCATTTTAGTCATTAGTCTTGGGTCCTTTAGGCTGGATACCTGCGAATAGATATTTTGTACTGACCAAGCGTTTGCTACGAGCGAGCACTCGGCCGGGACAAATGTCTGTCAGGTGCGGCAATAGTGGCCGGGACAAATGTCTGTCAGTTGTGGCAATAGTGGCCGTAGCCAACAGTTTGTGTGATCGATCACGCATGATCGGCCGGGATTTACCAACA
Source organism: Hymenochirus boettgeri (assembly GCA_019447015.1). NCBI lineage: Eukaryota > Metazoa > Chordata > Amphibia > Anura > Pipidae > Hymenochirus > Hymenochirus boettgeri. The sequence continues at coordinate 200,069,088 of CM033470.1, read as the reverse complement.
TGTCCAATCGCCCATTCGTCTGGTCCGGACGAATGGGCGACCGACATCGGTCGCGGCTGCAGACAAAAGCAGCACAGATTTTCTACCTGTGTGTACCCAGCCTTAATTTTCTTGCATATGTTCAAATCCAAATGGTGTATATCTGTCCTTATTGCTGTAAAACAAGGTTACAAACTAAATTCTGTTGACATATTGCTAAATAAATAGCCTACTCAATTAATATACCATAGTTCAAACAAGCCTACTGTACTATGCATGCCTTTGGGTTTAAAGCACAGTCGTGCTGTACTTGGTGAAGTTAGGAAGGTTCCAGAGACAGTTTTAGGCAAAATGGTCTTTTGTCTAAACAACAAATGTGGCCCCTGATACAGGGCAACCGTGATATTTTTTTTTGGTCCCATTCTAGGTTGATTTTAGCTCTGTTGTCTTAAAGATTTTGGACAAAGGATTTGTAAGCATTATAAAGGTTATACCTCTTACCTTAGCATGTCCCTAACTTGTGTAGGGGGCAAACATGTCCTTAAGCTGACATAGCCAAATTAAATGCCTGGTGTGCAGCTGTCACTGTTCCATGTGAACCTAAGAAACAACATTTTGGTGGGACACACAACAGTAAATAGTGTGCATGGCTAAATTTGCAATTACCATGCCCCAATGTTTCTAAAGGTCTCCATAAAAAAATTTAAGGAATGTTGGAATAACCAAAGTTTAGATGGTTCCCTTTCCTTCCCAACATTTACATCTCCGTTTAAGTGCATTTGGAGTGCATGCTAAATTTTTTGTATTTTTTTTATATCTTTTCCTTGTACAATACTGAAGATATGACACTTGATACAATATAAAATAGTCAGTGTACAGCTTGTATAACTGTAAATTTGCTGTCCCCTCAAAATAACACATAGCCATTAATGTAGAAATTGATGGCAACAAAAGTAAAAACAAATTTGCCTAATTAGCCATTTCCACTCCCTGGTGTCATGTGGCTTGTTAGTGTTACAAGGTCTCAGGTTTTAATGGGTAGCAAGTGTGTTAAATTTGGTATTATCCCTCTCACACACTCTCATACTGGTCAAATGGTAGTAACATAATAGAAACAACATGGTGCAGAGCTGCAGGTGCAGGATAATGTATTGAAGATGATCTCAGCATAACTTTTAGCAATGTATTTCTTATTAGTGTACCTATTTAAAGATAAATGTTGGAGGGTACAAGCTAGCTGGCCTAGGGCAAAAAATATATAAATCCGTCTCTGACTGGTACACAAGCTGTACACTGACTACTTGTGTCATATCTGCAGTATTTTCCCATTAAAAGATTTAATAAAATATTTACAGAAATGTGAGGGATGAACTCACTATATAAATATACATACATTTATCCAACTTGCAGATATATACAGGCATATTTACTGAGAGCCGCAATGCAAATATTCCCTTTTTAAATCCACGTTAACTAATATGGACAGGGATTGAGTAGTCTATAGATGAGGCCAGTGAAGGATAGGTTTGTCTCTGTCCAAGCCCAACCTGTCAAAATGTTTCGAGGTATAAATTGGTGACAGCTCTAACCAGATGTGAGAGGTAGTTAGATGACTGATATGATATTGTATCATCCCTGTGACCCACACTAAAATTGAAGAGGTGATTTCTCCACAATGCTGTTGTTACAGCTATTGGCTAGTTGAGTTTTTTATAATCCATTCACAATTTTAATAATATTAGGTTTAGTTCTCCTTTGAACTTCGCAGTGATTTAATAACTGACAGACTTAAAGAGAAATCTTATAGAATTCTGTAAATGTAATGTAAAGTAACTATTAATGTTATTTGTGCAGAATAAAACTACGTATTAAGACTTTTTATTGAATGTAAATGCTTATACACAGGATTTTCCTCTGATGCACAAATCGCTGGATTCCATTATAGAACTAAATCATTTATTGTGATGTTAATGTTTTTTTATGGTCTCTGGAGGCAAATATTCAGAGGGGCCACTGACAAGCAGGAAAAAGTACAATTTTATATGTTTGGTGACAAGCAGAAATAATGATTTTATTCTTCGGAGAGCTCTTCCCTGCATTTCCAAATGATTATGCACGCAGTAAATACTGTGATGTACTAAACTGAGGTTAGTCAGTATAACTGGTAATTGAATTCCACCTACGCCGCGGATTAAAAGTATGATTTATAGAGATTTTTGAAATAAGCGCAACAGGGTTTCTCTATAGAAGCAAAATCCATTCCTTTCAATATGAAAATATTTTAAACCTTAGGGACGGTCACGTTTTAAAAAATGTCCTTAATAGCAAAGTAAATTATGCACATAGAATATTCTTTGCATTTATAAGGGTAGCACAAGGTGTTAAGGTGGTCCAAGTTAAACCATTAATGACAGCCTCTGAAGTATTCAAGTACAAATCACAGAATGGTCACTGCCTTAATATCCAATGAGATGTGCAAAAATTCCACAATCTCATTTGAAGCAACATACCAATGTGCAGTGGTTAAGGGACGAAATAGGCCCCAATTCCGGGTTTTTATTAGGAACTAGAGATGGACCAGAACTCGAACCCGAGTTCAAGCCGAACTATTCGACTTTGAACGGACTCGGACTACTCGAACTATCCCGGACCCGGATTTCTCGGACTTTCGATATTTTCCATACTTTCGATGATTATTGGATGTTTGAACATTTGAGGCGCGTGAATATGCGAGTAAAATGTCTATTATACCAATACGTGAGTAAATATTGAATTATCAAATCTGCGTCTAAAATGTTTATATAACAATACGCAAGTAAATATCGAATTATTGAATCCGTGAGTAAAATGTCTATTATACCTATAAGCGAGTAAATATTGAATTATCGAATCCGCAAGTAAAATGTCTATTATACCAATATGCGAGTAAATATCGAATCCACAAGTAAAATGTCTTATACCAATACTCAATTAAATATCGAATTATCGTATCCGCTAGTAAAATGTCTATTATAACAATACGCGAGTAAATATTGAATTATCGAATCTGTGAGTCATTTATGGGATAATTATCGAATCTTCAAACGTGAGAGCTCGAAAGTAGCGCTCGTGATTTTTCGAAAGTCCTGGATATTCGAACATGTTCCACAGACCATTTCCCAGGTCCCAGAGCTATTTACATTAAGTTACCATTGATATTTTATTCAAACTTTTCGAACGATTTGACTCCCATTGACTTTAATGGGTCCATTTTCAAACATTCGAACATTCCATATAGTTTGAGAGTTCGAAAACGGACCGTGACTTTAATGTATGGCTCCTAATAAAGTTTGTTGAAGACACCTGGAAGTGAGGCCTTTTTCCTCCTTTGTATCTAGCGGTACAGAGACTGCATGGATGCTTACCTAGTACGCTGTCTTTTGTCTCTCTCCTCCCCTTTCCCCATACCCTGCTGATCTGGAGCGGCCTCTCCTTTTCTGTTAATTACTAGTAGTGTAGGATTTAGATTGGATTTGCGGTGTTAAAGCAGTATTTTGAAATACACAAGAGATGTATTAAAAAGATGGGAATAGCACGAGGTCTGCATGACATTTTTAACACCAATAAGTATCTGGTTTCAAAAACACACAGTTTAGATGGAATTTGTGATGTAACATTGAACAATATCTGTTTAATGCATTGCAATATTAAGGGAAGGAACTTAACTTTGGTACATCTGTCTGATAATCTACAAATGATAAAGCACTACACAATAGAAATACATTTTGCAGATGCTTACTTGTATATTTCAAAAAAGGCAACTTTATATCTGAAAATAGATCTAGGAGCTAAGGCTGCATTCTGCATTGCTGTTATCAGTAAGAGAAAGAGCACCGCCTGGTGGCTAGATTTTGCATGTCTTGTAGAGTAGAGTGCATTTATTTGAACTGAAAATAGTAATCAAAAATTGTAATCAACGTACACTTCTGGCCACACCCATTGTTTGTGTGTGAGGCCACCAGACCCTGGGCTAATAAACTAGCCTCAGTTACTGCTTGTTATTAAAAGCATTTCATTCACTCTTATTAACATGAATTATGACAACGTGTGGTGTTTCTGTTTTTTATTGCTGGGATGTAATCGCCAGCATGCCCCAAAACAAACTTTTTCTGGGAGAGTGTGGTGGTTAGAAGTGGGCGAAGTGGTCTGTTATAGCTGGAAAGATGTAAACCTTCTATCACAAGGCATGATAAGGATAACCAGTATGGAGTAGAAATAAGATGAAATTAATACATTTTATTTCTGTTTTGACCATTGTTAGTACTCTATTTTGTACATTGGTCAGTGCCATAGAGAAGGTATGGAAACTTTCCATTATAGATGAATAAAAATTCTCCTGCTCGGTGGTCGAACATAATAAAAACAAGTAAATTGTGCATTTTATTTCAACTGAACCATAAAAGTAATCTCTATAAATGCGTGTACAAAGTACAAAGTACAAACTCTATCAAAGCAAAGTCCTCAGGGTACAGAGGGCTTCCATCTAATGAGCGTAAATGGTTTGTATTCCTCTGTGATTATTCCTTTTTCCACTCTTTTTTTTTTTAGAATTTTTACCACAGGCATTTGGAATGCCATTATCACAAGTTATTGCCAATGACAGAGCACACAAGCTACGGCAGGATTCCCATAAGGAAGAACAGAAAGATGTCTCAGACTTTGTAGCGTCAATTCTACCCTTTGGGACCAAGAGGCAGAATAAAGAATTGTCAAGTAGTAATTCATCTCTGAGCTCCACATCAGAAACACCAAATGAATCCACATCCCCAAATACACCAGAAGCAGCTCCTCGGGCAAGGAGAAGGGTGAGTATTGTCTGCAACTTGTTGTTAAATAAAACAAGGGTACTGCCATGTCTGAAAACTGCATTGTTTAAAAGTTATTGGTTGTGAAATGAAGGAAACATTTGCCAGCTTTGGAAAGGTAATCAATTATCATTCTATCAAGAATTTGAGTCTATGGACAGTATTTCATTTTATCTGGGTAGATGAAGCAATGTTGTACCTTCCACACAAGGCAATAAATGCAAGTATATTGATAGAAAAGCTTTATAAGGTAAATACAATTATAAAGCAGAAATAATATTTTCTCACAATAGTGGAGTTATTTATAGGGAGTTTATTGTAATATTATCAGGGAGATTCAATAAAAGTTCTTATCGTTTAAAATGGTGCTAATTTTGCCCCAACCAACCAGATGTTAGCTTTAAAATGTTAAATAATATCTGATTGGTTGGGGCAAAATTTGCACCATTTTAAACAATAAGAATTTTATTAAATAACCCTGTTTGTGCTTGTGAAGGTTCTCATTCATCCAGGTCATGGTATATCTGTTGTATTCAATTAGATCAACTGGACTTGAAATGTAGTTCTTGAAGACGTTTCGCTAGTCATCCGACTGGCTTTCTCAATTCAGAATGACTTGTACAAGAATCTGTGGCAATTATGTACCCTGGAAAATCCCAATTAGCAATCCCAATTAACACCTGGCTGTGATATGCTAATTGGGATTTTCCAGGGTACATAATTGCCACAGATTCTTGTACAAGTCTTCTGAATTGAGAAAGCCAGTCGGATGACTAGCGAACGTCTTCAAGACTACATTTCAAGTCCAGTTGATCTAATTGAATAAAACAGATAAACCCTGCTTGTGTTTATGTATATTTTAAAAGATATAGCATTTAATGCCAAATTGATGAATACATCTTTAAAGGATATGTCCACCCCCAAAAACTTACATTTTATATGTTATTGGCCACAATTCTATCTTTAAAATAAGCCATCTCCCATCAAAATCTGTCCTGCCAATTTGAAGATATATAAGTTTTTCGAACAGGCTTTTTGCTGAAAAAAAGCAGCTCACTGCTCACTGCTGCACCATCCGGATCCATCCTCGGCCCCCCTGCATCCTAGCGTTTAATCCATTTAGGTTTTGATAGAGGACACAATCGCCGGATTATTTTTGAAAATAAATGTTTGCAGCCTTACTTACAGCCCTTCGTTCCCGCGGCTGACGTCACAAGAAAGCGATGTAAATGCTTGGTCATTTTTGCTGAGCATTCTGGGAGTCTTAACTCATACTTTAACATAATAACTGTATAAGATTAAAATTCATTCATTATAGGTATGTCTATGTAGAGTATGTAATTGTTATAAAGAATGTTGAATGTGTATAGTGCATTGTTTAGTGGTAGCTGGATATTATCTACTTCCTTGTTTTTTTATTTCCTAACAAACAAACCACAAAGTTATACAGAGTTCCAGATCAAATAAATACATAACTTAGCCAAGAAAAAAAGAACTGTTTTATTGTGGGAACCAGTGTATATTTTTTGGAAGTTAAAACGTTTACTGTAGGAATTATCAGGCTTCATCTAAGCAGATGACTTGCATCAAGTCCTACACCCATGTTTTAGGCACAATACTATCAGTTCTTACTTAAAGTTCTTATCGTTAAAAATGGTGCTAATTTTGCCCCAACCAATCAGATGTTCGCTTTCAAATGTTAAATAAAATCTGATTGGTTTGGGAAAAATTAGCACCATTTTTAACGATAAGAACTTTTATTGAATCTCCCTGTATATTCCTTAGCAGTTTAAAGTAAACTTAATGGTAAAATCAAGTTTTTAACGTAAGCATAAAATGCCCATTAGATATGAGCTGGTATGTCACATTTAACTTCATATAAAGTTTTTAGAAGCCCATGGTTATTCTCTATTTTATTTATGCTAGATTAAATATAAATTGGATAATTCAGCACCTATTGTAGAGACAGAGGCATATAGTCTTGTTTTATTGATAAAATACAGTATTAATGGCTATTGTACCAAATCCAGATATGGGCTGTAGCTAGAACATTAATGTTAAATTAGCATAAAGTTTAAAAACCTCCCTTTAAAAGATTAGGCTAAACAGAGTGCAACCTGGACATTTTGATAAAATTCTACTGTAAGATTTTGTGCCGCTCCTGACGGTACTTAGTTGAACTCGCCGGTCATCCTTAAAAGCCAATCTTTATTGAATTAACATGGCATATACACACTAATCACTTTACCAGCAGGAGTTGTATAAAGTCTTCTTACTGTAGCATTTGTTTAAGATTCAGCCGCACCCGGGCCACCAGGAGGGAGCTGTGAGCTTTTTCTTTTGATACATACAGGGAGATGCACCAAGAAGCACTCCGCTCCTGTTCTAGAGTTTAAGTTTAATGTTGTATTGGTTAGCCTGACTTAAACTGCGAAAATTAACCATGCAGCCGCCACAAGCGATGTTAGATGCCAAAAGCGGCATTCTAATGCTTTAAAAAGTGGTGAAATAGATACCGGCACTATCAATTTCTACTATCTATATCTAAGAGGTGCTATCGGCATATAGCATTGCCAGCGTGTTTGCACTGGTTATTACATTTTGATAAAATCCTTAAAAAATATTGTGAAAGGATACATTAATACTAGTCATACATATGTGAGGCTTTTAACTGAAGACTACTTCAGTTGAATACTATAATAATAATGGATGCTATGTTACAGTACTACCATTAGGAATACTATAAACTTGTATTAAAACATGAAATGGATTTTCTGTTAATGTCTTTGTGTGAAGCTGGTAGTTAGTTTAATGCACATGGGTGCTGGTGGTGTATGTGTGAATGGTTGAGGGGAGCATGGATAGTATACTTAATATATGGTGCTTCTCTTTTCTGACTGTTAGGTTGCAGATGCTGTGATTTGCATAAGTTATTATTTATATGTTTATTTATAAAAAAAACACTTTGGTAGGGAGTTGTGTTCATAAGTTTACATATCACGTGCAGAAAAATTCTGAGTGGTCCTGCACTGCACTACTCCTAAATTTAGAAATATTAGTCAGGTGATGGTATTTAGAAGCAAAGAATTGTGTTCACTAAAGCACCCTGATCAGAATGTCAATTACCATATAACCACAACCATGGAATATACAATTAACCCCAGAAGTACAGGATACACTGAAATAAAGGATTCAAACTATTTTGAAATCAGGTGACCCTCTTTTTTGAAACACAACATCCCATCTTGCATAGAATCTGTTATATATAATATTTTGGTTTCTAGCTTTAGAGAAAGGGAGGAAACAAGGGTGATTTTTGCTGCATCTTTGGCAGGACCTAACGTAATTAAGACTGTCTAGTTTACATAAGAAACATTAGCTGTTGTTGTTGGAATAGGATATTTATGGGAAAGGATAGTTTTCCTAAAGCTGGGTACACACAGTAATGCTAGAGCCCTGATATCTGTGGATTCAATGGTATTGGGGCTTTATCGTCAGTATGTGTAGCCTCTTTCCCGGACGAGTGTGCGGCCACTGAATGTTCACGTTGGCATCACGGTCGTTTGAGAAAGACCAAAAATTTCCCTCGTCCACGGTTGTGGGAAACATGCAGTCCTGAATGTTCTCCCTATGCTGTGTATATGCTGTGTATAGGGAGAACGTTAGGGACTGTGTGTATCCTGATCTTTGAAAAATGACAGACAGGATCTTGACTTTCATTTCTCTGCCAGTGTACTTGCACAGTTTTATTGTTGTTATTTGTTAGGATTTTTTTCTTTTCAACTCCTGGTGACAATTTCGAACTAGTCAAAATTAGCACTTACATTAATCAACATTTGTTTTATTATACAATGTTTAATAAACTTAATTGGAGAAATGTATACATTTTCAGGGGGTTGGGTTGGCATTTAAAATTCTTTTACTGGAAAACTAAGAAGTGAGGCTGCAATCCATTGCTACATGTACATGAACCAACAAGTAGAACAAAGTCTTATCATCCAGCCTTGTGATGCTGAGATTTATTTTATAGTCAAATTAAGCCATGCACTATAAAACTCGCAGCCGCTCCTTCACTGAAAGCCGCTCTGTCCCGACCGCGCGCCCTATCTTAGGCACATGCGCGCCAATACAAAAGATAGGGCGCACGATCGGGAGAGAACAGCTGTTCAGTGAAGAAGCGGCTGCAAGTGGAGCGGCGGTAAGGTAAGTTCCAGGTCCCCCGAGCGTAATATTATTCACAGGGAGGTGAGAATAAGCGTTCTCCCTGTGAATAATACAACTGAATGGCAAATAGTTATTTTTCTGGCTTTAGTGTTCCTTTAATTGTTATAAATAATGCTTACGATTTTCAGCACATTATAGACAACATACACTGTGTTCAATCTCCTTTAGGGAGTATCTGCATTATTCTTACTAGTCTTAAACAAACACTCTTTATCAGACATCTGCATCTTTTAGATTTCCAACTGTCTTTCACTTTTTAGAAATTATGTAATCATGATGTAATCATTACTACACGTTACAATGGATTGTGGATAAAACACCTGCAGAAACTGATAGCTCTGCAATTTATGATACAATAAGCTACATTAAATATATGAATATGTGTGTTGCAGGGTGCAATGTCAGTGGACTCTATTACTGATCTTGATGACAATCAGTCTCGACTCCTAGAGGCTCTGCAGCTGTCTCTGCCAGCAGAGGCTCAAAGTAAGAAAGAAAAGGAAAGGGACAAGAAATTAAGTCTAAACCCTATCTACAGACAAGTCCCACGGCTTATGGACAGCTGCTGTCAACATTTAGAAAAGTATGGTAAGTCTGTAACTGTGTTCCTCTTAAGATGAAATTACAAAGCTTAATATGTTTTCCTTTTTTTAGATATGTAAAGACGATAAAATATAGGGACATATTTATAAAAAAAACGTTATTAGCGCAAAAAAATTACCACCGCACATTGCGGCCGCAAAAATAGCACTATCGCCGTATTTAAAATGGCAAGCGCTGTTGCCGCGATATGTATCATATGCTGTACATATGTAAAGCATGTAAACCAAGCATTAAAAAATTGACCAATCAGAAATGGATTAGGGTTTTCTGCAAACCTATATAAAGAGGTGCACTCCGCTGCGGAACTCAAATGCCATCGCAGTAGATGGCTGAAGATAGAAGAAAGAAGGGATGGCAACATCGGCTCCGCTGAGGCCGGCGGCCGGCGGGCTCACTGGCGGCCGCAGTGAGTCTGCCTGGCATCGGCGACCTGAGTGGGGTTGGTGTCGCCAGCCCGAAGACGGGTCCTGGTTCGAGCTGCGGGACCCCCGCCAAAGGCACTTGTCAGTGCCGCAAAGGCCCTTACAAGGGCCGGGGAGGGGGTCCCAGTTCGCGCTGCGGGACCCCTAAGCCCCAAAGGGCACTTGCAAGTGACACCAAAGGCCCTTACAAGGGCCGGGGAGGGGGGTCCCGGTTCGCGCTGCGGGACCCCTTAAGCCCCAAAAGACCCTTCTCAGGGCCCCGCTGGAGGGTGCCTCCACCCCTCCCAGCAGGTCCTTCCCTTCCCCTCCCTGCCAGCGGCGGGGCAGGGGGCTTGGAGGGGCTGCTGGGGAGGGGGTGCGCAGCGGGTGGTCGCGACCACCTGCTGCGGCCCCTTCCCGGCAGCCCCTCCTAGCTTTCTGTTCCGAGATTACCGCAAGCGGTAATCACAAACAGGTTTGTGATTATTTGTAACTGGCAGTGAGTATTGGTTAAAACTGGGAAGAACACTTGACCTTGTCGCTGCTGTTTAAAGGACAATACATACCCTTTCCATGTTCCATAGCTGCAACCCAGGAACTGAGACCATAATACTATTGGGGATCCTGCAAATAGTAAGCCATAACGTTGAAAGCATTTATTTATGCACAGTGAAATGTACAGAGATTTAGTTGCTCAGTAGAGATCTGAGGATGTTTGACCCAGCCAACAGCAAATCAATAGAAATTATTGTTAGGAAAATTTTAAAGAAGTTGGCATCCTTGGAAGAAGAATTGCTGTTGCTGAACCTGAAATGGCTATTCACTACCAAAAGCAAAGCAAAGAATAACAAAGTATATGAAATGAACATAGGTATGTGTACGACAGATATATCATTTAAATAATAATGCCTTTTTTCCAGTAAACGTCACCTTTAAGGGTAAAATCCAAGGGTGATAAAGTAAAACAATAATGAACATTTCTTTAAAATTGAGCATTTAGGACTTTCTTAAAAATAAATATAATATTATTAGATTTATTTTTTTCAGGGCTACAGACTGTAGGGATCTTCAGGGTTGGAAGTTCAAAAAAGAGAGTGCGGCAGGTAGGTATTTATTGAAAATAAAAAAAATCTCCTATTTGTCTTGCAGGAAGAAATGGTAATTCCACATTGATATGGGAGCTGAACAGCTGCATGTTTTATGTTGAAGCCCAGTTGGTGAATAGTATAATAGGGGTGTTGTTTTCCCCCCCAGTAATGCATTATGTCACATCTCATATAATGGAGGACAGCATGTTAATAATACATGTTTAATACGAAAATGAAAGGCAAAATAACAGCCCCTTCCCTTAAGTTGTACCTAGGATGGGTACTTAAAATGCTAGGTCCTCAAACCTAAGGGTATAGCTGGTATTTCAATAACTACCTGCTAGCTGACTGCTCGTTCGGCAGCTCAGGTTTCTAGAGTCGTGCTTACCAATGAAATACTCCTTCTTTGCACTGGCTGCATGAGTATCGCAAAAGACACCTGTGCAGATGGTGCAATCGATTCAATGTTGAGTGTGCACAGTTTTTTGCGTGAATTGTGTTAAAAGTCACGCAAGTGGCAACACCATTTTGGCATTCACCGGGAGGCTAACACGTGATATTAAACCTTGACGGGAGATTTACAGTACAGTGATTAAATCAGTGGCCACAGAGAGGGTGTAAGAGTGGTAAGGGCACCAAGAAGATAGGTCTTCACTTTTGGTAAAGCTCAGAGGAGGGTTTTTTTTAGCTTTAGTTCCCCTTCACAATTAGATAAGGAAAAAATTCCAAAACATAAATACTGACCTCAGAACATGCTGAAGAAACAAACCAGCTATCAACCTGATACACTTCAGCAGTTGATAATTAGAAACAATTGCAAATACAGTTTAATGTAGCAAATTTGTAATGAAATTGGCCATTAATGGTCTATACATTGAAATGTATGCAGAACTATAGAGATGCACTGCAGGAGAGATCTAGGAGTAGATGAAAACTATCAGGGAGATTCAATAAAAGTTCTTTTAAAATGGTGCTAATTTTGCCCCAACCATTTAGATTTAATTTAACATTTGAAAGCTAACATCTGATTGGTTGGGGCAAAATTAGCACCATTTTAAATGATAAGAACTTTTATTGAATAACCCCCTATGCATACAAAACTATGTATGCTTCTCTGTATGTTGCCATAAAGTATTTATTATTTTGTTATGGGAATGTAAAATGGAAAAATAAAATATTCAAAGTCGTCCCTGAATCATTAATTAATGAGTAAGTCACAAACAGAAATTTGTTCATATCAGTGGTCAAATGTGTATTTACAGCACAGTGAATACTTAACTTTAGTAAAATAAGTAAAAATAATAAAATGATTCTAGTTAAACCATGATCCAACTGTAAGTTTTATCTCTGACCATCCTTCGATCCAGTTTTTTATTGTCACCATTCTATGATTTGACCCCTAGCTGCAGAGATGGATTAAGATCAAATTGGGCTCCAGGCAGGGATGACATTTGGGGTCCCCTTATCTTGCATTTTATGGCTGTAGTACTGAAGTGGGTCCCTGATGTTTACTGGGCCCTAGGAAGTTGCTTAGGTTGCCTTAATTTTCCTTCTGCAAATAGGTTTTCCTTCTGCAAAGCAGTTGAGTACCCAATTTTGTGAGAAAACGTGTTTTAGCCCTTAGTTGTGTGTATATTTAATTATCTCACTGATCAGAAAGCAGATGTGTGCGTGTAGGGGGAAGGGTAGATACTGGAAAAGCTAAACACACGTACAGTGAAAGATGCAGTTATCTGTTAGTTAAGAACTATATAATTCATTCAGACATTTATATTTTCCTTTTAGCACCATTACATTTTCTTTTTTTCCTGACATTTAAAAAAAAAAAAAAAAAAATCAGTATTAGTGTTGACTGACCATCTTGTTGCCCAGTGAATTACTTTAACTCATTTCTTGCTCTCTTACAGTTACGAGAAGAGTTTGACCGTGGCATGGATGTTACATTGGAGGAAGAACACAGCGTTCATGATGTTGCTGCATTGCTAAAAGAATTCTTGCGAGATATGCCAGATCCCCTTCTTACCAGAGAACTCTATACAGCTTTCATTAACACCCTGTGTATGTTTAACCAACACTGTTATATTCATTTTTAATGATAAAATCATTTAAGCATAATTAATCAGGTTTGGGTGTTACAAAGAAGTGTTTCAAAGCACAGGAATTATTGTGACTAACATCTAAGATCATTAATGCAGACAGATGGTCAGTTGGATCACACTAACACATCCATCTTTGATTATATATAATTCATCTTTCCCATACTAAAAAGTTTCTTCTTAAATTGATTATTTTACATATGATTGCTGTAATGTTTTTCCTAGGAGACATTAACAGGGCATTTCCCAATAGGCAAGGCGGAGTCGCAAAACTCCCTTAAGGTTCGTACACACGTGCCATGACGCACTATGTTTTCGAACGGCCATTTCGGGTGATAATCGGCCCGTGTAAGGGGCACATTGTGCGTTGCGGGTGGCGCATTCGAACGTGTGTACGAACTTTTAAGGAGTTAAAGTTGGAACCTTTACTCCTAGCTGGCGGTGGCTGCACAAGTGTTGGAAGAGACACTCTCGCTGCCACCGTAAGGCTATTAACCAGTGGCTGTGCGGCAAGTGTTAAGGCTAGCTAACGTTAAATACTTGCAATGGTGAGCCGTGCAGACTCTGGTAAATCTATTTCCATAGATTTGCCCAGAGCATCGGTGTCTCTGGGTGAATCTCCCTATAATTGTTTATTGCTGTCAAGGGTCAATATTTCAGCCCAGTTACTTCCAATAGACAAAGCACCAATAAATATATCAATTTGTAGTTTTAAGTAAGAAGCCCAAAATATATATGTACAAGGCCAAAAACAGTAGTTCTAGATGTATGATAGCTTTTTTGCTGCCATCCTACCAGACAACAGGGGAGTATACTCCTAGCAGAGGTACTGCTTCTGCAATCTAGATATACCAACCATACATTCGGAAATCTTCTTGTGTGACTTTAACCTGCCGTTAAAAAAAGACACACAAAAGAGGTGCAATACCTTTGGTAAACTGCTTGACCTTCATGCTTCATGCACTAGTTTTTAACCAGATCACTGTAACCAGGTTAGCAAGGCATTAAGACAGCGACTTTTCGTATCTATGTGTATCTAAAATGCAAATATTCAGGAAAGGAATATTCTATAAACACCATAAGCAGTGCTATCATATATGTTAAAATGTTTAATTGTAGCCCACAAAGTGTTATGTATGAAAAGGTATTTTCTTTGTTTAAAGGGACACTAAAGAGATTTTTTGTGCTTTGTTAAAGGGCATGTCTACCCCCCAAACTAAAATTGAACCCACTACTGGCCCTACTGTGTAATTTAAAAAACAAAATCCTCATTACATCTCAGCTCTTTATGGTTCTCCTGCAGTGCTTGTCCATAGTCCAGGAAACTGAAGAGTAGGAGGTGTCTTCCTGCAAATTTAATATTGTGTTAGCGCTCGTAAGTAAATTCGAAAAGGGATTGCTCACAGCGAGAGTTTAAAATCTTGTGCAAAAAGTAGCGCATATGTGATATTAACTCGTGAGCGCCAGTTGCATGGGTTTCTTTTGTAAAAACCTGTGCAGCCAGCGCTAAGATGGGAGTTAAAGTCACGCTAACCGGTATAAAACTAGCCACATTGATTGTTTAAAGCTTTATTGAGTTTTTAAAGCTATGAAGTACATTCTTACAACTGAATACTATCTAAATTACAAATAACAACTAAAAATTTGCTAAAATGGAATAGGTGTATATTGTGTTAATAATCACTAACTTCTTATCTTTTGAATTGATTGTTACTGATTTCTATCAGCTTTGATTGGTGTTTTTCTTTTTGTTTTTTAGTGTTAGACACAGATGAACAACTTTCTGCATTGCAGCTTCTCATTTACCTGCTACCTCCATGCAATTCTGATACTTTACATAGATTATTGCAGTTCCTGTCTACAGTTGCCAGTCATGCAGATGACACAATGGACAAAGATGGACAAGAGGTGAGCTCAAAAACTGTCTAGTTTTTGTGTAAAGATTTGTGTCAAATTTCAGTGTACACCCATTTAAAAAAACACTGTTCATTTTTAATGTTTTACACAGGCAACAGGTAATAGTTTAGATACAGAGGTGGAGGAAACAGTGACATTTGTTCAGTGGCGTAACTAGCAATCACTGGGCCCACCAGCAAAATTATGATGGAGCCCCTCTCCCTGCTTCATTTACAGTGGTTTTCTGGAAAGAGGCTGTCTGAGGAAAAAAAAGATGGGTCTGTCCTGCAGTTGCAGGGTTTGCTCCCCTGGTTTCACGCCCCTGCATGGGTTGGATAAACAGATGCATTTTATTAACCCAATTGACAGAATTTATTTGTATATCACACGTAATACAATTTAATTTAAATGTTTGCTACCGATTTTGTGTTATTGTGTGATGTTCCCAGAAAAAAAATAGTTTTAATTATTAAATGTCAAATACTATCAAGTGTAGCATCCCATTGAGTGGATTATGGGAGTGTTGAGGTGGGGAAATAAGTAGGTGGTCATGGAACGACTGGCCGGATTGCAGGTAATAGATAAATCCTGCCCTTATGTTGTCCATTTTGGAACCTATGGTGTATACTTTAGGGATAACACCATTTTGTTTTAAAAAAAGGCAGATTGATGCTTAACATCATATTCATACTTGACTGTTGTGTTTTTATACAGATTCCTCAAATATCTCTATGAACTACTAATAATATTATAGTAATAGTATAATACTATATATATACTAATATTATATTTGTAATTTTTTTACCAGTTATGATTACTGAGCAAGGTAGTCTTAAGTCATAAAATGTTTTTACATAGTTTTTATAATGATTTTGTGCGTGGAATGTGATTTTTACTAGATTACTGGGAACAAAATGACATCATTAAACCTGGCTACAATATTTGGACCTAATTTGTTGCACAAGCAGAAGTCTTCAGACAAAGAGTTTACAGTTCAGAGTACAGCCCGGGCAGAAGAAAGTACAATTATTATTGCCGCTGTTCAGAAGATGATAGAAAATTTTGAAAATCTCTTTCTGGTAGGTAGAAAAAATGTGAAGTGTTACTTACCTTCGCGCTCCTCTTGCCTTCCGGGTTTCCACGTTGCAGTATTCACTTCATGGACGGAACGGAATCTAGTAGGCAGTAGATATTGCACTACAAAATATCAAGAAAACTAGGGGTATTGCATTGGTGCATCTGCCATTATTATAAAACGGCACAGACCCTGGAAAATTGGAGTTTAAAGGACAACTAAAGCCACAGAACAACACTGAACCAGATGGCAGAACACCTTAATATAAAACCAATAATCTGTGTCTTACCTCTCATTTTGATACAGGTGCTGGGAAATTTACCTAAATAACATATGGTTTGTGCTTTACTGCATTCTAGTATCAGACAGTTTGGTCAACGACCATTATGTTCTGCACATGCTCAGTCCTTAGCTATGGCAGAAACTTGTTACAGTTGGTCACACCCATTAATAATCTCTAGCCAATCCTTTTACAGGACAGATAAAGCAAGGAAGCATGTGACTGAGGTCAGGAGGTGTGGTCTGACACTGCACATACACACAGATACTTCATCCAGTTCTTAACAGGCTTATATTTACTTTAATACAATTTACTTAAGTGGGATTTTATAGCTTATTGGTGTTTTTAGGGAAGTTGTTTTCAGATTCTGGAATATAAAAATTGGGTTTAGTTCTCCTTTAAACCCAAGCTAACATCTGAAAGCATGGCTTTAACTCCATTATTTCCCATAGCAAATAAAATTACATCTTCCAGTCTATATTTTAAAAATGTAATGCATAGGAATAGATGTTATCCTTAGCTAAAGACCTTGGGCATATATAGAAATATTGTGTTGAAGATTATCTTCTCTTTTGGGAGTATTGCTTTAGCTTTCTATTAATTCGTTGTGAGTAAGTATAATGTAATAAGGATTGTAATCTAAATATAACATTGTTTACAGTGTTACAATGATTTATTTAGGGTTAGGGTTGCAGTAGTTTTGCACTGCTTACATTTATTCTTTTTCACAAATGAAAATTGTTTTATGCAAAAGAACCGCTGATTGAACTCTTCACAACACGTCCTTCCATTTTTTTCCTGCCTTATATAACAGTAAATCTATAATTTAGTTTGTAAGTAAAGTTTAGGAAAACCCAGTTCAGAGTAAGACAAAGTACTGGCCATGTTGCCTACAGGGGAAGACTTTCTTGTTTAGCTTGGTTGTTCTCTCACATTCCAACCCCATCAATCATTATTCAATTTAGAATTAACCCTATTTGCCATTTTTATTAGATCATTTCAACTTTCCTGTAGGGATAAAAAATTGTCAATAAATGTCCCCACTGATAATTGCATAGGTCCCAACTTAGCAAGCAGGGCAGGACCAACACAACATATAAAAAGTGCTGCAAATGAGATATTGAAACACTTGTGGCTGCTGTGCAATTGCCTTTTGTCCAACCCATGCAGCCGCTGCTGATCCCATCATAAAGGCATGTTAACCCTTTTTAAAAGGGTTAGGGTAGTGTCTTAAAAGGGTTAGGAAGGAAATCTGGTGCTAGTGGCACATAATAGACCTCCCTAACTGGGATATTTATCTATTTCTATTACTGCTAGACTTTGCAGTGCTATTTCAGTGTTCAATGTAACAACAATTTTCATAAATACAATTAATTTAAAAAAACTATTTACAGCCTAAAGTATTTCCTCAGAAATCAATATTGCCAATATGCTAACTCTGGTAAGAAGTTCTTGATATTTAAATACCAACTTTAAAAATAACTTTTAAAAATAAAAAGTAACTGGAGCAGGTAGATAGAATTGATATTCCTACCTCCCAATATCATTTCAGAACATAGTTTTTAACTGCCAGGTTAGTCCTGGGCTTTCCTGTTTTGAAGACTGCAGACATCATCCCACCCTGCTCCTTCAGGCTTCCGGGCAGGGTGGGAAAAGGGGGCGTGGGCAGGGGCGTGATGTCAACCGGGGGTGGGACATGATGGCACAAAGGGCATGGCCAGTGTGCTAGGGTGATTGGAGGCAGGGTTAGGGGTGTTCCTGGTGCGTTCCAGGGGCGGGGCCTTGCAAAGTGGGCATGACTTGGGAGGAGACTCAAGTCTCCGCTCAAGTCCGGGAGTCTGGGGTGGTCTTGCGAGAGTGCGGGAGACCACCCCAGAATGAGGGAGACTCCTGGACGATCCGGGAGGGGTGGGATACCTGAGACTGTGCTGAAGCCAGGAGAAAGGCTGTCAGAATCTGTTTTCTTTGTGCTGGCCTTTGTGATATATATAGCCTACTTTCTCATGGACAGGTTGCAGGCAGTCTGCTGAGCGGATTTAGATGTTTTAATGCTAGTGTAATAATACGTGTAAAATTTTTATAGTGTCGACCATCGGAGGAATGCTCTGAAATCTTACACACAACAGCGATGTTGTGTGTAATTTGCCATGTGTATTTCACTCAGTGGCCTGTATACAGTTGTTAAAGGGCATAAATGTCATAATTTCAAAAAAAAAAATTCTAGGAAACCCTTTTAAAAATACTGGATCTGCCCACTTTTAAAGACATGCAGGGAGATTCAATAAAAGTTCTTATTGTTTAAAATGGTGCTAATTTTGCTCCAACCAATCAGAACTTATGTAACATTTGAAAGCTAACATCTGATTGGTTGGGGCAAAATTAGCACCATTTTAAACAATAAGAACTTTTATTGAATAACCCTGTATGTCTCCCCCTTATGACTATGTTTTGTACTGCACTAATAATATTTGAGTGGGTGTCATTAGGTCCAAGTCTCCAAGGTTTCCTAATCATTGCAAGCAGCAATGAACTAGAACAAAAAGGGCAAGTCCACCCATCAAATAAATCATATAATGTAAGTAAATCTTGCTCCAAACCCAACAACTGAAAGCTGAGAGATTTAAAGGGCAAAATGAAAACTTACATACAGGTAAATCACCCCCAAAACCCTAAACGGTAATAGTTTGAAATCTGAAATATATAAGTCTAACCTGAAATCCTGCACAATGTCCTGTTGCCCCTGTTTCTGCTTCCTGGTTCTTCCAGTTAGCAACTCTCAGTTATGGATTTGATAGTTCACATCACAGCCAATGACTGTATGCTAATCCCCTGTCTGCCTCTTCTGAGCATGCCCAGACACATGCTCAGAACAGGTTTCTAAATTGCTCAGTTTCCATAAAGCATCCAGAAGCATAGCAGGCATACAGTAATGAATTCATAGGACAAACTATAATATATCAACATATTTTAAAGAGGCCATTCTTTCTAAAAGATGTTCTTATGAGGGTGGAGTTGTCCTTTAAGACTAACCTGAAATGCTGCCTGATGTATTCTACTTCCTGGTTCTTCCAGTTACAAGCTGTCAGTCATGAATGTGACAGTTGACATCATAGCCTATGACTGATTGCTATTCCCCTTACTGCCTCCTCTGAGTATGTGTTAGCGTGTAATGAGTTTGTAAAGCTTGGCAAGGAGGTGGTGAGGCAGAGGAAAGAAGGAGGAGAACATTTCACTGTATAAAAAGTTATTCATACATATGTCCGCTTTCTAACTATTTGGGGTTTGGGGGTGATTTACCTATATATTATTTTTAATTTGAGGGGCAAACATGCCCTTTAACAATATAGTGTATCAGCAGCAGTGCTACAGATTGTAAGGCCTGCTGGGTTTACTGAATAGCAAGGTCCCTTGGCAATTTCTCAGTTTGCCTGCTCTCTGCCCAATCTAGCTGCTAAAGGCATTGACTTAAAGGGACAAACAGCATAGTAGCTCCTATGAGCATATTTAATCTAAGTTCAGATATGTAGCATGTGCAGACAAGGTTTTCTCATGTGTTATTTAGAATGAAGGTATATGAGTACATTTTAAAAGATGAAATGTCAGTCCCCATGGTGATTCCATTTTTAACAGTTAAAAGATTTGCCTGCCAGTTTTTCCAGTCACTATATGCATGCATGACTATTCTTTGATCCTGTTATTTTTGGCAGCAGAACACACACTTGTCTGTTACGGTATCTGTTTGTGTGAAGGAAATTCTGACCAGATTGATGAAATGTAAGGGGACAAAGTAGAGTTTAAAATTTTTTCTTTTGTTAGTTTTTAGATTGTAAAACTTAACACAAAGTAATCAAAATTAACCTTGAATCAGTATATATGTATTTGAGACTTTTACCTATACACTGAGGTGCTAACAACCAGTCTAACTGCAGTAACCCAGTAAAAAGGTAGCATCTGATTGGTTGCTGTAAATTAATAGCATGGGAAATTTTTGTACCTTTTATTGTATCATCCATTGATACTTAGCTTAAAATGGCAAATAAATACAACTGGACCTTGTAATTGTAACCCTATATGCTGTAATTACAAAATGTACAAATCTTGACAGTTTTAAAATAATGATCTTTTTGTGGATTGTGCCTACATATTGTGTCCAGTCTTTTCTGCATCAGGACCATTTTCTTTATTTTATAACCATTCATTTGTATGGACCCATATGTAGCCTTATAGGGGGCAGAGCTGACAATTAACAGGGAAAACATGTTCTACTTTCTGCACATCTCACAATCATTATCTCTTCCCGATACCCCATAGGTTGTTTTTTGTGCAGAGGCTTCCCAATCTTTAATTGATGGGCTTTTGTAACGGAAAGGGTAACAGCTTTTACCAATACAGAAAAACTTCAGCACAGTTTATAAGGCGAGTAAAAGCCTTGATTGGTTGTATCTCAGTTACTTATAAATAAA
Source organism: Hymenochirus boettgeri (assembly GCA_019447015.1). NCBI lineage: Eukaryota > Metazoa > Chordata > Amphibia > Anura > Pipidae > Hymenochirus > Hymenochirus boettgeri. The sequence continues at coordinate 200,048,139 of CM033470.1, read as the reverse complement.
TGTATTTTGTTACCCTTGACAATAAGCATTTTTTTCTGCTCTGTGAACAATTGTTGTGTTGTTTAACCCTGGACTTACCCATCACTAGGTGTCTGTGGGATATTCAAGGGCAATGTTATTCACTGAACTTCTGGCTCATCTTTTTTGAAATTAGTTCAATGACAGTCTGAGTAAGTTTTTAAGTATTATTGACTAAAATAAAGCTAGACGGCTTTCGGCAATGGAAGCCCCTAGTTCTGCTTCTTTAAATGCCTTCAAAACAGACTCGGAATCTAATGATGCCCATTATGAAAGTGCATCTGTCTGAATTGATGTTCATTATCTGCCATTTATTGCTTTTAGGTCTATGAGCGATCAGTGTTTTTAGGATTAGTTAAATAGTCTATGGCAGGTTCTAAGGTGTTTTTTTAACTAAATGAATTCTAAAGACTGGGTAAACATGAAGGGATATTTTGTCCCGACCGAGTGTTCGCTATGAGCGAGCGATCGGCCGGGACAAATGACTGTCGGTTGCTCCAATAGTGGCTGCGGGTGAAAGTTCGCGTGACTGATTGTGCAGTCCCATAGGGAACTGCACAATCGTCTGTGATTTACCAACACATTCTATCTCCCGTTCATCCAAACCAGATGAACGGGTGGCTGACATCGGTCACAACAGTGGCCGAAAGCAGTACACATTTTTCGCTCCAAACAACTGAAACACAGAATTATCGTTCGTAAATCTGCCCGTGTGTACTCAGCCAAAGAGTGAGCACACAGAGCTGGTCAAAGTTCCCTTCACTGGCCTTTCTGTGTGATCTCAATTGTGAGATGATGCATAGGCAGAATAAGTCTGACAGCTACTGTAATAGTTTCAGTTTTCCCAAATCAGCAGAATCACTGAGGTATTTTTCACTTTCATAGTGTAACTGTTTGTAATTCTTCTGATTTGGGAAAATTTAAAGAAAATCTGAACTCACTGACTGTAAAGAAATCTTTTAACCTTTTATGAAAAATAGGAAGGAGTTGGCTGCTTTTGTCTTTTTGTTCTCACCCATTAGGCTTAATGTACCTGTACAGCAGGTATTTTTTATGTAACCTGCTGTAAACAATGTGCTAGTCACTTTTTATTTCTTATTGCCGCTCATGCTTTTCCTGGTCTTGTCTTAAAGGTTCCTCCTGATTTACAGAAAGAAGTTCTCAGTAGCCTTTTAGAGACTGACCCTGATGTAGTGGACTATTTGCTAAGAAGAAAGGCCTCTCAGTCATCGTAAGTGAATCATTTAACTGTATTTTACCCTTATTTCTCTGTTTTTATTCTGAAATGGAAATGTTTACAAGGCTGCTGTTGATGGTCCCCAGTGTTATTCTTTTCTTATGCCTTCATTATTTTTCCTATACTGAATTACAGTAACTTGACTAAATTTTAGTAATGAAATAACACAACATAGGAATAAGTTAAGGAGGTAGTATTTTATATAAACAAGCAAGTTATTAACTAAGAAGCTGGCAATTACCACTTTTCAGACCACACGTAACATTGTTTAGTGTTTTTTTAATAAGCGCTTTGTGTTTTTATTGGTTTCTTTATCATAAGAGGTTTATTTGCCAAATAAATGACAAATTAAAAAAGCAATTATTAATCATCTTAGGGGGCAATAACGATCATCGGCAACACACAAAACTCAACCACCAATGTGTGCACTTATGCAAATAAGTCCTATTCATATGGTATATAATGCTAGATTTCAAAATAATTCCCTTAAAGGGCATGCCCACCCCCCAAACTACTGTGTAGCTACATCTCTGCTTCTTATGGTTCTCCTTCATTGCTTGTCCAAAGTCCAGAAAACTGAAAAATACAGCTGTCTTTCTGTATGAAAGGTTTCCACCTCCTCCTTGTCCTGTAAGAGGACAGTGGCAAGCGCAGGGGAGCCCTTTCCACCCCTCCCTCCTGATCCCTCCCTGGCTGCCCTTCACCTAGCGTAAAATGGTTTATTTATAATGTAGGGCATCCCTTCCCACCCCAACAACTATATTAGATTACTTAAAAAAGATTCCGAACTCTACTTAAGTTCCGGAAAACAGAGGGCCGTATCAGAGCGCTGCAGGAGCAAGGGGCCTTAAGTAGATTTCTGCTTCTTTTTTTTACAATGGTTGGGGGTGGGAAGGTATGCCCTACAGCAGTGATAGGCAATCAGTAGATCTTCAGATGTTTAGAAACTACAACTCCCAGCATTCCTTTACAAGCACTCTGTAATTACGGAATGCTGGGAGTTGTACTATTCAAACATCTGGAGATCTACTGGTCGCCTATCCCTGCTGTACAACATATTAAAGGGCATGTCCACCCCCAAAACTATAATCCCCCCACTACTGGCCCCACTATGTAGTGCAATAAAATCATTACCTTACATCCCAGCTCCAAATGGTTCTCCTGTAGTCCTCCCCCTCAAAGTCCCCAAAACTGGCCACCAGGAGGATAGCAGAGCCCATATAGGACTCTGTCTCCTGCTTCCCCTCCGGGAGAAGTTTGGCATGCGCACTGCAGCCCCCCCCCTCCCTCTCCCTCCCTCTCCCACCTGTTTTGCAATCCCTCCCCCTAGTGTTAAACCCCTTTGCCCAATAATAGCTTTCCTTTCCCCAGCCCCAACTGCCATAAAAGATTTTACTGGAACTCCCCCGAACTTTACTTACCTTACCTCTCTCCCCCGGTGTTCTGTGCAGCTGGCAGCCACGTCCATGGTTGGCTGCCTCTCAGCCAATCACAGACGCGGCTGACAGTCCTGCCACCTGCTTGCAGTTCCATGCAAGCAGAGGGATGGCTAGTACGCCGCGGGAAAGAGGTAAGGTAAGTAAAGATTGGGGAGTTCCAGTAAAATCTTTTATGGCGGTTGGGGCTGGGGGAGGGAAAGCTACTATTGGGAAAATTTTGGAAAATGGGGTGGACATGCCCTTTAAAAGTGATTGTTTAGGGTGGAGATACCGTTTAATCTAAATGTTGTCACATGCATTCATGTGCATGTGCTAAGGCCATTAAAAAAAACCTGCACTAAATACCTCAGTAAATCCCATACCTATGTTTTTTTATTAATATATTAAAAATGTAATTCTTCCGTGCATGGAAAAGACACAAAAGACAGGCAGAAGGCAGCGAAGGAATAAAGGCTGGTAAGTACATTTGGGGAATGATTTCAGTGATTTGACCTTACAAGTGATCTTGTAAGGTCGAGGTTTTTAGGCATTTCCTACATGTTTGTTTGGGGGGGGGGGGTTTAACACCAATGCTTTTTAAATTCAGATTTTATGCTTGTATTAAATAGATCATATAATATTTAGTATAACATGTCTTAACAGATATGAATTGTTTGTCTTTATTTAGCCCTACTGATGTACTGATTTGTACCACCTGTATGAAGTTTGTTTTGCCCAGTAAAATAGGTGTTAACTATTAGTAATGTATTTACTATTTTGTTTTTACTATGTTATTGCGTCTATGAAAGATCCAAGCAGGATGTGTGTTTCTATACAGAATGTGACCTTTTAAATGAAAGGTCTTAACCTTGTATTAGCAAAGAAGGTCCATTTGACTGCATAGTCTTGCGGGGAAAAGTTAAATTGGGGTACTCATTTATTGCTGAGGAATAGCTTTTCCTTCCTTCCTGTAATTTATCTATTAGAGGTGCATTCATGTGTCATTACTTTCCTCTGTAATGTTACAGAGTGATAAACTATATTTTTTAGGTGATCTTTTAACTTCCTGCCTATTGTTACATGGTGCCATTTTCTCCTGTTCTGTACCTCCTGTAAATATGCAGCACTGATAACTTAGTATTCAACATTTTCAGGTGTTTGAGTAATGCAATACGACAAAGGAAAATATCTTGTCAATTATAATCACATAAAGCAACATATTACAATACAGTAGCCTTTGCAGTCATTGTATTTGAGATAATATCCCTTATATTATATAAATATATTTATATCTCCATAGGCGATTGCATTGAGTTTTTAGGAGCTACCAATGTGGTGGGAGGTATAGGATATTACACATAGGAAAGGTGTATATGTATGTGTGTATATGTATCTCACTGTTACCATTTAAATGACCATCAGTAAATGTATATGTAAAATGTAGCACTGACTTATATTAGGTGCAAGACAAATTATACAAAATACATAAACTTACTTACAGAGCTGTGATCCCTATTTTAAAATGGAATGGTCAAATGGCAGCTTAAACCACACCCCTATGTCTGCTCCATATTTAAGTAAGTATAATCCAAAAAAAGTTTCTGTCTGCTACACAGGATGTGATGTGTATTGTAATGAACATATACACCAAGGCTCCTTATATACCACCTCCAGCTTGCAGGTGGTGTCAGTGAGTAATAAAATACAAGACATCCCTGCTCTCTATGGTAGGAGGAGAGAAAGTGAAAGTGAATTGTGTGTGCTTTGGAGTGATATTGACTGCAATCCTGTGTATAAGACCCTGTGTACAAGACCCTGTGTATAAGATCCTGTTACCAACTGTTGGGAGCACAGATTATTGGACAATTTACCTTATTGGATACAAACTCTGAGGCAACAGATAAGTGTACACCAACTTACAAGGACACACAATATACAGGCCTGGTCAATATTCAAAGTGGTGCACCATAGGCAGGGACACCCCTGATTACTGCACATGTTATGCGGGAACCTGTTTATGTGCACTGTCTGCTTTGTGCCAGACCACCAGAGTAACCCACTGTGTGCCATGCTACCCATAATCCTTCTATAAAGCAGTGATCTGGCACCAATTTGTGGCAGCAGTGCTGGTAATACCATTTATTCCCCCTGTTTTCTTTGTATATTTGTTCTCTGTATTAAGCTATGGAGGCTGCTACTGATAGTAATGATTTAAATCCTCCTGTCTTGGTACCTACCATTTATTCCCCCTGTTTTCTTTGTATATTTGTTCTCTGTATTAAGCTATGGAGGCTGCTACTGATAGTATTGATTTAAATACTCCTGTCCTTGTACCTGCAGATGAAATTCCCCAATTACACACTCAGTAGCTATACCGGCCCAATTGCCAAACCTATTTTTAAATTGTATCCATTTGATGGGGTACTAGGGAGTGGACTGATTGGCGAGAACAATTTGAATTGGCAGCCACTATTTGGTTGGGATAAAGGTGCTCGCTTGCAAGTCATTAGCCTTTTGCTTAGTGGTAAAGCAAGGCAGGTATACCAAGGATTTACTGTAATACTGAAATAAAAAGCAGTTATCAGTTGTTAAAAATTTCTCTGAAGCAACTTTTTTTTCAATTAGACCTGTATAAGAGTATATAAAGGATAAATCCATTTCGGTAAACTGGGAATGAGAAATGTTTGCTTATACATTATCAGGGCTATTCAATAAAAGTTCTTATCGTTTAAATAGGTGCTAATTTTGCCCCAACCAATCAGATGCTAGCTTTTAAATGTTAAATAAGATCTGATTGGTTGGAGCAAAATTAGCAACATTTTAAACGATTAGAACTTTAATTGAATAACCCTGTAGATTATTAGGGCAATGCTATTACAATAACATGATGCTGTGAGATACCTTCTGTTATAATATATGAGGTGCCATCACCACTTGCCGTGGTGAATACTAATAAGTATTAACCTAGCATGTTTAGTTTCAATCACACAGTGTAGCAGGATTGCCTGGGTCTACTCTCAGACCTGCAGGATTATCCTATTTGGTTCATCTGGAAGCTGGTGACTGGCTGAGTAACAGTTTAAAATATACCTGTGCAAAGATTCTATATCCAATATATCCACCCATAGCAAAACATACACACACATAATTTCCATTGTTCACCAACGGGCACAATTTTGCTAGTATATATATATATATATATATATATATATATATATATATATATATATATATATATATATATATGATGTGTATTATATGTGTATTGTGGATTTGAATGCAATGCCAACAAATGAAGTAAATGTTCTGATCTATGAACCAAGTTAAAACTTGTAGCATAGCAACAGGTTTCTTAAATACAATTTGATGAAATGAGTCACAACGCCCACATATGATGAATGTCACAGGAACCAAAGAAACTGCTCAGGGAATCAAAAATGATTCATAGCCAACAATAAAGTTATACAAAATATATCACGACTTTACACAAAACACCATATATGCTTTCCTGTGACATGCAGAGCATTTGTTTCCTAATAACCTTTCTAGGGAATAGAATACTTATAGACTTGTTAAGGGTAGAAAATATAAACAATAATTTTTCTTCCACTGTAGAGAAATGTTTTAACTGCATGGTCCTTAGATTGCCCTAAGAGCATAACTCACTCTTACTGGGTGGGCAGTCAGAGAAATAAACTTAAATCTGTCAACTGCAGTTTAAGATTTATTCCCGTATACTAATCTATTACAATTCCCTAGAACTGACCAATATGTGTTCTAAATTTGCTTCTGGAAAAAAGATGCCTATTCTGTGGGCATTAGACTAGCAGCACTTTAAAGTCTGAAACATGTATGACTACTGTACACTGTTATAAATCAGGCTTAACACTGTAGAGCTGCTTTTGTATAGTACACAAAGACTTCTGTCACTCAATTTTCCCTCTCGAAAGATCTACCAAGCAATATTATAATTAGGTAATTTGTCAGTAGGAAGAAAGCTGCACAGTCAATATTTTACCCCAAACCCAAGCCTTTGTATTCATGTTTAATAATTTTTTAACCAACTTTAGCAAAAAAACAGCTAAAACAAATCAGTCCCAAATACTGTCTTGTGTGTAATTGTTACAGAAGGTGCATGGGAAGGGCTCAATTGGGCTTAACATAGTTCATGGGTAACGCCCAGTTCCTTTGGGGGCTTCATGGATGCATAAAGAAAGGAAAAAGAAATAAAGGAATCAAAAATAAAAAACCCCACCAAAACAGTTAGAAATACCATATATTAAAATCACTAAAGCTAGGTACACCACAGTACAGATTTCTGAAAGATGACAGACAGGATCTGCAAGATCCTGTCTGCCATCTTTCAAAGATCTCATACACACAGTCCCGAGCGTTCTCCCTATAGGAGAACGCTCGGGACTGTGTGTTTCCATCGGCCGCGCTAGACTCCCTTAGGAGTCTAGCGCGTTGGATGGAAATTTTCGGCCTTTCCCACAGCGTACCCGACCCGACGTTCGTCGCCGCGGCGCCGTTCGGAAACAACGACACCATAACGATAAACCCGATACCGTCGGATCCGACGGTATCGGGGCTTTATCGTTACTGTGTGTACCCACTTTACTGTGTTAACGATTTAAAAAGGATTGGTCTACACTATAGGCAATCAAACAAGTTTTGTTTGTTTGCTAACTGTCCATCTTGGAGGTTTTAAAGGGCATCTATACCAAAAATAGGTTATTTCAAATTGACCATAACTGCAAACTATAATTCTTCCCAACCATCACTATTATTATGTAAAACCAATGTAAAACTTTTTTTTTCAGTTGTTACAAGTTCCTTGCTCTCAAAAACTATTCTTCCTGTGCGTAGTTTTACTGTAGCTGGAATGTTGACAAGAGTTTTGACAGTTGGAAAGCTGTATGCTGTGTGCAGGCTTGACAGTTGGTTTGATGGAAAAAAGTCAGGTCAGATGGAAGTGGGAGTGGTTAAAAGAGGGAGGGGGATACTGCTCCTAAACAAAATGTGTGCTGGATTGAAGGCATGCAGCAACACATGCAAATCAGATTAAGTGCTACTTACATGTATTCAATTACAGATTAAGATGAGGCAAAGTCATTTTTTCAGTATAGTGTCCCTTTAAGGAGTTTTGAAGCAGTTGCTTCACTACAGTTGCACCTACAATTGCTACTTATATCTAGGTAGCTTGTGCATTGTGCAGCTGTTGTCTAGAATGAACAAAATAAATAAAGAGCCATTCATTGCTAAAAATGTGACTTATGTTACTATTACATATATCACTACATAATTTAATCTAAATGTGTGGTCATTTGTTTGGATTATATTGTTTGAGCAATATCTGTATTGATTTATTTATTAGTTTCATGCAAAACTGTGTTAGATTATTTCAGATATTTATCATCTGACCATATTGTTTGTTACAAATGCACAGATTAAAATGTACTTATTTATGTGTAAGTAGTCCACAGAATAAACTCCTTAGCAAACAATTCTATTCTATTACCCCGCTTCTTTTTAACACATGGGCTAGGACAAGTAGGAAAAGGCATATCTTAATTTTAACCATGTGATCCATCTGTAATATGTTATTCTACACATAGGGGCATATTTATAAACATCCGTTAACTTTTCTCGGCTGAGTTTCCCGACATTTTCTCCAAAATTGCTATAAACACGATTTATTAAAGGGCGAAACCTGGCTGTGAAAAGTTAACGAGATGATAGGGCCAGGGAAGAGGGGTCCCGGTTCGAGCTGCGGGACCCTTTAAGCCCCAAAGGGCTCTTCTCAGAACAGCAAGGGCCCTGATAGGGCCGGGGAGGGGGGTTCCGGTTCAGGCTGCGGGACCTCCTATGCCCCAAAAGGCTCTTCTCAGAACAGCAAGGGCCCTGATAGGGCCCCCACCTTCCCCTCCTTGAAAACGTACGGGGCAGGGGTCTGGGAGGGGCTGCTGGGAAGGGGTTATGCGACCAGTGGTCACCACCATGGGGGGTGAGGACGGGGTGGGCGTACGCCCTTGCCCTCACCACGGAGGGCATAGGCGGACCCCCGCCCTTGTCGCGGGGGACAAGGGCGGGGTGAGCATACACCCCACCCACCCCCTGTGGCGGCAGATGCGACCACCCACGGCACGATCCTTTCTCAGCAGCCCCTCCCAGCCCCTTGCTCTGTACGTGGGGTTTCAGCTCCCTACGCGGAGATACAGTACTTAGCAAATTGCACTAAGTACAGTATTGCTTGCAAAGCGAGTTCAAACTACCGCCGCACATCGCCGCGGTAATGCTTTTTGTGGCGATGTGCTTTGCCTTTATTTTTTGGGCAGTATTAACAGCCCCTTATAAATATGCTCCAGAGTTTTGACTAAAGAGTACTGGATTGCGACATTCTGAGACTGATAATGTCTGCAAAGTAATGTTTGCAATTTCTGATCTTTTGTGGGAGATGAGGAGTATATGGGATCAGTAGGAATGGTCTGGGTTTGATAAATTTGCACGTTTTAAAGTATGGCTTATTATTCTTTATACTATTGGGCTTCAGAAACAATTTTATGCAAAGGGGTGTATGTCAATTGCAGTATTATTTATTTGTGTTACAATTATCGTTGCTGATTAGTACATACACATTGCAGGGTATATAAAGAGTGCGGTTATTTGTACTCTTTATTTATTATCCTGGTCTCGTTAATATATTTTAGTATCTCCCTAAAAATTCTTATTTGGAGAGCTTCTCTGTTTCTTCCTGGCTGTATTGGAACTTACATGATTCAAAAATCAAAACAGAAAATCAACTTACAGAAAATAAGTTATACTTCATAAATACAATTTAATGATGAAACAATTAGCCTTGAATTATAGATAAGTTGTGGTGGATACAGATGCAAACAGGCAGTTATAAAAAACTGAAGAAAAAGAAATCCCAGTTTATAAGAATTTTTGTAATATTTACATAATGATATAGTCTTTTTCTGACAGCCAATTTAACTGCTTGCTTCCTTAACCTCAACATAATCTTTTAAAATAATCTTTCTCAAAACATGTTTCAAGCAGCACGTTTCTGTCCTTAGTGGTAGTTTTGTTTAATGTCCAGAGTAAAATAGTTGATTAGTTGGTGCAGTATTGTCAGTGATATGTGATACTTCCATGTCAGGGCATCTTAATTTTCTTTGCCTTCTTAACTAAAGTATAGATGTTATTATCAGCCAAAGCAAGCATAGCAGTAGTAGAACGTCATATTTGCTTGACATCTATTGTGTGTATATGCTCTATACCTTCTATATAAGGCTGATATTGTAAAGTGATCTGCCCAGTCAAATCACCCACTGTAACAATCTTCTGTGTTACCAGTGCCGAGCAGCCTGTCTATACGGGAACTGTTAGATTTTTCCCAAGACAATTATCTTACGTCTGAAATTTATTATATATAAATCCCCCCCCAGTAAAGACTGGTGCATATTCTATTACAGGGCCTAAATGCTTAATTCTCTCAAGTGTGGGTTACAAGTAGAATTAAAGTAATCTGTGTATCGCAGATTCAGGAATTTAGCTGCCAATGAGCATCTTCAGAAGATTATGTATGTATTAAGTCAAGGTTATCACCGGGACTAAAAAAGAGTTCCTAATGTTGTGTTTCATTTTGCTGTTAGGAGTCCTGAGCTGCTAAGATCAGAAAGATCTTTCTCCATTGAAGGAAGGCATTCATCCACAGACTCTAAAGCCTCTAGTGGTGACGTTTCCCCATATGACAATAACTCTCCAGTCTTGTCTGAACGTTCTGTTATTGCAAGGCAAGAAGACAATGGCAATTCAGAGAAACCATACAAAGCTGTTGAACCTCAAGCACTAGCTGGGAATTTACTAAGCAAAGTCAGGGATCATTCTACTGCACAATGGGATCCAAAAGGTAAGATTGCCAAATTGCTAACATTTAGTTTAATGTTTCATAGAATATCTTAAAGGGTAAAGCCTCATACACGTGTAATCTCGAGGGGGGGTGGCTGTGACGCACAATGTGTATGAACGTCAGTTCAGAAGTGCCCAAACATGCCATGATCTTTGTCCAAAACTGACGTTAATACAAATCGAGCATCGCGGGTCATCCCCCACATGTGTATGAACGTATGAAAGTATCATGAAAAACAAAAGGCTTTCATAAAAAAGCCCTATGGCTTTTCATCCATCTTTCTGCAACTGCTCTCCCTGCTGGAGAACATTATGAAGGTCTGCAATGGAAGAAATACAGGTACATCCAGGCACTGACATCACCACAAGGAGGGTTCTTGCTTTTCGATGAACTCAGGGGATGCAAAGCTGCTTCTGTTTCATCATGAAGTAGTGACGGGGCATGTTGTGGCAGAGCAAATTAAGTAGTGATTTTAGCATCCTGTTGGACCATCATACTTTCCTTTTCTTTTAGGAAAAGAGGTCAGTGATGAATCATTTAAAAGATAAGACAAAGGTTTTCATATGAAAGACTTTTTTTATGTCCACAGTTCCTTTTTAAATAAAGAATGACTAATGAAGAAATGCAGAAAGGATTGTAGTACATATGTTTTAAAAAGGAATTTGGAGAATATTTATTATAAATTATATATTTAAGGATATGCAGATATACTATAGCTTGTAAAGGTTAAAGTCTAGTTTTTATGAAAGAAAACCTGAACATAATCTAAGCTTATACAGTTGTTCTTTCCCTAGTACTCAGCCTGTTCAGATGCTTGCTAATGCATCCTTCAAGGCTAGGATTTGCTTTATAAAGCAGACTAAATAAATAAAGGAAAGACATTGCGGCAATAACAAGAGACTTTCCAACCGAGGAGAATGATGTCAATGTCAGTACAAATTATTTTACAGGTGAAGGCTTTTTTCAAAATCTGGTGGTTCTGGTCAGAGGAGACAGACAAGGAACCGTATAAGCTCATGTTCTAATCAGACGGCGATTTTCCTTTATTTCACAACTTTTGTTTATCTTTAAATTAATGGTCATTAATTAAGAAAGTGTGGTTAAATATGCAAAAATGAGGGGGCATATCAAGGGGTTTAAAGTAATTTTTTGAAAGGTACATACTTAAGTACATAATGAAAGTGCTATTTAATTCTACACCAGAGTGAAATCGTGCAGTCAAGAAGACAATGCATATGAATGACATTCTATATTAAGCTACAAATAGTGAATACAACATTGTTTATTTATTGTTAATTTATTTTAGGCTATGGGTATGTGTTTAGAACTATACTACTGTATACAATGATGTAAGACACAAATAGTGAATAATGTATACATTTAAAGGACAACTAAAGCTTGAGAACAACATTGATATATAAGACAGAGCACCTTGACATAAATATAGTAATATGTTTCTCTTATCGTACTTTACTAACATGAGGTTTGTGTACACAGCTTGGTCGCTGACCATTATGTTCTTTACACATGCTCAGTCCTAAACTACTGCAGGAACTAGTTACAGATGGTCATGCCCACTATTAGTCTCTAGCTAATCCTTTTACAGGACAAATTAGGCAAGAGAGCATGTGACTGATGTCAGGAGTTGTGGCCAGATACAGCACATACATAGTTTTTTTCATCCAGTTCTTCAGGTGGTTACATTTACTTTTATGCAATTTACTGGAGTGCTGTTTAACAGTTTATCAGTGTTTTTTGTGGTAGATGCTTTAAGATTCTGGAGGATAAAAATGTGGGTTTAGTTTTCCTTTAATAGTGAAGCTCATTTATTTAGCTTGCTGTACATCAACATACTTGCAATTCTTTCTCTTACATCAAAGGTAAAATTAATATAGCTGCTGCATGTCTGTCAGTAAAGTGCCAACGGGTAAAATAAAGGCTTTCAAGACAGGAGATTAAAAGCATTATAATATTTATTTTACTTCTAGCTTATCAAGAAAAAGATTTAGGAGAAGAAATACCATGTATTTAAGTAGAACCATGCATACCAGTAATCAATGTGCCCACCGTGGTGGTTACCATGAAGAAGCATTTCCTGTAACTCTCTCATACCTATCAAACAAGCCTAGGATGATGTCTCTAGCTTGTCTGGCATGTAAATGACATGTAAATTTACAGACTCCGACAGACTGGACAAACAAGGAAGTTTGTAACAGTCTCATGATGTCATTAACCAATAAATTGTACTGTGTGCACTGCTATTTAATGGTGTAGCCACGCACTGTAATGCAATGCAACGAGGGAACAAACCACTTTTAACCCAATGAAGTCCCAAGGCATAGACACCTTTGGTATAAAGGTACCCTCTCAATGTTGCAGCATGCCAATAACACCACTATATTTAAATATTAATACTCCAACCTTTATTAATTGTTTCTAAACATCATTGTAAAACACACACTTGTAGTAACTTATATGTACCAAAGTCCATATCACCCCACAATAATAATTAATAAAGGTTGGAGTATTAATATTTAAATATAGTGGTGTTATTGGCTTGCTGCAACATTGAGAGGGGACCTTTATACCTAAGGTGTCTATGCCTTGAGTCTCATGATGTCCTTTGTAAGAAGCCCCACCCCCCAGGAAAACAAAAACTATCTTTTCTGAAGCTAATTACAGACCTGCAACCATTCTCTGCCCCAAAGGTTCGTACACAGCTGGTGATGTTCACCTAAGTGCTGAGCTCCGACTGAGCCCGACGAACACCCACAACGAATAGGCCAATAGTCGCGCGTGTGTATGTGCTCGGTCAGGGGACGTTCGGTGATCAGCCAGGATCTCTACCTTTGGATACCTCAGGGAGAGAAAAAAATATATTTTCATGCTTGTGGCTAGCTTTAAAAACTGGTTTTGTGGCAAAACAAAGTTAAGGAAGCCAACATCAAGTATATTGAAAATATTAAAAAGAAAGCACTCTAGACTTGATTGTTAAATTGTAGGACTTGTGTTATGGTGCTGCATTCAAATTTTAAAACAATTCTTGTAGTTCATGAACAATTTTCTATGCCAGTAAGTAGGGTACCGGTATTTATACAATACTGACCATGTACTATTAATAATGGCTTAACCTAACCAGAACATTTTCCACAACAAGTGTTCACATTAGCTGGAGCTGGTATGCTATTACTACAGCTTTAAAGTAGTCTGACAGACTCTGTCTTCTATGGGCATGTGAGATCCATGCGCATAGAAGACAGAGTTCGTCGGGACATTTCAGACTATGCGCCAGGGGAGTGAGCGAGCGGGTTAGTTCCTTACCTTCTCTCCTGGCTCCTGATTATTTTTATTGAAGAACTGGAGGTAAGACACAGCTCCTTTACCCCCGTAAAACTAAATGGCAAAAATTTGTTAATACGAGTGGGGATACACAGTGGATTAAATCCTTACAATTTTGATTATCCTATGCCACAGATAATCTGACCACTACAAAAACACCTGTAACTAGCAATTAAATTAACTAGCAAATTATACTAACAATTAAAATAAATTAACTCAAATTCAGCAAAATCATATGAACGCTCCCAGCTATCAAAAACACAAGTAACCAAACGAAAATTTCCGTTGGACGCTATCGGCTCCCTTTACTTTAGCAGTTGTAATACCAGCCTGTTTGTGTGAACATTTGTTTAATAACGTGTAACATGTATGATTAGATTAGAAATGACCCCAATACAGAAACCTGAATATAAAAGTAGCCTCAATACAGAACCCTGTGGTACACCACATTTCACAGATTTCTGCATCCATATGCTAATGTCTACAATATTCACTTAAAGTGCCCTCACCTTCTCAGCAAAAATCTGTATATAATGTAGGACCCCCTGAAATGTAGTTTGCATTATCTTTTCTGAACATGTTGCTGAAGTTACTTTTATGTTAATTTTTATGTTGTGTTTTGCAGATGTACCTGAGGAAAATTTTAACATATGGGGCACTTGGCATTCAACCTTAAAATCTACATCAAGAGATCAAGGAATAACAGGTATAGCCAATTATTTATCTCATGATATTTAGAAAAAAACAAAGTAGCTCATTATCCATCTTCCATATTTGTATTCTTTTTTGAGTACTTCAGATTGTCTACCCTAAAGCTGGGTACACACAAGAAAGATTTTTTTAAAATGAAAGAATCTGCCAGTCCTGTGCATTCTCCCTGTGTAAAGTATAGGGAGAACGCGGGGGCTGCATATTTCCCTCAACTGGTGCTGACTCCCTATAGTACAGGGAGACCAACGGAACCCGGGGGAAACTTCCGAGCGTTCAGGCCGGTGAACGTTTGCTGGCCTCGGGAGTGTATGGAAATGCGTCACACACACTAACGATAAAGGGACGACACTATCATATTGTATCATCCTTTTATTGTTAGTGTGTGTTCCCACCTTAAATAAGTTCACTGTAAAATCAAATTATGTTCATTTGGAAGCTGCAGCTTTAAAAATACCGTTGCCGTATTTTTTTTTTTACCTATGCCCCTCCAGAGCCTAGCTTTGTGCCTTGGAAGTTGCTGACATCTTGTTACAGGTTTGCTGAATGTTCAGCAATCTGAACATTCAGGTCTGAGATTTCCTCTGCTTTCTCCTGCTTGAGCCTCAAACAGTAATGCTTGTGAGTTCCGTGCACACGCACTAGCACGGAACTCACAGGCATTACTGTTTGAGGCTCAAGCAGGAGAGTGCACGGAACTCACAGGCATTACTGTTTGAGGCTCAAGCAGGAGAAAGCATTGGAAATCTCAGAGGGGCGGAGCTTAACATTCAGCAAACCAGTAACAAGATGTCAGCAACTTTTAAGGCACAAAGCTAGGCTCTGGAGGGACATAGGTAAAAAAAAATATGGCAACGGTATTTTTAAAGCTGCAGCTTCCAAATGAACATAACTTGATTTTACAGTGCACTTATCCTTTAATGCTTTATACACATTATAGATAATTATTGGCTAAAGAAGACAAGAATATTGTGTGTACCGTTGTCTGCTGACATTGTTTAGTGATTCGTATTGTGGATTGCCAAAGGAGGTCTCTGAGCAACCTTTCCGTATGGGGTTAAAGATTTTTTGTTTGGAAAGATTGTGCACCAATAGTTTTAAACAACAATTTGTATGAGACTTTTATTACACTGGTGCTTGCTCACTTTTAATCCACACAAGAGGCTGATTTGTCCAGCAGTGGCTTTTTGTCTGATACAGTAACAGATTTTGATAGATCCTAGCTACAGACTGTAGATCGCGCACCTGGGGTTATGGAACAATAGGGTTTCAAAATGGCAGTTTAAATGTCAAGACATTTTAAAAAATTTTCAAACTCACTGGGCAGTGGCCCAAGACAGACCTAGTGCTAACATTTTTATGGGGATGAACAGGCATAAAAAAAAAATAAAATGTATTGCTTTATCTAATCTCCTCGCAGCACTTTCTAATTGCAGCAACTTTGCAAAGCTCGATTAGAATATTTTATTTTCTGTCAAGAAAGTGAAAAAAGGCAAGGCGAGTTTTTAAAGTTTACTTAGCCTAAATTGTTTTTATTATTTCTTCTCCTTCCAATATAAAAAAGTTCACATTAAATGATATTTCTGTAAAGAAAAGGGAACATAATGTGCTATGTTTTTCAATAAAACAAATGCAATTTCAAGGAGCTATATATAAAAACAACACAATCATCGGCATGACAATTTTATTCTGTTTATTCTATTTTGTTTCTCGTAGGCTCATATGGGAATATCTATGAAAGCAGCTCTTTGCAGCAAGGACAGTTCTCTCTTTCTCAAGGAAATCTTGCTCAGAACTGGCAGCAAAATAATTCTTTCAAGGAATTAGACAATGGGAAACCAAATATACGGAGGACTCAAACATCCACTGCCATTTCTGAATGCCGACCACACATTCCAGTGGCACGCATATGCAGTAATCCACAGACAGAGACAGGCAGGAGAAACTTAGAATTTTCTTTAAGATGTGATCAGCAACTTATCACCAGCAGTGCTGAAGACCTCCTTGATGGAGATTCATCCTTAGCCTCCATTCAAAATAAATCCAAGCCTTTATATTTACAGAACACTGACATCAGTAAAAACAATGCACGACTTCCTCCTCCTTATCCTGGCTTAGCAAAACAAAGTACAGCACAGGCTTTTAAACCACCAGTATTTTCCTCTGAGCAGGGTTTGTGGAGATTGCCAAAGTCTGAGACAACTGTAGGAACGACTGTGGGAAGGACACAATCTACAGAGAAATCTGTACATAACAAGCAGCAAAACCCAGACAGTAACCAAAATAGTAGAAATCTGACTGAACAAGACTGGCAAGATTGGCAGAGGGAGAGATGGCAGATATGGGAGCTCTTATCTGCAGATAATCCTGATACTCTTCCTGAAACACTCGTATGATGGACAAAGACAAAGTTCAAGACAAACATAAAAGCTGTATGCTTTGTTGACACTTAAGACACATGAATGACATTGTTATATTTTTCTTTTACATTTTTTTTTTACTTAAATTCTTTTAGAACCATTATTTACACTCTTACATGCCACTGCCATCTGTACTTTTAACATTTGCTGCTTAAGTTTAAGGACATTGCCATCATTTTTAATAGCTTTTTTCCCCATGGTGACTGAAGTAAGAAAAAGAACCATCTGAGCAATTGCAATGGTTATGTCTATACATTCCCCTTGTGTATTAAGAAATGGGCTAAGAAGGATTATCCCAGATGCTAAGGGGACAAGCAGTAAAACAAATGAACAGTCAACACTTTTAGCTGCCACCGCATTTGTTTTTCCATGATAACCAATTACTTTGTTTAATATGCACATGCTGGTTTCTGTGCTTTAAATGTCTTATTGAGATATAAAAGTGAATGTTGTAATTCTCAGGTTTCTGCAACAAAACAAATGAAAACTCTCTATTGCAGGGGTCACTAACAGTACAACTGCAATCTATTTTTTTTAATGTTTTTAATATTAGATATTTGTACATTTGCATGCATGTTAGGCTGGATACACATGGGCTAGAGTGGTCATGCTTAGACCAATAATTTGATCAGGTTTGGCTAGGTATTTTTTGTAAGTCAGTACCTGTGGGTAAATTACTGCTGATCCTGTGTATTTAAATATGCAGACCAATTGGTTGGGCCAAATTACCACTTCTTGTCTGTAAATCTGTTGGTAGGGTCTATCTGTGTGTGCCAGGCCATAGAACAGTTAGGAGAGCAGAATTAGGACAAATATTTAAATCTACTAAAGCAGTCTTAGCTATATTATATAACAGAGATGCCCAACCCATGGGCCACAAGCGGGCTCTCGTGGTTTTTTGCATCCCTCGAGGGCGTGACGTGGGTGTTCCAGGGCGTGGCCAGTCACTGCATTGGGGGCAGAATAACTTGCATGCATCTAGTAGAAGCAGTGATACGCTTCATTTTTTCAGATGGTAGATCCCAAAAGTGTTTTAGAGACTTTACTTGATGCTGTTCAGGCTTCCATTGTTTTTGGTGGCCAGGTGAACCCAAAACATTTGCTCATTGCTGTCCTACCAAAGAATGTATCATCACTTTCAGTGATCTCTAACCTTTTACTAATCTTGCTGTGGTAATCAAAGTGGCTTATTTACCCAGAGGCGGTGGGCAATAATATGGAGATAAAGTTCGCTAGCGGTTAGCACAACTTAATTAACTTGATAATAGTGCCGTATGCGCGGGTTACGCAAAAGACAGACAGCATTAAAATCACGCTTTACCCACATGGGGTAAAACGATATTGAATTGTGGAAGGGAGATTTGTCCGGAGCAAAAGCGGCTCTGAGTAAAACTCCAAAGTGTGCATTTAAGCTACAGAACAGTGTTAACAGGCAATTGTGGTCTCCATACCAGTGCCAATCTTTTCTAAATCTAGGCATAAACTTGCAATCAATATCTGTGCTTTTCCTCTGCCTATTGGTAGAGCGGGAAAAAAATCAGACATTTAAAAAAACTAAGGTTTGGGGGCAGGACTTATAATGCAGCCTGTAGCAGGATACAAGTGGTGCTGATGATGTCAAAGCTCACTGTGTAAGCAACACCCATTATACTGCTGTAAATTTGGAAAGACTGTGGCTAGGAGCATGGTCCTGGAGTCACTCTCAATCAGCTTCACTAAAGATAATTAGTCACAGCTTGTTAATACATAAATTAAGTCACAGCTTTTTAATTATCAGTCACAGCTTTTTAATATTTAAATTTACAGTATACATTCCTGTAAATTTTTTGACTTATTTCTTACAGTACAAGGTAACTTTGCTATGCAAAAAAAATGTGCTCTGGAACACTAGGAGACTTTGGTGGGATGAACAATCAATAAAATGTATTAACCATTTTATTGAATTCAAGGGTAGTTCTTTTAAATCTAATGTACTGTATTGATCCAAGTAAGGTTTAAATGTAAAAAATCTAAATCTTACCCATGCTGAAAACCCATATAAAGTTTCAAGCCATAGACAAGTAACATTTCGTTTAAACCTTAGTAGAAAGTTCTACTAAAAGTTAAATATTTGCCAAGCAGAATTTTCATTTGCTTTTTGCCATTTTTTGTGTGGGTAGAAAAATGACCTACAAGTTTTGTGTTGGTTTCCATTACTTTATCACTAAATTACTAAATCTATATCTTTAGAAACAATATCCATTGTTACTACATTTACTACAGTGCTGTGGTTATGGGTATCACTTTATTGTTAGTATTGAAAGAGGGAGTGGGAAAAAATGGCCAAATATTTTTTTTAATAAATCTGGATAAAATTATTGCAAGCATATTGTTTGCATAGTAATGAAAAAATAAACTCTTTCAGGGTGATGCACCAAGAGCAGCAATCGCAAAATAAAATTTCACCACAAATGGATCAGCACATCTAGTGTTAAGCACAGATTTAAGATGATTTTACAGGGATTGCAGCACCGTTGAAAATGTTTAGTCTCAAAAAAAACTGAAACTTTCCTCATGCTAAATCTGTAATTCGGAGCAAGAAATATTCCTGCCTATAATTCTGCTTTTGATTAAAAGTAATTAGCTTTATAGTGAACTTTCAGTCTCCCTGGCAAAATATTGTTACAAAAATTGTTAGGTTATAACTATATGCCCGACTCCATACAATTTTTTTTCTTGAAACTCAGCCAGTGAGTCTGAAATCTACAAGTGCTGCATAACTTCTAAAGCTATGCTAATTACTTTTAAATTAAAGCAGAATAAGAGATAGAAATACTTGCTCCTGATCCTGATCGAATTATAGAAAATAGTTTTTTGAGTATAGTGATCTTTTAAGGGTGAAAGTGAGTATGTACAGAGAAATAAGATGGGAATAACAAGACTTTATTCACACCAGCAGATGGCAGGTCTTAAACTCATGCAAATGATAATAAGATGTAAGTCATAATGCAATATGAGGTGCATGTAACTAAAGGTTCGTACACATCGTGAGTCTCGGGTCGGCACCCGTGATCACACGTGTGTACGAACCTTTAATACACCTGGACAATGGACACTTTCCAGCATTTGCAGCTCTTGGTGCATGTTAGTAGTCCCCTGTAAGTAGCTACCTTCTAAAAACATACATATATATATATATTTTTCTACATGACCTCACTTGTTTAGATTTTATTGCTAAAATAATTTAGTAAATGAATTCTATGTATTTAAATATTGTGCCAAAGATTTTAGTAGGTGTGTGGTAATTATTCATGGAAAGTATGGATGATGGTCAACTTGTTCTCAGTTGAAATGTGTGCGTTGCCAATTCATGTTGCTGTATGTCAGTATTTTAAACATGTGAAATAGCTATTTATGAAATATAGTAGTGTTACCAACACATTGGATTAAGTATCTTAGTGATTTTATATTTGATATGTATATTGTTTTGTAACAGATAAAAAAAAATATATCAGAATTCTATTTGGATTTTTCATAAATGTTCCAAATGTTCTGAAACGTAATGGTATCTGTATTATATGTTACAATGTGGCTTTTTTGATAAGGCCTTGTAGGTTATATTCGCAAGCAGACTTCTTTGTTCTGTGATGGGTATTGACAAATACAATATTGTATATTGGCTATTTTTTATGTTTTCTTTGTTTATATGTATATACTTTTGTCTTCATTTCTGTCTTTTCTTTGCAAATGAGCACAGTATTATGAAGGTACTTCATGACAAATTACAGATTATTATGAACATATCTTGTCAAAAGGGAGTGATAAAAACTGCTAAAACCCCTTCTAAAATAAAGAACTTTTAAACCAAATATAAAACAAATAGTTACTGCTTTGGTATAATGATGTAAAATCTTATTTCTTGCCTATGAGCACTGCACATTTAACATAAACAGAGTTCATATAACAGAATGGTAAAGTAAAGCCTGTTGCGTCTTTTTTACATTCTACATCTCAATTTGTGAGCGAAACTAATCTCATGATACCTGTATTAAAGAAAATATTCAGACCAAGACCAAATTTTCCAAACTTATAGCACACAAAAAATAATTAAAACAGTGGATTTAGGTGGCTCCTACACAGAGATCTAGAAGTGTTTGGGTGGACATACACAAAACTCTTTAAAGGGAATGTACAGAGAAAATCAATGTCCAGTCCATTGTAAACTCGTTACTCTTTTTTTTAAGCCATTGGCAAAGCTTACCTTTCCCACTTTACTTGCTGGCTCTTCCCCCTTCACTGTAATCTCGTTCAATTCACTACTCCTGTGAGACTTGCTGGATGTGATTTTCAGTTGGTCAGGACTGCCCTGCTAGCTGTATATTACACTTAAAGTAAAACATGGACTGGATTAATAGAGTGGCCCTGCCCCCATGCTAGATTGGAGGCCAGGCCCCTGATACCCCCCTCCTCTAAGCAGGAGATCCACACTGAGCTGTTATTAAACAGCTGATCGCATGGATGAAGTAAAGATACGAGTGATCAGCTGTTTAAAAGGCCGGAATTCTACTTCCAGTTTGCTTGTGAAGGTTCTCATTCATCCAGGTCATGGTATATCTATTGTATTTAATTAGATCAACTGGACTTGAAGTTTAGTTCTTGAAGACGTTTCGCTAGTCCTTTAAACATCAATGCATTATATACATAGAAGAGTAACTACTACCCCCGGTAAGAGTGCCCATTATCCCCTGCCGAGAAATCCGCATTCGCCTGTTTTTAAACAGTTGATCATGTATAAAGGAAATATACGAGCTGTTTAAAAGACTGGAACCAAAATGGAAGTAGATCTGTTGTATTCAATTAGATCAACTGGACTTGAAGTTTAGTTCTTGAAGATGTTTCGCTAGTCATCCGACTGGCTTTCTCAATTCAGAATGACTTGTACAAGAATCTTTGCCACTATGCAACCACGCCCTTAACACTTGGTTGTGATATGCTAATTGGGATTTTCCAGGGTACATAATTGCCACAGATTCTTGTTCAAGTCATTCTGAATTCAGAAAGCCAGTCGGATGACTAGCGAAACATCTTCAAGAACTAAACTTCAAGTCCAGTTGATCTAATTGAATACAACAGATCTACTTCCATTTTGGTTCCAGTCTTTTAAACAGCTCGTATATTTCCTTTATACATGATCAACTGTTTAAAAACAGGCGAATGCGGATTTCTCGGCAGGGGGTAATGGGCACTCTTACCGCGGTCACAGGGGTGGCGTGCGGTAGTAGTTACTCTTCTATGTATATAATGCATTGATGTTTAAAGGACTAACACTGACAAATTAATGTTTGTGGCATTAAATAGCAGTCATCTATCAATTTGTGACTATATATGTGGTTAGTCTTTTGAAATCATCCTTTATTTTGCAAGCATACATTTTATGTGAGTGTGGCATCTGATATTGTGTATCAATAATTAATTTTAGTCAATTGCAGTACTTTTAAATGTAGGGGTTATTGTTGTGCAAGATAGTCACCATTAATGGCATATAGCAAAATATACAAATTTCGGGCCAAATTATGTTTGGGAGTTTACTCTAAAAATAAATTAAGTTTTAGAAAATGTTGTACCCTTTTGTTAAAGGGGACGTTAATATGATATGCTTTAAAGTTAAAGGGGAATTTAATATGAGATGCTTTACACTTTTAAGTGTATCATAATAACTTCCCCTTTAACTTTAAAGCATTTCACATTAACTTCACCTTTAAAGGGTATCTCTACTGGTTAAAATTACGTTGTGCTCCCATTCTTCAATAAATCTTGCAGGAGCCAGAAACAAAGGTAAGGAACTTATCCCGGCTCTCGCTCATCTGCTGATTCCTTGGACAGTTCCCGACACTCTCTGTATTCTATGTGCATAGAGTACCAAGTGAGTTGGGACCTGTCAGAATTAACTTCCCCTTTAACTTTAAAGCATTTCATATTAACCTTCCCTTTAACTTTAAATTCATATCACCCCTTTTATCAATAGGGTACAACATCTAACATAAATTTATTAAAAATTAAAGAGTCCTTAAAGTAAGACATTTGAGGCAATGGAAATGAATGGGGATTTGATGTGGCACATAATTGGTGCATAATTTTGACCATGCTGTTAATTTGCAGCAGTTAGAAAACATTTGACAATATAGGATTGGAAATTAACAGCAAAATGTTGCACCTTAAATAAGTTGTAATGTAATGCACCATAAAATGATGCTTCACATCAAATGCTCCTTGTGTTTATACAGTAGATTACCTTGTCAATAAGAACATCTAAATATTAAGCCTGGTTATTCTTTAGGCTGGTTTGCACTCTGGAAAAAGAAAAGATAAGACAAAAGTGCTTTGTGGTGAATTAAACAACACCTGTTTTCAAAGCTAAGAGCACAACATATGGGTTTTTATAGGGTTTTATAGGTTCAGCCTTCTGAATTGAATTAGAATACTTTTAAGGGGTTGGCCATATAAACAAAGCATAGTTATACGGTGGATTTTTTTGCCCACTTACTACATGCTGTACATCTGCTGCTCTGCATTGTAATGTACTGAAATGGTTTGTTTTTAAACATGTTAAAACATATAAGGGTATGTTTGTCATGTTGCTTTATCACAAAACTGAGATAAATCAGCATTGTAAAATATGCATATTTTAGAATGGCGTCTGTATTTTCCACTTTGCTCATAAAATTTTGCTGATAGATGACCAACCACACCAGCATTTTACATTTACGTTCACTACATTGCTTCTATGCTCGTAGAAAAATGATAACCTACTGTATAACAAACAGTAGTGGTAGAAACTTGCGGTATCAGCAATAACCAGTCCTGCGGGTTTATAAATAGGCCCCAAATCATCAAAGATACATTAAGATTTGCTTAAAACTTTTCAAATATTAATGTTCAGAAAGAGCATGTTTATAAAGGCTTGAAAATGTATATTGCTAAAAATAGATACAGATTAGCACATTTACTATTGCGTCAATAGGTAATTTCCTATCTGGATTCATTAATTCTATTACTGACAGAGGGTCTAATGATGTAGCCTTACACAGCCAGGCAAATATCTGAAAAATATCCACCATTCAGGAAAATATTTAAAAAGGAGTATTTTCAATGTATACACCCTGCCACTTAATATTTATTTACTTGATTTAAAAGAGAAGGGTCACATTTTTACTAGACATGCTCCTTTCTAGTCAAGCTAATGTTTATTTTAATTATCTTTGGAAAATATTTCTCCTGTTACATTGCAGCAAAAAGCACATTTTCCATGGCGTATAGCCATATACCGTAATGATCCTAAAATAAGGTCTTTTAAAAGAATTCTTAACGAAAGATCCACATTAAAATCTTCCAGTCAGAAAGCCCTGACTCCTGTAGCTCATTTAGCCCAGGCATGCTCATTTAGATTTTCCAACTAAGTACTTTTTTCTCTGCTAGGGAATCTAAAATATGAATTCCATTTATGTAATGAAAGATTTTATTTATGTTAAAAGGTATACCTATGTTAGGAAGGACTTAAACCAATGATATATCATTTCTAATTAGCAGTTTCTTGGCTATTATTCAGGGGAAATGTTTTTTTTAGACTGGAGCTCTCCATTTAAATAAATCATTTTTGCAGACAGCTTTACATTTCCCAACATTATATATTATTTCTAGGAACAAATAAAATCGATTTCTTTGACTAAAGTATAGTAAAAGTTTTATTATTGAATGCATTTATTCTGCAGTGCTTATTTGCTTATCATAGAGCCTACACAGGTCTTTATGGAATAGTTCACACAAAAAGTGAACTATTCCTTTAAAGCAGTGATTGAAGACCGGGAAGTAAAGGACCTATTCCTTACCTTCTGTTCTTCAATTGCTTCACCAGGATCCAGGACCGAAGGTGAGTATATTTACATCGAAATGGAAGCAGAGCATTTTGAATACTGTATTTGCCATTTTAACTACAGTATGTACATCACCTATATAACAATTAACTACAGCTAATGTAGCTATTTAAAATTTATATAAGTGAAGGATACACAAATAAACATTTTTGTTTTTTTTAGCAAAGCAATGGTAACAGCAGAAAGAGCTAATCTTCCTGCATAGTCAAGCCCCTCCATTCCCCTTGTTATTTTAGTTGCCCTTCTCTTAACTCCTTCCATTTTCAAAATGTCCCTATCTAACTGGCTAACTTTTATGATATACAAAGAGGAAGGATTCTAAAGATATCCATCCATTAAATGACTCATACTTGATTGGTCTACATTTTGATTGACAGGTTTGATAAGACAATCAACATTTTGCCCCTGTTCTTAATTTGTAGAAACCAATCAGTATTAGGCAAGTTAAAAGTAGACATCTGATTGGTTTCTGCAGACTATGAGCGCAGATAATATTTGAACCTCTTATTGAACAAGCCCCTAGATTTTAACATGATTTATGAATACAGGCTTTTAGAGAGTATTTATTATTTTAAGTGGACAGGTCATACAGACCTCAATAAAGTAAATACAGAAACATGTCTTAATCTTTCAACAAGGAAGTACCTTTGGTGTTAATGGAATTTACAGTGCTAATAATAGTGTGGTTTACATCTTGAAATCTTTGCATAATGTTCGTATTGTAATTTGGCTTTATTTTTGCTATGATGTTGTACAGCTTGTGTTTTCAAATTAGCCATATGTGAACAATCTAGCATGCTACTGTATCTGGAAATGGCCTTTATTAATGGCAAAAGACAAATCTTGTATGTTGTAGTTCACTTCCTGGATTAATGTATTTTATGATGTTTTTTTACAAGGTTAGAATGGTATATGAAAACTAATTTCACTGTAAAAAGTGTACTTTGTAATATTTAATGCTGAATGTGGTGGCAGTACATCCCTGGGCATCACTGTTTCTAGCCCTATCAGCAGTGTTTGATTTGATCATGTCTAGTTTGTAAGGAGATCTGTTACTTACTGATACTCAGTCATTATACTAATATTTAAGAATGTCTGCGAGAAGTTTGTGGCTGTACAAAGGTGCATCAATGATGGGCAAATCCCAGAAAGTATCTACTATACATTTAAAGAAAAGCATAATAAAAATGAGTATTGTGTATAAAAAATGTTTATGGCTGTTATTAAAACTTGACGAGAACTCAACCTATTTTTTTTTACCCTTAAATTAAATCTGCACCAGCTATGTCTTACCTTCCATTCTTCAATGAATCTAATAGGAACAAAGAATAAAAACTTACCCGCTTCCTCACTGATTTACCTGACAGTTCTTGGCTGCTTCTGTCGTATATTATACTGTAGCATGCATGCACACTAGAGTATAGTTTAAGCCAGAAACATTCGGGACCTGTCAGAGCAGTCTGTGGTGGATCTTCGTTCCCGGCTCCTTTTAGATTATTTGACTTCTAGTGGATGTAGTCGCCACCTGTCAGAGGAAGTAGAAGAGCATTATTGCAATTAAGTTAGCTGTGCACACTCCTGTCTCCTGATAGTTTAATGGAAGAACGGGATGCAAGTCATATTCCTTTACTTCCCATGATTTAATGGAAAAACGGAATAGTTCATTTATTTAGTAAACTATTCCTTTAATTTGTCATTAAAAGAGACAAATTCCTGTTCGTTCTATTCCTTCTTCTTTCCTTGTGCAGGATGCTTAGGGGAAGTGTGCTATTATGTAGCTAAGGGACCCGTGAAAGTAGTAGTAGCGAATTTTTGGGATATTTTTCCTAATGGACTATAATGGGTCCAATCCTCATACATGAATATTCCAAGCTTTTGGGGTTATGTGATCAAATCCATTTTAAGTCACTTTCTTGTCAAGCTTATTTAATAAAAAATTGTGAGGTGTTAATTTGCCTCAGACAATGAGATGTGTCCTAAAATGTGTGCAACTAAAGCCTCAGAACAACACTAAATCAGAAAGAAGAGCACCTTGAAATAAAAGCATTAATCTGTGTCTCGACTCTCATTTTGATTTGGGTGCTGGAAAATTTACCTTTCTAACATGGGGTTTATGTTTTCTATCCCAGCATTCCAGTATCTCAGTGTGGTCAGTGAGCATTGTGTTTTATTACATGCCCAGTTCTAAGCTACTGCAGGAAGTTGTTACAGCAAGTCACGCCCACTTGTAGTCTCTACCCTATCCTTTTACATTCCATTTTAGGCAGGGGACCATGTGACTGAAGTGGGGGATGCTTTCAGTTTTTTTTACACATCTGCAAGTGGTTTGTATGTTCTCCCTGTGCTTGAGTGGGTTTCCTCCGGGCACTCTGATTTCCCCCACAAAATGTGTCATACAGACACACTGATAGGTTGTATGTGTCAAATAAATGTGCTTAGTTTGTAAGCTCTTTGGGGCAAGGCCTGATGTAAATGTATGTAATTGTAAAGCGCTACGGAAGATGTTTGCGCTATATAAATCCACAATAATAATAATAATAATAATGATAATAATAATATGTTAGGCCTAATGTATTTTGTAAAAGTATGAAATTTAGTTTAATAGCAGGGGTGTCCATACTGTGGTCATCTAGAGGTTTTCAAACTACAACTCCAAGCATTCCCTGCTGCCATCTGCTGTTGTTTAATGTTGGTTTAAAAGTTGTAGTTTTTAAACATCTGCCTGCAGGAAAACAGGAAAGACTTCTCTCTTTTATGTTCGCAAACATAACCATACCTCCCAAGCCCACACAGATACAGGCACACACACCAACCCTCACACCCAACCTACCATTACATTTCCATGGCAACCATACATCAACCATCAAAGTTAGTTTTATTGTCTAAAGCGCAAAAACATACCCCCTAACACCACACAGACATAGGTACACACACCTACTGAAACACCACCACACCAAAACTACCCTTACATTTCCATGGCAACCATACATCAACCATCAAAGTTAGTTTTATGGTCTAAATCGCAACCTTCTAACACCACACAGTCACAGGTACAGAAACACCTACTGATACACTGCCACAACCAGCCTACCTTTACATTTCCATGGCAACCATATACACAATAAAATAACTGTACTTAATCAGAATTAATTTAAATGTCCTCTTTTACTTCCATAGCAAGATTATTGAGTTTTAAAACCTGTTGCACAGATGCACACATTCCCTTCCAAAATGTAGCATTTAAAGTAAAGAGCCTGCTCAGAAGTGTAAGGCTGGGTACACACCAGCAGATATTTTCGGCAGTGGGGCAGCTGGCCACGACCGGATCAGACAAACAGACGTATCGGTAAATTCTGATGGATAGTTCGCACTTTCGGCCGCGGCCAAATTGGCCGCGACTGACGGACATTTGTGCCGGCCGAGCGCTCACTCGTAGTGAGCGCTCGGTCGGGACAAATAGTCCTTTGTGTGTACCCAGTCTAAGGCATACAATCAGATTCCCAGCAACACAGAGAGGTGGATTGGAAGCTGACTCCTAGTACTTACAGGTAATTAAACAAAACAGCCAATATCTATAGCAAAGCGAGAGTTGAGGCACAGTTTGTTATATTATTGTGAAATGTTTATTATTAAAAGGTGTTCAACTATAAGGATATTGTAAACAAGGACCAGTTGAGGTTTGTACCGTGTTAGTAGGAGAATAAAAGTAGAGCTGTGATAAAAGGTATCACAGCTCTATTTTAACTCTGTAAACAAGGACAAATTCCTTTGGGGATTTGTTGGAGATCTGTAAGGAATCTTTTACACAATGGAGGTTTTTTAGCATTGTAACGCCACACATATGGTATGCGATAAAGCAGAGGCTTTAATTTTTCTATGCAATCCAATGTGTCCTGTTCCCACTAGTGCATTGCATTGAATAGTGCTGCGACAACGCATTTTTACACGTTGCGAAGCCCAACAGACATCGATACAAATCAGATCAAAGAAAATAATCAACGCTTTATACACTGTTGGAATGTGCGCTTGTGTGTGATTTTCCCACAATCACTAGTGAAAACAAATGCACAAAAAAGCATTGAAGCACACATAACGCACACAACATCGGATGATAACACATGATGTTACTGCAAAGGGATATCCAGCAAAAATGTTGCAGGCCCATGTGTTTCTGGCCCATGATCATCAATGACGTGTGGCTGGTTCCACTGTTCATAATGAGCTTGTAACCTGAGCCTTTAGAATATGGGCCGTCAGAGTTTGTGGTGGATATTTCTCTGCAGGAACATCAGGGATGAAGGTAAGTATTGAAATATAAGGGTTTGAGGGGTCATAGTAATATATATAAAATAAACTGTTGGGGTTGCGATTGCCATTTAAGTTATGAAATAAATAATACTAACAGGCTAATTTACCCAGACTCGCTGGGCAAATATATGGAGTTAAAGTCGCGCTAACCGGTTTGCTATTTTAACATTTTAAATTAAAAGCACTGTATTTGTAAAGGCCCGGTACCGTTTTTTAGCCATACTGTGCCATTAATGATCGTTAAAATAATCGTTCAACTAATCATTAATTTCCGAACGGTTTACCGATCGTTAATTTATGATCGTTAGGGTACATCGCGATCGTACAATAACTAACCCGCAGTATCACTAAAAAGCGACACTGCAGGTCCATAAATACGGCCCAGTGAATTTATAAATATATACAAGCTGCTGACACCTTTTCCTTATAATTAAATTACCCTATGGTTTGCGTCCAGTCCAGAGAGGTTAGTTATAGCTGAAAATACTTGTTGAAATAAATCCATGTCTGAGGGATTTGTGAAACTATTGTAGGATCTCCAGTATCTGTCTTCTAACATGGAAAGCAATAATTTTAAAATACTTGAGTGTTGCTACAAAACCAAACAATATCTGAACTAATGGCTTACTCCTAGGTCTTACAAAAAAAAACTTTCCCCAAGAATATCTGTTGTAATCAGTTAGATCAACTGTACTTAAAGTTTAGTGTTTGAAGATGTTTCGCTAGTCATCCGACTGGCTTTCTCAATTCAGAATGACTTGTACAAGAATCTGTTGGCAATTATGTACCCTGGAAAGTCCCAATTAACATATGAAAGCCAGGTGTAATGGACCATCTTATATACTTTTAGTCCAGTTTATCTAACTGAATACAACAGATATACCATGACCTGGATGAATGAGAACCTTCACAAGCATTTTTCCAAGATTCAATATGTTTTAGCCTTATATATACTGCAGTCATCAAGATTACCCACAGCTATGAAAAACCTCTGATAAAGGTAAGCAATTCCATCCCTTTAAGCAATGCGCCCACCCACCCATAGTATATAAAAACAATAAAACTGTACACATATAAATAAAAATGAAAGAAGACTATTCACTTCTCACCATGTGCACACTCAACTCCTAAGTAGGTGAGAAGAGTTTTCATAGAACTGTAGTAATGAGCAGCCAAACTTTTTTCACTGCATTTAGGCCGAGGCCACACTTATGGTGTCCGCTTGCGCTGCGATCTCTGTCATTTTCGGGGATCAGAGCGCATGCAAATCGCACCAAGAATGATGATCGCATGCACTCCGATCAACGGATAGCAGTGCAAACGATCCCGGTGTGCCTAGTTTGGCCGCTTCAATTGGGTCACACTAGTGTGTGCTTTTTACCATGCAATCAGATAACAAACAAAACCGGATTGTGAAACGGTCAGATGTGGCCTAGCCCTCCATATTGCAGACAATTTGATTGAATCGATCAATTTATGGATTCCCTCATTTCTGATCACCAAATTATTGATCTTTGCCAATGAATGAAAAATCACTTTCTGGAAAAAAATTTCCGGGAAGTGATTTTTTTTTTCCAATCAGATTTTGACTTGGAAAACAAGTTTGTTATCATTCCCTAAGATGATCTGATGTTTTTCTTTGTGAATGATAAAAAAAGTAAAATGCACATACAAAAAAATCTTAAAAGTGATCCACACCCTTTTTTAAAAAAAAAAAAAACAATAAAGCTATATTTAGCAAAAAAAAAAATTGTTTTTCTCCAGACTGCCCAAAGTCCTCGTGGGATCAGCAAAGTAAACGCAGCTTATTATTCCACCAATTTTACCAAAAAGAGACCGAATTTAATTTTTAGGATCAGTAAATTGTGCAAAAACTCAGTACCAACTGTTTTTTACTGAATACCCCTAAAGGGGTAAGTGTGTGTGCATGGGGGTGGGTTGTGGCTTTTATTATATACCAAATTTAACCCACCAAAAATTCAGTGAGAAAAATTTTGCTCCTGACATTCTCCTAAACCAATACTAAAATGTTTAGCGGTGGTTTTCGGTTTATTTTGTGAAGAATGATGTAACTACCCAATGTTTTTTTGCTTTGGAGTATTTTCAATCAGAAACTATTTTACACTGATATTTCATAATCAAAAGGGGCTTTACAAAATAACCTCAGAGTGCAGCAACAAAATTGCACATTTTCTCTGTTTGAGTTTGTTTGGTGGCAGTGTTTCTGCTTGCATTCATGCAAGTGGGGTACTGTTTTATTGAGGACATGGGGGAGAACAATATTTAGAGGGCTATTATATTTTTACTGGAGGGTTGTTCAAGATTTCTATGTTTCATCTTTTTCACTTTTTTTTTTGAAAATCTACAAAAAAGTACAAATTTCTAAAAAGAACTGTGCAGAATTCTGCACATTCTTGCACTTGTGCATGCATTCCATTTGAGCTAGTTGGTGGCCATGTCTCTGTGTACACCCATGCACATGTCATACCTTTTATTTCAAGGCATGTTGGAGATGTATGAAAGCATGGCACCGTTACGTAACTGAAGGTGTATAGATTGCAAAAATAGTTTGTGGGGGGTATTTCCAATTTTTGGGGTGTTTTCTTGAAGGCTTCAACCTTTAAATTATCTTTTTTTTTTATAAACTCTCTGAAAAGCACAGAGTTCTATGGATTACTGTGTCTTTATGTGTATGTATGAAAACATAGCACAGTTACATAGCTAAAGGTGTGTAGATTCAAAATATATAGTTTCTGGGACCGTTATCTAGCTGTGTATAGTGTGTATAGATTCCAAAAATATATATATTTGTATTTCCAAGTTTAGGGCTTGTTTCTTTGGGAAAAGAGAAGGCTGATCAAATTACAGAGCACTTCAAATTTTTCTTCTAATTACACTTGTGCATGCGTCCCATTTGAGCTAGTAGGTGGCCAAATCTCTGTGTGAACCCATGCATATGGCATACTGTTTGATTCAGGACATGTGGGAGATTGACATTTAGTGGGATTTTTACTTGTCAAGTAGGTTTTAGGTAGGATTTCAAACTTTGAATCTTCTTAATTTATTTTTTCACAAAATCTAAAAGCACAAAGTTCTGTGGACTACTGTGTCTGGATTTCTTCATGTATGTATGAAAGCATGGCATCGTTATGTAGCTAAAGGTGTGTAGATTACAAAAAAATTTAGTTTGTGGGGGGTATTTACATGTTTCTGGAGTGAAGGCTGTTCAAATTACAGAGCACTTAATTTTTTTTTGTGTAATTGCAGTTGTGCATGCATCCAATTTAAGGTAGTTGGTGGCAAAATCTTTGTGTGCACCCACTCATATGGCATACCTTTTAATTCAGGACATTTCAGAGATTGACATTAAGTGGGTTTTTTAGTTGTCAAGTGGGTTTAGGTAGGATTTTTACCATTGAATCTTCTTAATTCCTTTTTTTTTATTTTACAAAATCTCAAAAAAAAATTTGCATCCGTAATTCTTCATGTATGTATGAAACAATGGCACCATTACGTAGTTGAAGGTGCATATATTCCAAATATATATAGTTGTGAGGGTATTTTTGAGTTAAGGGGAAGATTAATGTAAAAAACTGCAAGCTGCTCAAATTTGGAGTTGGCTAAATATTTTTGCTATTCTTCAGCTATTGTGCATTGTCTCACTTTGTGGCTAGTTTCTTCCACGTCCGTGAGTGTTACCATGCATGTGGCATACCATTTGATTAAGAACATTTGTGAGATTGATATTTGGTAACTTTTTTTCATTACATGGGGTTTTGGCATGATTTCTACCTTTGTAAATTATTTTATGTAAATTTTTTCAGAAAATCTGCTAAAAGTGCGAACTTCTAAGAAGAGCTGCGCTGACAACGTTGATGGTATCAATGAAAGAATTACAGCATAACATAGCTGAAGGTGTACATTCCAAAAATATATAGTTTGTGCTGCTCCATTTTAATGTTATTGACAAGCATGCGATCCACACGAAAAGTAGTGCATGCATGCAAACCAATTTAGCATTTTTTTACTGTCCTTTTAGCTCTGTATTTAAATTTTAGCAATTTACTGTGTGCCCACAGGGGGACTCCCCTGCAAACCTGTGGGCCAGTCCAACACTGCATGGAGCTTTACTAAAGGTGCCCATACAGTGGAAACTTTTTTTGCAATGTTCCCGCAACTTTCGGCAAAACCAAGTGGTCTGGACCGACATTACAGGGTAATGCTGATCCGAGCTAGTTTATGGCCAGTATGCAGGGGTGTAACTACAGGGGAGCAGCTGCAGCAGGGCCCAGGAGCCAAGAGGGCCCCATCTTCTTATTTTTCCTATGACAGATATAGCCTCTTTATATAAAAAATAGGGTTGTTGTACATCCATATTAA
Organism: Hymenochirus boettgeri; assembly: GCA_019447015.1. Taxonomy (NCBI): domain Eukaryota; kingdom Metazoa; phylum Chordata; class Amphibia; order Anura; family Pipidae; genus Hymenochirus; species Hymenochirus boettgeri. The sequence continues at coordinate 200,014,486 of CM033470.1, read as the reverse complement.
AGTGCAACTAGAGACCAAAAATATAATACATACAAAAATTAGAATTCTAGTGCACAAACAATTCTAATTGTTTATTGGCTATCTCCATAAGGTTGCTGCTACAAACAAACTTATGGGGATAGCCAATACGCAATTAGAATTGTTTGTGCAGTAGAATTCTATTTTTTGTATGTATTATATTTTTGGTCTCTATGTACAAAAGCACAATTTTTTATATATTGTGTGTTACATTGAAGGTTTGACCAAGCCTACTGGGAAATTGTACTTCACCCAGAGTTAGGTCATGTGCTCGTTTGAGCAAAGTACTTTAAATTAGAGAATCAGCTTCAAGCATCCAGGCCACACAGAAGAAGCGGTTATCTCATGTAGCCAAAAAGGCAAGTACCAGTAGGTTAGGACCCAGTTAAATAAAGCAACCTTGACGTGGTGACTGGGCTTAAAATAATTTGGCCAACTTATTGAACTAATTGCTTTTATTTATCCAGGGTTTAGCAGGCTGTTTGTAGCAGCAAAGGCTGGTACACACAATACAATAATTCGGCCCGATCGACATTTCAGTAATTCGGTCAGATCAGGCCGAATTATTGTATGGTGGCTTTTTGCCACCTCGATCGACCACCGACCGTTTGTTTGTCCATATCGGACCAACAAACGATCGGACAGGTTGGAAAATCACAACCAATCATGTGGTCCTCTATGGACCACACGATCGGACGCGCCTGTCGCACATGACTGCTTTTTCCGCAACCGTCAGTCCTTCCTCCTGGCCGACCGGTCAAAAGCTTTGAACGGTTGATCAGGAGGAAGGATTGTATAGTGTGTACCAGCCTTAATGGAGATAGCCAATACACAATTAAAATTGTCTGTGCACTGGACTTCTATTTTTTGTAGATATAGAAAACCACTGTGGATGATGCACAGATAGGGGCCCCATCATAGTTTTGCTGAGTGGCCCAGTGATTCCTAGTTATGCCCCTGCCAGTGTGAGCTGATTAAACACAATGAAAGGTTTAAATCCACCACTAAATGGAAGTGCATTCAATGATCAGTAAATAATATAACCCAGCGAACCTGCGTCTCACAGCAGAGATAATGATGTCTGTGCAAAGGAACCTGGACCTGCAATGAAATGTCTAAGCTGCCCGTGTAATAACATACCTTACCATAGACCATCGTAAACCCAAACCCCGTCTTTTAAAGCAGAAACTAAACCATCCCAGTCCTGAATAATGCCCTGAGCATTAGGTGATGGCCCTGTCGCTATATTGACACCGGTAAAATGATATTGAAGCAGCACAATAAATTCCACTTCCCGAACTACCGCAGATACAATAACAACAAACACAACTTCCCTTTATTTCCGGCAATAGAAAGGAGGTCAATCACCCTCTTCGGCCTTTCATTGGCTCTCCATCAAAATGCACTCAGCCCTGTTCCCCACCCCCGACTTTCCAATAGACTGGAAGTTTCCTTGTTCCGCCCACATTTTGCCCGGTGCCTAGGAAACCAAGAAGACGCTTCCCACGTTTCAAACTCAAAAGTTTAGCTCGCGTCTCCCTGGAAACAGCGCAGAAAGGAGAGAAACAAGGAAGGATCAAGGCTATAAGGTTGTACATATGCAAGATACATTGTGTCATTATGTAAGGATAATCTGAATGAATTATTATTGAAGTGAATTCTAATGTAGGAAGCTCATCTGTCTATGGCAGCCACAAGAGCTTCGTATTGCGCCCTTAAAAGCAAAGTGGGCTGCTTTATAGGAGGCAGTTACTTTATGTATGTAGTTATTATCTATGTTAATGAGAAAGGCAATCGGATCCTAGATTAAAGGCAAGTTAAACTAGAAATAAAAAGCCCATAAAACCAGACTATTCCAGTAGAAAGAGCTTAAAGGGACAGTTCAGTGGAAATTATCAATATTTGTTATACTGTTAGTTTGTGTAATGCCTTCTTAGTTATTCTTCATATTCTCTTCCATTTTGAAAAATCAGTTGATTTCATACCCTTTGCTGTTCTCTGCTGTTGACATTAGGGAGCTGACATTTCAGGTTCTAACGGCCCTTCTTCTCAGGATGCACCACATCCTTGGAATGTTCCTAACAGTTATTTCTACTGATTGGCTGTTGGATGGGTCAAACATGCTCAGATCTCTACTGAGCAACTGAATCAACCCAGGCGCTGGGTCAAGGACAAGACCATAATGGTCTCTACTAGGGGTCCTGCGAACAGGAAGTCAGTATTTTGGTTGCATTTATTTATACACAGACAAAATGCTGAATTGGCAGATTAAAGTCATTGGGATGAAAAAATGCTGCTCTTTTTTCTGTAAAGTACATGTATTTGCACTGAACTTCCCCTTTAATATCACATTCAGCTCCTTCCCAGTCCCTTGCTAATGACTACACTGCTGGAAACAAAGTGAGGACAACCCTATGGGACAAATGGCAGAATTGTGCTCCTTAGTTCCTTTAGAAAGGCCATGGTCATCTTGGAAATGTGTTTGGGGTCGTTATCATGTAATACTGCCCTGCAGCCCAGTTTCTGAAGAGTTCAGGAACCCTCATTGAACTGTACATCCCTAGTGCTGGTAGTTTTCATGCAGCCCCAAACCATCACATTCCTACCACCATGCTTGACTGTAGGCAAGACACACTTGTCTTTGTACTCCTCACCTGGTTTCCGCCACACACGCTTGACACCATCTGAACCAAATATGATTATCTTAGTCTCATGAGGCCACAGGACATGGTTCTAGTAATCCAGGGATAGGCAACCAGTAGATCTCCAGATGTTTGGAAACTACAACTCCCAGAATTCCCTAACTACAGAGGAATACTGGGAGTTGTAGTTTGAATTCCCTAACTACAGAGTGCTTGTAGAGGAATGCTGGGAGTTGTAGTTTTAATTCCCTAACTACAGAGTGCTTGTAGAGGAATGCTCGGAGTTGTAGTTTTAATTCCCTAATAACAGAGTGCTTTGTAGAGGAATGCTGGGAGTTGTAGTTTTCAAACATCTGGAAATCTACTGGTTGCTTATCCCTGAGTAATCCATTTCCTTAGTCTGCTTGTTTTCAGCAAAATGTTTGGTTTTCTTGTGCATCATCTTTAGAAGAGGCTTCCTTTTTGAACAACAGCCATGCAGACCAATTTGATGCAGTGTGTGGCATATGGTGTGAGCACCAGTTTCAGGGTGTCTATGCTTTCAATTGTTGATCTGCGCTGTTCCCTGCTCAAAATACCATTCACTTCATCTAGAACACACATTAAGCTCATTCAGACAAGGAAAACCCAACATCATTCCCCTGTAATGATGTGCAGTGTGTATAGTGATGTCATGTTGTTTGTGAGCAGCACTCAAGCACTATTTGTTCTGGATGATGGGAGGATATTCTGAACAAGAAGCTACGTGGATCAGCTATTTGATGTGAGCAGGACACATACACAGGTTATCATGCTCGGTATAACTTGCCCTTTAAACTGGAACAGGAGTGAGACTGGATACATAAATTAACTAGCCACACTAGCATGTTTTTCACACGCTTACAATTGCATTTTTACATATGCCAACGTATAAAAATGTGGGTAGCCAGATTGTGCTCTGTGTTTCAGAACATGTGCGACTAACGCCCTCTCCGATCACAGACTATTACCAGGAGCGCGGACCAAACGGAAAGTAGAGTGTGTGTTACTGTTTGTTACAATGTGGTAGCAGCCTAACTTATGGACTCAAAAGAAGCTAGCGTTAAATCAGCAGATTTTTCTTCTAGAAGATTTTTTGGTTTTGAATAAGAAGTAATTGTTCATAATAAGAATCTGCAAAGTTTTTGTAAATGCCACCAGTTCAAGAATGTGTATCATTATTCTATGATTAAAACTTATTTTAATTTGACATAGATTGTGCATTCTGAACAGGGGCACAATCTAAAACAATACACTAAAGCTGGGTACACACATAACGAGCATCTGTCCATTTTTAGGGCTTTCCCTGTTTTTTTGTGTGTTTTCCCGCAAAACAACCGTTTCTGATGCTAACGAACGTTCAGCATCGGAATCGTTATGCTTGAAAATTTTCTTTGTCACGGTCGGCTTCCTGTACTTTAGTATAGAATGTCAGCTGCAAACGTTAGGATGGTAGTGCTGAATTATCTCCCTGTATTAAATATATATAGGGATATATATAGGGAGAACGTTCAGGACTGTGTGTAGCCATATAATAGCCACAATATAACAGAGAGAAATTTGAAATTTTGCTTTTTATTGCTAATATTTTGTTAATGAGTTTTGTATGTAACAATAAACACTAACAGGGAGATGTAGTAAAAGCTCTTAGCATTAAATATGGTGCTAATTTTGCACCAACCAATCAGAATTTGGCTTTCAAATGGTAAATAACATCTAATTGGTTGGGGTAAAACTAGCACTATTTTTAACGATAAGCAGGTAGATTTACTCAGAGTCGCACGCACTCCAGGCACATCTCCCATAGCAGATTTACCAGAGGCTGGGTGAATCTCACCCACATGTAAGTATTTAATGCCAGCTATCATCTGGCATTAAATACTTACATGCGCACAGCTGTGCAGCCTCTGGTAAATTGGCTTGCAACGGCTGTGCGAGTGTCTCTTCTGATACTAACTCACCTGCCGCAAACCAAGGCTTAAAGTTGCAATAACCATTCATTAATCGGTTAGTCTGACTTTAAGAGCCTAAAAGAGCATTGCAGCACTAACTGGTAAATGAGGCTGTAGAACTTTTATTACATCTCCCTGAAATTGTTCTACATAGCATATACCAAAATAGACAAAATTATTCTATTCTGCTGTTGCTAACAGGGACGCCTACCTAATGATGTACAGTGAAGCACTGTACAGAGCAGCACCCTGCAGGGAGGCGTCCGGTTTGTCAGAAAGAAAAAAAAATATTTTGCACAGCACTGGGGCCCGATGATATTAGCAGCCGAATGGGTGGTGGGGTGGGGGTGTGTGTAACCAGCCTGAACCCTCCTTGTCACTGTGTCTCACTGTCTGATCATGATGTTCTGTCCGCTGCAGCACCTCCACCGCAATAACTTTTTCAGCAGTGCTGATGCTGAATCAGCACTATGGCCGGCGACCTCCCCCTGGCTGGGGTCGGGCCAGGCGAATCTCTCCCTTCCTCCTGCGTGCGCGCTTGTCTCATTGTCACGTTGGTGTGTCGACTGCGTACTGCATCCTCCCGCTTGGCTTAAGTCCTGCCCGCAGTCATAATAATTAAATTAATGTGCCCAGGCCCTGCTTGCTGCCCAGCAGCGCAATAATAATATAATGTGCCCAGCAGGCAGCATTCATAAATAATAAATTTTCAGCATATTTGTGGATTCTGAACAGGTTGATTTTGAGGTGCCCCCCCCTAAGGCCTGTGCCACATCAGGTAGGTATTGATCCAATAAGAGGTAGGTAGGGAGGCACACTCAGATAAGGATTAATAGCAAACTTTCATTTATTAAATGCTCAACACGCAAGTTAGATACACAACGTTTCGGGGGTCCAACCCCCTTCCTCACCTGAGGAAGGGAGTTGGACCCCCCGAAACGTTGTGTATCTAACTTGCGTGTTGAGCATTTAATAAATGAAAGTTTGCTATTAATCCTTATCTGAGTGTGCCTCCCTACCTACCTCTTATTGGAGCATTCATAAATACCCAGGTATCCCACCCCTCCCAGATTGCCCGGGAGCCTCCTTCATTCTGGGGTGTGACTCCCGAGAGACCACCCCAGACTCCCGGACTTGAGAGGAGGCTTAAGACCCCTCCCAAGTGTGACGTAATTTTACCCCAACCAATTAGATCTTATTTAATATCTGAAAGCTAACATCTGATTGGTTAGGGTAAAATAGAACCATATTTAACGATAAGAACTTTAATTAAATAACCCTATATGTGTGCTGCCCTGCATTGTGCTGTGACCCACTATTTGGAGAGTATGCAATCTGCATTTTGTTGTGCAATCACATGCAACATTGCAGAATTGCAGTGCATGACAACGCACACTAGCTCACTGGAAACGCACTTGCAATCCTGCGTGCATTTCTGGCATCCTACTATGTGTGGTAGTGTGGCCTCACCCTTAATTATAGCTGATTAAGGTGATCAGACATTCAGTTAAGCTTTGTGTCTTAAAAAAGTGTTAGAAGGCTTGATAAAGGGTGGTGTTCTGCCCAAAGTAATTAGATAGGTCTAATAAATTGGATTTAGATATTTCTAATAAATTGGTGAATTAACACTTGGTTTACTTTGATGCAAAATGTGTATGGTATCTAGTATTTTTCATTTGTTTTGTTTTGTGTTCTTTTATCTGGGGGTATTGCAGCTTGCTTTGGGATACCCATTATAGAGGAGTGATTTGAAATAGTCCATTATCATGTTAATACCAGAGGATTCTTCTATAATTTGTAAATAATGTGCATCCTCTGCCCCATGTAGGACCATGGAGGATCTTCTGGATAATGTAATTGGAGTAAGAGTGTCACCATCCCTGCTTCACTTCATGGATGCATTGGTTGGGGAAAGTTACAGAGCCACTCTAACTGTGCAGAACGTAAGTCCCCAGACAAAATTGATCAAAATTCAAGGACCTCAGGACTCTCAGGTAAATATTTTTGCATTATCGTTGGAGCCCAAAACTAATCACATCGGCAACTGAGTTATTTAGGCAGTATGTGTAAAAAATAGTTTAATAAAAATACATTAATGCATCATTTACTGGAAGAGTGTTATGCACCTCTTATTAAATAAGCCCATATATCTATTATTTTTTAGGTAATCACTAACTAATAATACACACTACAGTCTTTCAGTACAGGGAGCAATTAATGCACCGTTCTCAATTTCAACATAGTATAAAAATGTTCATGCTATTGATTTGCTAAAACTATTCAGATGTTAGGGTTTACTGGGTTTCAGCAGTTAGATAACACCTGGATTGTTGCTGCAGATTCATAGTACATGCACACTTTTACATACTGTATTTACATTGATGCAATATACTTTAAATATTATATACTTTAAAGGGGAAATGTCGTCTCCAAACAAGTTGATTTTAAATGGCCAGGTTCCTACCTTTAAAATGAACTATCAACCACTTCTCTACATGTTGCGCAGCCCAAGATATTAAGAAAGTTAGGGGGTGGGAGGTTCTGAATCTGCGGTCACAATACTACTTCCTCCTTCTATTCTGCGGTTTGCACATGCTTAGTGCAGGATAAAGCAGAAGAAACCAGGAAAAGATCGAGTTACAGTGACTAAAGGAGGCGTGGCAGGGGCCAAAGGGGGTTCAAGGGGAGTGCAAAGGGAGGGACCATGGGGACCCACAAGAAGAAGGAGACAGAGGGAAGAGGGATTGTCACGGTTTCAGAGCAGGAAGCAGGAAGTGCAGGGGATCTGGTGATGCTGCTACCATATCACACATAAACATGTAAATATCTTCAAAAATATGTAAAAAAAAAAATAATGAAAGTAAATTGCAAAAATACACATGAAACCAATTCCTGTCAATTTACCTAAAGCCATTTTTGGATCACAGTTACCCTTTAATTTAAGTTTTGTATTATTGTTTTACAGTGGCTCAATGTATAAAGTACATTAAGCCACAAGGGTTGTTCAAGGGATGCCACAATGCCTACATTCCATGCTCCTGGCAATTACTAACACCAAAAAGTTGTTAGAACATAGCATTGTAACTAATAAATTGCATGTATTAAAACAATTGCAGGTATTAAAACAATGAAAGACATGAATATTATTTTAACTGCTGCACAGAAATATGTGCATGACTCATTGTTGCTGAACTCCACCTGACTACACACCATTGACATCTACTATAATGGGCTTCTAGTATTTAGTTATAGTATTTGAGGTTGAATAAAGACATACGTCCATCCAGTCCAACCCATGTAGCAATATCCTCATTTTCTGCCTAATTGTTGATCCAGAGGAAAGCAAAAAAAACCCCACCAAATTTATGAAGGGGAAAAAAATTCCTTCCTGACTCCAAGTGGCAATCAGAAATTTCCCTGGATCAACTCTACTTTATGTATCAATACCAGTAACTTGCAACATTCCTTGTTAGCAGAAACTCATCCAGCTTTTTTTTTTTAAACTGACGAATGAACCTGCCATAACAACCTCCACTGGAAGACAGTTCCATAGCTTTACCGTTCTCACAGTGAAAAACCCTTTCCGAACTTGAAGCCTAAACTTTTTTCTTAAAAGGCAACTATAGTGAAAAAAAAACTTTGTCTGTATACAATATACAGATCACTTATTATAAGCTGCCTTACTTTCATGTTGCTGTGTGGCTTCGTTTCTTCACACTGGCAGAAGTTTGTACCAAGCTGTGTAGTCCCCCTCCCCTCTCTGTCTAGTCCCCCTCAAGCAGTAAAGGGCTGTATACAGAGTCCGAGCATGGTCAGTTGAAAGGACTTTAAATAAAGTGATGACATCCTGTTGACCCCTCCCTTCCAGAGCTAGACTGCAAGCAAACAAAGTGTGGGAGAAAGTAGCAATATGCTGAAGGGAGGGGCAGCGGGGGAGAGAGGAGGACAAGTGGTGCTGAGATTCTTTACAAGTAAGTTACTGAACTCTGCCTGTTTTCTAAGTTTGCTAATTGTTATTTATTTTTGCACCTTAAGTTCATATGTCTTCCCCTGCTTAGCTGAGATCATAATCACCGAAGACAAGAGTCAGTGTAGCAGCAGCTATAGTGAGACCTTCACAAACACAGTGAAACTGCTTGTTATCCTGATACATTTCATTTGGTTTAGTCTATATATTTCATAGATTGTACTGTATGTCTTGTTTGGTATATAGTCTGTATTACTGTATTATTATATATATTGTATTAGTGTTCCATTTGAGTCACTGGTTTTGTATGTATATAAGATTTTTTTTGGTGGGAGGGGCTGTTTTATAGTGTGTTATGCTCATATTGGTGGGTTAATGGTTTATTGATTGTGTTTAGCACTACAGCATTTGTCTATGTGTTGTACATGGTACTTATAGTGTCGGTGAAGGAGTATGTGACAGTACTGCATGGGAGCTTTGGATTGTGTGGGTGTGTGCCTTTGAGTGACAGATGAGGTGTAGCAGCTCCTACAAACCACAGCATATTCAAAGGCTTATATCTCTGGGACTATGAAGAATTTAAAAAAAACTAAAGGTACCCTGGTGGTTGGGATGACTTATAGGATACATTAAAATGAATTTAAAAAAAACTATTTCCTCACTATAATTGCCCTTTAAGGGATGTCCACGTGTCCTCTGACATGCTCTATTAGTGAACAATGCCCCAGATTTATTGTATGGCCCTTTAATGTATTTATACACAGTAATCATATCCCCACGCAAGTGCCTTTTCTCCAGCGTACATAATTTTAACTTTTCCAGTCTCTCTTCATATTCAAGCTCCCCCAATGCCCTTATTCATTTAGTTGCCTTTCTCTGAACCCCTTCCATTTCAAAGATGTCCTTTTTGTACACAAGATTCCAAAATTGCACTGCATATTCCAAATTAGGCCTTGCCAATGCTTTGTAAAATGGGAGAATAACATTTTAGCTCCCTTGAATCCATACCTCTCTTTATACAAGACAATACCATGCTGGCTCTGGTTGTTGCCGCCAGGCACTGCTTGCTACCTTTAAGTTTGTTATCCACCAAAACTCCAAGATCCCTTTCCAACAGGGATTCACTTAACACAGAGACATTTATAGTATAAGTAGCACAAGGAATTTTAAGTCCAAAATGCATCACCTTACATTTATCAACATTGAATCTCACCTGCCACTTAGCAGCCCAATGTGACAATCTATCTAGATCCCCCTGCAACGATTGCACATCCTCTGAAGTTTTTAGTGGTCGACAAAGTTTTGTGTCGTCAGCAAACACAGAAATCTTGCTGATAATACCCACTTCCAAATCATTAATAATAGATTAAATAGAAGTGGCCCCAACACAGCACCCTGTGGAACCCCACTTAGCACTTTAGTCCATAATGATGAAGCCCCATTAACAATTAGTCTCTGCATCCTATTCATTAACAAATTTTCTATCCATGTACAAATGTGCCTCCCCACACCAACAGACCTTAGCTTAAATTACATCAGCTGGAATAACAAAGGTGTATCAATTTTTTTTAATAATTTTTTTTATAGTTACCAATGAGTAAAGGTGGCCATACACAATCTTAAACCGACCAATACTTTGTTAGACAGATGTACAATTTTAATTGTACTAAAATGTACCATACATATTGTAACCCAGCATTGGAGATGTGTGAGTTGTGAGGAACAGTAATATAATTGAGTTATATTTAAGTTGAGTCCTCCCATATATATATAGTGGCTTGGAGGGTGTTTTTTATTCTTTTATTTATTTATTTTTTTTGCAGTTCCATATAAATGAGAGTATTGGGCTATTAAGCTTGATAAAAAATGATTTGGGTGTATATGTGAGTGGGTGGTGTATTATATATAGGATTTTAGGAAGTAGAAAGATTTTAATTAATTGTATTCTGCCTCATAAGTTGAGGGGAATGTGTTTCCAAGCTTGTAGTTTTGTGTGTGTGAAGGTGTATCATAATTAATATCAGTATGCATTATATTATTATATATTAATGTTTTGTTATAGTAAGTAATATTTTGTATTTCCTTTCAGTTTACACTCACTGTACAGAATCCAGAAAAACCAATTGCATGTGGGCTTCAAATGACAGCAACTGTTGAATATCAACCAACCAAAAAAGCTGATGTTCGTGACAGGCTACTTGTTTTTGTTGATAATGATGTTATAAATGTTCCTTTGCTGGGGTAAGTTATGTCACATAATTCTGTCCCATCCAGACATTATATTCATTAGTAGGTTCCAAGGATTTGATTGTAAACCAATATTATGGAAACTGTGTACCATACACATAATGCTTTTTGTATCAGATTTAAAGAGAACAAATCAAAACATATATAAACTGTAGTCGAAATAAGTTGAAGTTTAATGCTTAGTTTCCCTTTACTGTAAAAGCCCCTTTTACAGTAAAAAATCTCTTGTCCAGAAAAATATCTTTATCAATATCATAGGATTGCTTTTTTTCTTTCTTCCATTTCATTAAAAATCAAACTTTCATTTTTGAGCTCCTGTACACACCTTACATGCAGCTTTTATGTTTTATGGTGAAAGGTTTACAGATATTTCTTTTCAAACTGGACATCCATCTAATACGGATCCTGCAATTAGTTATTATTTTATCCTGGGTTGGACAGGCCCACCAGGATCCAGGGAAAATCCCTGGTGGTCCCACAGTCCATTCACCCATACAAACAGCGGCAAGTGGATAATAAGAAATAGCTAGTTAATAAAAACAGACTATGACACATTATGTGATTATGAATTCCTGTATTTGTTGTAAAATTCCTTTTTTGCAGGTTCACACCCTCCTGCTATTTAGAGATTGACCCTGAAGTTAATTTTGAAAATATAATTGCAAATGGAAAAGCGGTACAAAAGGAAATTGCCATTATAAACCATGGTTCATCTGCAGGTAACTGACCTTTAATAATAGTAAAAAACAAAATCAATCAATAAATAAGCTGGTAATTTGGTGAAAGATTGTGAACCAATATATGTCAGTTTTTTTTTTTCAATTATAGATTTTTATTGGGAGCGATTTCAAGTATATTACATATTCACATACATTGTTGTCTCCATTTTTAAAAAAAATAAAATAGAATAAAATAATAATAACAAGTGTAGCATACAATATTAAATTTGTCAGTTGAAATAAACAGGCAATTACAAACTTTGCAACTTAGTCTTCAGGAAGATTGAGAAATTATTTTCATCCATCTTAATCCTGATCCTGGGTTTTACCTTTAGGTTAAACTTAGATTTACCCCACTGTCGTGGGTTGATTGATTGAACGCGCACCCCCTCTCGTCCACTCTTTATTTCTCCGTCTGTTCCCCTCCGCCTCACAGAGAGTCCACATACAGCTTTTTCGGTCCGGCAAGTCCACTCTGGTTTTGAGTCTTTTTTCTCTTTTATATCCCTCTATTTCAGGGGGACAGTGTTGCCCTGTGGGGTTTTCACCAGGGGGGGGGAAATCATACTTGTCCGGTATAGTTAATCCAGGGGCTCCATATAATTTCATATTTAGTCAGTTTATCTCCGATACTTGCTGTAAGGTGTTCCATTATTTGTACCTCGTTGAGTCTGTTGATTAGTTCAGTGTATGTTGGGATTTGAGTGTTTTTCCAATGTTTTGGGATCAAGCTCCGTGCGACTGTTAGGATATGCCTAATCAGATCTCGCTCTGATTTTAGTAGGTTTGGGTGTGGGATACTTAGGAGGGCGTTTTCTGGGGAAAGTGATATAGGTCTTTTGAATATCTTGTTCATCAAGTTTTGTACCAGAGACCAGTATGGTTTTAGGTCTGGGCAAGACCAATATATAAGAAAGAGTGTGCCTGTTGTTTTCCCGCATCGCCAGCAGGTCGCTGGAAGGTTTGGGTTGATGGCGTGTGAAAAAGTCTAACGGGTGTGAAATACCAATGCATTAATACCTTATAGCCATTTTCTTTATGTGTAACATTTATCGAGGTTTTGCCTGTGGCCTCCCATATTTCTTCCCAGGTGTCTATATCTATTTGATGTCCGAGGGCAGTTTCCCATTTGGACATATAGGAGTGTCTGGGTGGGGGATTTGAGGGGAGAGAGTTCAGAATATAATATATCGAGGATATGATTCCTTTTTTATGAGGTCCTCTTAGTAGTATAGTTTCAAATTGTGTTAATTGGGGGAATACTCCGTTTCTGGTTAAGGTATCCGCTCTGTGTTTTATTTGACAGTACATATATGAGAGAGTGGGGGGGACTTTCTTCCCAGACATCAGCTCTTTGAATGAGATTAGGCGCTTTGTTATTTTGTCTATAATGTCGAAATATCTGAGCAATGACAAGTCCGTCCAGGGTTTAAAGTCAGTTTTTTTTCTTATTTAATACTAGCAGTTATACCCGGCATTGCCCGTGTACACTTGTGGGTATAGTATTTTTTACGTGCATGTGTGTTTGGCTTAGATTGAAGAGACGGGGGAAAAGAAGTGCACAGTTGGTAATGTACGTCATGTATTAAATAGTTGTGAGTTGAGGAGGTGACATTGCTTGAGGGACATATGGCACATGTTTATTGCAAAACCTCATATACAACGTTATCAGTTTTTCCACTTGGAGCGTAAATATACAAATGTTGTGGTGAACCTACTCGTGAACATGCTACATGGAATTTGCCACTGGGAAAACATGTTGATTGCAACTAAATATTTCCCAGCACTTGAGTGACTGACAGGCGTCAGTGTCTCTGATCATGTGACGTGCGGCTCTTTGTCTGTGTTGTTAAAGCAGGGCTTCATTCTGTTGCTCAGTGTTGTGTGTTTATATTAAGCATGCTCAATTTTTTGCACATTAGTTAGCAATATGTCACATTGTTTGCACCTTTACACTTTATCCTTGCTCAAGGGCCACTTTCTTTATATTGACTATTAGATCCCAATCAATAAATTTAGTTTCTGGTCCGAATTGAAAGTGCCATGATGTCTTGGTTCTTTTAGTTGAAACTGTCTGTGAAGTGTGTGACATGTGGGCAGTGTGTGTCTGTTTCTTAAATCCAGGTAATGCAGGTAATTCCCATGTAGTCCATATACCCCAACCGTACCAGTTTGAATAGGCACGGCATTCTAGGGTGTAAACAGTCTGGGTTGTGTCTGTGATGTTGTGGTGTCCAGGAGGCTTGGACGTGACATTTGGTGCTTGCGATATTTGGGGGCATGGCCAGGCTTTTCCATAGCATGATCGTGGCCGTGCCATTTAGGGTCATGGGTGTGGTGTTTGGGGTGTGCCTGGGATGTTTGGGGCATGGACAGGATGTGGGTCTGATTCGGGAACAGACCTGGGATGTTTGGGGGCGTGGTCATGATGTATGGGGGTGGACCATAATGTTTTGGGATTTTTGGGGGGTGACCACAATATCTGGTAGCGTGGTCACAACATTTGGGGTCATGGTTGCAATGCATGGCAATTATCTTTGGGGGTGTGGCCTTGATGGTTGGGGTATGAGCGTGGCCGTGATGTTTAGGGGTGTGGCCGTTACAGCAATATTTGGGGGCATGGTCACATTCCAGGAGGCTTTGCTTTAAACATAGGGGGTCACCATTTTGTTGAGTCATTCAAGGGTGGGCCTGTGAGGTGAGCACATACATACATACATACATACATACATACAAGATTTCTGCTTTATATAGTAGATAAAAATAATAACAATAATAAATATACGTGACTGTAACTGCTCCAAACTGGTACATTACTTTGTATTTGTAATATGTCTTTAGCATTAGTTTTATTATATCTGGATTATTTTGTTTTACTGCAGGGCTGACCCAACAGTGGCTTCTTAATGGGGGGGCTGACTTAACACCAACTGGTTAACTGGAGGGCTGATTGAACCATGACTGGTCAATGTTAAGTCAGTCCTCCAGTTCACCAGCCAGTGTTAAATAAACTTTCCAGTTTTTCGGTCATTGTTAGTCATCCTGTGGTGCCCACCTCCCCAAACTACACTTACCACTCCAAGCCACTGTAACTACCGCCCCGCCACCCCCACGACTGCATGGGGAGGGCGGATGGCAGTAGGGCCTGGCACAAGCCCACAATCTCTAAAAATAGCTGGTTGCTGCAAACAGATGATTGCGCGTATGAAAGAAACAAACGCACGATCAGCTGTATAAAAGACTGGACCCGAACTTCCTTCATAGGCGCGATCAGCTGATCGTGGAGGGAGGTACGCCCCTGCTCCTCAGTACTTCTCACTAACGATCTACGACGCAATCACACTCTTGGTATTGTGCGCATATTCGCACACAGTGCAAAGGAGCGTATGTACGTCATTGTCTCTTACTTTTCTTTATTTTCTGGTTAATCTATATCTCTCTATCCACTTGTGGTCGTGGTTTTGAAATGAAAACTTGTTTCTATTCGGAATGGCCAGTTTCAAAACCCACTGATCTGACTGAATTTTTGGAATTTCCAAATCTTGGAATTTATCATTGAAAAATTGAATATTAAAAAATCCTAATTATTAAGTTTTTTTCTCAGCATTTTAATGTATCAAACAAAACAAGAGTCCCATCTAGCACTCCTAAAGTTCCTGAATCTTTTTGTAAAAAGTCCTCTTATAACGGACATTCAGTATACTAATCTTTTAAATCATTACCAGTGTATAATTTTATTGCACATACCCAATAATAAATATACACATAAAAAAGAGGGCCAAAAAAGAGCAAAGGTGGCCCACCCGCCTGACGCGTTTCGTGGGATGGTCCCACTTCCTCAGAGGAATAAACTAGGACTTTTTTAACCTCTACACCCGTGAGTAGCGCTTTTCCTTTATAACTATTATACCCAATCATAAATAACAAGAAAATTCTTTAGGTAAAAACATCGATATATACATATAAACCATCACCCTTTACCCAGACTACCCTTCAAAACTTAAATTGTAAACAGTCCAATAAATAGCAAAAATGGATAAAACGTCTTAATATGCGGAATAAATAAGAAACTATAAGAATGCACCCTATTCCACCAAAAGTCTCAGCATATGTCCACAATCGATGTTAGTTGGGCTGGAACAGTTATATATCCAAGATATATCCATAAAGGTATAAATCAGAGTATCACAGTACCCTTGGCAGTGTTGGACCCTCTCACAGGCTTTCCATATGCTGGGACTAACATGGGGCACCTATCTCTCCACAAAATAACAATATGGGACAACGGCGCACACCGGAAAATAGGACACCTGGAACTCTTCAATCCAACACGCTTTATTCAAAACAGTGCCATAACAAACAGGAAGTTCCCATAGCCTTACGCGTTTCGAGCGTACCCTCCGCTCTTACTCATAGGCTGCCTTTCCAGAGAGTTCCAGGTGTCCTATTTTCCGGTGTGCGCCGTTGTCCCATATTGTTATTTTGTCGAGTATTGCAGAGGACCAGAAGCGACGGGTTCGGGGCGTGCAGCACCCGGAGCACAGAGCCACTTGGGTAAGTTTAACCCTGTGGCGATTTGTGTGCATTTTAAACCCAATGGTATCGGGAAGAAGGAGTGTTTCCTTTTCTAGCGAGGGACCCGAGGCACGTTTGCACCTGAGTCAACTTACTGACAGTGTGAGTCAGATGATTTACATATAGCATAGATCTGTGCTTCACATTTGGTTTAATATTGTTTGTGAGAGGATCTGAGCACTGTATTGAGTGGTTCTGTACCTATCTCTCCACCACAGTTTAGTGGACAGGTCCACCTCCCGACATGCTCAGCCATTCACTGCAGGATCAATTCTCGTCCGTCTTTGGCGTCCTTGGGTATGGTCACGTAGATGGAAACTTGTCCCTCCTCACCCAGTTAGAGCACCAACTAGAGTGGAATCCCTCTTAACTCTTAACACTTTCTGTAGTATTCCCAATTTTACAATGTTCCCATAATCGCCACATCAAAATATTTTTTAATTAGATCCTACACAAGTTTCACCCCATGTTTATAGGTGGAGATTCTTCAGGGATACTATACATTCTGTATGTTAACTTTCTCTCTTCTCCTATTTCGTTCCCTTTTACCCATATCCCATTTTTCAATTCCTTTTTTTCTGCCTGCACAGTTCTTCCACAGGGCAGCACATTAACAGGTTTGCAGTCTGTTTGTAGTGCTACTTAAAGAGAAAATTCAGTGGAAATTATCATTATATTTAAAATACTTACAGGGTTATTCAATAAAAGTTCTTATCGTTTAAAACGGTGCTAATTTTGCCCCAACCAATCAGATGTAAGCTTACAAATGTTAAATAAGATCTGATTGGTTGGGGCAAAATTAGCACCATTTTAAAAGATAGGAACTTTTATTGAATCCCCCTGTTAATTTGCAAAAAATATTTAATATTCTCTTCCATTTTGAAAAATCTGTTGAATTTATACCCTTGCTATTCCCTGCTGTTGACATTAGTGAGCTCACATTTCAGGTTCTAACGGTCCTTCTTCCCTGGATGCACCAATTCTTTGAAATGTTCCTAACAGTAATTTCTACTGATTGGCTGTTGGATAGGTCAAACGTGCTCAGTTCTCTACTAAGCAACTGAATTAACCCAGGTGCTGGGTCAAGGGCAAAACCATTACAGTCTCTATTAGGAGTCCTGCAAACAGGAAGTCAGTATTTCGAAAAAGCATTTATTTATAAACAGACAAAATTCTAAATGGGTAGGGTAAGGGCATACATCAAGAAGGATATAAAGTCTCCCAAGTAACCCATATAGAACACTTACATACTTGAGGCCAATTAACTAAATATGTATACTTTTTTGTCACACAGGGTAAGAGCATTGGGATGGAAAAATACTTCTCTTTTTTCTTAATAGTGTATTTGCACTGAACTTCCCCTTTAACTGTTATGTTTTATCATGTTTCTGCTCAAAAAATTTCTTCCATTTAAAACTGCTTCTGACCTTATTTTTTTTAAAAAAAATATGATTTTATTTACCTTGTTTGCCTAATTTTATTTAGTTTTCATTATTAGCACCCTAGCTTGATGCCATAAAATTTCCAGAAGTGACAAAATGGTATTTAAAGGGCAACTTTACTGAAAAAATATCTTTACCTCATCTTAATTTATAAATAAATATATGTAAGTATCTCTTACTCTGAGCTAGGTGTGTTGCCTCATGCATGCCTTCAATCCAGTTCTCAATTGTTCACTTCCAATCTTAAAGGGCCACTATACTAACTCAAACAACTTTACATTATCTGAAACTACTGTTTTAGAGAAGTAAAATTATGGTACTCCCATATTGTGGTGCTCCTAATTGCACCCCTTCCCTTACTCACTGTCTCCTTGTAGTGTCTGCACAGCCTAACCATAGACCCTACTCAGCTTACACATCTCCCCCTCCTCTCCCCTCCCTTTTCTCTGCTGATTCTCTTAATTGTTGAGGAAAGTGTGCTGGCAGGCAGCAAAAGATCCTAGTAAGAGGTCATTTATGGGTCACATATCACAATTTCTGCTACTGGAGTGACAGGTCTTTCCCTGTAAATGCTATTATTAAAATGATGATTTATTAGGATCTACAGCTAAGATTTCCATTCTGAAAAAAAGTTTTGAAGCAGTGGGATCTTGCTGTATCTAAAGGTATAATTTTTTTTAAAATTCAAGTATAGATACCATTTAACCGACTCCTCCTTCCAACTGTCACAACTTTTTGTGAAGTCAAGCATGCTCAGTATTAGTAATTAGTATGAGCAGCACTGAAAGATGGAATCTCCCAAAATGCAATTCACACATACCAACTGTCAGCATTCTAGTTACAGCAGAACTACATACAACAGAAGAGATTATGATATTAAGGTACTTCATTGACAGATGATTTGTAAGATGATTTCGATACTGGTATATTAACAGTTGGAAATAAATTGTTTCTAGTAATGGGTAATTTTAAAAAAATTCAGTATAGGTCCTTTAAAATCCTTTTTTTTTTTATTTTAACGTCCATTTCCCATCTCATGAACATTGATGTGAATGATTAGCTGTCAAAGTTAGTCTTGTGCATCGGCTGACAGCTTGCTGCAGTGCAACTTTTAACATTTTTTTAACATTTGAAAGCACATCTGATTGGTTGGGACAAAAAGCACCATTTTTAACGATACAAACTTTTATTGAATCTCCCTGCTAATGTTAGAGATAGCAGAAATAGTCACACTATGCGAGAGGTGAGCTATATGAGCAGGACATTTGACAAATCACCACCTGGTATGTAGAATTAGGATATCCTACCTCCCTGAAAAATGGACTTTAAAACCTGAAAAGTGTTTTAAAGTCCATTTTGCCACTATGCTGTAGTTGCCCTTTAAGACTTTTAGAGACACACTCATACCTAATGGGGTATTCTCATGTAAAAATAATGTCCGAAAGTTCTTTTACCCCCTGGTCACTAGGCCGGCAGCAAGCGAGCTAGCTTGTGCATGTTCTAGCTCTTGCACTGTAACCCAGCATGCGAGCTGCGGGTGTGGCTTTTGCAGCTGCGTGTGGATTCCTGCCTTAGCTTTTCCAATAGTTAAGATTTTAAGCCTGTTCTGCTATACTTATATTGTATTTTTATCATATATTTATCCTTTATCTCTACAATATTTTTCCTTAACCTGTATTTCTATTTGCAAACAACATTTTGTTCTATTATATCACAATAAAAGGATAAAATTCATCTGGTAGTTATTAATATAATTGAAATAACCATTAGGTGGCAGTGTTAAAACTCATTTAAACGTTTCATAATTAAGCTAACAAAGCATGTTTTCAATTTGCAGTTTAAAACAAGCAGAGGAGCAATTCAGTTTGAAATTTCTGGATCGAAAAAAAAAAACATTCATAAAGGGCATCTATACTAAAAAGAGTTATTTTAAACTGACCATTACTGGAAGCTATAATTCTTTCCAACCACCATTGAACCATTTTCTTATTGATCTGACCCCTATTTCTTTAGATATCCAATCTAAAACATCTTACATATCAGCTGTCAATCAAGCGCCTTGCTGTCATTAACTATTCTGTGAACAGTTGTGCTGATGCTGGAATGGTGACAGAGTTTTGACAGTTTGGATACTGTATGGAATGTGCAGTTTTGACAGTTTAAGAGCATTATATATTAAGATGAAGAAAATTAATTTTTTCAGTATAGTGTCCCTTTAGCTAATAATAGAACATAGACAGCTAATTTCTGCTTTTTCTTTTGGGGTGTGTGTGGAGGAGTTGGGGTGAGGGTCGTCCTATGTGTTTAAGCTTTATGTAAAATGTAAACCATTTATCCAACTGCTTCCATTCCGTAAAATCCCAGGACTGGAATTTAAATTTGTACTTTAAAAGGGACATAAATTCAGCAGCTGCAAATATGAACCAGTTGATGAAATTCAGAGTTCATCATTTTTTGTTTCAAATTGCGCAAAGTAGCCAAATTAGGAATACATTTTAATGAGATTTGTTATTATGGCCAAAATGTAATCCAATAAACAGGTACAGCTGCAAAGCCAAGCAATGTTTTGTTATGCTGCCTAGTGCTCAAAATACTGCAAGAAATGTAACATGTAATGTACGTCTAGATGGTACTTGTCACTTAACAATGTAAAGTGACAACAAAATCAAAACAGAATTGACTTTACTGTACTTTAGACCTTGTTCATATTATGATAATTTTCTTTTATACCCAAATTAATTTTGTGTTCCCACTATATCCGAGCAGCATGATGGCTTATCTTTGGGGGTTTTCAGAGCACTCTGGTTTCCACCATAATCCTAAAAAAGACATATTGATAGATTGTGTATGAGATAAATTGTGTAAGTGAGAGAAATTGCAATTAGATAAATTGCAATAAATGATGTTGTGATGCATTTTTACAAATCATTGGCACACATTTGTTTCAACTAATGGCTTAACCTTCCCAGGTGAGCAGGTGAGGACCTAAACCACTAGGTCCTCACCCCTATAAGCAAAACAGATTTTAAAAAACAAAACTAGAAGACATGCTCCTTAACATGCCTGCAAAGTGATGGGGCTAGTGTTATAGGTCCCCACTCTGGGCACTGCCAATAGGAGAAGGTTTTATGTAAACCTTTTTTCTTACAGAAAAACATGCTTTGTTTTGTGGATATTTGCATTTTGTAGTGTAAACAAAGCAGGGTATGTCCACCCTTTAGAACAACTTTCAGTATGTGATAGATATTGCTTCCCCAGCCCCAACAGCTACAATCTTATTGTCAGAAACTCCCCGGAAAGTTACTTACCTTAACTCTACCCTTCACCACACTGCCCCGGGCCTCTGCTTGCACAGAACTGCAAGCAGGGGGTTGGACCGGCAGCTGCGTCTGTGATTGGCTGAGAGGCAGCCAATCACGGACGCGGCTGCCGGCAGTTCAGAAAGGCGGGGGAATGAGGTAAGGTAAGTAAATATCGGGGGATTTTCTGACAATAAGATTGTTGCGGTTGGGGCTGGGGAAGCAATACCTATCACATACTGAAAGGGTTTTACGCATGGGGGAGGGAGAAAAAAATGGGTGGGGAGGGGGTGGAGGGCTGCACTGCGCATGCAAAACTTCCCCTGGAGGGGAGACAGGAGGCAGAGTCCTATATGGACTCTGCTATCCTCCTGGGGGCCACTTTTTTTGACTTTGAGGGGGGAGTTACAGGAGAACCATTTGGAGCAGGGATGTAAGGTAAGGATTTTACTACACTACACAGTGGGGCCAGTAGTGGGGGGAATTATAGTTTTGGGGTGGACATGCCCTTTAATGCAGTTTTGAGTTCTGTCAAAAAAGACTTTCCATGTGAATTTCAAAGCATTATTTTTTGCTAAATGTATTTCTTTATTAGGAAAGATTTTAAAGAACACTCAGGGTTATTGAATAAAAGTTCTTATCGTTAAAAATGGTGCTAATTTTGCCCCAACCAATCACTGGTCAGTTTAAAAAAAGCTGGATGAGTTTCTGCTAACAAGGAATGTTGCAAGTTACTGGTATTGATACATAAAGTAGAGTTAATCCAGGGAAATTTCTGATTGCCACTTGGAGTCAGGAAGGATTTTTTTTCTCCCTTATAAAGTTGGTGGTTTTTTTTGCCTTCCTCTGGATCAACAGTTAGGCAGGATATTGCTAGATGGGTTGGACTGGATTGACGTATGTTTTTATTCAACCTCAAATACTATAACTAAATACCAGAAGCCCATTATAGTAGATATCAATGGTGTGTAGTCAGGTGGAGTTCAGCAACAATGAGTCATGCACATATTTCTGTGCAGCAGTTAAAATAATATTCATGTCTTTCATTGTTTTAATACCTGCAATTGTTTTACATATACATATATAACTAATATACATATATAACTAATACATGTAATTAATTAGTTACACTGCTATATTCTAACAACTTTTTGGTGTTAGTAAAGGTCAGGAGCATGGAATGTAGGCATTGTAGCATCCCTTGAACAACCCTTGTGGCTCAATGTACTTTATACATTGAGCCACTGTAAAACAATAATACAACACTTAAATTAAAGGGTAACTGTGATCCAAAAATGGCTTTAGGTAAATTGACAGGAATTGCTTTCATGTGTATTTTTGCAATTTACTTTCATTATTTTTTTTTACATAGTTTTGAAGATATTTACATGTTTATGTGTGATATGGTAGCAGCATCACCAGATCCTCTGCACTTCCTGCTTCCTGCTCTGAAACCATGTGACAACCCCTCTTCCCTTTGTCTCCTTCTTCTTGTGGGTCCCCATGGCCCCTCCCCTTGCAGTCCCCTTGAAACCCCCTCTGGCCCCTCCCATGCCTCCATTAGTCACTGTAACTCAATCTTTTCCTGGTTTCTTCTGCTTTATCCTGCACTGAGCATGTGCCAACCGCAGATTAGAAGGAGGAAGTAGTATTGTGACCGCAGATTCAGAACCTCCCACACCCTAACTTTCTGATCAGTGATTTCTTAATATCTTGGACTGAGCAACATGTAGAGAAGTGGTTGATGGTTCATTTTAAAGGTAGGAACCTGGCCATTTTAAAATCAACTTGTTTGGAGACCACAGTTCTTCTTTAAAGTATATTGCATTAGGTGTGCTACACTGTTTAAAAAACAGTACATGTAAATACAGTATGTATAGCACTGCATCATATACAAGGCACTAATACAATGTGCAAATTACGCACTAAAAAATTACATTAGCAGGAATACCAAAATCCAAGATGTATTTATATATACCACAACATACACATATCACAGAAAACCATTACCCCATTAATAAATCTACAAACACCTATATCAACGGTAGCAAGAGAGGTTAAGCAGGTTCAAAAGTCTGTCAATAACTGATGAGATACAAATGTCTATGAGCCCAGCAACACTGACTCCAATTTCCCAGTCAGGCATAAGATCCTTCTCATAACACTGCAACTTCCCCTCAAAAAAGAATAAAATGGATATTTAATCTTAATACATTGCACCCTCCGGAATAAATGAGGAGATGCACTGTGGTTGCTTTTTGTAATGTTTGCATCTGTCATGAAGCACCTAGCTTATGATTCCATATGACTGTAATGTTTGAGTTATAGTTTTGGTTTATAGGAGGTAGGGAAACGCGTTTGGTCTGGACACAATATGCAAAATTGAAAATGTAATTTGTTAATTCCACTTATATAAAGGTGTGTATTGATCGTCCTGTCCCTATCCTTTATGCGTGACTAATTGTATGTAGCTGCACGATTAGGATGCCAAGTTACCCTCCCGAGGGAGGGTAAGAGTTAATATTAGGGTGGGATTGACTTAAGTGAAGAGTGGGCGGAGAATCGGCTGGTTAATCAGCCCCTGTATGTGAAAATACATATTTTCGAAAATTTTCGAAAATACTAGTTTTCACGTATTTTCGAAATTTTTCGAAAATACACGAAACCCCATAATTTCGAAAGTTTTCGAAATACGAAAAATCTTGTAATTTTGAGGGTATTTTTCATTTTAATGGGTCCGCTCGAGGATTTTCGAATTTTTGAATTTTTTAGAAAATTCCAGATCCTCGAGAGAACCGGATTTTGCGAAGTTCGGACATCTCTACCTGTAAATTGGAGTCAGTGTTGCTGGCTACATAGACATTTGTATCTCATCAGTTATGACAGACTTTTGAACCTGCTTAACCTCTCTTGCTACAGTTGATTAGGTTTTTGTAATGGTATAATAAAACATCTTGGATTTTGGTATTCCTGCTAATGTCATTTTTTAGTGCGTAATTTGCACATTGTATTAGTCCTTGTATATGATGCAGTGCTATAGAGTTGTTTCGCTTTAGGGAGGCAACTTCTGTGCCATTGCCCTTAAAATTTGGTCTTTTATAGATCTGTTCTTCTCTTAGCACCACCTGAATAATAGGTAGTTATTTAACATCGGCACTGTTATTTAAAGATGGGAGGTGCTAGCCTTTTGATTTTTTTTACTGTACTATGAATCTGCAGCAACCATCCAGGTGTTATCTAACTGCTGAAACCCAGTAAAACCTAACATCTAAGTGTTTTTAGCAAATCAATAGCTGAACATTTTTATACTATGTTGAAATAGAGAATGGTGCATTAATTGCTCCCTGTACTGAAAAGACTGTAGTGTTTATTTTATATCTAAAAAATATAGATATATGGGCTTATTTAATAAAGTTGCAAAATGTGCCCACATAATAACAGTAAATGATGTACTCTTCCAGTAAATGATGTTTAATGTATTTTTATTAGACTATTTTTTACACATACTGCCTAAATAACTTAGTTGCCTATGTGAATTGTTTTGGGCTCCAACGATAATGCAAAAATTTACCTGATAGAGATGTCCGAACTTTGCAAAATCCGGTCCGCTCGAGGATCCGCGAATTTTCGAAAAAATTCGAAAATTCGAAAATCCACGAGCGGACCCCTTAAAATTAAAAATACCCTTGAAATAACGAGATTTTTAGTATCTTCGAAAATTTTCGAAATTACGAGTTTTCGCGTTTTTTTCAGGAATTTTCGAAATTACGAGTTTTCATGTATTTTCGGAAATATGCATTTATCGAAAATACAAGTAATCCTCGTAATTTCTAAAATTTTCGAAAATATGTATGTATGGAATGAAGAGAAATCCTGTGTATTTCGAAATACGCGAAAACTCGTAATTTCGAAAATTTTCGAAAATGTGAAAATCCCGAATCGAAGTTCGGATGGCGGAAAATCCGGAAAAATCCACCATTCGCGGACGGGATAAATTTGCGGCGGATCCGGGTTCGGATCCGCGAACCGGCCATCCCTATTACCAGAGAGTCCTGAGGTCCTTGAATTTTGTTCAATTTTGTCTGGGGACTTCTGCACTCTTACTACTCCAATTTACATTATCCAGAATGTCCTACATGGGGCAGAGGATGCACATTATTTACAAATTATAAAAAAACTGGTATTAACATGATAATGGACTATTTCAAATCACTCCTCTATAATGGGTATCCCAAGCAAGCTGCACTACCCCCAGATAAAAGAACACAAAACAAAACAAATGAAAATACTAGATACCATACACATTTTGCATCAAAGTAAACAATGAGGGAGATTCAATAAAGTTCTTATCGTTTAAAATGGTACTAACTTTGCCCCAGCCAATCAGAACTTATGTACATTTGAAAGCTAACATCTGATGGGTTGGGGCAAAATTAGCACCATTTTAAATGATAAGAACTTTATTGAATAACCCCCTAAGTGTTTATTCATCAATTTATAGAAATATCTAAATTCAGTTTATTTATTGTTAGATCTAATAACTTTGGGCAGAACCCCCACCCTTTATCAAGCCTTTTAAACACCTTTTTTAAGACACAAAGCTTAACTGAATGTCTGATCACCTTAATCAGCTATAATAGGTAAAGCCACACTACCCACATGTAGTAGTGTGCCAGAAATGCACGCAGGATTGCAAGCGTGTTTCCAATGAGCTAGTGTGCATTGTCATGCACTGCAAATGTTGCATGCGATTGCACACAAAATGCAGATTGCAACTCTCCAAATAGTGGGTCGCAGCACAATGCAGGGCAGCACACTTAGGGGTTATTTTATTAAAGTTCTTATCGTTAAAAATGGTGCTGATTTTGCCCTAACCAATTAGTTAAATGACAAATGTTAAGGACAATTATACTTACCATTTCCCCAACTATTCCTGAAAAGTACCTAGGGTGAGGTCCTAAACGCTAAGTTCTCACCTCTGGGTACTTACAAAAGTTCTGCACTACTTACTTGTAATCTCCCTCATCGCAAAATTTGGATGGGGCCCCCCACGCCACCTAACCACAACCCCTTCCTCCCCCTAACATGACTACCTTGGCTATAATTGCCATAAAAATACCTATCTGTATCTATCTATCCATTTAGCTATTTCTCTCTGTCTATCTATATATATCTATCCATCTATCTATTATTTATCTATCTTCTGTCATCTATCTCTATCTGTCTTCTATGTCTATATCTATCTTATGTCGTCTATCTATCTGTCTATCTATCTCTTTCTTCTAAATATCTGTCTATCTATTATCTATCTGTCATCATCTATCGTTTATCTATCTATCTTCTATCTACCTGTCATATCTTTATCTGTCTATCTATCTGTCTATCTGCCTGTCTTTCTGTCTATCTTCTATTGTTTTTGTCTATCTGTCTCTATCTTCTATCTGTCTATCTATCTACATCTATCTATCGTCTGTCATTCTATCTTCTATCTGTCTCTCTCTATCTGTCTATCTATCTTCTATCTGTTTATCTATCTTCTATCTGTCTATCTTCTATCTGTCTCTCTATCATCTGTCTGTCTATCTATCTATATATAATCTATCTTCTATCTGTTTTGTCTTCTATCTGTCTATCTACATCTATCTGTCTATCTATCTATCTATGTATCTTCTATCTGTCATTTTCATTCATTTATATTATTTAGTAGAGACTTACTTACTCTGGGCTCAGGCTGGGCTGGACTGACTCGGATAGTCGGATTGAATGTGCTGTGCACAAGTACACCACAGCTGCAGCATCACAGTCAGCAGTTGCCAGGGCAGGCCAGGGGGCAGTCACACTGGTTCCGGATGTACGGAACCTATAGCATGCAATGCACCAGCAAACAACAGTTAACTCGGTGGGGCAGGGCTGCTCTTCTCTTCTTTGTGGGCGCGGCTCTTCACTTCTGACCTAACCTTACAAACAGCACAGACACCACCCCCACACCTCCCCCCCAGCGGCAGCGCAAGTGAAAAAAAAATGAAAACGGTTACAAAAAAAAGGAAGGCGATAAAAATATCAGCTTTATAAGAACCAGCCTCGGGCCCCCTTATGCCCCCGGGCCCTCCCGTGGTCACGGGGGTGGCGGGGGATAGTAGTTAGCGCACTGAAAGCGATTTGTCCGGAAAGTTCCCTGGTCAACCAGAACTTCAGTATATGTATAAATACCAGTAATTCTCAAAGCTCAATATTGTTTCGTTTTAGAAATTTTATCTAGCCCACTTTTAAATTTGCAGCGAACTTTCAGTTTTAAGTATTCAGTGAACTTGCCGTTTCCACATCTGCTGGAAGACAGTTCCACAGTTTCACTGTTCTCACTGTAAAGAAACCTTTCCTAACCTGAAGATGAAACTTCTTTTCTTCCAAACTTAAAGGATGTCCACGAGTCCTCTGATATGACCTATTAGTAACAATGTACCAGAGAGTTTACTCTATGGCCCATTAATATATTTGTATAAAGTGATCATATCCACATGCAAATGTAGCTTCTCTAATGTAAAAAGCCCTAACTTGTCTAATCTGCCTGCATAGTCAAGCCCCTCCATTCCCTTTGTTATTTTAGTAGCCCTTCTTTGAACTGCTTCCAGTTCCAAGATGTCCCTTTTGTATATGGGTTCCAAAACTGCACTGCATATTTCAAATGAGGCCTTGCCTGTGTGTGGGCGCTTTGGTTTTGCATTTAGCTTGTGGAATGCTATAAAAGTCTTTTTAAAGATATACTGTAGCTTTCATGGAAACATGGGAATTACCCAGAAGTCTTTGTTCCTTATTTGCACTGTGCCTTGTAAAGAGGGAGAATAATATTTTTTTTCTCTTGAATCAATTCCCCTCTTTATACAAGACAATGTGTTGCTAGCTCTAGCCGTTGCTGTCTGGCATTGTTTGCTACAACTAACAGGGAGATTCAATAAAAGTTCTTATCATTTAAAATGGTGCTAATTTTGCCCACCAATCAGATGTTAGCTTTCAAATGTTAAATAAGATCTATTGGTTGGAGCAAAATAAGCACCATTTTCAACGATAAGAACTTTTATTAAATCTCCCTGTAAGTCTGTTATCTACCAGAACCCCCAAATCTTTTTCATTAAAGATTCACTTAACGCAGACTTATTTATGGTGTAGGTAGTACCAGGATTGTTAAACCCAAAATTTAGCAACATTGAATCTCATCTGCCATTCTGCTGCCCATTTTGATAATCTATCTAGGGGCATTTTATTAAAAAAAGTTATGAACACAAAAAAATTACCGCAGCAAATACCGCCGTATTATAACGGGGCGAACTGCACTTAGCGCAATGCGCTAAGTAAAATATCGCCGCAAAGGGACTTAAAATCCTTCCCGCGCACCTGCTAAACTGGGCGGCAGCGGCTTGGAGGGGCTGCTGGGGAAGGGTGCGCACCCCTTCCCAGCAGCCCCTCCTAGCCTCCTGTTCTAAGATGCCGCAAGCGGGGAAGGGTGGAGGGCTGCTGGGAAGCGGTGGCCGGTGGTCGCCGCCGCGGTGGGGGGTCGAGGGGCGGGGTGGGCGTGCCTCCTGGGGCGGGTGCGACAACACGCCGTGGGTTGTCTGCCCATCTCCGCCGCAGGGCGGATACTAGCAATGCGAAACAGTTACCGCCGCTTTATAAATAGAAGTGGCGGGTAACAGGTAAGTATCGGCGCGAAGAGTTAACGCCTTGTTAACTTTTCGTGGCCATTTCCCAACATTATAAAATCCCGTTAAACGCGATTTATGTGGACGTCGGGGAAAACGGCCGCAAAAAGTTAATGATGCTTTATAAATATGCCCCTAGGTCAGCTTGCAGCAATTACACAAAGTTTCCAAAGCTCTGCATAGTTTAATGCTCTGTAAGACAGAGACCTTGCTCTCAATACCCCCTCTCAAGTCTTTATAAACAGATTAAAAAGAAGTGGCCCGTTAGAAAACCTGAGGCACTCTAGTTTGAATTTAAGTCCACATAGATGTAGCTCCATTGACTACCACTCTCTGTTGCGATCAATATCCAAGTATTTTACATCCACTGCAATGCCAGAATTCTTACTCACCTCTTCATAAAAGCCAAGTTAAATTTGTCTGGCACAATCTATTTCTGATAAATCCATGCTGACTACTTCTCAATAAGATCTGGAGTTCTGGAGACAGTCAAGGATATGATCCCGTAACAAAGATTCTTGCACCTTTCATACCACGGATGTTAAGCTTACAGGTCCATTGTTACCAGTTTAAACCCAAACCTAGAGGGTGATGTTATGCTTCATATATACAGGAGATGTAGTAAAAGTTCTTGGGGCCGACTTGAGTTAAAGTCGAGCTAACCGGTTCTACAGGTTAGCACACCTTAACTTCATATTAGCGTTGGATTCACGGTTACGCAAAGATCAACCACGCATCCGGCGCTCACGATTCAATATCGCTTTTGTGTTAGTTTTAAAATTCCACAGTGGTTAAATCCCTATTGGAATTTACCCACATTTGCAAACGTGATTTGAATTGCAAAAAGAGGTTGATAGCGGCTCTGGATAAATGAGCCTGCTTATTGATAAAAATTGTGCTAATTTTGCCCCAACTGTTTAGATGTAATGTACGCACAGCCAACATCTGATTGATTGGGCAAAATTAGCATCATTTTTAACGAAAAATCTTTTATTAATTTCCCTGTATGGATTTTATATTACCGTACTTTACATCAAATTTTATTTCTTAATGGTGTGGGTCTGCTTTGAATTCTTTTTGTGATGATGTAGGTATTGTTGAGTATATTTACATACATTTTTGTTTGTTTTGCTTTAGGTACCTTTAAAATAAAATACAATGGGCATCTACCATTCTCTATTTACCCAACCAGTGGAATAGTGGAGCCTAAAACAAAGCAGTTTATTCAAGTGGAAATTTTTACTGACAAACCTAATAGATTTGAAGAAGTGGCTAAGTAAGTAAAGAGGAATGCCGTCAATATTTGCTAAATTTTACTTATGTTGTACTAACCAATGTTAGGCTGTAAAAGTGTTCCTTCACTCTTTTCAAATGTTAAGGCTCGACATATGTGCGATCGTGGGGTCCGACCTGCGACGTGTAAGACGAACGTTTTGGGCGATAATCAGCTGTGTTGTAGGCACAATGGGTCATTCGTTTAGAGATCCGCCAGGTCAGTCGGGCAACGGTGACCGAACGTCCATTACAGCCCATAAAGTGCCTACACACGGCCCGATTATCGTTCGAGCGTTCATACACATCGTGGGCCGTGGGTCGGGAGCATTTTTTGTTAATATTTAATTGGAATAAAAACAGGATTGTAACAGTGAGTGTAAAACCCACACTACACAACATATAAAAATTGCGTGAAAATCAAAGTTTTTAGACTTTGCGTAGTGCACCCGATGCAATACACCTTTTTCTTCAAAAAAAAGATGAATCCCTGATAAGACTTTGAAAGCTGCTTGTTACCCTGCAGTTTATTTACCAGTCATTGTGAGTTGCTGGAAAATAAACTGCAGGGTAACAAGCAGCTTTCAAAGTCTATCAAGGACATCCATATTCCATTTTTTTAAATTTATTCTTCCTAGCAAAAGATAAAGCTTCCAAATGTAGCTGGCCTCTCTTCTTATTCAGTGTTGGCACTGGGTAAGGCTTTTAAAAAATACACAATTCAGAAGGTCACAAGTTCAATACCCCAGATATACAATTTTTTTGTTTCTATTAATTCCATGCAAAATATAAAGCTTCTAAATGTACCTAGCCTTTCAGCTTATTCGGTGGTTGCTCACCTGTAAGACACCAGGTTTAGACACATACAGTTCAGAAGGTCTATCAGTTGAATCACAAACTTACCTTAGTTTCCATTTTTCCTAGTACAATATTCACATGTACCATGGTTTATATATGTCTCTAGTGCCTAGAGAAAGAGACCTGCAACTCTGTACAAGTTGCAGTTCTATTCCCCACACTTTACTTTTATTTTTGCTGAAATATAAGTATTTGTTTCTAACATCCATGCTATCTTTGAAAACTGCAAAGTATTACTTTTATTTTTGAATGAAAAGTAAAGGATTATATCATTGTTAGGACAGGAGCCTTGAATTTGTTTTGAAAACAAAAAACTGAAATCCCTGTTCTGAATCAGTGCTGTACTGTTATTGGCTCTCAGATTCTAGGAAACAAGGCTGCAACTTCCTTGTTTTGATCTGTTGAGCTCTACAGAGCATGTGCCTGTACCCAGACACTTAGCTGGGGGTTTACCCAGCTAAGGTGGATGTGGGAGCTGACCCCTAGTACTCACAGGTTATTTTCATATATCACCCAATGGCCACAGCAAAAAAAAGTGAGACACAGCTTTTGTATGTTTGTGAATGTGCTCTGTCTATTGGGACATGTTGTCTGGAGACTGTAGTTCCCCTTTAAGACTACAGGCACACTGCATCAAAAAACTTCTTGTGTGAAAAGCATGTACATTGGGTTTCACACGCAATCACTACTGCCCATTTGCACTGCACTTCAGTTTAGGAAAACCAGCAAACAGGACCTTGCATACCAAGACTCTTAAGCAAAACTCCAGGTAAGTAAACAATTATTATCCTTTAATTGAAGGTCATATTAAAAACAGACCAGAACATACAACTGCCACATTTCGCACGCGTGGGTACTCAATCATAGGTACAAAAAGACTCAGGAGGGTGGGACCACTCTTAAGTACACCAAGGTATTCATTGGAGCCACACCTCCCTCCTATTTAAAGGGATCATAACAAATAAACAAAGAAAGAAACATAGAAAGAAAATAGATATATCAAAACATATAAAAACAACTAATATTAGAATATATATATAAACAAACAAATTCTCCGCTGCACTCCGATCCCCAACAAACAGCCTGGGGCCGGCAGTAGGAAAAGATACAATCAAAAGGAAGGACTGGGCACCCAAGGTCTTAGCGATCCATTTATTAGACAACAGCACGGAACACACCAACGCGTTTCAGCCCACCATTACGGGCGGTCTTCAGGGTTACAGATACAACAAACATATGGTTTAAAAGCTAAAACCCTCCCACTAACCCTCCCCCGTGCCGCCCACTAACCCGTCCCCCCTCCTCAGTGCATTTAACCTTGGGAGTGCTGACTCATATAGTGAAATCATATTACATACCTTAATCAAAGGTCCGTGTGACATACGTAATAACATAATACGTTGATGCATGCTAAAAGCTTCTACCCAGAACCCCGAAAAGGGGTATCATTTATTCCCAAGTTTACGGGTATTAAAAAATAATACAGAGTACAATAATGCTTTAATGCAACTCAATGAACTTAAGTCGAAGTTCCTGGAGAAACTACAGCATAGTCGTGGTTACAGAACAAATTAATAGGGCCATCACAAATTGGCCTCTACATAAAAATAGTTTGAGTACACCTTACTCAAAACAGGCATATTCCATTTATCAGCACATACTCCCCCATGAGTGGTAATTTGAAGCGTAGTATCAAAAAACGATGGGATATATTGACTAATGATCCCAATTTGCCCTTTGATAAACACGTTCCCTTTGTTTGCTTACAAACGGGGGAAAAACTTACGTAACATATTGATGCGCACAGATTTTCGACAGACTACCCCTCCAACTAGTAAGACATGGCTACCCAAAAGTAAAAATGGGTGTTTTAAATGCCATGGCTGTGTTGCTTGTAAGGAGCTCTTACTGGCCCTGATTTTCCTCATCCACATCATGGGCGGAGAATTAAAATCAATAGTCGACTAAACTGTCTTAGCTAATATGTTATATACATAATTACATGCCCATGCGGCAAATATTATGTGGGCAAGTCTACCACATGCCTCCGAGAATGCCTGGCGTCCACAGACTGGCCATCAGAATGGGCCTCCATCCAAAGAGGGACGATGGGGGTACAGTACAGTACCCACCGAATAATATGGCGAACAATCATGGCTCGCCACTTTAAACTGTTGGCTCACCCTATTACCCACTTTACACGCTGGATGGCAATAGACTTTAGACCGATACGTGAGGAATAGATCGCAAAAAAGCGTTGTTACAACGAGAAATTAGATGGATCATCTCAATCTATATCCCTTAGGGGTCTTAATGAACAATTGGCCCTTTGTTGTTTTTTGTAAATATATCCCTTTAGCATTATGGCCCTATTAGCTATATGGCCCTATCTGGTTTTTATTGAATATTAACTTATAACATGTTCTTTATCGTTCCATTTTATTTAGCTTGCTTATATTGGGGCTTTTATTCTTATGCTCACTTGGTTCTAAGTATTTATTTATTTATTGCATTTTGACACTTGTTTGCCACTATATGACACTTTATATATTGTTAGTACGCTTGTCACTTTATTAGCAGCCCCTCTGTCTGACATAGAGTGTACTGCTTTGTATGCAGCTAGATCTAACACTGTCACTCTTCACGACAGCACAAATGAGGCGATCACATGGCGTGTTTTATCCGTACTCACTACATAACTTTGAGCATCTGGGATCCTTTCTTCTACTTGACGGAATTATATATATATATATATATATATATATAAAATAACAGTGCAATAGACTTGTATTAGTAAAAAGGATTGCAACAATCATGTCAATCATATCATAATTAGCCAAAGTGTTACTCATGCAGAATGTATAGATGGATCACAGATCCATATAACTATTGACAATAGGTTGTTAGCCACATACTCAAGGAGCTGTTCAAATTAACTACCGCGACACTGGTACACCAAGACAAATATCCATTTGGCTCAGTTCTAAGTAAAATTACATTCATACATTTCCCATCTTACCTTCCACAGAGGATGATACCCCGCTTGACACCTTGTACTACAAGGCAAGCCAAACTAACTCGGTTGCATTGGGCAAAGTGTCTGGCTACCGAGCTCCTGGCATTACCAATCCTAATGTCCCTGCACATGTTCCCTTATCCTGGACTTCAATGTTCTCACTGTACAACCACATAAATGGACGACACACCGGGAACATTGCCATTTTCTAAAGAGCTTGAAGTTTCAGACATTTGACAGGTGGCTCTGGTCAGATATTAAGCCCCATCTCGATGGATTGCTTTCTGGAAGGCAGTGATTAACAAATTCATGGGTATATCCTCTGCTCAGGATTCTTTCTTTGAGGCACATGATTGTGACACAATGTTTCCTGCACTCTTTTTTATATTCTCACCACCAAATTCGTATGTGAATTTTAGGTTTCAGTCAATACGCTTAAGGGTATCTCCACTGATAAAAGTCACCTGGGTTGTAAGGATAGATATGTGTAAGGTGGATATGTACCTGCAGTATCCTGTGTGTTTGAGCAGTAGTTTAGAAGAATCCACATGAGATTCTCCCGAATGCTGTGGATGGTGTAGAACGTGAGAGGATCCGTTGGGACTGCTGCTGCTGTCTGTGTGAAGGGAATAATCACATGACCATCACAGCAGCTTACTGACTTCACTAATTAATGGAGGAGTAATCAGGTACTATCTTTTTCTCTCTTCCCACCCCCTCCCATACCAGATTGCCTCATATTCCCAGCATCCCCTATGAAATCAATCTTAGATCACTTTTCAACCATCCTCTCAGAGTTAGACACACAAAAAACTTCATTAAACAACACACAAGTTCCCCCGCCTTTGTTACAGTAGTGTGGAAAGAGGGCTTTAACTTCAGGGAGGAAAGGATTTCTTACTGCAGCCAAGTGGTGTGTCTGCTACCATGATGATGCACATTGATTGACAGCACTCCCAGCACAATTCTGGGACAAAAAGGTAGGGGGAGGGTTGGGGGATGGTGTACTTTAAAATAACCCCCCCCCCAAAAAAATGCTTTTCTTCCTCAGGAGATACCGTTTAATATGCCATTCATAAATGTCTCAAAGTCCGACCCAGTCCAAACAACTAGTAGGTCATAAATAAATCTAATTTTTTAAAATTTGTTCATTAATTTATTAAACAAGATATTTGAAAAATATGACATTTCTTGCTTTTCAATTTTTTTCTTTTAAACAATAACAAAAAGTAAAGTCTCACTTAACGGTGCTCTCAGTTTTACACCAGAAATGTAAATCGTAGATATTAAGATCACTTAATAAATGCCTATATAAAAACTAAAAGAATAATAACATACCTTGGGTTTGGATTTCCCGGACCCTCAGGACTGTTTGCACTTGTAATTTGTTACTTATTGCGATGTGAGTATTTGCATTTTTATTTCCCAAATATCCCATGTCTCCGACCACTGCCTCAGTGTATTTGTGGAGGGTGTGCCCCAGATATTCATTGGATTTCATCTACCATATTCGGATATTAACTGTCCTCTAGACTTTCCACGAGGATTCTAGCAGACTTTTTGGCTGCAGTACAGATGTGTGATATTAGTCCTTTGCGTTGCTACCTTAAACCCTCATGTGGACAGATTATAAGTGCTGTGTAGGGAGATAGAATAAAGTGACAGCCCTAAGATTTCCTGAATTAATTTTTCGGTTATTTTCCAGAATTTTTGTACTTTAGAGCACTCTCCCACCAAAATGGTACTGCGAGCTGGATTGTTGCAGTTACGAAAACAGAAGTTAGGGAATGAGGGGTTTATTTTATGTAAGAATTCGGGTGTGATGTACCAGTCATACAATACCTTGAATGTTCTTTGCTTTGTGACTATATTTAGAGAGCTTTTATGTGAATTGTTATATACCTGGGCCCATTGTTGGTCCGTGAGCTCACAATTAAGTCTAGATTCCCATTTATGGCGCTGTCAGATTTGATAGGGAGGGTGTCATACCAGAGTAGAGAGTATATGTTGAGATTCTTTTGTGCATACCTACGGTATTGGTAATTCATTTTTCTAGTGGTGTGACTTGTTTTTTTATGGTGTTTTTCTAAGATAGTTTGGGCGTAGTGTCTAATTTTTACATATGCAAACCATTTATTCCTTGGATGTGGTATTTCGATGAGGCCTCTTCCCAGGACATCAGAGATCCATTTTCCTTTTTTAATCTTTTATGGTGTTTACTCCTATTTTGTTCCAGTATAGATTTTCTTGAAGATAGTCCTACAGGAGATGCTGTGGGTATAGTAATAGGGTTAACATTGAGAATTGAGGAAAAGAGAGTATTGTTTGTTAACTTTTTCCATAAGCGATAGAGAAGTTCTAATGATAGGAGTGTGGTTATTGGAATAGGGTTATACTGTTCATTGGGCAACCATAAAATTGTGGAAGAATGTAAAGGAGTTAACAGTTCGTTGTCTAAGTCCCCCCATGAAATCTCCAGATCCTTGGACCCAATTGAGAGATTTGGGCTTTTGGTGTCTGCTTTAAAATAATGGGATAGTATGGGTAGTCCAAACCTCCTTTATTCTTGTGCCTTGCTAGGTTTTTTTTGTTTTATTCTGGCTTCTTTTCCCCCTCCAGATAAATTTTCTTATTTCAGCTTGTAATTTATCTAGTAGTTGGTTGTTTGTTTAAATAGGGAGGGCTCTGAAGAGATAGAGTATTTTAGGTAGGGTTGTCATCTTGACAGCTGCTATTCTGCCCCGTTGAGGGGGTAGGGTGTCCATTTTTTAAGTTGAGCGATTAGAGTAGGATGAAGTTTTGTTGTAGTTGTGTGTATGTAGTATTTACATATTATGGCTGAGTTTTATACCTAGGTATCTGAAAGAGTCTGTGGACCATTTGAAAGAGAAATTCCGTTGTAAAATGGTGTAAAGAGATTCTGGTAGGTGTATGGGATAGGTTACTGATTTGGAGTTGTTGACTTTAAACCTAATAATTTCCCGAATTCGTTTAAGTTTTATATAATACAGGGAGAGATATGAGAGGTAAGAAGGGTATCATCTGCGAAGAGTTAAAAATTTTGAGTGGATTTTTCCAATGTTAATTCCAGTGATATCAGGGGATTGTCTAATTTTTGTTTGCGAGGGGTTCTATCGACAAGACAAATAAGAGAGGGACAAGGGACATCCTTGTCTTGTACCGTTTTTTAATAAATATTGTGTCTGAGGGGAAACCCATGTTTCTAACTGTATCGCAGTGGGGGTTGGCATATAAACTGAACGTTCCAAAGATAAAAGCTGTGGGGGAAATCGTAATGGTGAGAATAGCTTTTAGAGAAAAGTCCAGTCCACCCTGTCGAACGCTTTTTAATATCAAGATAGAGTATTATTTAGATAAGTTTTGAGTTTGAATGTTGCATTAATTTATAGCTTTTCTGATATTGTCAGTAGTCTGTCATACCCATGACAAATCCTGTTTGATCATAATGGATCAGTTTTTGGTAAGATCGGGTTCAGACAGTTCGCTAGTACTTTTGCGATAATTTTACAATCGTGTTTATATGAGCGAGATAGACGATAATTTGATGTTTGTTGTTGTGGTCCCTATCGGGTGTTTGGTATTACTGTATAGTAATGTAAAAGTAGTGTGAATTTGCCGGTTGTTAAAACGTGCAAAGTCTTTGTAGATGCGGGGACAGGGTGGACTGGAACTTCCTGTAGTATAGTGCACTAAACCCATCAGCGGCGGGAGCTTTCCTAGTCTTAAACTGTTTGAGTCACTTCCTGAATTTCAGAGAGAGATATTTGCCTTTTGCAGAGAGTTTTTTTTCCTGTGTGAGTTTGGGAGACTTATTTTGGCTAGATATTTGTTGATACTGGCTTCTATGTTTGCGTCTTTCTTTACTGTGTTAACCGTTGTAAAGGTTTTGTAGTAACGGGCGAAGGTATTGGTGATATAGTGGGGTTCATGATGAAATGGCCTTTGTGGTCTCGTAGGCAGAGGGAATCTGTTTGGGTGAGTTTTTTGATTTAGGCTTGTTCGCTAACATACTGTTAGGTCTGTTTATTTTTATAAAAAAATCTTTGGTTGGTGAAATGTAAGCTCTTTCTGCTTTGGATAACAATAGTTGACTTAGCTCAGTCTAGCGTTTTGAATTTCAGGTTGCTTTATATGTTTATTTGTATGTTTGGCTAAAGATTTGTCTCATTTTATTTTATGAATAAGTTGGTTATCTGTGCCCTCTCTTAGTTTTTTTAGTCTGGCTGCTAATTGGATAAGGTAACACTCGTATTTATCGATTTGTGGCTGCCCATAATATCGGACTGTGTGTATCATCGTTATTGTTTTCCTGCGAAGTAATTTTTATATTGTTTTTAGAGTTTGTACATTGTTCTTTGTTTGCTAGCAAGCCTCATTGAGTTCTCCCAGCTGGGTTAAGTTTTTATTATTTTGTTAATGGTTAGTGAGACGAATGCTGATCAGACCATGCTATTTCAGAAATAATACGTATTTTGGACTTGAGTTATTAATTGAGGGGATGTGAAGATATAGTCCAATCTAGTGTAAATTTTATGCACCAGGGGACAAGAGATGTATACTCTCTTTTGGTGGGATTTGATATTCTCCATGTATCTAATAAGTTATTTTCTTTTAATAAATTTTGGAGATATTTATACAAAGGGAAAGCCAGTCATTAATTTGAGAGGTTTGGACCTATCTATTTTTTGGTGTTGATTGTCACATTAAAATTGCCTGCCATAATGATGGGGCCGAATGCATGGAGTATATAGTTTATTTTTCATTCTTGAAGAAGATTTTGTGCTTGGGTTGGGGGTGTAAACATTTACTATAGTATAACCTAGTTTGTTTGTATAGATAATTTCAATATTTATAATCTGCCCTGTGGGTCTCTGACGCATGAATCCTTTGAGAATATCAGATTTCTATTTAATAGTATAGCGACTTCCTCCCTTACCCTGAGTAAAGAGGCGGTGTAATGTGTTTTGAACTTGGGGCCCCAGTATTTTTGGGCTATTTCCCTCACTTGAAATGCGTTTCCTCGCACTAAAAGTATGCCCCCTTTTTGTTTGTGGTAATTTGTAATTGCTAATTTCCTTTGGCGGGTCTGTTTTACACCTTTAGCGTTATGTGTTAGTACCTTAAGTTTGGGTTCCATTCAGGCAGTGTCTTCTTCCTGTGGCGTAAATTAGGATAGTAATAGATATTCGTTTTGATTCATTCAGAGATGTGCCTTGTCCCGAGGGGTGCCGGGTCGTCCTCTCCCATTGGTAAATTTCGGTTCGGAGCACAGAGCATCCATAGCTTTTGGGTGAACCTAACAAAGAACACTAAATTATGTACAGTAAAGGATTGAGACCTGGTGTGGTGTGTAAGGCCCTTTCATCCTTCCAATTTAAAAGATAAAACAAAAGTAAGCGTGTCGCTTATTTGTTGGGGGTTGGGGTTGATAAAGCCTTTAGGGTTCTCGGGTAAGAAGGAGGCTCGTGACCATTACTAGGTCCACCTGCGGTCAAAAATATGGCTAGAGGTTATGTTGTATTGGTGTGCCTCCAACTTTAGATTTTGCTATATTAGTTTGAGAGGAAATACTGGGACAAAAAAAAAAGACAACTTGGGTTTCTTCTATTTGGGAAATTCTTTTTCAGTTTTATCACGACCCTTAGGTTGTGAAGTTACCCTCCAAGGTGTTGAGCAATAATTGGATGGTTGGATGGGGTAGCGTAAAGAAGAAACATTTGAATACATATACACACAAACAAAGTAGTTTTAATCTATTGTTGCTATATACACAAGGCCAACACATTTTCGATAAAATTTCACTATAATAAGGTTACGGTGGTATTATCGTATTATCGCTCAAAGAGAATTTGTGTAGTACAAGTGTATTTCTCTTTGTGTGATATCTGTGAGTCTTCGTAATATAGTTATCCACCATTATCTGATAAAAATTTTAATAATAATGGTGAGTAGGTTTACCAAGCTAAGATTTCCTCTTAAGACCCTCAGTTTGTTTGTTTGAGAGGGTTGAGGCGTTGGAATTCAGGGAGTTGAGGCAATTCAAACCGTATTAAGTAATTAAACATTGCTTAGCAGTATAAATCTGGTAAGTATACATTTATCTATCTTTTCTCCTTTTTCTTTTCTTTCTTCCTTTCCTTCCTTCCCCTCCCGTCCTTCCCCTTCTTTTTTTATCCCCTTTTTTCTTCCCCTTAGGTACAATGAGTTTTTGGTATGCCCAGTCTTGAGAAATGGGGGCATAACGGTGGGGCTCTCAAACCTTTCAAGGGGGCTCCTTTATGTTATCCTTAGTATGTCAGTGTAGGTCCCGTTCTTCTGGGGCAACCATCCTCCTTTGGTTAGGGGAGAAAATGCCTATGGAAGGGGCAGCAGTGATACTATTTGTGAGTTTAAGCATGTCACTACTACCATCGGTAATACGTATTTATACAGTGGTTTTCAGAGATGTAGATCAGGAAAATGCTGATCTTGGCCATTTTTAAATGTAAATACTTTTCATGTTTAGACGTATGTTTTATCATCCTGGGTAGGGGAATTGACCAAGTTCCCAGTTTAAATTATTGTTTTTTAAGGTGGGTAGGGCAAGAGGGGATAATACCCCAGAATTAAAAGCTCACAACATATGTTTAATAGAATTGTAACTAACCCAAATATTAGATTAGCATATAGAGTAACTATTAGTTTTCCCTTATTAATTATCGGTTGACATAAATCTAAAGAAAAAAAACACAAAAACACACACTTATCTTAGCTGTACGGTATTGTTTACATTGGTTTACTTACTAAAACACAACAATGTCCTCTCCTCGCTCCTCTGGAATTCCCCCCCCCCTCCTCTGTTCGCATCCCTTCGCTCCACATCTTTAGCATCCCCATAGCTCATCTCCCCCCCTCCCCCCTCTCCCCCTGTTATACATTTGCTTTGCGCTTTTTGTGGTGTTGGCGTCTAAGATTACCAAAAGTTGTTGGATGACTATTGTTTTTATGGAGCTTAAGTTTATCTGTAAGTGGAAATTTGAGTAAAGAGTTTTAGTTTTTCCATTTTTTTGGATGTTTATCCTTCTTCTTTTCCTTTCCCTTCCTCTTTCCTTTTTCCGTTATTTTTCCAATGCTGATAGAGATGTCTTTATGGCCTAAAGGGTCTTATGTTATAACACGCTGTAACAGGAGAAACCATGCCTCCAACATGTACCCATCCCGCCATCACCCATACTCCTCTCTCAGGTTTGTTTGGGGCTCTGGCGTGGGTTTGAGGCAGCTTGGTCCACATCAATTTGGGGTGATACTCTGTGGTCTTTAATCGTTATTGCTGCGGTGGGTCCGTTTTTTTGGTGGATACCGTCTCTCTTATAAGAAACTCCTCTGGTCTTCCAAGATTGTTAGTTTAAAACGGGAAGCCGCATCTATATTTTAGGTTGTGTGGTGTTCAGTACCTTTATCAGAGGCTTGAATTCCTCTGTTCTTTGAGAGTATCGGGGAGAGATCCTGAAAAAAGCTATTTTAGCTCCTTCATAATCCATGGAACCTTCTCCCTGGCCGACTTCATAACAGCTTCTTTCACTTGGAAGTTAGTTGAAATTTACAAATGATATCCCATGGTCATTCACTGGTAGCGCCTAGCCGTAAGGCCCTATGCGCTCTGTCCTTCTGGAACCTTTCCGTGGGAATATCAGGTGAGACATAGGCAAGTAGAGTAGGTAAGTGGTAGATAATGTCGGTTTCCTCTCTGGAATTCTGATTTGCCCCCTTCTAGCTCTGTTTTTCCATGTCTTTCTGCTGCTCGTGTAGGAGAATATGTCATGGCGCACTTATTTAACTTCGTTTCGGTTTGGCTGACAGTAGCTAGAAGAGGTGGTCTGTACCGCAGAGGGGCAATTTCTTGGCGTACCTCTTTTTATGATTTGACTCTGGGAGGCTTGATGACTTTTTCTCCAGGTCTCTGTACGCTTACTCAGTCCGCTTTGGTACATGGTGTGGTCCGGTTGGAGCCAATCTCCATGTCCCCGCTCTTTAGTCTTTGATTTCTTTCTGGAGCATCGGAGGCATGCTACATGTGTAGTACCCTATGTTTAGGGTATATTTGATAATTTGCTTTAGCCTAGCTTTCCAAAGGAGATATTTTAAACCCACTAGGTGGAGCCTCTCAGGAACAAAGTCCTCTCACCTACCCGGTCAGCTCGGTCACCCACCCCCCCATAAATAAATCTCTTTAATAGTTAATATTGCTAAATGGGGCAGAGAGAGCTATATTAGGTAAAATCATTGTTTCCTCCTCCCCTCACCACCGCACCCCCACATAAAGGTTGGCATATGTTGGGGAAAATTTTGTCTCCATCCTGCTGCTCCCTAACTTGAAGGAAAAAAACGGAATCAAACATAAAGAAAAATTATTCAGTAAAAACCAAACCGCTCCTGTATAAACAGTTTTTGAGCTAGAATATGAGCTGGGCTTTCTAAATGGCACTGAATGCGCCACTATGCCCTTCTGATGAAGGATGCTGATTAAAGGGAACTCACATTTATCGAAGCCAGTTTACATGTTCTATCAAAGCTTATAGTTCTAAAACCTGTAGTACATGTTTAGTTATCTTTCATAATATCACGTCATTTCAGACGATGTACTTAATGCGTAATAATTTGTCATCTAAGATCCGAGAGGCCCTCCCTATGTGACCAATGCCAGGTACAATGGGCCTTCCAGGGAGGTCTTCTCGGCTTTATGAATTTTTTGCAAAAAGTGGAATATCGGAATCAAGGGTGGACAGCAAAAGATAACCCTTTCTAGATTGATGGATAAGGGCAACTTCTAGACCTTCAATTAGATGGTTAGTTCTACCATATAGGTTCCTGTGGGGTTACCATCAAGCGGTTATAGTCTAGAATCAAGGCGCATGCAATTTGCAAAGAAATTGTGATTGCATGCACTCCAAAACTGAACACAGGCCCCTACAATTGTTGCCACCCACTTTGAAATACACTGGCATGTGTTTCTCATACGCCATCCTAAACACACAGAGAAATCCTTTCTGACAGTTACAGGTCGGCATATGTGCAAATTATTTTAAAAACATAACATTTTCAAATCTCACGCCTGCTATTATTTTATTTTTGATTTTTTTTTTTGATGACAGAACATGGACGCAAAATTAATATAATGTCTTTAATTGATTATTCAGTATCCTAAAAATATTACTGTCTGTCTTGTTAAGTATAAAGCACAATACTTTTTGTGAATAGAAAATAAGCTGCATGTTGCATCTTTATCAATTATTTAATTTTACTCTCTGTTCAAGGTTAAACTGCAAGGACCAGGATGAAGTGATTCAAAAATAAAAGGAAGTATCGTCAGTCAAGTTTTTGGAGTTAATCGATATGTCTGGTAAATGCTTAAAGTGCCTTCATTTGGTCAGTTTTATTTTTGGGACATCAGCAATCCGTCAAGCTGTACTATACAATGCCAGCCCTGAGACAATGTACTGGGTTTCTGTCCTGGATGACAATGCACTTGTAGTTGAAATGGTAAAGTGTAAATATTACTGTACATGTGCAGTGTTACAATTACAGTACCATTCTCCTAGATCAACTTATTGAACCAGTTTTCATAGATAGACAATTATAGTAAAATTATTATTGTGCGTTAATATTCATAGAGGAAAATGTATTCAAAGTTCTTACAGCTATCGTCAAATACCTCATTATTTGGTCCTCTATAAGGAGAGTAACTTAGGGTAGAAAGTTATTGCTGCGTGGATTTAATTGGTCTCTTACAATATACTATAAAGGAATGCTTACCAACACCTGATGATTAAGGACAGTCTTAAACTACAGTTGATGCAGCATCAGCTAATGCATTATTCTTGTTGGCAGGATAAATATTTTGAGTTTGTTTCTATGATTTTGACTTGGTTTCCTTAAATGGCATGTCCACCCCAAAACTAAAATTTGCTTGCCCCACTGTGTAGTGTTCAAAAATCCACACCACAGCTGCTCTATTTATTCCCTGTATCATATACAAGGCACTAATACAATGTGCAAATTACGCACTAAAAAATGACATTAGCAGGAATACCAAAATCCAAGATGTATTTATATATACCATTACAAACACCTATATCAACTGTAGCAAGAGAGGTTAAGCAGGTTCAAAAGTCTGTCCATAACTGATGAGATACAAATGTCTATGTAGCCAGCAACACTGACTCCAATTTCCCAGTCAGGCATAAGATCCTTCTCATAACACTGCAACAGTCCTCCTCAAAAAAGAATTAAAATGGATATTTAATCTTAATACATTGCACCCTCACGGAATAAATGAGGAGATGCACTGTGGTTGCTTTTTGTAATGTTGCATCTGTCATGAAGCACCTAGCTTATGATTCCATATGACTGTAATGTTTAGAGTTATAGTTTTGGTTTATAGGAGGTAGGGAAACGCGTTTTGGTCTGGACACAATATGCAAAATTGAAAATGTAATTTGTTAATTCCACTTATATAAAGGTGTGTATTGATCGTCCTGTCCCTATCCTTTATGCGGTGACTAGATTTGTATGTAGCTGCACGATTAGGATGCCAAGTTACCCTCCCGAGGGAGGGTAAGAGTTAATATTAGGGTGGGATTGACTTAAGTGAGATTGGGCGGAGAATCGGCTGGTTAATCAGCC
Organism: Hymenochirus boettgeri; assembly: GCA_019447015.1. Taxonomy (NCBI): domain Eukaryota; kingdom Metazoa; phylum Chordata; class Amphibia; order Anura; family Pipidae; genus Hymenochirus; species Hymenochirus boettgeri. The sequence continues at coordinate 199,970,084 of CM033470.1, read as the reverse complement.
CCTGTATGTGAAATACATATTTTCGAAAATTTTCGAAAATACTAGTTTTCACGTATTTTCGAAATTTTTCGAAAATACACACGAACCCCATAATTTCGAAAGTTTTCGAAAATACGAAAAATCTTGTAATTTTGGAGGGTATTTTTCATTTTAATGGGTCCGCTCGAGGATTTTCGAATTTTTGAATTTTTTAGAAAATTCGCAGATCCTCGAGAGGACCGGATTTTGCGAAGTTGGGACATCTCTACCTGTGAATTGGAGTCAGTGTTGCTGGCTACATAGACATTTGTATCTCATCATTTATGGACAGACTTTTGAACCTGCTTACCTCTCTTGCTACAGTTGATATAGGTGTTTTAATGGTATATATAAATACATCTTGGATTTTGTTTTCCTGCTAATGTCATTTTTTAGTGCGTAATTTGCACATTGTATGTGTGCCTTGTATATGATGCAGTGCTATAGAGTTGTTTCGCTTTAAGGGAGGCAACTTCTGTGCCATTGGCCCTTAAAATTTGGTCTTTATAGATACTGTTCTTCTCTTAGCACCACCTGAATAATGGTAAGTTATTTAACATCGGCACTGTTATTTAAAGATGGAGGTGCTAGCCTTTTGATTTTTATTTACTGTACTATGAATCTGCAGCAACCATCCAGGTGTTTCTAACTGCTGAAACCCAGTAAAACCTAACTCTGAAATGTTTTAGCAAATCAATAGCATGAACATTTTTATACTATGTTGAAATAGAGAATGGTGCATTAATTGCTCCCTGTACTGAAAGACTGTAGTGTTTATTATTATTATCTAAAAAATAATAGATATATGGGCTTATTTAATAAGAGGTGCAAAATGTGCCCACATAATAACAGTAAATGATGTTACTCTTCCAGTAAATGATGTATTAATGTATTTTTATTAGACTATTTTTTACACATACTGCCTAAATAACTTAGTTGCCTATGTGAATTGTTTTGGGCTCCAACGATAATGCAAAAATATTTACCTGATAGAGATGTCCGAACTTTGCAAAATCCGGTCCGCTCGAGGATCCGCGAATTTTCGAAAAAATTCGAAAATTCGAAAATCCACGAGCGGACCCTTAAAATTAAAAATACCCTTGAAATAACGAGATTTTTAGTATCTTCGAAAATTTTCGAAATTACGAGTTTTCGCGTTTTTTCAGGAATTTTCGAAATTACGAGTTTTCATGTATTTTCGGAAATATGCATTTATCGAAAATACAAGTAATCCTCGTAATTTCTAAAATTTTCGAAAATATGTATGTATGGAATGAAGAGAAATCCTTGTATTTTCGAAAATACGCGAAACTCGTAATTCGAAAATTTCGAAAATGTGAAAAATCCGCGAATCGGAAGTTCGGATGGCGGAAAATCCGGAAAAATCCACCATTCGCGGACGGGATAAATTTGCGGCGGATCCGGGTTCGGATCCGCGAACCGGCCATCCCTATTACCAGAGAGTCCTGAGGTCCTTGAATTTTGTTCAATTTTGTCTGGGGACTTCTGCACTCTTACTCCAATTTACATTATCCAGAATGTCCTACATGGGGCAGAGGATGCACATTATTTACAAATTATAAAAAAATCTGGTATTAACATGATAATGGACTATTTCAAATCACTCCTCTATAATGGGTATCCCAAAGCAAGCTGCACTACCCCCAGATAAAAGAACACAAAACAAAACAAATGAAAAATACTAGATACCATACACATTTTGCATCAAAGTAAACAATGAGGGAGATTCAATAAAAGTTCTTATCGTTTAAAATGGTACTAACTTTGCCCCAGCCAATCAGAACTTATGTAACATTTGAAAGCTAACATCTGATTGGTTGGGGCAAAATTAGCACCATTTTAAATGATAAGAACTTTTATTGAATAACCCCCTAAGTGTTTATTCATCAATTTATTAGAAATATCTAAATTCAGTTTATTTATTGATTAGATCTAATAACTTTGGGCAGAACCCCACCCTTTATCAAGCCTTTTAACACGGGGGGGGGTTCTGCCCAAAGTTATTAGATCTAATCAATAAATAAACTGAATTTAGATATTTCTAAAAATTGATGAATAAACACTTAGGGGGTTATTCAATAAAAGTTCTTATCATTTAAAATGGTGCTAATTTTGCCCAAACAATCAGATGTTAGCTTTCAAATGTACATAAGTTCTGATTGGTGGGGCAAAGTTAGTACCATTTTAAACGATAAGAACTTTTATTGAATCTCCCTCATTGTTTACTTTGATGCAAAATGTGTATGGTATCTAGTATTTTTCATTTGTTTTGTTTTGTGTTCTTTATTGGGGGTAGTGCAGCTTGCTTGGGATACCCATTATAGAGGAGTGATTTGAAATAGTCCATTATCATGTTAATACCAGATTTTTTTATAATTTGTAAATAATGTGCATCCTCTGCCCCATGTAGGACATTCTGGATAATGTAAATTGGAGTAAGAGTGCAGAAGTCCCCAGACAAAATTGAACAAAATTCAAGGACCTCAGGACTCTCTGGTAATAGGGATGGCCGGTTCGCGGATCCGAACCCGGATCCGCCGCAAATATTTACCGTCCGCGAATGGTGGATTTTTCCGGATTTTCCGCCATCCGAACTTCCGATTCGCGGATTTTCACATTTTCGAAAATTTTCGAAATACGAGTTTTCGGTATTTTCGAAAATACAAGGATTTCTCTTCATTCCATACATACATATTTTCGAAAATTTTAGAAATTACGAGGATTACTTGTATTTTCGATAAATGCATATTTCCGAAAATACATGAAAACTCGTAATTTCGAAAATCCTGAAAAAACGCGAAAACTCGTAATTTCGAAAATTTGAAGATACTAAAAATCTCGTTATTTCAAGGGTATTTTTAATTTTAAAGGGTCCGCGTGGATTTTCGAATTTCGAATTTTCGAAAATTCGCGGATCCTCGAGCGGACCGGATTTTGCAAAGTTCGGACATCTCTATCAGGTAAATATTTTTGCATTATCGTTGGAGCCCAAAACAATTCACATAGGCAACTAAGTTATTTAGGCAGTATGTGTTAAAAAATAGCTAATAAAAATACATTAATACATCATTTACTGGAAGAGTAACATCATTTACTGTATTATGTGGGCACATTTTGCACCTCTTATTAAATAGCCCATATTATCTATTATTTTTAGATAATAATAATAAACACTACAGTCTTTCAGTACAGGGAGCAATTAATGCACCATTCTCTATTTCAACATAGTATAAAAATGTTCATGCTATTGATTTGCTAAAACCATTCAGATGTTAGGTTTTACTGGGTTTCAGCAGTTAGATAAACACTGGATGGTTGCTGCAGATCATAGTACAGAAATAAAAATCAAAAGGCTAGCACCTCCCATCTTTAAATAACAGTGCCGATGTTAAATAACTTACCTATTATTCAGGTGGTGCTAAGAGAAGAACAGAATCTATAAAGACCAAATTTTAAGGGCCAATGGCACAGAAGTTGCTCCCTTAAAGCGAAAACAACTCTATAGCACTCATCATATACAAGGCACTAATACAATGTGCAAATTACGCACTAAAAAATGACAATTAGCAGGAATACCAAAATCCAAGATGTATTATATATAACCATTACAAAAAACCTATATCACTGTAGCAAGAGAGGTTAAGCAGGTTCAAAAGTCTGTCCATAACTGATGAGATACAAATGTCTATGTAGCCAGCAAACTGACTCCAATTTCACAGGTAGAGATGTCCGAACTTCGCAAAATCCGGTCCTTCGAGGATCTGCGAATTTTCTAAAAAATTCAAAAATTCGAAAATCCTCGAGCGGACCCATTAAAATGAAAATACCCTCAAAATTACAAGATTTTTCGTATTTTCGAAAACTTTCGAAATATGGGGTTTTGTATTTTCGAAAAATTTCGAAAATACGTGAAAACTAGTATTTTCGAAAATTTTCGAAAATATGTATTTTCACATACAGGGGCTGATTAACCAGCCGATTCTCCGCCCCCTCTTCACTTCACCACCCTTTATCAAGCCTTCTAACACTTTTTTAAGACACAAAGCTTAACTGAATGTCTGATCACCTTAATCAGCTATAATTAAGGATAAAGCCACACTACCACATGTAGTAGTGTGCCAGAAATGCACGCAGGATTGCAAGCGTGTTTCCAATGAGCTAGTGTGCATTGTCATGCACTGCAAATGTTGCATGCGATTGCACAACAAAATGCAGATTGCATACTCTCCAAATAGTGGGTCGCAGCACAATGCAGGGCAGCACACTTATAGGGTTATTTAATTAAAGTTCTTATCGTTAAAAATGGTGCTGATTTTGCCCTAACCAATTAGTTAAATGACAAATGTTAAAGGACAATTATACTTACCATTTCCCCAAACTATTCCTGCAAAGTACCTAGGGTGAGGTCCTAAAACGCTAAGTTCTCACCTCTGGGTACTTTACAAAAGTTCTGCACTACTTACTTGTAATTGCGATGAGGGAGATTACAAGTAAGTAGTGCAGAACTTTTGTAAAGTACCCAGAGGTGAGAACTTAGCGTTTTAGGACCTCACCCTAGGTACTTTTCAGGAATAGTTTGGGGGAATGGTAAGTATAATGTCCTTTAACATTTGTCATTTAACTAATTGGTTAGGGCAAAATCAGCACCATTTTAACGATAAGAACTTTAATTAATAACCCTATAGTGTGCTGCCCTGCATTGTGCTGCGACCCACTATTTGGAGAGTATGCAATCTGCATTTTGTGTGCAATCGCATGCAACATTTGCAGTGCATGACAATGCACACTAGCTCATTGGAAACACGCTTGCAATCCTGCGTGCATTTCTGGCACACTACTACATGTGGTAGTGTGGCTTTATCCTTAATTATAGCTGATTAAGGTGATCAGACATTCAGTTAAGCTTTGTGTCTTAAAAAAGGTGTTAAAAGGCTTGATAAAGGGTGGGGTTCTGCCCAAAGTTATTAGATCTAATCAATAAATAAACTGAATTTAGATATTTCTAAAAATTGATGAATAAACACTTAGGGGGTTATTCAATAAAAGTTCTTATCATTTAAAATGGTGCTAATTTTGCCCAAACAATCAGATGTTAGCTTTCAAATGTTACATAAGTTCTGATTGGTGGGGCAAAGTTAGTACCATTTTAAACGATAAGAACTTTTATTGAATCTCCCTCATTGTTTACTTTGATGCAAAATGTGTATGGTATCTAGTATTTTTCATTTGTTTTGTTTTGTGTTCTTTATTGGGGGTAGTGCAGCTTGCTTGGGATACCCATTATAGAGGAGTGATTTGAAATAGTCCATTATCATGTTAATACCAGATTTTTTTATAATTTGTAAATAATGTGCATCCTCTGCCCATGTAGGACATTCTGGATAATGTAAATTGGAGTAAGAGTGCAGAAGTCCCCAGACAAAATTGAACAAAATTCAAGGACCTCAGGACTCTCTGGTAATAGGGATGGCCGGTTCGCGGATCCGAACCCGGATCCGCCGCAAATATTTACCGTCCGCGAATGGTGGATTTTTCCGGATTTTCCGCCATCCGAACTTCCGATTCGCGGATTTTTCACATTTTCGAAAATTTTCGAAATACGAGTTTTCGGTATTTTCGAAAATACAAGGATTTCTCTTCATTCCATACATACATATTTTCGAAAATTTTAGAAATTACGAGGATTACTTGTATTTTCGATAAATGCATATTTCCGAAAATACATGAAAACTCGTAATTTCGAAAATCCTGAAAAAACGCGAAAACTCGTAATTTCGAAAATTTGAAGATACTAAAAATCTCGTTATTTCAAGGGTATTTTTAATTTTAAAGGGTCCGCGTGGATTTTCGAATTTCGAATTTTTCGAAAATTCGCGGATCCTCGAGCGGACCGGATTTTGCAAAGTTCGGAATCTCTATCAGGTAAATATTTTTGCATTATCGTTGGAGCCCAAAACAATTCACATAGGCAACTAAGTTATTTAGGCAGTAGTGTTAAAAAATAGCTAATAAAAATACATTAATACATCATTACTGGAAGAGTAACATCATTTACTGTATTTATGTGGGCACATTTTGCACCTCTTATTAAATAGCCCATATATCTATTATTTTTAGATAATAATAATAAACACTACAGTCTTTCAGTACAGGGAGCAATTAATGCACCATTCTCTATTTCAACATAGTATAAAAATGTTCATGCTATTGATTTGCTAAAACCATTCAGATGTTAGGTTTTACTGGGTTTCAGCAGTTAGATAAACACCTGGATGGTTGCTGCAGATATAGTACAGAAATAAAAATCAAAAGGTAGCACCTCCCATCTTTAAATAACAGTGCCGATGTTAAATAACTTACCTATTATTCAGGTGGTGCTAAGAGAAGAACAGATATCTATAAAGACCAAATTTTAAGGGCCAATGGCACAGAAGTTGCTCCCTTAAAGCGAAAACAACTCTATAGCACTCATCATATACAAGGCACTAATACAATGTGCAAATTACGCACTAAAAAATGAAATTAGCAGGAATACCAAAATCCAAGATGTATTATATATAACCATTACAAAAAACCTATATCACTGTAGCAAGAGAGGTTAAGCAGGTTCAAAAGTCTGTCCATAACTGATGAGATACAAATGTCTATGTAGCCAGCAAACTGACTCCAATTCACAGGTAGAGATGTCCGAACTTCGCAAAATCCGGTCCTTCGAGGATCTGCGAATTTTCTAAAAAATTCAAAAATTCGAAAATCCTCGAGCGGACCCATTAAAATGAAAATACCCTCAAAATTACAAGATTTTTCGTATTTTCGAAAACTTTCGAAATATGGGGTTTTGTATTTTCGAAAAATTTCGAAAATACGTGAAAACTAGTATTTTCGAAAATTTTCGAAAATATGTATTTTCACATACAGGGGCTGATTAACCAGCCGATTCTCCGCCCCCTCTTCACTTTCCATTACAATACACACGGGCGTAACTAGAAATCCATGGCCCCCCCCAGCTAAATTTTGGATGGGGCCCCCACGCCACCTAACCACAAGCCCCTCCTCCCCCTGACATGACTACCTTGGCTATAATTGCCATAAAAATAACCTATCTGTATCTATCTATCCATTTAGCTATTTCTCTCTGTCTATCTATATATATCTATCCATCTATCTATTTATTTATCTATCTCTATCTGTCTATCTATCTCTATCTGTCTATCTATATGTCTATATCTATCTATATGTCTGTCTATCTATCTGTCTATCTATCTCTTTCTAAATATCTGTCTATCTATTATCTATCTGTCAATCATCTATCTGTTTATCTATCTATCTTCTATCTACCTGTCATATCTTTATCTGTCTATCTATCTGTCTATCTGCCAGTCTTTTACTGGGCTCAGGCTGGGCTGGACTATCTGTCTCTATCTTCTATCTGTCTATCTATCTACCTCTATCTATCTGTCTGTCTATCTATCTTCTATCTGTCTCTCTTCTATCTGTCTATCTATCTTCTATCTGTTTATCTATCTTCTATCTGTCTATCTTCTATCTGTCTCTCTATCATCTGTCTGTCTATCTATCTATATATATATCTATCTTCTATCTGTTTGTCTTCTATCTGTCTATCTACATCTATCTGTCTATCTATCTATCTATGTATCTTCTATCTGTCATTTTCATTCATTTATATTATTTAGTAGAGACTTACTTACTGGGCTCAGGCTGGGCTGGACTGACTCGGATAGTCGGATTGAATGTGCTGTGCACAAGTACAACACAGCTGCAGCATCACAGTCAGCAGGTGCCAGGGCAGGCCAGGGGGCAGTCACACTGGTTCCGGATGTACGGAACCAGTAGCATGCAATGCACCAGCAAACAACAGTTAACTCGGTTGGCAGGGCTGCTCTTCTTCTTTGTGGGCGCGGCTCTTCACTTCTGACCTAACCTTACAAACAGCACAGACACCACCCACCACACCTCCCCCCCCAGCGGCAGCGCAAGGAAAAAAAAAATGAAAACGGTTACAAAAAAAAGGAAAAGCGATAAAAATATCAGCTTTATAAGAACCAGCCTCGGGCCCCCTTATGCCCCCGGGCCCTCCCGTGGTCACGGGGGTGGCGGGGGATAGTAGTTACGCCACTGAAAGCGATTTGTCCGGAAAGTATCCCTGGATCAACCAGAACTTCAGTATATGTATAAATACCAGTAATTCTCAAAGCTCAATATTGTTTCGTTTTAGAAATTTATCTAGCCCACTTTTAAATTTGCAGCGAACTTTCAGTTTTAAGTATTCAGTGAACTTGCCGTTTCCACATCTGCTGGAAGACAGTTCCACAGTTTCACTGTTCTCACTGTAAAGAAACCTTTCCTAACCTGAAGATGAAACTTCTTTTCTTCCAAACTTAAAGGATGTCCACGAGTCCTCTGATATGACCTATTAGTAAACAATGTACCAGAGAGTTTACTCTATGGCCCATTAATATATTTGTATAAAGTGATCATATCCACATGCAATTGGCAGGAGCAGAACCGTGGAGGGTATGTCTGAATGATCAATCTTAAAAATCAAATAGTCTTCCAGATATGTTTCACTTTGTGTGTAAATAGCTACATAAACAAAGCTTTGGGAATCCTTAAATGACTTCAATGTTTTTCAAGTGGCTTAGTAAAAGTGCTAAGGATCTCTAAAGACATACCACAAAGTTATGATAAGCAGCTAAATAGTGTAGGTATTGGTTACATGAACACTTCCCTGCCATTTACATAACATTATAAAAAGAAGGAACATAATATATGCCAGTGGAAGAGTTTGGATGGGTAGCCAGATAAGAATATATCATTAGAAGGCTATTCCTTAATAAAGTCATCCCACCTAGAATTCTAAAATTTACATAACTAGCCCTTCAGACATCCCAAGGGCTACAGGCAATGAGGCAAACCAACTAGTACATGGGCCACAGTTAGGACTCAGGGCAGGACCCTCTATTTAATGTGAGTGGATCACTTAGAAGTATACCTTCTAATGATTCTGCACGAGAGTTAACAATAATAAATGGGCGCCAGGAATTCTTTTGAGGGGATATATATTTAAGACACCACAGAAATATAGAAGGACTAACATATACTGTCAAAATAACACAATGTTACAGAGCAATGTAAAAACTACAGCATAGCAGATTGATGCTTGAAAAATGTCCATTTGGGACCGAAACATGTTGCTTTAGGAATACAGTAGGAATTGCAGTATAATCTGCTTGTTTCTCTTCTTCATTTTTTATATATTTCTTCTTAAGTATGGGGGGCTGTGGAGGCAGACCCGCAGGAGCAGATGAGAATGAAGAAAGTGTCAGGTCCAGTGCCATTACAAAACTTGCTACAGGCAAAAATGACTAGAATAACTATTTCTAATAGAGATACCTAAAATGCAGGTACCAAGTGTGGTACTGTAGTATGTAATTTAAAAATATCAGGGCACAGGGCTCCTTTATGATACTTGTTGATTGGAGGTGCTCATGGTAAAAATAATATCTAAAGATTAAAACCAAAAAAGAACCAGGCACTCAACTAATATGTGAAACAGATAAAACTAGAAAGGGAAAGTATAAACTTTGAATTTGGCTTGAAAGGCTGCATTTTGTGAGAGTTTCTGAGCTGCAGGTTTTAAAACTCAATAATCTTGCTATGGCAATGTTTCATATTTTTGTTTTACTATGGTCAAAATATTTTTGGAGTAAAATTTCCCTTTAAGTATGGCTGGCCCGGGAATGGGCTGGCAAGTCAGATGGTGCGTGTACCTGTGTCAGGTTTGGGGGGAAAAAAACAAACTGTTCGATTAATGATCAGAAATTTTTTGACTTAAGTTACCCTTTAAGTATGGCTGACACAGAACTACAGTATATGTATTAATACCAGTAATTCTCAATATTTTTCAGTTTTAGAAACTTATCTAGGCCACTTTTATTATTTTAGTTACCCTTCTCTGAACTGCTTCCATTTCCAAGATGCCCCTTTTGTATATGGGATTCCAAAACTGCACCGCATATTCCAAATGAGGACTTACTAGTGCCTTGTAAAGGGGGAGAATAATATTTTTACGTTCTTGAATCTATTCACCTGTTTATACAAGCCAATATATTGCTAGCTCTAGCCGTTGCTGTCTGGCATTGTTTGCTACAACTAACAGGGAGATTCAATAAAAGTTTTGCCCCAACCAATTAGACATTATAAGCTAACAACTGATTGGTTGGGGCAAAATTAGCACCATTTGTAGCAATAAGAACTTTTATTGAATCTACCAGAACCCCCAAATCTTTTTTTCATTAAAGATTCACTTAACACTGAGTTATTGATGGTGTAGGTGGCACAAGGATTGGAAACCCCCAAATGCATCACCTTACACATATCAACACTGAATCTCATTTGCCATTCTGCTGCCCATTTTAATAATCTATCTAGGTCAGCCTGCAGAAATTGCACAATATTTGAAGTTTCCAACACTCTGCATAGTTTAGTGTCATCAGCAAACACAGGGACCTTGCTCTTCTTTCCCCCTTCTAAGTCATTTATAAACAGATTAAAAAGAAAAGACCCCAGTACGGAACCCTATGGCACTCCACTTACAACTTCAGCCCACAAAGAAGTAGCTCCATTGACCACCACTCTGTTTGCAATCCAATAAACAATTCTCTATCCATGTAAAAATGTTTTTTTTCTAGGCCAACAGTCCTTGGTTTATAGTCGCCTATGTGGCACAGTATTAAAAGTTTTAGTAAAATCCAAGCACACTACATCCATTGCTATGCCTTAATCTAAATTCTTTCTCACTTCTATATAAAAAAAAATGTAAATTTGTCTGGCACAACCTATTTCTCATAAATACATGCTGACTACTTCTAATAAGTATCAGTTTTGGATATAAAGTCCAGTTCTGGATATAAAGTCAAGGTTTCCAGCACCTTCCCTACCACTGATAGTAGGATTACAGGTCTATAGTTACCATGCTTGGAACAACTACCTTTTTGAATATTGGTATTACATTTGTTTTCTCTAATCCAGTGGTACATCACCAGACAAAAGTAAATCTGAAAAGATAAGAAACAGTGGTCTAGCTAAAAATAACTAAGCTCTTTTAAGATCCGAGGATATATTTCATCCAGTCCTGGGGCTTTATTGATATTAACTTTGTCTAATTGTTTCCATACCATATCCTAGGTCAGCCAGAGTGAATATTCCTCGTTTATACCCTTCATATTATTACAGTCCCTGCTATTAGGTCTAGGATTCTCTATAGTGAATACAGAGGAAACAAAACAGTTTAGCACATTAGCCTTTTTAGCATCTTCTATAACCATCTCAGTCCCATTATTTAATGAAACGGGTTAGACGGAATCTAATAAACTGATGTTTTGAAGTTCATACGGTTTTCTGTTCCCGGTGACTTTGGAAGGTGCGGAACCTGTTTATTTATTTGACTTACCTTGGATGTTGGGGTCCTTGCAACAGACCTGGGGCTTCCGGCACCCGGGTCACACGGAGACTGCGGTAAGCCTTATCCACTAACTACATAATCTTTATACTGCACAGCTGTTCAGGCGATTGGTCCGGGGTAATATACTCCCGGAGCACCAACCTATTTGAGTAAGGACTGTTGTAATGATTAATTATTTATATCGTGGGGTTGAGCCTGAGAATGCTATATTTTACCATTATTTAATGGTCCCACATTCTCAGTTCTCATCTTTTTACTACTGATATACTTAAAGGACAAGTCCAGCCCTAAAATGAAAACTTACATACAGGTAAATCATCCCCCCAAAACCCTAAACGGTATCAGTTTGAAATCTGAAATATATAAATCTAACCTGAAATCCTGCACAATGTCCTGTTTCCTGTTTCTGCTTCCTGGTCTTCCAGTTAGCAACTGTCAGTTATAGATTTGACAGTTGACATCACAGCCAATGACTGAATGTTAAATCCCTGTCTGCCTCTTCTGAGCATGCCCAGGCTCAGTACAGGTTTCTAAATTTCTCAGTTTCCATGAGGCCTCCAGAAGCATAGCAGGCATACATTAATGAATTCATAGGACAAACTATGATATATCAACATATTTTGAAGAGGCCATTCTGTCTAAAAGATGTTCTTATGAGGGTGGAGTTGTCTTTTAAAAAAACTTTTTTGGGTTGGACTTGCTTTGTTCGGATATCCGTATTTCATTTTCTATTTTAGCTAGTTTAATTGCTTTCTTACAAGTTTTTCCTTTAACAACATAAAATTAGCTTTCCTAAAGTTAAACGTTTTTGTTAAACCAGTGTTCTTTTGTTTTTTGCAACTTATATTAAATTACACTATATCATGATCACTATTCCTTAAGCTTCCCATTACATTCACCTCCAAATGAGCTCAGGGTAATTAGATATCACCAGATCCAACAACGCATCCTGTCTAGTAGGAACTTCTACTAACTGTGAAAGAAAATGCTCATATAGGAAATTTAAGAACCTGATACCTTTTAAGGTGCTGGCAGTTCCCATACTCCAATTTTTGTCAGGGTAATTGAAATCTCCCATAACCAGAACATGCCCCATACCAGCAGCCTTCCCCAACTGCATTTGGAGATTCATTCCCAACACCTCACTGGCATTTGGTGGCTTATAACATCAACAATTAATTTACCCACCTTCTTGCTTCCTGTACACAGCTCCACCCACAATGTCATCATTTATAACCTCATCTATCTCATCTTTTAAATTTGGCTTCAAATCTTGTTTAACATACATACTCCTCCTCCTTTCTTATTAACTCGGTTACTGTCCAGTCATGTGAATCATTTAGCCATGTTTCTGCTATACTGATCACATAATACCTTACATTTAAAGCTTATAGTTCTAGTTCCCCAGTTTTTCTAGCCAGACTTCTTGCATCTTACATTTAAGATTATCAATTAATTTACTTCCATACTTGGAAGTACATGCCTTCTTATCCTCTATGCTCCCCCTCCGTTATCTTATTCGCCCCCTGATCCCTAATTCCTCTATCTACCCGTGTAGTCTAATGTACCCTCACCCCATAACTAGTTTAAAGTCCCCTCCAACCCCCTAGCCATCTTCTCCCCCAAAACAGCTGCACCATCATTACTGAGGTGCAGTCCATCTCTACTAAAGAGCCTGTAGCCAACCGAAAAGTCAGCACAGTTTTCTAAAAACCTAAACCCCATCCCCTTACACCACCCTCTTAGCCACGCATTAATACTCCTAAGCTCCTGTTGCCTCTTTAGCGTAGCATGTGGCTGCAGTAGTATTTCTTAAAACACTTCCCTTGAGGTCCTTACTTTTAACTTGGCACTTAACTCTCGGAAATCATTTTAAAGTACCTCAACTCCACCTCTAACTTTGTCATTGGCACCAACATGAACCAAGACCACAGGGGCACTCCCAGCCACACCCAATAATCGGTCTACACGATCCACCACGTCGAACCCTAGCACAAGGCAGGCAACACACTGTTTGACATGTAAGGTCTTGACGGCAAATTACCCCATCTACCTTTCTAATAATAGAGTCCCCTACCACTACCACCTACCTATCCTTCCCAGCCCCCAGTTCTCCCTCTCTTGTATTAGAGATGGCTGTCTCCTGGGTGCTCAAGGGAAGGGCCCACTCCATACATGCTACTTCTAAACCATCGTGCTCCACATCTTTTCCTAAAATGGCAAATCTGTTGGGATCAACTAGCTGGGAAGAAGCAACCCTACCCTTCTGTCCGCTACTTCCCCTGGTGACCCTTACCACCTTATCTGCCCCATTTCCACCCTCCAGTTCACACACAGCAACAGCAATACACAACAGCAAAAACAAACAGCAATCTTGTTCTAAACGCTTTTGTTTCTTAACACACCCCATAAAAACAGACAAGCCCCTTAGAAGGAAATCGCTCAGAAAGCAGGACTATGTGAAGTTCAAAACCAAAGACACTTCAGTGCTCAGGCAATTTAAACTAATTAGCTACACACCTATTTATTGAGAAAAGAAAGAAAAAAACGCCTTTAGGCTCGTACACACGCATGATATGCGCACCGAGCCACAACCCCCGACACCGACGGCTACCCGCAACGAACGGCCGTTTTGGCCGAAAATCGTCCGTGTTTATGCAATCGGTCAGGGGTTGTTTGTTGATCCACCTCGCGCCTTTTCTTTTTTCTCTTCCCAGCCCCCACCCTACAGGAAACAATGCAGTTGAAAACAAGTATTTATTTTAGAAACCCAATGCCTCAAGTTTACTTAAACAATCCCCACCACCTTATTCTAGTAGTAAGCAGTAAAAAACACAAAAAGTGATTTTATTTACTTACACTCAGAAACACTCCAAGAAATAAACAGTGCTAGATTAGTACATTCACTCAGACTGCAACCCACAGTTAATAAACACTTTTGTTTCTTAATGCACCCCTCAAAAACAGAACAATCCCTTTAAAAGGAAATCGCTCAGAATAGTTTAGAAAGTAGGACATATACACGAAGTCCAAAACTTTTTTTTAGTTAATTTAGTTATCATTTCTTGATGATTTTTACTATAGTTACCTTTAAGTATGGCTGCCACATTAATGGAAGGATAGGTCAGTAGGTGTGTGTGTGTACCTGTGTCTGTGTGTGGGGGAGAGGAGAAGGAAGGAGGAGGAGGAGAAGAATGGTATCTCCACCCTAAAATAAACTTTTTTCTGTAGTGTAGAGGACCCCCTCCCAACCCTAACCATGGTTAATACTTTAAAAACTGCAGAGAAACTTTACTTACCAACCTTTGTTCCCTCCGCCTCTGCCTGTATTGCCTCGGCCTCTGCCTTCCTGGAACAGAGTAGCAATAGGGGTCCAGACTGGCAGCCTAATCTGTGGCTGCTGGCTATGGAGGGAGCCGAGGGAATGAAGGTGGGTTAGTCTGTTTCTCTGCACTTTTTTAAGATTTAAACCTGGTGGTTAGGGTTGGGTACACTACAGAAAAGAGTTGATTTTTCAAACAATCACTACAGAGATCCCCTGCGCATACCAGAGTCCCACAGGAGGACAGAAAAGGGGCAGATACCTTTTTTTCCAAGTAAGCAGGCTCCTACTCTTCAGTTTCCTGGACATTGAATAGGCACTGCAGAACAACCATATGGAGCAAAGTAGAAAGTTAAGGATTTTTTAACACTACACAGTAGGGCGCATTTTAGTTTTGGGGGTGGATATGCCTTTTAAAGCTAAAACACTGGCGTTTTAGGTTGGAGGGGGGTCCCTACACTACAGAAAATTTATTTTTTACTAAAGAACCCATGCAGCATGGAGGGATCCGCAGGGGGAGAGCTCAGGGAGGACATGGAAGTAGCAGGCACCGGATGACACACACACACAGCTCCTACTGCACTGCAGGAGAATCATAAGAAGCAGAGGTAAGGATTTTTAACAATACACATTGGGGCCAGCAGAGGGGCAAATTTTAGTTTTGGGGGTGGACATGCTCTTTAAAGATGTAAGGTGTTATACCCACATGGGTTAAAATTGTTAGAATATAGATAAGCCCACTCCTCGCATGCTGTTCTTGCCATATAAGAGAATTTGCAATGCACGAATGGACAGTTAAATTGCACAAGATGTGACATGACAGCGCACGCTACGCGTCACTCCCAAGTGACAGTGATAGTACAAGAAGAGGGGATATTTAAAGCCGCCACTCTGCTAAGCCTGTGTTGCCAAACTCATCCAGCATCTACCGTCGTGCATTCTTATGTTACTCTCCCCTACTATATGGCCTTCCACACTTGATGCCTCCAACTACTTTATGTATGATCCCTTCTGCTGATGTGTTGACAGAGACTGACTTGTGAACAGATGAGTATTGTGGGATATGTGGATTGGGCTTAGGGATTGGATGTTTTATACTGGGAGGGTTCTTTTGGGAGAGTACTTTATGGTTGCTATTTTTTTAGTGTTTTTAATTTATGGTGATTTTTTGTTGCATATTGTCTCTCTTTTTGTCCCCTATTATATATTAATAAAGGGATTGTTTTATCTGTCTAACATTGGTTGAGTGCCAGGTTCTTTTTTCTTTTTGGGTTTATATCTTTAGGTACTGTAATATGTATGACCTAAAAACCCCAAGAGCTGAGAAATGATAAAGAGGAAAAATCTGAATGCTTACGTAGCTTAAGGTTAAGCAAAAGAATGCATAGCAGAACAATTCTAACATTAACAAGCAAACAAATGAATACAGCTCTCAGCAACTAAATTGGCTGCTGAATACCATCAGTAGAATGGGGATCCTCTCTTAAACATCAATCCCTCCAAAATAAACAGATAAACAAGGGTTTTTGCAACATTACCATACCTTATAGCAAGTTGGATAATTCTCTATTTCTTTGTACATATTCTTTTCCTTCTGAATGGATGCTACAGCATCGTCCAGTCTAAAAAATATTAACAGCCATTATATACATGCATATACATACAAGAAAAAAGGGGTGGGTGGAGGGGTGTTTAGAGGGACAGGGGGATGTGACTACTGGAGCACAAATAAGTGAAGGAGGAGGGGAGTCACCTAAATAAAATATTTTCATAAATTAAGTCAGGTGAGTGGAGACTGCTTACACAATGTATTAGAGCACTCTTATGGTTTGCCATGTGGCAGTTACAGGTGAACAACAGATGTTGCAGCAAGAGCTAGGGGGTGACCCATGCTACCAGATAAAAAAGCCCTTACACTTTTATATGCAGATAGAAAAACCTTAATAGGTCCCTGGGAGATAAGCCAACCAAACACAGTAAATGAGAAATCGTTTGACCAACAGCACTTTAAATCGTTTTTTGACATGTTTTGTCACTAAAAACAAAAATCCTCTTCTGGTGGAACTAAAACTCTTTTGTAAAGCCATTTATTCTGAAGCATACAAATGGTAAAAGCTCTACTTTTTTTCTAATCAGTTTTCAATTAAAGTGCTTTCATTAGTTTTCAATTAAAGTGCTTCAATAGTTTCAGAAAGCTATACTCTATTTCCTACACAAGGTGGCAGCTGTGCCCTCATTTTTTTACTTAAATTAAGTAAGAATAAGACAACAAACATCAGCATACATATTAGATAGGAAATACCGGTCATTACAGTACACAATCTGTATTTAATTAAAAGAAATGTTTGCAGTATTAATATATGGTACACTTTTTATATTTGCTAGTTCCACCAGCTTTTTATTGGTTACTTTGCTACACTAAGCAGCTAAAGGGCATTAAGTTTTACCCCATTAAAGGTTTTGTACTTTTCCAGCATAGATAATTTTCTACTATAATACTGATTTATATAATATAGTACCTTCGTGCTCTCACTAGAAGTCTGGATGCCTTTCCTAAAAGTTCCACAGCCTGTCGTAAGCGTTCTTCATTCTAAAGCAAAAAATAAAGTTGAAGACATTTTACAGGAATACTTACCAATATTGTGTATTTGAGTTTTCAAAAAAAATATTTTATGCATTATGGCCAGATGTGCATTTCTGTACATTCATTTTCATACATGAATCATCTTCCTAGATTTGAGTTTCCTTTCTTGGAGTTATTATGTTATGTACAAATGGGAATCCCAGATTATTTATTATCTCCCGGACCCTCTTTATTGATTTATATTTTCTTTTGCCTTGGCAATTAATTATATTTACAAAATTGATTAATGAATCTTAACTTAATCACAGTGTGACCAATAGTTCTTCACCGATTTGAAATAAAAATCTGAAATTAATACTAGAATACTTAATACAAGAATAACACAGAGCACTAAATAACACACAAATCTATAAATGAAAGGCCTGGTACACAATGGCATACCTCTCCCTGATATACCCGCTGAAAGTCCAACGGATCTATGTGCAATGGGTACACCAATTTCATCCCGACTGACCTTGCAAGTCCATAGACATTCATTCTCCCAGATAAATTGAAAGGTACAGTTTATATTTTTGCCTGATTGACCAAAAAAATCAGTGTTGGCAGTCGATTATGATGTAATTTGGGATGGTGTGCACTAGAGATAAATTAAATTGTTGAGTCCTTAAAATCCATTTTGAACTCAATGGAATAATAATTTTTAAAATATTTGATTTTCAAACACAATTTTATAATTCTAATTTTCAAATTTCTGATTTTCTAATATTCGATTTTCAAGCCTGCAGTACCTAATTAAAACCAGGTCTGTTTAAACTTGGACTCATCACTAGATAGGGTTCTGTGTTAGGGAAACTTCTATTTAATCTGTTTATTTCTGATTTGGAAGTGGATATTGTCAGCAAAATTATTGTGTTTTCTAATGACACAAAACTTTGTCGACCATAAAAAGCTTCAGAGGATGTGCAATTGTTGCAGGGGGATATAAATAGATTATCACATTGGGCTGCTAAGTGGCAGATGAGACTGTTAATAAGGGGATGCATTTTGGACTGTTGTTGTTCAACTAATAGTATAAATGGCTCTGTGTTAAGTGAATCTCAGTTGGAAAAGGATCTTGGAGCAAGCAGTGCCAGGCGGCAACATCTAGAGCCAGCATGGTTTTGTCTTGTAAAAAGAGAGCTATGGAATTAAGGGAGAAAAATGTTATTCTCCCTCTTTACAAATCATTGGTAAGGCCTCATTTGGAATATGCAGTGCAATTTTGGAATCCTGTATAAAAAAAGGACATCTTGTAAATGGAAAGGGTTCAGAAAAGGAAAACTAAAATAATAAAGTGAATGGGGGAGCTTGAATATGAAGACAGATTGAAGTTATGATTATGTACACTAGAGAAAAGGCTCTTGCGTGGGGATATGATTACTGCGCATAAATACATTAACGGGCCATACAATAAACTATCTGGGGCATTGTTCACCAATAGAACATGTCAGAAGACACAAGGACATCCCATAAGACTTAAAGTCTTCAAGTTCAGAAAGGGTTTTTCACTGTACAAATGGTAAAACTATGGAATTGTCTTCCACTGGATGTTTTGATGGCAGGTTCACTGGATCGTTTTTTTTAGAAAAAGCTAGCGTTGATCCAGTGATATTTAACAAGTCAAATAGGTTGGTTATGGGTAAAGACTATAGACCGCATAAAGCAATCACTTGACAGTGTTGTATTTAAACTAAACCTACATAATAAAGTGTTCTTTAAAGGGATACTAAACCTCTAAAATAACCTGGCTAAATAAGTACAAGCTCCTGTCTTCCCAAACTGATCCTATGGTTACAGTGTTTCTCCTGTTAGCTTCCACGTGCTCCTCTCCCCCTCACAAGCACCTATGTTTAAAATAGGCGCTGCATCGCAAGGGGGTGTTTCGGAGGAGAGCTGACAGAAGAGACACAGCAGCAGCAGGATCGTGGTTTGGTAAGTAGTTAGTCATAATCAGCATATAACAGCACGGTGCTAGGTGCCTCCTGAACGCAAGGTGTTGCATTGTGAATAAGAGGTGTTATCAAAACTGCCCAGAGCAAAAGAGCATTGTACAGACAAGTACACGCCACCACCTCAATTTAGACTAGGTTTCTTTTATGAGACATAAATGGCCCGATTCAAATCCAAAGAAGTCCTAAGCACATCCAAAAGTAACAGGGTGCTGATTCTTATGACCCTTACCCCAAGCAGTCAAACTGAAACAATTTGCTACATGTAGATCCATTGGCGTGATTTATATGCTTAAGTGTCCTTGTGGGTGGGCTTATGTTGGTAAAACGAAAAGGGAAGTGCGGATTAGAATAAGTGAACACAAACGGGATATTACTAAATACCAAGGTATTAATAAGAAGTTTGAAACCTCAGTGAGTAAACATTTTTTACCTATAAACATGTTTCCCAATTACGTTGGCTGTTATTAGAAATAGTGAAAAGGCTGCAAAAAGAACTAGCCTGGATAGATAAATTAGATACCATGGCACCTAATGGTATAAATGAGGAATGTAATATGTCTTGTTTCCTTTAACCAATTTTACAGGTCTTGTTTACTTTTATGTAACTACTTTTATGTAACTTTTTCTATGTTGTTAGCTATTCTCTGGACCTTCCAGTTACATTAGATTCTGTTTTACTTCACAGCCTTAGATGAGAGCGCCATCTGTTGGAAGCTTATAAGGTAGAATTTATATCTAGATACATTTTATACTTTTGCCTTGACAGATACATTGTTATTTTTGTATAAAGATGACACTATTGATTTGGGCTGCTCTTTTTCTGCTAAATATATATTTATTGCTTAAAATTTAGAAAATTGGTAATTGAAGACAGAATCAGATGTATATTTTATGTATTTATCTATTTTATTATATATTGAGTATTATACACTTTATTATGTACATCATAATGTCACTTATGTACTGTTGCATTTTTTGATAATGCACTTTTGATAATGCACTGTATTGCAATACTCTAATGTCCTATTTATATTTGCAATTTATTTATGTTTTTAGAATTTTACACTCTTTGGCACTTTAATGCAGCAGACACTTTGAAGCTGTCACTCATGAAGTGGGTGTGATCACTAGGCCTTTTGGGTATTTATTGGGAAGGGAAGATCCATACTGTTAGCACCTGATGAAGGGGGAGGAACCCCCTGAAACATTGTGCGTGTTATGTTGATGGTTCAATAAAACAAGTTTGTTCACATGCAAGGTGTGCAATTCTTCAACGTTTGTTTTATTATATTGGATAAATGGCCCGATTGCTAACTCTTCCAAACTAATCCTGTTCCCTGGCCAAGATGTTGGCATCTTCAAACATGTCATTTTCCCTTTAAAAAGTGCACAGCATTGTAAACTAAAGGGGTGATGCAGCTCAACGTGAATTGCATTGAGGCATAAGAGCAGTGCGCACAGCACAACTTGCTTTGTTGAGATTCTGCAAAGTACTGAATCTTCGGAAGATGTTCAGTACATCGAGAATCTTGGAGAGGTATGTTTGTGCGTACCAAAGTATTGCATCACCCTATAAATATAATTTAAAGGGAGGTAGGAAATAGTAATTTTTTTGTTACACTCACTAATATCTCCCTGCTTCATGTTCTTCCAATACTTCTCCCATGTAATGTGGCATGAAGACACGTTGGGAAGGAGGACAGAAAATGGGGAGGGGGGGGCGTTGGGATGTGGAGTTGCATGCAAAGAGTTCATCAGTTTATTTAGCAGTCTATTAAGCTCCAAATAGAGGTGTGATTGTGGGGATGACAGTGTGGCAATATACCCAAAAATAGTTGCAAGTTTGTCTCCCAGACTTGCGCCACAGCCCCGTGATCCATGTCTATAAGGAGCTGGTCCAATTGTAAAAGCCTTAAGCTTGCCTTTTACTTTTATCTTACTGTTCTTTTCAATTTAAATGAAATTTACTGTCAATTATTCTGATACAACTGTTCAATAATCATGGGTGTGCAACAACTAGCCCTTAAGATGTCTAAACAAAGGGCGGCCAGGAAAAATTGAGTGATGTAGTATTTAAACATATGAAGGGCTACAGGTTGTAGATCCCTGACATAAGTTAGTTATACAGGTGCATGTATTCCAATCTTTTTCCCCAAATATGTGCCCTGGTATGAGCAAAGAACAAGATTCTCAACATCCCAACATCAAGAAGTCTTCATCAGTTGCAAAATTGCTTGTCCTGGCTTGAAACTTTCAGTCAGTTTATGGCCCCAATGAAATAACCAAGGAACAGGAACCACTTTTTGTAGCATCCTGTGAATGGAACAGGATGGAGGGATAGGAGTGTTTGTGTATCATACTATCACATTATCAAGAGATTCTGATGTCAAATTGTAAAAACTTAAAACTAACATTTTATTAATTTTCAACAAAAGCATATTTCCCTTAGCTGTACCAGATAATTACTTAAAGGTACAGTATGTTATGAATGTGTTTCTTTTTTTGATGTTAGGATTCAATACAAGTCTACTGTTCTACCAAAATGGTCTAAGCTAAAAAAATTTTGGACGTGAACCTCAGAATAGGAAGCAGCCAGAATCACTGCTTAAGTTTAACATTGTTTTAACATTGGTCACTGAAAATGGCATTTTGGCCTGAGAGCTAGCTTTACACTGCTTGTCTACTCCAACTCTTCTGCAATGAGTAGTAGTAGTGTTGGGGATAAGGCTGAGGAACATCAGCTCCCTAGCAATGTTGGCATTTTTGTGGGGTTTGAAGTATTTTTAGATGGATTACTGTTTTATCTCTCTTAAATGCTGGATATACAAAAAAAACCCAAGAAGTTATGAGAGCAGCAACTTGGATCAAGGAGGTATCCAAATTTTGAATAGTCTGGTGTCTCAGGGAGTTGTGTACCCAAAATTGTTGACAAATAATATAAAGGGAATAACAAACAAAAAAGGGAATAACATTAAGAGGTTGTATCTTGTTAGATATTAGTCATAAAAATATGTTTAATAAACATACCTCAAAAACAGATGCAGACTGTTGATAGAGATGGACTGCCTTCTCCAAATTAACATTCTCTATTAGTCTGAAATTGAAAATAGAAAAGCAGTGACTTTGTTTAATGGCAAGCTATGTAACAAAGAACAAAACACTTACTTTCCTGCTCGCTCTAGAGCCATAGCAGCTGTGTCAGGAGTTCCATTTTCCAGATACATCATACTGGCTTTCTCTATCAGCTGTACAGCTTCAGGAAGTTTCTGCATCTCCTTTAAAAAATATATAAATAATATGCAATTAAAAACGACTTAAGAATAGAATACAGAAGAAGTAATATTGTCAGAATATTGTTAACCAATAATTAGCAATATCCCTGGAACTACTTAACTTTATAAAGAGAATAAGAATAATTGACTGTTGGCTGGTTATTTGAACAGTATGGCAAAGTCTGTTGCTAATCTCACGTTAGTTCTTGTAGGCCTTGTTAAGATCTATGAGAACCCCAAGTATCTCCTCTGACGTACAATGTTGCTTAATGGAGGAAAAAAGCCTTAATGCCACATTTCAAGTGATTTTCATTTTATTTTCTTTACCTTACATAGTCCACAAAAGGGCAACAAAATAATTACATAAGTCACAGTTAAGTAGGAATTAAAATCAAGAAAAGCAAAAGCACCATATAAGAGATTTTTACAGATTTATTTGAAAGTGAACCAATGTCAAAAAAAATCATCATTTTAAATTTTCCAGAATCCAGTCAAAGGGATGCAAAGGAAACACTAGATGGAATCATATTGATTTTTTTTTTCTCCATTACCCAATTCAAATCCCAGTATAAATCTGATGTATGGCTGTCAGTATCTCATTTCCCTACTAATAAAAATAGTAACTAACTAATAACACTTTTCATGATTTGGATGAAACAAGCTACTTGTTGAAAATATGCTTTGCTAGGTATTTTACAATCTCCGCTTCACTGTACATTGAATAAACTGCATACAAAGTGTTGCAGGAATATTGCAGAAGTAAGGAGAACTAATGATAAAAGATAAATGGGCCTTGATATATTCTATAATTACAAACTAATATAGAGTTGTGAATCTGGCATCTAACTTAAGCAGCATTTTGGATAAACAAATCGGTAATTTGCAGGTTTATAGCATTTCTTTATTTCTGCAGTACTTCTGAAGTACTGAAGTGAATACAATATGTTTTTTTCCTGATCAGTATTGATAAAATAGGTCATGGACAAGTTGAGACTAAAGTTGGTTTCTTATTCAGAAAGTTGGTTTCTTATTTAAATGGTTTCATATTCACAGGCTGAAGTTGGGTACACAAAGTAATGATAAGACAACAATTTCCTTTTGCCGATTTATCATTACTGTGTGTAGGGAATTTTCCGATCAATCTGGCGTCTCCCTTTACTAAACATGCAGTCCTGAAATATCCTCCCTATGCTGTGTATAGGGAGAATGATAGAGACTGTGTGTACCCTGATCTTTGAGAAATGACAGACAAGATCTTGCATTTTCATAGATCTTAACAAGGCTTACAAGTTAAATCACTGTGTATCACTAAAACAAAACCTCATATACACAACCCTGAAATATAATGCATTTCACTCCGTCCTGAAACAAACTGATTAACAGCATCAAAGTGTGCAAAATAGCAATTTCTACAGCTTTAAATAAGTAAGAGGTGTTTTGCTATAGTTAAATCCCTATATAGTTAAATCACTTTGTATCCCTGAAACAACACATCATAAAAAACAGATACAGACCCGTGATATATAATGCATTTCACTCTAGCCTGATACAAACGGATTATGGGCATGCAAACGGATATGAAAATGGTCAAATAGCCATTCTGCAGTTTTTAATAAGTAGTGTTTTACAAGGGTTAAATCACTTTGTATCACTTGTATCACTAAAACAACACCTCTGACATATAATGCACTTCTGACATATAATGCATTTCACTCTAGCCTGATACAAGCTGATTATGGGCATGCAAATTGCTAGCTCTAGCCGTTGCTGTCTGGCATTGTTTGCTACAACTAACAGGGAGATTCAATAAAAGTTCTTATCATTTAAAATGGTGCTAATTTTGCCCCAACCAATCAGATGTTAGCTTTCAAATGTTAAATAAGATCTGATTGGTTGGAGCAAAATTAGCACCATTTTCAACGATAAGAACTTTTATTAAATCTCCCTGTAAGTCTGTTATCTACCAGAACCCCCAAATCTTTTTCCATTAAAGATTCACTTAACGCAGACTTATTTATGGTGTAGGTAGTACCAGGATTGTTAAACCCAAAATTTAGCAACATTGAATCTCATCTGCCATTCTGCTGCCCATTTTGATAATCTATCTAGGGGGCATTTTTATAAAAAAAGTTATGAACACAAAAAAATTACCGCAGCAAATACCGCCGTATTTATAACGTGGCGATACTGCACTTAGCGCAATGCGCTAAGTACAATATCGCCGCAAAGGGACTTAAAATCCCTTCCCGGCACCTCTGCTAAGGGGACGGGGCAGCGGGCTTGGAGGGGCTGCTGGGGAGAGGGTGCGCACCCCTTCCCAGCAGCCCCTCCTAGCCTCCTGTTCTAAGATTGCCGCAAGCGGGGAAGGGGCTGGGAGGGGCTGCTGGGAAGCGGTGGCCGGTGGTCGCCGCCGCGGTGGGGGGTCGAGGGTGGGGTGGGCGTGCCTCCTGGGGCGGGTGCGACAACACGCCGTGGGTTGTCTGCCCATCTCCGCCGCAGGGCGGATACTAGCAATGCGAAACAGTTACCGCCGCTTTATAAATAGAAGTGGCGGTAACAGGTAAGTATCGGCGCGAAGAGTTAACGCCTTGTTAACTTTTCGTGGCCATTTCCCAACATTAATAAATCCCGTTAAACGCGATTTATGTGGAACGGTCGGGGAAAACGGCCGCAAAAAGTTAATGATGCTTTATAAATATGCCCCTAGGTCAGCTTGCAGCAATTACACAAAGTTTCCAAAGCTCTGCATAGTTTAATGCTCTGTAAAGACAGAGACCTTGCTCTCAATACCCCCTTCTAAGTCATTTATAAACAGATTAAAAAGAAGTGGCCCCAGTTAGAAAACCTGAGGCACTCTAGTTTGAATTTAAGTCCACATAGATGTAGCTCCATTGACTACCACTCTCTGTTTGCGATCCAATATCCAAGTATTTTACATCCACTGCAATGCCAGAATTCTTACTCACCTCTTCATAAAAGCCAAGTAAATTTGTCTGGCACAATCTATTTCTGATAAATCCATGCTGACTACTTCTAATAAGATCTGGAGTTCTGGAGACAGTCAAGGATATGATCCCGTAACAAAGATTCTTGCACCTTTCATACCACTGATGTTAAGCTTACAGGTCCATTGTTACCAGGTTGAAACCCAAACACTAGAGGGTGATGTTATGCTTCATATATACAGGGTAATGTAGTAAAAGTTCTTGGGGCCGACTTGAGTTAAAGTCGAGCTAACCGGTTCGCTACAGGTTAGCACAACCTTAACTTCATATTAGCGTTGGATGCACGGGTTACGCAAAGATCAACCACGCATCCGGCGCTCACGATTCAATATCGCTTTTGTGTTAGTTTTAAAATTCCACAGTGGGTAAATCCCTTATTGGAATTTACCCACATTTGCAAACGTGATTTGAATTGCAAAAAAGGGTGATAGCGGCTCTGGATAAATGAGCCTGCTTATTGATAAAAATTGTGCTAATTTTGCCCCAACTGTTTAGATGTAATGTACCAGCCAACATCTGATTGATTGGGGCAAAATTAACATCATTTTTAACGAAAAAATCTTTTATTACATTTCCCTGTATGGATTTTATATTACCGTACTTTACATCAAATTTCTATTTCTTAATGGTGTGGGTCTGCTTTGAATTCTTTTTGTGATGATGTTAGGTATTGTTGAGTATATTTACATACATTTTTGTTTGTTTTGCTTTAGGTACCTTTAAAATAAAATACAATGGGCATCTACCAATTACTATTTACCCAACCAGTGGAATAGTGGAGCCTAAAACAAAGCAGTTTATTCAAGTGGAAATTTTTACTGACAAACCTAATAGATTTGAAGAAGTGGCTAAGTAAGTAAAGAGGAATGCCGTCAATATTTGCTAAAATTTTACTTAATGTTGTACTAACCAATGTTAGGCTGTTAAAAGTGTTCCTTCACTCTTTTACAAATGTTAAGGCTCGTACATATGTGCGATCGTGGGGTCCGACCTGCGACGTGTAAGAACGAACGTTTTGGGCGATAATCAGCCTGTGTGTAGGCACAATGGGTCATTCGTTTAGAGATCCGCCAGGTCAGTCGGGCAACGGTGACCGAACGTCCATTACAGCCCATAAAGTGCCTACACACGGCCCGATTATCGGTCGAAGCGTTCATACACATCGTGTGCCGTGGGTCGGGACATTTTTTTGTAATATTTAATTGGAATAAAAACAGGATTGTAACAGTGAGTGTAAAACCCACACTACACAACATATAAAAATTGCGTGAAAATCAAAAGTTTTTAGACTTTGCGTAGTGCACCCGATGCAATACACCTTTTTTCTTCAAAAAAAAGATGAAATCCCTGATAAGACTTTGAAAGCTGCTTGTTACCCTGCAGTTTATTTACCAGTCATTGTGAGTTGCTGGAAAATAAACTGCAGGGTAACAAGCAGCTTTCAAAGTCTTATCAAGGACATCCATATTCCATTTTTTAAAATTATTCTTTTCCTAGCAAAAGATAAAGCTTCCAAATGTAGCTGGCCTCTCTTCTTATTCGTGTTGGCACTGGGTAAGGCTTTTAAAAAATACACAATTCAGAAGGTCACAAGTTCAATACCCCAGATATACAATTTTTTTGTTTCTATTATATTCCATGCAAAAGATAAAGCTTAAAAATAAAATGTACCTAGCCTTTCAGCTTATTCGGTGGTTGCTCACCTTGTAAGACACCAGGTTTAGACACATACAGTTCAGAAGGTCATCAGTTTGAATCACCAAACTTACCTTTAGTTTCCATTATGTTCCTAGTACAATATTCTACATGTACCAATGGTTTATATAGTGTCTCTAGTGCCTAGAGGAAAGAGACCTGCAACTCTGTACAAGTTGCA
Organism: Hymenochirus boettgeri; assembly: GCA_019447015.1. Lineage (NCBI taxonomy): Eukaryota > Metazoa > Chordata > Amphibia > Anura > Pipidae > Hymenochirus > Hymenochirus boettgeri. The sequence goes on along the minus strand of CM033470.1, from coordinate 199,942,510 downwards.
GGTTCTATTCCCCACACTTACTTTTATTTTTGCTGAAATATAAGTATTTTGTTTCTTAACATCCATGCTATCTTTGAAAAACTGCAAAGATTACTTTTATTTTTGAATGAAAAGTAAAGGATTATATCATTGTTAGGACAGGAGCCTTGAATTTGTTTGAAAACAAAAAACTGAAATCCCTGTTCTGAATCAGTGCTGTACTGTTATTGGCTCTCAGATTCTAGGAAACAAGGCTGCAACTTCCTTGTTTTGATCTGTTGAGCTCTACAGAGCATGTGCCTGTACCCAGACACTTAGCTGGGGGTTTACCCAGCTAAGGTGGATTGTGGGAGCTGACCCCTAGTACTCACAGGTTATTTTCATATATCACCCAATGGCCACAGCAAAAAAAAGTGAGACACAGCTTTTTGTATGTTTGTGAATGTGCTCTGTCTATTGGGACAATGTTGTCTGGAGACTGTAGTTCCCCTTTAAGACTACAGGCACACTGCATCAAAAAACTTCTTGTGTGAAAAGCATGTACATTGGGTTTCACACGCAATACTGCCCATTTGCACTGCACTTCAGTTATAGGAAAACCAGCAAACAGGACCTTGCATACCAAGACTCTTAAGCAGAAACTCCAGGTAAGTAAACAATTATTATCCTTTATTGAAAGGTCATATTAAAAACAGACCAGAACATACAACTGGCACATTTCGCACCGCGTGGGTACTCAATCATAGGTACAAAAAGACTCAGGAGGGGGTGGGACCACTTCTTAAGTACACACAGGTATTCATTGGAGCCACACCTCCCTCCTATTTAAAGGGATCATAACAAATAAACAAAGAAAGAAACATAGAAAGAAAAATAGATATATCAAAACATATAAATAACAACTAATATTAGAATATATATATAAACAAACAAATTCTCCGCTGCACTCCGATCCCCAACAAACAGCCTGGGTGCCGGCAGTAGGAAAAGATACAATCAAAAGGAAGGACTGGGCACTCCAAGGTCTTAGCGATCCATTTATTAGACAAAGCCGGTATCAAACCAACGCGTTTCAGCCCACCATTAACGGGCGGTCTTCAGGGTTACAGATACAAACAAACATATGGTTTAAAAAGGCTAAAACCCTCCCACTAACCCTCCCCCGTGCCGCCCACTACCCGTCCCCCCTCCTCAGTGCATTTAACCGTGGGAGTGCTGAACTCATATAGTGAAATCATATTACATACCTTAATCAAAGGTCCGTGTGACAATACGTAATAACATAATACGTTGATGCATGCTAAAAGCTTCTACCCAGAACCCCGAAAAAGGGGTATCATTTATTCCCAAAGTTTACGGGTATTAAGAAATAATACAGAGTACAATAATGCTTTAATGCAACTCAATGAACTTAAGTCGAAGTTCCTGGAGAGAAACTACAGCATAGTCGTGGTTACAGAACAAATTAATAGGGCCATCACAAATTGGCCTCTACATAAAAATAGTTTGAGTACAACTGATACTCAAAACAGGCATATTCCATTTATCAGCACATACTCCCCCATGAGTGGTAATTTGAAGCGTAGTATCAAAAAACGATGGGATATATTGACTAATGATCCCAATTTGCCCTTTGATAAACACGTTCCCTTGTTTGCTTACAGACGGGGGAAAAACTTACGTAACATATTGATGCGCACAGATTTTCGACAGACTACCCCTCCAACTAGTAAGACATGGCTACCCAAAAGTAAAAATGGGTGTTTTAAATGCCATGGCTGTGTTGCTTGTAATGGAGCTCTTACTGGCCCTGATTTTCCTCATCCACATCATGGGCGGAGAATTAAAATCAATAGTCGACTAAACTGTCTTAGCTAATATGTTATATACATAATTACATGCCCATGCGGCAAATATTATGTGGGCAAGTCTACCACATGCCTCCGAGAATGCCTGGCGTCCACAGACTGGCCATCAGAATGGGCCTCCATCCAAAGAGGGACGATGGGGGTACAGTACAGTACCCACCGGATAAATATGGCGAACAATCAGTGGCTCGCCACTTTAAACTGTTGGCTCACCCTATTACCACTTTACGCTGGATGGCAATAGACTTTGAACCGATACGTGAGGGAATAGATCGCAAAAAAGCGTTGTTACAACGAGAAATTAGATGGATCATCTCAATACTATATCCCCTAGGGGTCTTAATGAACAATTGGCCCTTTGTTGTTTTTTGTAAATATATCCCTATTAGCATTATGGCCCTATTAGCTATATGGCCCTATCTGGTTTTTATTGAATATTTAACTTATAACATGTTCTTATCGTTCCATTTTATTTAGCTTCTTATATTGGGGCTTTTATTCTTATGCTCACTTTGGTTCTAAGTATTTTACTTATTTATTGCATTTTGACACTTTGTTGCCACTATATGACACTTTATATATTGTTAGTACGCTTGTCACTTTATTAGCAGCCTCTGTCTGACATAGAGGTACTGCTTTGTATGCAGCTAGATCTAGACTGTCACTCTTCACGACAGCACAACTGAGGCGATCACATGGCGTGTTTTATCCGTACTCACTACATAACTTTGAGCATCTGGGGATCCTTTCTTCTACTTGACGAGAATATATATATATATATATATATATATATATATAAAATAACAGTGCAATAGACTTGTATTAGTAAAAAGGATTGCAACAATGTCAATCATATCATAATATAGCCAAAGTGTTACTCAATGCAGAATGTATAGATGGATCACAGGATCCATATAACTATTGACCAATAGGTTGTTAGCCAACATACTCAAAGGAGCTGTTCAAATCTACCGCGACACTGGTACCCAAGACAAATATCCATTTGGCTTCAGTTCTAAGTAAAATTACATTCATACATTTCCCACGTTTACCTTCCACAGAGGATGATACCCGCTTGACACCTTGTACTACAAGGCAAGCCAAACTAACTCGGTTGCATTGGGCAAAGTGTCTGGCTACCGAGCTCCTGGCATTACCAATCCTAATGTCCCTGACATGTTCCCTTATCCTGGACTTCAATGTTCTCACTGTACAACCCACATAATGGACGATACACCGGGAACATTGCCATTTTCTAAAGAGCTTGAAGGTTCAGACATTTGACAGGTGGCTCTGGTCAGATATTAAGCCCGATCTCGATGGATTGCTTTCTGGAAGGCAGTGATTAACAAATTCATGGGATATCCTCTGCTCAGGATTCTTTCTTTGAGGGCACATGATTGTGACACAATGTTTCCTGCACTCTTTTTTATATTCTCACCACCAAATTCGTATGTGAATTTTAGGTTTCAGTCAATACGCTTAAAGGGTATCTCCACTGATAAAAGTCACCTGGGTTGTAAGGATAGATATGTGTAAGGTGGATATGTACCTGCAGTATCCTGTGTGTTTGAGCAGTAGTTTAGAAGAAATCCAATGAGATTCTCCCAGAATGCTGTGGATGGTGTAGAACGTGAGAGGATCCGTTGGGACTGCTGCTGCTGTCTGTGTGAAGGAGGAATAATCACATGACCATCACAGCAGCTTACTGACTTCACTAATTAATGGAGGAGTAATCAGGTACTATCTTTTTCTCTCTCCCACCCCCTCCCATACCAGATTGCCTCATATTCCCAGCATCCCCTATGAAATCAATCTTAGATCACTTTTTCAACCATCCCTCTCAGAGTTAGACACACAAAAAACTTCATTAAAAACAACACAAGTTCCCCCTGCCTTTGTTACAGTAGTGTGGAAAGAGGGCTTTAACTTCAGGGAGGAAAGGATTTCTTACTGCAGCCAAGTGGGTGTGTCTGCTACCATGATGATGCACATTGAGTGACAGCACTCCCAGCACAATTCTGGGGACAAAAAGGTAGGGGGAGGGTTGGGGGATGGTGTACTTTAAAATAACCCCCCCCCCCCAAAAAAAATGCTTTTTCCTCAGTGGAGATACCGTTTAATGCCATTCATAAATGTCTCAAAGTCCGACCCAGTCCAAACAACTAGTAGGTCATAAATAAATCTAATTTTTTTAAAATTTTTGTTCATTAAATTTTTATTAAACAAGATATTTGAAAAAATATGACATTTCTTGCATTTCAATTTTTTTCTTTTAAACAATAACAAAAAGTAAAGTCTCACTTAACGGTGCTTCAGTTTTAACACCAGAAAATGTAAAATCGTAGATATTAAGATCACTTAATAAATGCCTATATAAAAACATAAAAGAATAATAACATACCTTGGGTTTGGATTTCCCGGACCCTCAGGACTGTTGCACTTGTAATTTGTTACTTATTGCGATGTGAGTATTTGCATTTTTATTTCCCAAATATCCCAGGTCTCCGACCACTGCCTCAGTGAGTTTTGGAGGGTGTGCCCCAGATATTCATTGGATTTCATCTACCATATTCTGGATATTAACTGTCCTCTAGACCTTTCCACGAGGATTCTAGCAGACTTTTTGCTGCAGTACAGATGTGTGATATTAGTCTTTGCGTTGCTACCTTAAACCCTCATGTGGACAGATTAAAAAGTGCTGTGTAGGGAGATAGAATAAAGTGAAGCCCTAAGATTTCCTGAATTAATTTTTCGGTTATTTTCCAGAATTTTTGTACTTTAGAGCACTCCCACCAAAATGGTACTGCGAGGCTGGATTGTTGCAGTTACGAAAACAGAAGTTAGGGAATGAGGGGTTTATTTTATGTAAGAATTCGGGTGTGATGTACCAGTCATACAATACCTTGAATGTTCTTTGCTTTGTGACTATATTTAGAGAGCTTTTATGTGAATTGTTATATACCTGGGCCCATTGTTGGTCCGTGAGCTCACAATTAAGTCTAGATTCCCATTTTATGGCGCTGTCAGATTTGATAGGGAGGGTGTCATACCAGAGTAGAGAGTATATTGTTGAGATTCTTTTGTGCATACCTACGGTATTGGTAATTCATTTTTCTAGTGGTGTGACTTGTTTTTTATGGGCTTTTTCTAAGATAGTTTGGGCGTAGTGTCTAATTTTTACATATGCAAACCATTTATTCCTTGGATGGTGGTATTTCGATGAGGCCTCTTCCCAGGACATCAGAGATCCATTTTCCTTTTTTAAATCTTTTATGGTGTTTACTCCTATTTTGTTCCAGTATAGATTTTCTTGAAGATAGTCCTACAGGAGATGCTGGTGGGTATAGTATAGGGGTTAACATTGAGAATTGAGGAAAAAGAGAGTATTGTTTGTTAACTTTATTCCATAGCGATAGAGAAGTTCTAATGATAGGAGTGTGGTTATTGGAATAGGGTTTATACTGTTCATTGGGCAACCATAAAATTGTGGAAGAATGTAAAGGAGTTAACAGTTCGTTGTCTAAGTCCACCCATGAAATCTGTCCAGATCCTTGGACCCATTGAGAGATTTGGGCTATTTGTGCTGCTTTAAAATAATGGGATAGTATGGGTAGTCCAAAACCTCCTTTATTCTTGTGCCTTGCTAGGTTGTTTTGTTTTATTCTGGCTCTTTTCCCCCTCCAGATAAATTTTCTTATTTCAGCTTGTAATTTATCTAGTAGTTGGTTGTTTGTTTAAATAGGGAGGGCTCTAAAGAGATAGAGTATTTTAGGTAAGGTTGTCATCTTGACAGCTGCTATTCTGCCTACTAGTGAGAGGGGGTAGGGTGTCCATTTTTTAAGTTGAGCGATTAGAGTAGGGATAAGTTTGTTGTAGTTGTGTGTATGTAGTATTTACATATTATGGCTGAGTTGTATACCTAGGTATCTGAAAGAGTCTGTGGACCATTTGAAAGAGAAATTCCGTTGTAAAATGGTGTAAAGAGATTCTGGTAGGTGTATGGGATAGGTTACTGATTTGGAGTTGTTGACTTTAAAACCTAATAAGTTCCCGAATTCGTTTAAAGTTTTATATAATACAGGGAGAGATATGAGAGGTAAAGAAGGGTATCATCTGCGAAGAGTTAAAAATTTTGAGTGGATTTTTCCAATGGTAATTCCAGTGATATCAGGGGATTGTCTAATTTTTGTTGCGAGGGGTTCTATCGACAAGACAAATAAGAGAGGGGACAAGGGACATCCTTGTCTTGTACCGTTTTTAATAAATATTGTGTCTGAGGGGAAACCCATGTTTCTAACTATCGCAGTGGGGTTGGCATATAAACTGAACGTTCCAAAGATAAAGCTGTCGGGGAAATCGTAATGGTGAAGAATAGCTTTTAGAAAAGTCCAGTCCACCCTGTCGAACGCTTTTTCAATATCAAGATAGAGTATTATTTAAGATAAGTTGTTGGAGTTTGAATGTTGCATTAATGTAATAGCTTTTCTGATATTGTCAGTAGTCTGTCTACCCATGACAAATCCTGTTTGATCATAATGGATCAGTTTTGGTAAGATCGGGTTCAGACAGTTCGCTAGTACTTTTGCGATAATTTTTACATCGGTGTTTATGAGCGAGATAGGACGATAATTTGATGTTTGTGTTGTGTCCCTATCGGGTGTTGGTATTACTGTAATGTAATGTAAAAGTAGTGTGAATTTGCCGGTTGTTAAAACGTTGCAAAGTCTTTGTAGATGCGGGGACAGGGTGGACTGGAACTTCCTGTAGTATAGTGCACTAAACCCATCAGGGCCGGGAGCTTTCCTAGTCTTAAACTGTTTGATCACTTCCTGAATTTCAGAGAGAGATATTTCCTTTTGCAGAGAGTTTTTTGTTCCTGTGTGAGTTTGGGAAGACTTATTTTGGCTAGATATTTGTTGATACTGGCTTCTATGTTTGCGTCTTTCTTTACTGTGTTACCGTTGTAAAGGTTTTTGTAGTAACGGGCGAAGGTATTGGTGATATAGTGGGGTTCATGATGAAGATGGCCTTTGTGGTCTCGTAGCAGGAGGAATCTGTTTTGGGTGAGTTTTTGATTTAGCTTGTTCGCTAACATACTGTTAGGTCTGTTATTTTTGTAATAAAATCTTTGGTTGGTGAAATGTAAAGCTCTTTCTGCTTTGGATAACAATAGTTGACTTAGCTCATGTCTAGCGTTTTGAATTTCAGTTGCTTTATGTTTATTGTATGTTTTGGCTAAAGATTTGTCTCATTTTATTTTATGAATAAGTTGGTTTATCTGTGCCTCTCTTTGTTTTTTTAGTCTGGCTGCTAATTGGATAAGGTAACCTCGTATTATCGATTTGTGGGCTGCCCATAATATCGGACTGTGTGTATCATCGTTATTGTTTTCTGCGAAGTAATTTGTTATATTGTTATTTAGAGTTTGTACATGTTCTTTGTTTGCTAGCAGAGCCTCATTGAGTCTCCAGCTGGGTTAGTTTTTATTATTTTGTTAATGGTTAGTGAGACGAATGCATGATCAGACCATGCTATTTCAGAAATATACGTATTTTGGACTTGAGTTATTAATTGAGGGGATGTGAAGATATAGTCCAATCTAGTGTAAATTTTATGCACAGGGGACAAGAATGTATACTCTCTTTTTGTGGGATTTGATATTCTCCATGTATCTAATAAGTTATTTTCTTTTATAAAGTTTTGGAGATATTTATACAAAGGAGAGCCAGTCATTAATTTGAGAGGTTTGGACCTATCTATTTTTGGGTTGATTGTCACATTAAAATTGCCTGCCATAATGATGGGGCCGAATGCATGGAGTATAAGTTTATTTTTCAGTTCTTGAAAGAAGATTTTGTGCTGGGAGTTGGGGGTGTAAACATTTACTATAGTTAACCTAGTTGTTTGTATAAGTATATTCAATATTATAAATCTGCCCTGTGGGTCTCTGAAGCATGAATCCTTTGAGAATATCAGATTTCTATTTAATAGTATAGCGACTCCTCCCTTACCTGAGGTAGAAGAGGCGGTGTAATGTGTTTTGAACTTGGGGCCCCAGTATTTTGGCTATTTCCCTCACTTGAAATGCGTTTCCTGCACTAAAAGTATGCCCCCTTTTTGTTTGTGGTAATATTGTAATGCTAATTTCCTTTTGGCTGGGCTGTTTAAACCTTTAGCGTTATGTGTTAGTACCTTAAGTTTGGGTTCCATTCAGGCAGTGGTCTTCTTCCTGTGGCGTAAAATTAGGATAGTAAATAGATATCGTTTTGATTCATTCAGAGATGTGCCTTGTCCCGAGGGGTCCCGGGTCGTCCTCTCCCATTGGTAAATTTCGGTTCGGAGCACAGAGCATCCATAGCTTTTGGGTGAACCTAACAAAGAACACTAAATTATGTACAGTAAAGGATTTGAGCCGGTGTAGGTGTGTAAGGCTCCTTTCATCCTTCCAATTTAAAAGATAAAACAAAAGTAAGCGTGTCGCTTATTTGTTGGGGGTTGGGGGGTTAAAGCCTTTAGGGTTCTCGGGTAAGAAGGAGGCTCGTGACCATTACTAAGTCCACCTGCGGTCAAAAAATATGGCATAGAGGGTATGTTGTATTATGGTGTGCCTCCAACTTTAGATATTTGCTATATTTAGTTGGAGAGGAAATACTGGGACAAAAAAAAAGACAACTTGGGTTTCTTCTATTTGGGAAATTCTTTTTCAGTTTTATCACGGACCCTTAGGTTGAAGTTACCTCCAAGGGTGTTGAGCAATAAATTGGATGGTTGGATGGGGTAGCGTAAAAGAAGAAACATTTGAATACATATACAACAAAACAAAGTAGTTTAATCTATTGTTGCTATATACACAAGGCCAAGCAATTTCGATAAAATTCACTATAAATAAGGTTACGGTGTATTATCGTATTATCGCTCAAGAAGAGAATTTGTGTAGTACAAGTGGTATTTCTCTTTAGTGTGATAATCTGAGTCTTCGTAATATAGTTATCACCATTATCTGATAAAAATTTTTAATAATATAGGTGAGTAGGTTTACAAGGCTAAAGATTTCCTCTTAAGACCCTCAGTGTTTGTTTTGAGAGGGGTTGAGGCGTTGGATTCAGGGAGTTGAGCAATTCAACCGTATTAAGTAAATTAAACATTTCTTAGCAGCTATAAATCTGGTAAGTATACCTTTATCTTATCTTTTCCCTTTTTCTTTTTTTCTTCTTTCCTTCCTTCCCTCCCGTCCTTCCCCTTTTTTTTTATCCCCTTTTTCCCCTTAGGTACAATGAGTTTTTGGGATGCCCAGGTCTTGAGAAAGGGGGACATAACGGTGGGCTCTCAAACCTTTCAAGGGGGGCTCCTTTATGTTATCCAGTATGTCAGTGAGGTCCCGTTCTTCTGGGGCAACCATCCTCCTTTGGTTAGGGGAGAAAATGCCTATGGAAGGGCAGCAGTGAATACTATTTGTGAGTTTAAGCATGTCACTACTACCATCGGTAAATACGTATTTATACAGTGGGTTTCAGAGATGTAGATCAGGAAAATGCTGATCTTTGGCCATTTTTAATGTAATACTTCAGATGTAGACGTATGTTTATTCATCCTTGGGTAGGGGAATTGACCAAGTTCCCAGTTTAATTATTGTTTTTAAGGTGGGGTAGGGGCAAGAGGAGGATAATACCCCAGAATTAAAAGCTCACACATATGTTTATCGACTAACCCAAATATTAGATTACAGTATTAGAGTAACTATTATGTTTTCCCTTATTAATTATCAGGTTGTACATAAATCTAAGAAAAAAAACAAAAAACAACACACTTATCTTAGCTGTACGGTATTGTTTACATTGGTTTACTTACTAAAACACAACAATGCCTTCTCCTCCCCTCTTGGAATTCCCCCCCCTCCCCCTGTTCGCATCCCTTCGCTCCACATCTTTTGCATCCCCCCAGCGCCCCTCCCCCCCCCCCCCCCTCTCCCCCTGTTATACATTTGCTTTGGCCTTTTTGTGGTTTGGCGTCTTAAGATTACCAAAAGTTGTTGGATGACTATTGTTTTTAGGAGCTTAAGTTTATCTGTAAGTGGAAATTTGAGTTAAAGAGTTTTAGTTTTCCATTTTTTGGATGTTATCCTTCTTCCCCTTTTCCTTTCCTCTTTCCTTTTTCCGTTATTTTTCCAATGCTGATAAGATGTCTTTATGGCCTAAAGGGTCTTATGTTATACAGCTGTAACAGGAGAAACCATGCCTCCAACATGTACCGCGCCATCCCCATACTCCTCTCTCAGGTTTGTTTGGGGCTCTGGCGTGGGTTTGAGGCAGCTTGGGTCCACATCAATTTTGGGGGTGATACTCTGTGGTCTTTATCGTTATTGCTGCGGTGGTCCGTTTTTTTGGTGGATATCCAGTCTCTTTAAGAACTCCTCTGAGTCTTCCAAGATTGTTAGTTTAAACGGGAAGCCCCATCTATATTTTAGGTTGTGTGTGTTCAGTACCTTTATCAGAGGCTTGAATTCCTGTATCGGGGAGAGATCCTGAAAAAAGCTAATTTTAGCTCCTTCATAATCCATGGGAACCTTCTCCCTGGCCGACTTCATAACAGCTTCTTTCACTTGGAAGTAGTGAAATTTACAAATGATATCCCGTGGTCATTCACTGGGTAGCGGCCTAGCACGTAAGGCCCTATGCGCTCTGTCCATCTGGAACCTTTCCGTGGGAATATCAGGTGAGACATAGGCAAGTAGAGTAGGTAAGTAGGTAGATAAGTCGGTTTCCTCTTCTGGAATTCTGATGTTGCCCCTTCTAGCTCTGTTTTCCATGTCTTTCTGCTGCTCGTGTAGGAGGAAGATGTCATGGCGCAGTTATTTAACTTCGATTTCGGTTTGCTGACAGTAGCTAGAAAGGTGGTCTGTCCGCAAGGAGGGCAATTTCTTGGCGTACCTCTTTTATGATTTGACTCTGGGAGGCTTGAATGACTTTTTCCAGGTCTCTGTACAGCTTACTCAGGTCCGCTTTGGTACATGGTGTGGTCCGGTTGGAGCCAATCTTCCATGTCCCCTTTAGCTTGATTTTTCTTTGGAGGCATCGGAGGCATGCTACATGTGATTACCCTATGTTTAGGGGTATATTTGATAAGTTTGCTTTAGCCTAGCTTGTCCCCAAAGGAGATATTTTAACCACTAAGTGGGAGCCTCTCAGGAACAAGTCCTCTCACATACCCGGTCAGGCTCCACCCCCCCCATAAATAAATCTCTTTAATAGTTTAATATTGCTAAATGGGGCAGAGAGAGCTATATTAGGTAAAATCATCGTTTCCTCCCACCACCCCACATAAAGGTTGGCATATGTTGGGGAAAATTTTGTCTCCATCGCTGCTCCCCTAACTTGAAGGAAAAAAACGGAATCAAACATAAAGAAATAATTATTCAGTAAAAACCAAACAGCCTCCTGTATAAACAGTTTTTGAGCTAGAATATGAGCTGGGCTTGTCTAAATGGCACTGAATGGCCACTATGCCCTTCTGATGAAGGATGCATGAGTAAAGGGAACTCACATTTATCGAAGCCAGTTTACATGTTCTATCAAAGCTTATAGTGTCTAAAACCTGTAGTACATGTTTAGTATCTTTCAAATAAGTATCACGTCATATCAGACGATGTACTAATGGCTGTAATAATGTGTCAATAAGATCCGAGAGGCCCTCCCCTATGGACCCAATGCCAGGTACAATGGGCCTTCCAGGGGGAGGCTTCTCGGCTTTATGAATTTTTGGCAAAAAGTGGAATATCGGAATCAAGGGGTGGACAGGCAAAAGATAACCCTTTATAGATTGATGGATAAGGCCAACTTCTAGACCTTCAATTAGATGGTTAAGTTCTACCATATAGGTTCCTGTGGGGTTACCATCAAGCGGTTATAGTCTAGAATCAGAGCGCATGCAATTTGCAAGAAAATTGTGATTGCATGCACTCCAAAACTGAACACAGCCCTCACATTGTTGCCACCCACTTTGAAATACACTGGCATGTGTTTCTCATACGCAATCCTTAACACACGAGAAATCCTTTTCTGACAGTTACAGGGTCAGGCATATGTGCAAATATATTTTAAAACATAACATTTTCAAAATCTCACGCCTGCATTATTTTATTTTTGATTTTTTTTTTTGATGACAGAACATGGACAGGAAATTAAATAAATGTCTTTTAATTTAATTATTCAGTATCCTAAAAATATTACTGTTCTGTCTTGTTAAGTATAAAGCACAATACTTTTTGTGAATAGGAAAATAAGCTGCATGTTGCATATTTTATCAATTATTTAATTTACTCTCTGTTCAAGGGTTAAACTGCAAGGACAGGATGAAGTGATTCTAAAAATAAAAGGAAGTATCGTCAGTCAAGTTTTGGAGTTAATCGATATGTCTGGTAAATGCTTAAAGTGCCTTCAATTTGGATCAGTTTATTTTGGGACATCAGCAATCCGTCAAGCTGTACTATACAATGCCAGCCCTGAGACAATGTACTGGGTTTCTGTCCTGGATGACAATGCACTTGGAGTTGAAATGGTAAAGTGTAAATATTACTGTACATGTCAGTGTTTACAATTACAGTACCATTCTCCTAGATCAACTTATGGAACCAGTTTCATATAAGAGTAGACAATTATATAAAATATTATTGTGCGTTAATCAGAGTGAAAAATGATATTCAAAGTTCTTACAGCTATCTCAAATACCTCATTATTTGGTCCTCTATAAGGAGAGTACTTAGGGTAGAAAGTATATAGCTGCAGTGGATTTTAATTGGTCTCTTTACAATAATACTATAAAGGAATGCTTACCAAACACCTGATGAATTAAGGACAGTCTTAAACTACAGTTGAGCAGCAGCAGCAATGCATTATTTCTTGTTGGCAGTGAAAATATTTTGAGTATATGTTCTATGATTTTGACTTGGTTTCCTTAAATGGCATGTCCACCCCAAAAACTAAAATTTGCTTGCCCCACTGTGTAGTGTTCAAAAATCCACACCACAGCTCTTATTATTCCCTGTAGTGCCTGTTCAAAGTCCCAAAAAGTAAAGAGTAGGAGCTGTCTGTGTCATCCGGTGCCTGCTACTTCCTTGTCCTCCTGGAGGACTCTGGCATGCACAGGGGAGCCCTCTCCCTCCCTTTTACCCTCCAGATCACTCCATGCTGCCATGAAATAGACTTACTAACCTTTGCTTCCTTGGATTTCTCCATAGCCTGCAGCTGTGTCTGTGATAGCCAATCACAGATGCTGTTGCCTGTCCGGCCCCTATTGCTACTTTTCCGGAACAGAGTAGCAATAGAGCCAGAGAGCCGAGGGAATGAAGGATGGTAAGTCGATTTCTGGGGCTTTTTTTAACATAAACCTGGGGGGTGCCCTAAATAAGGGCCTATACTAATCCAGTGCATGTTACTGTTGGATAAGTAAAAAAATCTTATTGCTATCTTTGCTGTATTATGCTTTATGCTCTTGAGAGCTTAAATGATGTATGAAAAGTTATGTTTATTGATAAAGAAAACTACTTTCACAGGGCACAGATTTTGAAGAATGCACTGATGCTGCTTTGCAAAAGCTGGATTACAGAAAACAAACAGACGAGAGAGAAGCTGACAACATTATTTTATGTGTACCTAATCAAGGGGTTTTGCTCCCTTTCCAGAAAACAACAGTGACTTTATGTTTTTGTCCAAAGTAAGATAAAGTATTGTATGTGAACAATTTCACAGGATTTTATGTAAATATTGTTACAAAAACAAAATAAAGCACAAGCTAAAAAATTCTTTTTTACTGTTAGTAAGATATTTATTTTTGTAGATGTGAATGATATTCACTGTTACTTAGGACAGAATAATAGTAGCCATTATCTATTATTTCAAATACTGCACACATTTCAAACTATTTCAAATCTGTAAATAATTTTAAATGAGCTGAGAATTATATTTTATAGTGATTGTTATTTTATAGTGAGTTAAAGCTGTTCTTGCAAGCCGGTATTTAATTTAAGATCAATCATTCTTGAAATTAATCTTACTACTTTTTTTTAACTCCCAGAAATGTTTACTCTGCCGGTAAAATATATTGATATTTAGCTTATTTGACTAACAATTGTTTCACATTGTACTGTATATTGCAGACAGTTTAATAAAAACCATATAAAGGAATCACTTACAACACAACAGGACTATGCACTTTTTATGAGGTTTGAACCTGCAGGAAGTAAAATGAGATTTGACCAGTCACAAACGGATGTTTTTAATATAGGTAAGAATATTTTGTGTATTGCTCAGAGAATACGGATAAATGTTTAATACATTTACAATGATATAAGATTTGCATGTAGACTCCAGTCAACAAATTACATTTATGTCTATATTGAATGAATGTTTCAAAATATTCTTTAGAGGGCTGTAAGAACAGTTCAAACATGTTTTTTTAAACTATTTATGACATCCACAAGAACTTTAAATCATTAAAAATATATACAATATTGTTTGTTTGTTTTGCTGCTTTCTAACCAGTAGTTTGTGATAGTTTAAATTGTTTTTCTTCTGTGGTGTCCATCTACAGTATTTTCTTTAATACAAACAGGTTGCTGGGTGAAAGTACCCTAGTAAATTGGGTTTGAATGAGACATTGGATTTTTGTTCCCTTTTTTAGTTTTTTTATTATTATTATTAATTCATATAATGCCAACATCTTCCATGGCGCTTTACATAGTAACATAGTAAAATAGTAGTTAAAGTTGAATAAAGACATACGTCCATCAAGTCCAACCTATCCACACTTTTTTTTTTTTTTATTAACCCTTCCTAACAGTTGATCCAGAGGAAGGCAAAAAACCCCAGCTAAAAAGGGGGAAAAAATTCCTTCCTGACTCCAAACGGCAATCGGAAAGTATCCCTGGATCAACCAGATCTATATTCATTAATACCAGTAATTCTCAATATTATTTAGTTTTAGGAACTTATCCAGGCCTTTTTTAAAGCTATTCAATGAACTTGCCATTACCACATCTGCTGGAAGACAGTTCCACAGTTTCACTGTTCTCACTGTAAAGAAACCTTTCCTAACCTGAAGATGAAACTTCTTTTCTTCCAACCTTAAAGGATGTCCACGTGTCCTCTGATATGACCTATTAGTAAAAAATGCACCAAAGAGTTCATTGTATGACCCATTAATATATTTGTATAAGGTTATCATGTCCCCACGCAAACGTCATTTCTCCAATGTAAACAGCCCTAACTTGTCTAATCTGCCGGCATATTCAAGCCCCTCCATTCCCCTTATTAATTTAGTTGCCCTTCTCTGAACTGCCTCAATTTCCAAGATGTCCCTTTTGTATATGGGATTCCAAAACTGCACCGCATATTCCAAATGAGGCCTTACCAGTGCCTTGTAAAGAGGGAGAATAATATTTTTCTCTCTTGAATCTATTCCTCTCTTTATACAAGACAATATCTTGCTAGCTCTAGCCGTTGCTACCTGGCATTGTTTGCTATAGCTAAGTCTGTTATCAACCAGAACCCCCAAATCTTTTTCCATTACAGATGCACTCAACACAGAGTTATTTATTGTGTAGGTGGCACAGGGATTATTAAATCCCAAATGCATCACCTTACATTTATCAACATTGAATCTCATCTGCCATTCTGCTGCCCATTTTGATAATCTATCTAGGTCTGCTTGCAGCACTTGCACGTCACTTGAAGTTTCCAAAGCTCTGCATAGTTTAGTGTCATCAGCAAACACTGATACCTTGCTCTCAATGCCCCCTTCTAAGTCATTTATAAACAGATTAAAGAGAAGCGGCCCCAGTACAGAACCCTGAGGCACTCCGCTTAGAACTTTATCCCACATAGATGTAGCTCCATTTACCACCACTCTCTGTTTGCGATCCAATAACCAGTTCTCTATCCATGAACAAATGTTTTCTTCAAGGCCAACAGTCCTCAGTTTATACATATAGTGTGCCTATGTGGCACAGTATCAAAAGCTTTCGCAAAATCCAAATATACCACATCCACTGCTGTGCCTGAATCAAACTTCTTACTCGCTTCTTCATAAAAACCAATTAAATTTGTCTGGCATGATCTATTTCTCATAAATCAATGCTGACTACTACTAATAAGATGAGCTCTGGAGACAAAGTCAAGGATATGATCCCGTAACAAAGTTTCCAGCACCTTCCCTACCACTGATGTTAGGCTTACAGGTCTATAGTTACCAGGCTGTGAACGACTACCTTTTTTGAATATTGGTATTACATTGGCTTTTTTCCAATCCAGCGGCACATCCGCAGACCAAAGCGAATCTGAAAAGATGAGAAACAGTGGTCTAGATAGAACTGAACTAAGCTCTTTTAAAATCCGAGGATGCAATTCATCTGGTCCTGGGGCTTTATTGATATTAACTTTGTCTAATTGTTTCGTCATATCCCTGAGCCTATTTTGGAGATGAAGGTAATGGGAAGATTAGGGAATAGTGAACATGATATAGTGTCATTTATATAGGTTGCAAAAAACTAAAGTGCACCGGCTTAACAAAAACTTTAACTTTAGGAAAGCTAATTTTATGCTGTTAAAGGAATCACTCCTGCTCATAGACTGGGGGGAATTGTTTCTAGGTAAAGATACAGAGCAGATGTGGACCACTTTTAAAGGGATATTAAACTATTACATTTCTAAATCGGTACCTTTAGGGAACAAGTGTAAAAAAATTAGGTCCTCTCCTGCATGGTTAATGCTCAGGTAAAAAGGGAAATGGAAAAAAAAAAAGGCTTTTTAAAATTTTGAAAACAGAGGGAACAGAACAGGCTTACAGAGAGTACAAAAGCTGTAATAAAGAGTGCAAGAAAGCAATTAAACTAGCTAAAATAGAAAATGAAATACGGATTGCCGAACAAAGCAAGTCCAACCCCAAAATGTTTTTTAAGTATATAAATGGTAAAAAGATGAGGACTGAGAATGTGGGACCATTAAATAATGGGGCTGAGGTGGTTGTAGAGGATGCCGAAAGGCTAATCTGCTAAACCGTTTTTTTACATCGGTTTTTACTGTTGAAAATCCTTGTCCTTACAGTAGGGATTGTAATAAAATGCAGGGAAGAAATGAAGAGTATTCACATTGGCTAACAGAGGATATGGTACAGAAACAATTAGACAAAGTTAATATCAATAAGCCCCAGGACCAGATGAATTGCATCCTCGGATTTTAAAAGAGCTTAGTTAGTTCTATCTAGACCACTGTTTCTCATCTTTCAGATTCGCTTTGGTCTGGGGATGTGCCGCTGGATTGGAAAAAAGCCAATGTAATACCAATATTCAAAAAGGTAGTATCACAGCCTGGTAACTATAGACCTGTAAGCCTAACATCAGTGGTAGGAAGGTGCTCGAAACTTTGTTACGGGATCATATCCTTGACTTTGTCTCCAGAGCTCATCTTAAGTAGTAGTCAGCATTTATTTGAGAAAAGATCATGCCAGACAAATTTAATTGGTTTTTATGAAGAAGTGAGTAAAAAGTTAGATTCAGGCACAGCAGTGGATGTGGATATTTGGATTTTGCGAAACTTTTGATACTGTGCAACAAAGGCAACTAATGTATAAACTGAGGACTGTTGGCCTTGAAGAAAACATTTGTTCATGGATAGAGAACTGGTTATTGGATCGCAAACGAGAGTGGTGGTAAATGGAGCTACATCTATGTGGGATAAAGTTCTAAGCGGAGTGCCTCAGGGTTCTGTACTGGGGCCGCTCTCTTTAATCTGTTTATAATGACTTAGAAGGGGCATTGAGAGCAAGGTATCAGTGTTTGCTGATGACACTAAACTATGCAGAGCTTGGAAACTTCAAGTGACGTGCAAGTGCTGCAAGCAGACCTAGATAGATTATCAAAATGGGCAGCAGAATGGCAGATGAGATTCAATGTTGATAAATGTAAGGTGATGCATTTGGGATTTAATAATCCCTGTGCCACCTACACAATAATAACTCTGTGTTGAGTGCATCTGTAATGGAAAAAGATTTGGGGGTTCTGGTTGATAACAGACTTAGCTATAGCAAACAATGCCAGGTAGCAACGGCTAGAGATAGCAAGATATTGTCTTGATAAAGAGAGGATAGATTCAAGAGAGAAAAATATTATTCTCCCTCTTACAAGGCACTGGTAAGGCCTCATTTGGAAAATGCGGTGCAGTTTGGAATCCCATATACAAAAGGGACATCTTGGAAATTGAGGCAGTTCAGAGAAGGGCAACTAAATTAATAAGGGGAATGGAGGGGCTTGAATATGCCGGCAGATAGACAAGTTAGGGCTGTTTACATTGGAGAAATGACGTTTGCGTGGGGACATGATAACCTTATACAAATATTATAATGGGTCATACAATGAACTCTTTGGTGCATTTTTTACTAATAGGTCATATCAGAGGACACGTGGACATCCTTTAAGGTGGAAGAAAAGAAGTTTCATCTTCAGTTAGGAAAGGTTTCTTTACAGTGAGAACAGTGAAACTGTGGAACTGTCTTCCAGCAGATGTGGTAATGGCAAGTTCATTGATAGCTTTAAAAAAGGCCTGGATAAGTTCCTAAAACTAAAAATATTGAGAATTACGGTATTAATGAATATAGATCTGGTTGATCCAGGGATACTTTCCGATTGCCGTTTGGAGTCAGGAAGGAATTTTTCCCTTTTTAGCTGGGGTTTTTTGCCTTCCTCTGGATCAACTGTTAGGAAGGGTTAATAAAAAAAAAAAGTGTGGATAGGTTGGACTTGATGGACGTATGTCTTTATTCAACTTTAACTACTATGTTACTATGTAAAGCGCCATGGAGATGTTGGCATTATATGAATAATAATAATAATAAAAAAAATAAAAAAGGGAACAAAAATCCAATGTCTCATTCAAACCCAATTTACTAGGGTACTTTCACCCAGCAACCTGTTTGTATTAAGAAAATACTGTAGATGGACACCACAGAAGAAAAACAATTAAACTATCACAAACTACTGGTTAGAAAGCAGCAAAACAAACAAACAATATTGTATATATTTTTAATGATTTAAAGTTCTTGTGGATGTCATAAATAGTTTAAAAAAACATGTTTGAACTGTTCTTACAGCCCCTAAAGAATATTTTGAAACATTCATTCAATATAGACATAAATGTAATTTGTTGACTGGAGTCTACATGCAAATCTTATATCATTGTAAATGTATAAACTTTATCCGTATTCTCTGAGCAATACACAATATTCTTACCTATATTAAAAACATCCGTTTGTGACTGGTCAAATCTCATTTTACTCCTGCAGGTTCAAACCTCATAAAAAGTGCATAGTCCTGTTTGGTTGTAAGTGATTCCTTTATATGGTTTTTTTTAAACTGTCTGCATATACAGTACAATGTGAAACAATTGTTAGTCAAATAAGCTAAATATCATATATTTTACCGGCAGAGTAAACATTTCTGGGAGTTAAAAAAAAGTAGTAAGATTAATTTCAAGATGATTGATCTAAATTAAATACCGGCTTGCAAGAACAGCTTTAACTCACTAAAATAACAATACATTAAAATATAATTCTCAGCTCATTAAAATTATTTACAGATTTGAAATAGTTTGAAATGTGTGCAGTATTTGAAATAATAGATAATGGCTACTATTATTCTGTCCTAAGTAACAGTGAATATCATTCACATCTACAAAATAAATATCTTACTACAGTAAAAAAGATTTTTTAGCTTGTGCTTTATTTTGTTTTTGTAACAATATTTACATAAAATCCTGTGAAATTGTTCACATACAATACTTTATCTTACTTTGGACAAAAACATAAAGTCACTGTTGTTTCTGGAAAGGGAGCAAAACCCCTTGATTAGGTACACATAAATAATGTTGTCAGCTTCTCTCTCGTTTGTTTGTTTTCTGTAATCCAGCTTTTGCAAAGCAGCATCAGTGATTCTTCAAAATCTGTGCCCTGTAAAGTAGTTTCTTTATCAATAAACATAACTTTTCATACATCATTTAAGCTCTCAAGAGCATAAAGCATAATACAGCAAAGATAGCAATAAGATTTTTTTACTATCCAACAGTAACATGCACTGGATTAGTATAGGCCCTTATTTAGGGCACCCCCCAGGTTTATGTAAAAAAAGCCCCAGAAATCGACTTACCATCCTTCATTCCCTCGCTCTGGCTCTATGCTACTCTGTTCCGGAAAAGTAGCAATAGGGGCCGACAGGCAACAGCATCTGTGATTGGCTATCACAGACACAGCTGCAGGCTATGGAGAAATCCAAGGAAGCAAAGGTTAGTAGTCTATTTTGGCAGCATGGAGTGATCTGGAGGGTAAAAGGGAGGGAGAGGGCTCCCCTGTGCATGCCAGAGTCCTCCAGGAGGACAAGGAAGTAGCAGGCACCGGATGACACAGACAGCTCCTACTCTTTACTTTTGGGACTTTGAACAGGCACTACAGGAATAATAAGAGCTGTGGTGTGGATTTTTGAACACTACACAGTGGGGCAAGCAAATTTTAGTTTTTGGGGTGGACATGCCATTTAAGGAAACCAAGTCAAAATCATAGAACATATACTCAAAATATTTTCACTGCCAACAAGAAATAATGCATTGCTGCTGCTGCTCAACTGTAGTTTAAGACTGTCCTAATTCATCAGGTGTTTGGTAAGCATTCCTTATAGTATTATTGTAAAGAGACCAATAAAATCCACTGCAGCTATATACTTTCTACCCTAAGTACTCTCCTTATAGAGGACCAAATAATGAGGTATTTGAGATAGCTGTAAGAACTTTGAATATCATTTTTCACTCTGATTAACGCACATAATATTTTATATAATTGTCTACTCTATATGAAACTGGTTCCATAAGTTGATCTAGGAGAATGGTACTGTAATTGTAAACACTGACATGTACAGTAATATTTACACTTTACCATTTCAACTCCAAGTGCATTGTCATCCAGGACAGAAACCCAGTACATTGTCTCAGGGCTGGCATTGTATAGTACAGCTTGACGGATTGCTGATGTCCCAAAATAAACTGATCCAAATTGAAGGCACTTTAAGCATTTACCAGACATATCGATTAACTCCAAAACGACTGACGATACTTCCTTTTATTTTAGAATCACTTCATCCTGTCCTTGCAGTTTAACCCTTGAACAGAGAGTAAATTAAATAATTGATAAAATATGCAACATGCAGCTTATTTTCCTATCACAAAAAGTATTGTGCTTTATACTTAACAAGACAGAAACAGTATATTTTTAGGATACTGAATAATTAAATTAAAAGACATTATAATTTCCTGTCCATGTTCTGTCATCAAAAAAAAAATCAAAAATAAAATAATGCAGGCGTGAGATTTTGAAAATGTTATGTTTTAAAATATATTTGCACATATGCCTGACCCTGTAACTGTCAGAAAGGATTTCTCGTGTGTTAGGATTGCGTATGAGAAACACATGCCAGTGTATTTCAAAGTGGGTGGCAACAATGTGAGGGCTGTGTTCAGTTTTGGAGTGCATGCAATCACAATTTTCTTGCAAATTG
Source organism: Hymenochirus boettgeri (assembly GCA_019447015.1). NCBI lineage: Eukaryota > Metazoa > Chordata > Amphibia > Anura > Pipidae > Hymenochirus > Hymenochirus boettgeri. The sequence goes on along the minus strand of CM033470.1, from coordinate 199,921,075 downwards.
CATGCGCTCTGATTCTAGACTATAACGCTTGATGGTAACCCCACAGGAACCTATATGGTAGAACTTAACCATCTATTGAAGGTCTAGAAGTTGGCCTTATCCATCAATCTATAAAGGGTTATCTTTTGCCTGTCCACCCCTTCATTCCGATATTCCACTTTTTGCCAAAAATTCATAAAGCCGAGAAGCCTCCCCCTGGAAGGCCCATTGTACCTGGCATTGGGTCCATAGGGGAGATCACCAGATCCAACAATGCATTCTGTCTAGTAGGAACTTCTACCATCTGTGAAAGAAAATGCTCATATAGGAAATTTAAGAACTTTATACCTTTTGAGGTGCTGGCAGTTCCCTTACTCCAATCTATGTCAGGGTAGTTAAAATCCCCCATAACCAGAACATGCCCCATACCAGCAGCCTTCGCCAACTGCATATGTAGATTCATTTCTACCTCCTCCCCGGCATTTGGGAATTACATAGTCATACATTACATACAGGGTAATACATGTTATACAAAGTCATACTTATTACATACATAGGTGATACATACAAGTCGTTTTATTATTCCCCGCACTCCGGTTAATTTCAGTTATTGATGGTGCTGTTTCCCCTGATTCTGCTCACCACCAGCAGTAGTATACTATTGTAGTAAATGTTTACAGGGAAACGCACTCATTCAAACTTCAATCAGTTTATTTGTGACATATTGGTTCACACAACGTTTCGGGGTCCTCCCCCTTCCTCAGGTGCCTGTACAGTATTTATTAAATAGATAAATAGATTTTTTAAAGGTCATGTCCACCCTAAAAATGACTCTTTCTCATAAGGTAGGTGACCCCTGCCCACCCCCAACCACCAACTTATTTCTTCGAAAATATGCTTAGATCACTACTTACAGACCCTTCTCTCCCGCAGCGTCTCTGATCTGGCTCCCTGCTTGTGGAAGTTGCAAGTAGGGGCCGGACCGGCAGCCACGTCTGTGATTGGCTAAGATGCGGGCAATCATAGACGCGGCTAATGTCATTGAAGACGCAGCGGTAGAGAATGGTTTGTAAGTAATGATATGAGCATTTAAAAAAAAAAATATTTAGGCGGTTGGGGGTGGGCAGGGGGTACCTACCTTATGGCCAATGGGATTCACGCTAGGTGCCCCGGCTGCAGAGGATGGATCCGGGTGGTAGGAGGGAAAGGGGGGGGGCCTCCCCTGCGCATGTCACAGCCGTTGTTGAGGTTAGGGAAGCAGCAGGGACTGGATGACTTCACTTTCCTTGACTTTGAAAAGGCATTGCAGGAGCAGAGATGTAAGGTAAGGATTTTTTTAAACTACACAGTGGGGCCAGTATGGGATTAAATTTTAGTTTTGGGGGTGGACATACCCTTTAAATAGATTTTATAGATCATAAAATATTTTTAATGTGCTGTTTTTGACTAAAAGATTATATTCAAAGCATTTCATTATGTTTTATGTTTATTTTCTTCATACAGAAAGGAAAAAACAGCTTGTTGAGTTGGGTATAACAGGCTCTGGTGTCCCTCTTGCATTACATTTTAACCCCGGAACGCTATACAACTTTAAGGAGTGCTTTGTTGGTGAACAGATTGACATTCCATGTTCACTAAATAATGAATCTCAATCCCTTCCTGTGGTGTTTAGATTTCCCAAGATTCCTCACTTCCATATATCTCCAGCTAAAGGGAAGATAGAACCAGGACAATCCCAGGTAATAACCAGTTCATCTATATGGAGTGAGTTTATGGTGTTTACAACATTGCAATTCATTTCAGTAAAACTGTTTTAAATCAATTCTCTTTTTACATCCATTTTCCTGAAAGATACAGGGAGAAAACTTTAGGTCATTTTATTTTTCAGTTCTATGACTGTGCTCTTCAGCTGTGCATTAATCCAGTTCACATGTTTTAGGTGCTCCATCTCTGTAGAGATATTTGATTTATTCATTCAATTCAATTTCAAATCTCTTTTTCAGCAGAGAGAGAGTTGCCTTCTTTCTAAGCAGTGTATCTTACTCCTTCTCTGGGTTATTTGCATTGCTCTTTCCAAAGTCAGTGGGTCAGCGAAGAGATGATGAACTGAAATGCTCCACTATCAGAAAGTGTTAATTTAACGTGCTTTTTTTTTTTTTTTTTTTTATAGAAAATAGCTGATGATTTATACATCATTTTAAGACTAAGATGTTAAGTTTAAGTTTAAATGTATTGTTTCCAGATAAGGAGCATGTGGTCAAGGCCTTTCTCCCCAAATATCAAAACTTGTGCTAGTATTGGAAAGAGTTATTCACACTTGTTTGCATATGATCCTCCTGCCCTTAACTCGATCTGTAACCAATTCCCTATGTGTCTCAGCAGTTGTCTTTGTGCACACTGTGCAGCAAGGAAACAGCCTCACTACATCTTTTTCAAAAGCCAACTATTAAAAATATAAATGACTATTCGGAATGTACAAATGATTTTGAGTTTGAATAATTTGTCAGTCTAGCTACATACTGTTTAGGGGTGTAGAATAGTCAGTGTACTAAGGTAAATAGAAAGAATTTGAAGATCTCCTTTAAATGATGTATATAGGAGTTTATAACTTGCTGCATAAAGAGACATATGATTATTCATTATTTTTGGGTTCAGTGAGTATAAAACCAAATCTCTTGCTTCTATGCAAGAACACATTAATCTTAAATGAATATTAAAATGAAACCTGTCTCTGCTGGTGGATATTGTAATATATTGATGATTACTTAGCTAAAAAAGATTTACAACTGAGATTCCAAATAGTGCTCTGTAAAATTGTATTTTTTCACTTTTCGGCAATAAATGAAAGCTTCATTTAAATGGTATTTTAGACAGCAAATGTTTTTATTTTGTAGCTAAGAAACAGAAACTGAAAACAAAGAAAAAAAGATAGTTATCAATATTTCATGTGCATGTGTTGTATTCTGTCCATTATCTATTTGTTTATGCTAGGATGTGATGTTTTCATTTGTACCACATCAAGTGGGGACCTTTAAAGTGAAGCAAGTAGTAGATATTTTGGGCCCCACAACAGATGATAAATCGACATCTTTGAAAATGAAAACCTTTCATCAAAAAAGGCTTACTTTTACTGCTGTCTGCAAACCTTTAAACAAGAAAATTGTCATGAAAGTCAACCCAGGTAAAGTATATTGATTTTATTTGCTTTGGTTTGCCAACTTAAATGCTTGATAACTTTGGAAAACAACAGCTTGTATTTGAATGTAAATAAATAAATGTAAAAACAATTAAAGCTATAAAACAAAACCTAAAATTCTGCCCCCTGGATTGCTCGAGTAATATCAGTAAAGTTAATATCTTCAATTTGAAGCCACCCCCCAAGTTTACGATGGAACTGGGATGCTGTTGCCACATAAATTTGTCAGAGGTCCCCCCCTCTCAGGTCAGTGTATACTGGGTGAACTAGCAATGTTCTCTCTTCCAGCCAACTGGTAAAATCACCTCTCCATGTGAATTTTCTGGGGACTCGAACATTAAAAAGATTTACTAAACTCGAGGAAGGCTACAACTACTGTTCTATGCACGAAAGGCGATCGTCTTGAAATGGATGTCGCCTAACCCACCAAGACGCAGTCACTGGATACAACTAGTAAATAACGTTTTGGCTTACCACAAAATTATATACATGCATAGAGGGTGCCCGAGTAAATATGACAAGATCTGGAAGGCATGGATAGAATTGGCCAATAACTAAAACAAGCAAATCTGGGATGGATGACGAACCCCGGGTCAGCCCCCTATTCACTCTACCCCCTTATCTAACTTCCCCCCCTTCTATTTACCCCAAATTTTTCAATCCTCTGTACTGCAAAAAGAATCTCCTCCTCTCTAGATATACCTTATATGAGATATAAAGCGATGATATGGAATAACTAATATGTGACTTAAACAAGACAACCAAGACAAGTTTAAAGTTGTAAATAGTTTATTTAATTAAAAAAGTAATAACAAATAATATAAGATCGGGCAAAGTGTACAATAACTAAAGGTAATCAACTACAGACTCTATAAATGTATAACTTGAACAATTGGATAATATTTAACGTGTATATGTACTTATATAAGACAAAACTTGAAGACAAAACAAGATGTGAATGTAAGCTGTACACCACAAATATTGTTATAAATAAAGCGAATTTAAAAAAACTCGAGGAAGGCATCTTGTCTTATCTTCAGTAAAGTTTTTTTTAAGTTCACCTTTACACCTTTAAAGGGACAGTTCAGTGAAAATGATCAATATTTGTTAAATTGTTAGTTTGTGTAATGCCTTCTTATTTATTCTACATATTCTCTCCCATTTTGAAAAATCTGTTGATTTCATACCCTTTGCTGTTCCCTGCTGTTGACATTAGTGAGCTGACATTTTAGGTTCTAACTGTCCTTCTTCCCAGAATGTACCACATCCTTGGAATGTTCCTAACAGTTATTTTTATTGATTGGCTGTTGGATAGGTCAAAGATGCTCAGATCTCTACTGAGCAACTCAATCAACCCAGGCGCTGGGTCAAGGGCAAGACCATAACGGTCTTTATTAGGGGTCCTGCAAACAGGAAGGCAGTATTTCGGTTGCATTTATTTTTCCCCAGACAAAATTCTGAATTGGCAGATTAAGGTCATTGGGATGAAAAATACCATTTGTATTTGCACTGAACTTCCCCTTTAAATCACATTTTTTCTTAGACTTTACTTTTCCTTTCATTAAACTGCAATTTAGAATCAATCTTAAGTCAGTACATATCATATATCCAGGCATCAGTCCTAACCTAGTGAAAACCATACGTATATTTTTTTCACTAGGTTAGGACTGATGCCTGAATACTGCCTTGGAGTGGTGCATCAGATTCTACATGTTTGTACAAACAATGTAACTAAAGGTATCCATTTTAACTTCAGTGCAGGTAATTATCCTTCATTGCTTGCATACATGTCTAATTATTTTACCAAGTTCATTTATAATTGTATGTGTAGTTGAGTGCTGGAATCTTTTGTATAATGTATAAATTGCCGGTCCTCTATTGCACCTCACCTGAAAGTATTTTTGAATAAAGGTTTGAGCAGCATATCCTTATATTTGTATTTAATTAAGGGCAGTGCGGCCAAAGCCCTATTATATGCTTTGCTCCCTGTGTAAATGTATTCTCCGCCCCTTTAAAGCAGTCCAGATAGAAGGAAGGTAAAGAAGGTTTATAAGCTCTGTAAGCTCACATGAGTCAATGGAAAAGGTCATACTAAATAAAGATAGAAGCAGGTATGGTCTTGTTGCCCCAGGGATCATGTATTTTTTTCACTAGGTTAGGACTGATGCCTGGATACTGCCTTGGAGTGGCACATCAGCTTCCACATGTTTGTACAAACAATGTAACTTAAGGTATCCATTTAAACTTCAGAACAGTGCAGGTGATTATCCATCATTGCTTGCATACATGTCTATTTTTTTTACCCAATTCATTTATAATGGTATGTGTAGTTGAGTGCTGGAGTCTTTTGTGTAATACATTATATGATTCCGACATTGGTTTAAATCACTGTGAAAGTCCTGTGTGTGCCCCTCATGTTGTGGTTGTGTTGATAATGCAGTTGGAGGCTCTGGCAATAGTAGTTCCATGCGGTGGAGTGCAACTGATTTACATTTACTGGACTGTATATATCAAGTGTATATATATATACCCATAATCCTTCCATAAAGCAGTGATCTGGTATAAATTGGTTGCAGCGGTGCTGGTATTACCATTTATTCTCCCTGTTTTCTCTGTATATTTGTTCTCTGTATTAAGCTATGGAGACTGCTACTGATAGTGTTGATTTAAATCCTCCTGTCCTTGTACCTGCAGATGAAATTCCCCAATTAAACTCAGTAGCTCTACCAGGCCCAATTGCCAAACCTGTTTTTAAACCTGATCCATTTGATGGGATAACTAGCGAGTGGACTAATAGGCTAGAACAATTTGAGTTGGCAGCCACTATTAATAGTTGGGATAAAAGTGCTCACTTGCAAGTCCTTAGCCTTTTGCTTAGTGGTAAGACTGTCACATGTTTTACAAACAGCACATAATTGGGTATAATACAGGAACTTCCTTACACTTCCTGTCTTGTCATGTACAGTGAAAGAGATTTTTTTGATTTGCTAACAGTGTAAGATCAGAACCTCTCATTGGATGTTAGTAAAATTCCACTTCCTTTTAGCGTCTACACTGTAGAAATCCTGGAAGTGTGGCTAGACCTATCATTTTGAGTTTTCCATTCAAACTTAGGGGTGTCCAGTAAAGTAAGTTTACTTTATTAATTGTATATCATTTGTTTTGTAATTCAGTAGTAAGTAGTTGTACTATACTTTGTATAGTGTTATTTCTTATGGTGATTTTAATTAAATAGTGATAATTACACACAAACATATAGACCTTTCATATTTGTAATAGTGTTATATACTCCCACCTAATTGGTTGCTCCTAAAAAATCAATGCAATCTTTGTAAAAATATAAATTTATTTATATAATATGAAGGATATACTAGCAAAATTGTGCCCATTGGTGCACAATGGAAATTGTGTGTGTGTATGTTTTGCTATGTGTGGAAATAGTGGATATACAATCTTTCACAGGTATATTTAACTATTTAAACTGTTACTCAGACAGTCACCAGCTTCCAGAGTAACCAAATGGGATAATCCTGCAGGTCTCAGAGTAGACCCAGGCAATCCTGCTACACTGTGTGGTTGAAACTAAACATGCTAGGTTAATACTTATTAGTATTCACCACAGCAAGTGGTGATGGCACCTCATATATTATAACAGAAGGTACCTCACAGCATCATGTTATTGTAATAGCATTGCCCTAATAATCTAATGTATAAACAAACATTTCTCATTCCCAGTTTACCTAAAGAAATGGATTTATCCTTTATATACTGTTATACAGATCTAATAGAAAAAAAGTTGCTTCAGAGCAATTTTTAATAATAAAAATCCTATACCCCCCACCACATTGGTAGCTCCTAAAAACTCAATGCAATCTTCTATGGAGATATAAATATATTTATATAATATAAGGGATATATATATATATATATATATATATATATAGTATAGAATAATACCGCACTCCTCCTTGTTAGAAATGGTAGATCAATCGGGTGCAGGTGCTCAGCGGGTCCTTAGTCATGGAACCCTATATCAGGATATAATCATATAACACCGCACTCCAAAGTTGCTAGATCAATACTTTAATAATTGGCGAACTGTACATCAGGCGACGTTTCGGGAACCATCTGTCCCTTATCAAGCCAACAGTTCACGGCCATATTATATAAAGACAAAAATATAATGAACACATTTACATAGTCACATGATAAATAGACACCCAACGCCCCCCCCACTCGTAATACTCACAATCAGGTGTGTACAATAATTAACATATAATTATTTACATAGTATCCTAACAGGGAAAAAAAGGACAAAGAAGACGTTAAGGAGAGACGTTAGGACCCATATAGGTATCTAATATGCTAGCATATCCAAATGCATGTTGGCACATCAAGGGAGTTATCAATTAACAATTAATCATAATATACATGTAGATCGTAATCACGATTAAGGCCTGTAGGGTACAAGGTATTCAGTCTATGTACCCACCAGACTTCTCTTCTCTCAACAAAAGTTCCCTATCTCCCCCGCGTCTTGGTCTGGACACAGATTCCAAAACCAAGAATCGCAAGTCCGATTCTTTATGTTGGCCTCGTGAAAATGTACAGGTACAGGTAATTTAGTATTATGAGTTTAATGCTAGACTTATGTTGAGAAATCCTGTTTTTTATCGGCTGAGTAGTCTCACCAACATAATCTTGTCACAAGGACAGAAGTAACGCATAAACAACATATTTAGACTCACAGTTGAAGTACCCTCTCAAAGGGAATACCTCTCTAGTGTGGGGATGTACAAACTCTATGGTTTTAATCACATGGTAACATTGTTTGCAACTCCTGCAAGGAAACATCCCATGGATGCCCTTACCCGTTTTTTGATTCATCCGGGTATCAAACTCACCAAATGGTTATAAAGTGTTTTCCCCCTCTGTAAGAAATGAGGGGGGGTACTGAAAACTCCCCAACAGTCGGGAAACTTCCTTAAGGAGATCCCAATGTCTCCTTACACAACTATTAATAGCAGGGCTTTGTAGTGAATATTGAGTGACAAAAGGAATCCGCACCTCCCATTCTTGGTGATCATGTCTATCTTTACATGCCTTGGTTAATGCCTGATTTCAAAATCTTGGGAGGGTACCCTCTCTGTCTGAATTTAGAATACATATCAGCCATCTGCTGGGACCTACGTGCTGGGTGAGAGACAATTTTAGTCACTCTCCCAAACTGACTGATGGGTAATGATTTAATCGTGTTAGCAGGATGAAAACTAGTATACATAGTAATTGATTCCGGTCAGTAGGCTTCGAGTATAACTCGTTTGGAACCCAGCTTCTTGCACTATCATGACATCTAGAAAAAGATGCGTTCTGTACTACATTCAAGAGTGTATTGAATATTAGGATGCAATGTATTCAATGCGCGGTGGAACTCCCTGAGTGTCGCAATGTCGCCCCGCCACACAGCACAAAGACATCGTCTATTACCTCCACCAGGCACAACAGTGCCTGGAAAAAGTAGGAAGCACATAGACGAGGTCCACCTCCTGCCGAAGCATGAAGGCGTTAGCATATGACGGGGCGACTTGGACCCCATGGCAGTGCACGCAGTTGCTGGTAAATCCTTGTCGAACCTAAAATAGGAACGGGTAAGTATGATGTCCAACATTCCAAGAAAAAATTCAATTTGATCACAGTTTATATATTACTTTCAATCAATAGTTTCTCACAGCAGCAATACCCTCATGATGGGGTATAGAGGTATATAAGCTACCCACATCTAATGTAGCCATCAAAATAGGCTCATTGGTAGCAAACCTTCACATTAGCCAGCTTCTTGAGAAAATCCTGAGTATCTTGAAGATATGACAGACCCCCCCGTACCAAGGGCGCAAGAACCCTGTCCAGAAGGACGGCCATAGGGCAGAACACAGAATCAATGCCCGCCACAATAGGACGTCCTGGAGGCTGGACAGGGTTCTTGTGCACCTTGGGCAGGGTATAAAGGACTGGAGTAACCGGATTAGATACCATTAGTGTATCCTTTAATGACATATGTATTACCCCTTTGTTAACATATTCAGACAAGAATTTATCAATAACTCTGGAGATATCCCAAACAGGGTCCCCATTAAGTTTAATATAAACAGATGAATCTGATAATTGTGTCATAATCTCACCTATGTAGTACTCAGTATCAAGTATCACGATCGCCCCGCCCTTATCGGACGGTTTGATCGTGATATCTGGATATTGTTTTAACTGCTCTAGTGCCAGAAATTCATCATGGCTTAAATTAGATCTAAGCTGAGTAGCCTCCTTGTTATTAGTAAGTGTTACCATGTGATTAAAACCAAAGAGTTTGTACATCCCCACACTAGAGAGGTATTCCCTTTGAGAGGGTACTTCAACTGTGAGTCTAAATATGTTGTTTATGCGTTACTCGTCCTTGTGACAAGATTTGTTGGTGAGACACTCAGCCGATAAAAAACAGGATTTCTCAACATAAGTCTAGCATTAAACTCCATAATACTAAATTACCTGTACCTGTACATTTTCACGAGGCCCAACATAAAGATCGGACTTGCGATTCTTGGTTTTGGAATCTGTGTCCAGACCAAGACGCGGGGGAGATAGGGAACTTTTGTTGAGGAGAGAGAAGTCTGGTGGTACATAGACTGAATACCTTGTACCCTACAGGCCTTAATCGTGATTACGATCTACATGTATATTATGATTAATTGTTAATTGATAACTCCCTTGATGTGCCAACATGCATTTGGATATGCTAGCATATAGATACCTATATGGGTCCTAACGTCTCTCCTTAACGTCTTCTATTGTCCTTTTTTTCCCTGTTAGGATACTATGTAAATAATATATGTTAATTATTGTACACACCTGATTGTGAGTATCGAGTGGGTGGGGCGTTGGAGTGTCTATTTATCATGTGACTATGTAAATGTGTTCATTATATTTTTGTCTTTATATAATGGCCGTGGAACTGTTGGCTTATAAAGGGGACGATGGTTCCCGAACGTCGCCTGATTACAGTTCGCCAATTATAAAGTATTGATCTAGCAACTTTGGAGTGCGGTGTTATATGATTATATCCTGATATAGGGTTCCATGGCTAAGGACCGCTGAGCACCTGCACCCGATTGATCTACCATTTCTAACAAGGAGGAGTGCGGTATTATTCTATACTACATTTATTTGCTTGTCTACCTGCACCCCAGCGTTGATTGTGCCTACACCCAGTATTTGCCGGGTCCGGAGCTGCTATGGATCGGGCAAGTTTCTCGTACTCGGAGGAGGAGACGCGGCCATCAGGGTATCTCGCGGGACTTCCTGGTTGTGCCGCCTGGAACCTCGGGGAAGAGACAGCGGGAGATGCTGATGAGGAGACGCACGGACCTGGGTTACATGCATTACTCTGGCAGAGTACTACAACAGCAGAGGATCCCGAGAGGGCTCCGTATCCACCTCAAGCCGACATTGTTTTCAGAAAATGAGGAGTTCAAACAAAAGTATGTACAAATACTTAACAAATGTTCTAGGATATCATGACACTTAACATCGAATTTCTCACTAAAGAAATATCCTCTATTGATAACAAGCTTCACAGGTTGATGCGAGTTATCAGATCACTATCTACTATTGGATTTGATTCCCTTAAAGGGGAGTTGGATGCTAAACTGGAGGAATACCGTAAGGTTGGGGAGGAGATTAAAAAGAAAAAATTCACAAGGGATCTCATTGATTACGAACGTGGGATCATTTATAATTGGTCACAGCCCCGCATTGCCTTTAATAGATCTGCTAGACCCCGAGCTCGGTCCCTAGAAAACACCAGGGGGACCAGGAGTGAACGAGGTACCAATAATGTTGATTTTTTATCACAAAGCAGAGACTTAGGACACGCAGAGGCGGTTGGAAGAACCGGAGGGGGTGGAAACGTCAAACCACAGAGGATGACCCGAGCAAGGCTCAAACTACAACAGACTTAGTAGTCATTAACCTGTCCAAACGAACATTGACTGCAACAGAAACACAACTACTAAACAAGGGATTGGGCTTTTGTCCGAGTTCCCGATTGGATACACTTCAATTGGACATTGACTTATCGCTTTCTTTCGACGTCTTAGGTTAAAAGCACATTTTGCTTCCAAATACATGGGGAAGACATGGATGTTGGGGACTGTGGATTTAAACCTCAGGACTTTAATCTTATAAAAAAAATCTAAATTTGTTCCACCGACCACTAATCCCACTATAGAAACCTATGTAGCGAGAGTTAAAAGGGACATTTCAGCACTTACTAATACAAGAGGCTACTCAGCTTAGATCTAATTTAAGCCATGATGAATTTCTGGCACTAGAGCAGTTTAAAACAATATCCGATTCACGATCAAACCGTCCGATAAGGGCGGGGCGATCGTGATACTTGATACTGATACTACATATGTGAGATTATGACAACATTATCAGATTCATCTGTTATATTAAACTTAATGGGGACCCTGTTGGGATCTCCAGAGTTATGATAAATTCTTGTCTGAATATGTTAACAAAGGGGTAATACATATGTCATTAAAGGATACACTAATGGTATCTAATCCTAGGTTACTCCAGTCCTTTATACCCTGCCCAGGTGCACAAGAACCCTGTCCAGCCTCCAGGACGTCCTATTGTGGCGGGCATTGATTCTGTGTCTGCCCTATGGCCGTCCTTCTGGACAGGGTTCTTGCGCCCTTGGTACGGGGGGGTCTGTCATATCTTCAAGATACTCAGGATTTTCTCAAGAAGCTGGCTAATGTGAAGGTTCTACCAATGAGCCTATTTTGATGGCTACATTAGATGTGGGTAGCTTATATACCTCTATACCCCATCATGAGGTATTGCTGCTTGTGAGAAACTATTGATTGAAAGTAATATATATAACTGTGATCAAATTGAATTTTTTCTGGAATGTTGGCATCATACTTACCCGTTCCTATTTTAGGTTCGACAAGGATTATTACCAGAAACTGCGTGGCACTGCCATGGGGTCCAATGTCGCCCGTCATATGCTAACGCCTTCATGCTTCGGCAGGTGGACCTCGTCTATGTGCTCCTACTTTTTCCAGGCACTGTTGTGCCTGGTGGAGGTACATAGACGATGTCTTTGTGCGTGCGGGGCGACATGCGACACTCAGGGAGTTCCACGCGCATTGAATACATTGCATCCTAATATTCAATACACTCTTGAATGTAGTACAGAACATCTCTTTTCTAGATGTCATGATAGTGCAAGAAGCTGGTTCCAAACTGAGTTATACTCGAAGCCTACTGACCGGAATCAATTACTTATGTTACTAGTTTTCATCCTGCTAACACGATTAAATCATTACCCATCAGTCAGTTTGGGGAGGTGACTAAAATTGTCTCTCACCCACGTAGGTCCCAGCAGATGGCTGATATGTTTCTAAATTCAGACAGAGAGGGTACCCTCCCAAGATTTTGAATCAGGCATTAACCAAGGCATGTAAAGATAGACATGATCACCCCAAGAATAGGGGAGGTGCGGATTCCTTTTGTCACTCAAATTCACTACAAAGCCCTGCTTTAATAGTTTGTAAGGAGACATTGGGATCTCCTTAAGGAAGGTTTCCCGACTGTTGGGAGAGTTTTCAGTACCCCCCCTCATTTCTTACAAGAGGAAAACACTTTATAACCATTTGGTGAGTTCTGATACCCGATGAATCAAAAAACGGGTAAGGGCATCCATGGGATGTTTCCTTGCAAGAGTTGCAAACAATGTTACCTGTGATTAAAACCAAAGAGTTTTTACATCCCCACCTAGAGAGGTATTCCCTTTGAGAGGGTACTTCAACTGTGAGTCTAAATTGTTGTTTATGCGTTACTCTGTCCTTGTGACAAGATTTATGTTGGTGAGACTACTCAGCGATAAAAAACAGGATTTCTCAACATAAGTCTAGCATTACTCCATAATACTAAATTACCTGTACCTGTCCATTTTCACGAGGCCCAACATAAAGAATCGGACTTGCGATTCTGGTTTTGGAATCTGTGTCCAGACCAAGACGCGGGGGAGATAGGGAACTTTTGTTGAGAGAAGAGAAGTCTGGTGGGTACATGACTGAATACCTTGTACCCTACAGGCCTTAATCGTGATTACGATCTACATGTATATTATGTATTAATTGTTAATTGATAACTCCCTTGATGTGCCAACATGCATTTGGATATGCTGCATATTAGATACCTATATGGGTCCTAACGTCTCTCCTTAACGTCTTCTATTGTCCTTTTTTTCCCTGTTAGGATACTATGTAAATAATTATATGTTAATTATTGTACACACTGATTGTAGTATACGAGTGGGTGGGGGCGTTGGAGTGTCTATTTATCATGTGACTTTGTAAATGTGTTCATTATATTTTTGTCTTTATATAATATGCCGTGGAACTGTTGGCTTGATAAGGGGACAGATGGTTCCCGAAACGTCGCCTGATGTACAGTTCGCCAATTATTAAAGTATTGATCTAGCAACTTTGGAGTGCGGGTGTTTATATTATATATATATGAATATATATATATATATATATGAATCTGTGCTTGAATGCCCACTCGCAGGGCTTAGTTAAAGAGTTAAAATGTATTAAATACTGGAGAATCAACATGTTTCCATCCGTCTGCAGGTGAATGGGCACCCAGACAGGAGACTGAAGGAGTAGTAGAGTGCTATCACAATGTTATTTTGCATCCACAATTTCCCACTTGTGGGATAGAGGCAGAAAGCTTTCTTTTTAGCAAGACACAGTATAGAAGGTTGCAGTTTCAATTCCCCACACTTTTATTTTTTACTGAAATATTAATATTCTGTTTCTTACATCCATGCTAGCTTAGAAACAAACTGCAAAGATTACTTTTTTTGTATGAAAAACAAATACATTTATCATTGTTGGGAACTAAAGCATTTGTAATGTTTTTACACAAAATCTGTCAGAGGGAGGCATGATCTCTGAGCTGTAACATGATTGGCTGTCAGCTTCCAGGAAACAGGGCTGCAGCTTCCTGGAACTTCCTGTGCACACTTAGATGGGTGTTCCCAGCTAAGGTGAATTGAAGGGGAAGTGTGGTCTCCAAACAAGTTGAGTTTAAATGAAAGGCCAGTTTCCTACCTTTAAAACGAGCCATCAACCACCTCTTTATGTGCTCCACAGCCAAAGATATAAAGAAATGACTGACCAGAAAGTTAATGGGTGGGAGGCTGACATGTGAAATTCCTAAGGCTTCTCCTGAAATGTGCCGCCATCGAGCACAGCCTCAGACTCCCTCAGTGTGTGAGGGAGACAGGAAGTCCCTCCTCCTCTCTGCTGTGTGAAGGACCTGCAGCTGCAGAGAAGGTAAGGGAATCTACAGACCTTCTCTCTCGCTATGTGAAAACAACCTTTGCCTGAAAAGGCTGTTTCCACAGAGTTTTTTGGGGGGTAGGGGTGTCAGAGTGGCCCAGAGCACCTGTGAGCGGGTGGGGCTTAGACACCCACGAGTGGATGGGGCCACAGCACCCACGAGTGGGCAGGGCCACATGGGGCTGTAAGGGAATTGGCCAAGGGGAGCCTGCAACTGGAGGGACCATGGGGTCCATGAGTGGGAGGGACCAGGGGGGCTGCAAAGGAGAGGAGACACAGGGCAGATTGACTGACAGGTTTCAGAGCAGGAAGCAGGAAGTGCAGGGGACCTGGTGATGCTGCTGCCATATAACACACAAAAATGTAAATATCTTCAAAACTATGTAAAATAAAGAATGGAAATAAATTGCAAAAACTCTCAGGAGAGCAATTCCTAGCAATTTACATAAAGTCATTTTTGGACCACAGTTCCTCTTTAAGCTGACTCCCAATACCCATAGGTTAATTTCATAAATCACCCAACATCCTGAGCAAAGGGAGAGGTCAGACACAGCTTTTTGTATCTTTGTTAGTGCTCTATATATTGGGGCAATGTTGCCTGGAGACTTTAGTTCCCCTTTAAATATTGTTCCTTGCTGAGAACTAGACATCTAAATTGAATTGCCCCTTCCCCTTTTCCATTTTTACTGGCATTTTATCATCAGTGAAAAGTGAAGAAACACTCTCTTTCGATTAAGGACACATTTACACGCCTGTTCTTTCCGCACATGGTGCACAGGCAAATGGCTTAAAAAAGTGAGTGATTTCTACTTCTTTTGACTAATACATCAAATAAGAAAGGGAGAGAACATCTTATTTGATGTATTAGTGACACCTGTCCCATAGGCACTTCACACTGCAAAACCAGAGGCCTGCACTACACTGATGATGTAGTTGGCACTCTGGGTTTGCATTTACCTTGTGGAATGCCGTAAAAGTCTTTTTAAAGACATAGCATTCCATAGAGCTTCCATGGTAAATTCCCAGAAGTCTTTGTTCCTTATTTGCATACTCCTTTTGACAAATCCCTATGCTTTTTCTCAAGGCATTATCTGAATATCAAATGTACTTACCAGTCTTTTCCCTCAATGACTTCTGCTTGTCTTCCGTGCTTGTCTTCCATGCACGGAAGCAAGCAGAAGGGTCTTGACCGGCAATTGCTCCTGTGATTGATGAGTTAGCCAACAACAGGAGCGGATACCAGTCGAGCCCCTTCTGCATGGTAAAAGGCAAGGAAGGTAGGCAGAAGGCAGCGAGAGAACAAAGGCTGGTAAGTACATTTAGGGAGAGCTTTCAGACATATGAACCTTGCGAGGTCAAGGTTTGTGGCCATTTCCTGACACATATTAAATTTTTGTTTGGGGTGTGGATATACCCTTAAAGTTGAACAGTGGCCTTTTGGCTGGAGTATGTTGTTGTTCTGTTATTCTCTTTTATGCAATTTAACTTCACTGTACATGACTACAGATTTCCTAACAAATCACAAGATTTCTTACTATCTTTTTGTGTAATAACTGCTTTCCTGTTTACATAGCACATAGCTCAGATGTTGGAATTCAGCTGTGACTTTTCAGATATAGTACATTTCCATTCCATAATACATTTTTGTTAATTTCCATGACTAAGAATGTCAAACTCCAGATCTTTCTGAAATTAGTAAATTAAAATATTTATATAACTTATATAATAACAGCTTTAGGCATAATGTTGGGGGGGGAAACTGTATGCATAATCATTCTTTTTATTTTTTATAGGCATTACCCCCATGGTTTCCAACCCCACTGGACAGTTTCTAGCTGTTCCCAAGGAAAGTTCTATACATACTGAACATCCATCTGTAGCTACATTAAATTCATCTAAAACACATATTCACAATTATCAGAAAAAACAAGATGACAAAGAGGCACTAGTAGCATTTCCTAATGATCGAGCTACAAGTATTCGACCCAGTGACAATGAAACAAAGTACAGGTAATGCTGTATACTATGCAGACTCTTTACACTGAAGTTGTGCTAACTAACTCAGGAATTATAAGTTTAAAGTGTGATTATGCATGATCTGGGAGGGACATAAAGTCTCCCTATACTGTGATCTATGTATAATGGGAAATGTATCACTTCCAAGAATTCTTCCATTTCCCCCATCAACTTGCTGCACTTTCACAGCATTTGTGCAGGAATTAACCTGCTGCACTGTAAAGTGAGCTACTGTCTATCAGTAGGCTATTATGGTACCCCTAAGCACACAACCTAAACACTTTGTTAAACAAAGACCACAGCTTTCCTTTTTTTTCATGTTGGCATATTTAATGTGCCCTCATCTAGGTACACATACAGTATTCATTCCTCTATATTCATCTATGATGGCATTAAGCATCACATTGGAATTTTCATGCTTGTTCACATTTCACCTAGAGAATAGGGAATGGCAGACTAGGCACAGAATGCCAGTATTGAAGTCAAAAGCGGGTAAACAAATAAGTGAAAGAACAATAAAAAGGAACAGTATAAATACAGCTAATACAATACAAATATTTAGTGCATGCAGTAGTACAATTTGCATTGCATTTGGAAAAGGTGTGGATAATACAAACCCTGCACACACAAGCATTGTTTTTCTTACCATGGAACCAAAAGCTATTTTCAACCAGCAGTAAAAATAAAGCTGTTTGAGTGTTTCAGTTAGCATCCTTTATATCATCAATTCACACAATATTATGGGATGTATTGTTAGCAAAGAGAACAAGCAGAGGAAGTTTTGATCATATCATCTATCTGCCTTAGCGCTGAATGGGCACTGTGACACCCCTATTCTAAATATAAATAAACTGCACAGTAAAAGCTTCTATTAAAGTTTATCGGTATAGCTATGTTTATACATCTTTGTTGAAACATTATGGAGACTTAAAGGAGAACTAAACTTCGTTTTTTTAGATCCTAATGTGGAAGTTTTTCTCCCCAGAATACCTACACGTTGAAAGATTTTTCTCTAGTTATTTGCATTAAGTAGATATAGGTTATAGATTCTGTAAAAAAGGAGGCTTCCATGTTGTTGCCTGTACAACTCATAGCCCATGTTGGCTTCAAAGAGCCACGCCCCCTGACCCCAGGATTCACTATCTCTATGTGCAGAGTTTCTAGCATCTCTTTCTAGCGAAAGGTAAAGTGTGGCACACCATGTAAATGCTGTGTGTTTAGAAACAAACAGACCAAGAAGTCACAAGTTCAAATCCCCTAGTTTACTTATGAAAAAAATATAACATAGTCTACTGCCTGAGTTTAGTGCTTTTTTTGTTTGTTTGTTTCCATGTTTCTAGAAAAATATGAAGTTTCTACATATGTACAAACTTTATATATAGCAGCTCTGTTATTTATGTACCAACCAGCGTGAATTGCTGACAGTCTTCCAGTAGCAATACAAAATAGTGAACTGATTTTACTTGTATTTACTTCTATCTATTGAGAGTTCACCTGTGGCGTGTTCTGCTAAAGTGCTGGGTTAGGCAAAAAATCAGACTATTGGGACACAGGTTTGATTCCCCGTGTTCCCTTTTTTTGTTTTTATTATGTGTCTAGCAAAAAATAAAGACTCTACATGTACTGGTCCATTACTTATTAGCCCATGTGGCATAGAGGTAGAAAGCTTTCTTTTTATAAAAACACAGTATAGAAGGTTGCAGGTTCGATACTTACTTTTATTTTTTGCTGAAATGTTAAATGTTCTGTTTCTTTCATCCATGCTAGCAAAGACATACACTGCAAAGATTAGTTTTCTTTTTTGTATGAAAAGCATAGGAATTTGTCATTGTTAGGGACAGGAGCATTTCTAATGTGTTTACACAAAAACTGCACTGATATCTGTGTTCTGTGTCAGAGGGAGGGATCTCTGAGTTGTAACATGATTGGCTGTCAGCTTTCAGGAAGCAAGACTGCAGTTTCCTGTGAAGTGTCCGGCGTACACTTAGCTGGGTGTTCCCAGATAAGGTGAATTATGGGAGCTGACCCTTAGTACACTCAGGTTTTTTTCATAAATCATCCAGCATGCACACCAAAGGGAGACATGAGACACAGCTTGTTGTGTGTTTGTGAATGTGCTCTGTCTATTGAGACAATGTTGTCTTGAAGCTTTAATTCTCCTTTAAATGTATTGTATTAAATGTGCTATTTTACTAGCTTTTAGTTTTTCTAATATATATATATATATATATATATATATATATTAAAAAAAACCAACATATATGAAACTGAAAATTTTTCTCTTTCAAGGACAATTTTCACTAAAGTGGAGAGATACAGCTATATTGATCCCACAGAAGAAGAAGAAAAGTTGAAAAGAGCTCACAAAGACTACTATACTAATTATATCCAAAACTTAAGGGATGAGCGTCTACAACGAGAAAAAGACAGGTCAAAACTTAAATTGCAGATACTGTATAATGTACAAAATTAACAATTTTGATTATTACAGGAATGAGTATAGTATTGTTTTTATTATTGCATGAAAACTTGTGTTTTGTTTTTTTTAGGGAGTTTGAACATGTGAATAATCCTATAGACATTGGCCTTACACCAGCTGCAGGCTTACAAGCTCCATATCCCTCTATTAAGGAATGTTTTAGTGAACAGCAAAAGCCTAAACCACCTTCACCCCTTCAGGGACATATACTGACTACTCGCCAACTGGAAGCTGGAGAGTCTAAGGCATTAGCAAGAGAAGTATGTATTTTATTCCTAAACCTGGCAACATTACAAAGCATATCATTTTATTTTTATATTATTTCTTCCCCTAATAATGTATTGTCTCACATCAGGTCTACCTCTAGTATAAGTTTAATTTTTCATTCCATTAAGATGTGCACACATTTTAACATTACGCTGTGAATCTTTGCCATTTTATTTAAACAAATGTACCCTACATCATTACATGCATGATAAATATAAAAAAATAAACTGAATTATATAATTGAATCAAGAAAAGGTATTCATTATAGGATTGTTTGATTTTAAATCCCTTTCCTCTTTATATAATGATGAACTGATTCATAGCTGTGGTAGCCCATATACTGGTTACTTACCCCTGATGTTCCCGCAACTAGATTTACCCGTTCACTTTACAGCTGTAACATCGTTCTTAAAGTGTAATACGCCCACAGAAGGTCACAGGTACATTGGAGGTACAAAATGACGTTATATAGTAGTTAAATAATGAAGGGGAAAATTATATAAACAGGTGCATTTGGTTACAGGACTTAAAAGCTGAATACACACTGTACCAATATGACAGACAGAATCTGTCTGTTTCACCTTTTCTGATGCTGACGCTGAACATTCATGGGCATTGAAAATGGACATTACACACATTACCAATAAAGTACCGATACCATTGGTAGCGGCGGGATTGTCCCTTTATCTGTAATGTGTGTACTCAGCTTTAAACACATACTACCCCATATAAATGTTAGTTTTACACTTTTTAATATTAGAACAATTTGCATCATTAACTGTAGTTTTGCATACATTACCAATAAAGAACTGACCCCGTGGTACTAACAGGATTGGTCCTTTATCGGGGAGCACTTCTGTCACTTTATTTTTTGTTTTACTTCCCTCTCCCTTTAACAAAGGCAGTTACATAGTAGCTGATGGAAGAATTCCTCTCTCTGCATGGGTGACTCCCACTCAGAATGCCTGAACTCAATAAGCTGAGAGAGTGGCCAGTGACTGCTGGGCTTTTTATAGTAAAATATTTTACTGGAATTTCATTGCGCTCATTCAGCAATCTCTGGGCTTAACACAAGGGGAAAGTCTATTTTAGGGTAAAGCTGTTCTTTCATTTTGGAATGTGAAAACTGTTTGCTCTGTGAGGTGAATATGATTTGACTTAATTGTACCTAGCTCGGGTATGTCAAACAGGCAGCCCTCCAGGTGTTTGAATTACAATTTCCAGGATTCTGGAGTTGTAGCTTTTAAACATCTGGAGGGACGCAAGTTTGACATCCCTGCCTTAGCTGGTAATTCTTTTAGTTTTACTTTGTGCTTGAAATGAGATTTCCCAATGGTAATGTTCTATTTGTTTTAGATTAGTGATGGCCTTAATGCAGCTCCATGCACATCTAAAGAAAAAGAAGACTGTAACCTTATTCTGACACCTCAGCATCTCCACCATGTGATTATTGGTAAGCACTGGTTAATTAACTTTGTCCATAAACCTTTGATTGGAAAGGCCAGAGGTAAATCTTGTCAGTGAAATATGTCTGTATGCAACAAACTGGCACTGCATTTTATTAGCCCCTTCTATATTGCGTATCGATAAAATATATTGTAAATGATCTTACTTTTATCACTAAGCTGCTTAATTTGGTAAATGGCATTAACAGTGCAACGAATCCTCAGAATGGTGGTCATAATCTTAGTTCTTTGTTTGTAACAAGATAACATAAAAATATATATATATAACTAATTGTAGTTATCTGGTAAATGTTTTTAATTATTCTTTTATATATTTTATTTCACAGGACCTTCTGCAATAGACTTTGGAGAGGTTTGCATTCGCTCCATATCAGTTATAAAGATGTATGTCATTAATAGTCTGCCAACTAACATTTGGCTACAACTACAAATAGACTGTGATGAACTGCAACAAACTGGCCCTCTATCTTGTGTTGTTCCTCCTATGTCAAAAACGGAGATTCCTGTCGTGCTGGAGACGAATGCATTTGGAAAATTTAAGAGGCATGTTTTATGCTAAATAGCTTTTGTATAAATTGACACATTCAAAGACAGTAACACAGAGGCACTGGAATTTTGCATGTACTTTCACATATATTCTCGTACTTGTCTGTACATGTTCAGAAGTGTACAACTGTCTAGCTGTACAAGCACAGATATTATATGAAACATGCTTTTGTATGAACATTTGCTAATGTCTCCAGAACTGATCTTATAAGTAGTAGTCGGCAGGGATTTGTGAGAAATAGACAGGCACAGCAGTGGATGTTGTATACCTGGATTTCGCTAAAGATTTTGATACTGTGCCACATAGGTGTCTTATGTATAAACCGAGGACTGTTGGCCTAGCAAAAACATTTGTACAAGGATAGATGTTGGATCGCAAAGAGTGAGTTGTAGTCAATGGTGCTATATCCATGTTGGGTAAAGTGGGTTGCCTCAGGGTTCTGTACTTTGGCCACTTCTTATTAACTTGTTAATAAATGACCGAGAAGGGGGCATTGAGAGCAAGGTCTCTGTGTTTGCTGATGACACCAAACTATGCAGAGCTTTGGAAATTTCAAATGATAACTGCAATTGGTACAAGCAGACCTAGATAGATTATCAGACCTGTTGCTGATACCTCGGATGACTCAATTAACTTAGAACCCCTTTTCCTTTAAACCATGATTAACTGTACAAATGAACGGCAGACACACAATCCTTTTGGGTGAAATAATGGCCACAGCTTTATTGACACATTGTAACAAATCAATGTGATCAATTAAATTAGCCAACTTATAAATTTGCATCCTTGCATATAATTATATATAAAACCCCAACTAGCCGTAGCCATTGCTGAATGCCAAGCCTCTGGATCCCAGAGGGCATGTAACGGCTCCACATAAACTCTGCAAGAGCCCCCCCGCCGCTGTGACTCCAACAAAATTTCCGTTTTAACCAACTTTAAACCCAACTATACAAAATAATGGGAGGGAGGGTGGGGAGATTCTCCTCCTGTTAGCAATTTCTACAAAATGGCGACTGCTGCCTGCGGTCCCGCCCCTTTTATAAACTTGATGACGTCAGCGATGACGTCGGCGCTCCCAGTGTCCTTTGCGGCTCTCGCGAATCAGCCGCGCCAATCCGGAGCGCGTCGGCGGCGTCATGACGTCACGCGCTCGGCCGCGGCCGATACCAGCCCATTACCAAGAAGAGAGGGGGGGAGGGGCGGGACCCGAACGGCCCCGCACTACAACTCCCAGCATCCTCTCCGCCGGTGCGGCGCCCAGGTCAGACGCTCCGGCCCCCTAACTCGGGTCGGAGCTACCAGACCTGTTGCTGATACCTCGGATGACTCAAATTAACTTAAACCCCTTTTCCTTTAAACCATAGATTAACTGTACAATGAACAGGCAGACACACAATCCTTTTGGGTGAAATAAATGGCCACAGCTTTATTGACACATTGTAACAAATCATGTGATCAATTAAATTAGCCAACTTATAAATTTGCAATCCTTGCATATTAATTAGATATAAAACCCCAACTAGCCGTAGCCATTGCTGAATGCCAAGCCTCTGGATCCCCAGAGGGCATGTAACGGCTCCACATAAACTCTGCAAGGATGCCCCCCCGCCACCAGGAGTTGCTGTAGGCCTACACGGAACTCCGTCCGCCACCCAACAAATATAGTGCCTGTTCATACCGTCTCTCAAAACCAGTTAAAAAGATATCGAGCCCGATATCGTTCAGATGCACTCCATCTTGCCTCATCAGGGACCTATTATCGCCCTCCAACTGGCGATGTCGGACCACTACCCCCCCTTGGGATCGCACGAACCTGGAGATTCTGGTATTGAGAACCCTCCTAGCCTTCTCCACTGCACCCTGATCCTTTGCCCCTTGCCAGTGCAACCCTGGGAACCACCTCTGACCATACTATTCGACTGCCTGAAGAATTGCCGAAAACGCTGCAAATCAGCCTTCATTAAGAATAGCAGGTCGGACAAACGATTGTTACAGAGGTCATTCCCGGCTGCATGTATAACTAATACCATGGGCCCTGGGTCCGCTCTGCTAATGTTCACAACCTCCACAGCACACCTGGCTCCAACATAAACCCCGAACCCCTTTCCAATAAAGAGAAGCCGTCTGGAATCCAGTGCCTCCCTCCGGGTCGTGTCTCGGCTCTTTGTGCAGCCCAGAATAGGTATGAGTGTCCCACTAGCCAAACCGACGGTTGGCGAACACCTGGAATAAAAACAATCAATTAATGGCCAATTCAGGGCGAATGTACCTCGCTACGCAATTAGAACGCCACCTACCGAGCCTGCGCACCCTATCTTCAGAAAAACCTAAGGAATGAGCCTCTGTTGCGGCTCCAATCCTAAACGAATGTGTACCGAATTCTTTCGGTTGAAGTCCCAAGTACCCCAGGGCCTTACGTAATATCGCCTCAAACTGATAACGGGATAGGGGTAGACCATTCTGATGGGCCAGGAACGATGCTGAGGGGGATCGAATGGCAGCAAATTTGCTATTACCTTCACTGGGCACCACGGACGTAGTGGGGAAATGGAAAACCAACTCCCGTCCCCGAAGGGGTCTGTCTTAGATCTCTTTATCCTGACCCTCACCGATGCTTGCGAGACGAATATATCATCCGCTGCTAAACCACCCGGTCTTTTTAACTGGCCGAAACTAATTCCCCCACTCGCATGGCCCCAAAGAATGCCAACGCAAAACTGGCTTCAAATAAATTGGCCTCATATTCCGAGGCGCACACAAAATGCAACGTTTCCAACAGCCGTAACACAGCCTAAAATTAATTGGCCTTTTGGCACTATTGGCCACTTGCTCTTTCCTCCAGCCCTTTAGAATAGATTTTACCACAAACTCTTTGGAGATGTCTTTCCAACCCATCAACCTGAAAAAAGGACAAACCTGACATTCTCCGCTGGGCAACCAACCAGAGGAACCTGACGCCCTCAGGTGCTCTAGGTAGTCTATAGCGTACCTAATCTATTATGAGAATTAGCGTTAATATCTCTATCTTTTGTAAATTGTAACCATTCCGTCCACAGCTTACCGTGACTGGCCCAGGTAGATGGAGCGACTGATGATTGGACAGCTGCATCAATTGCTGTCTATCAGTTCCCACGGAAATCCGGGCATCTCTGACCTAGCTGGTCGGCCTCCGGGTGCAGGCGGTGGAATTCTCCCACTGAAAACGAGATAGAGCATCGGCCACACAATTAAGAACCCCCGGCACATGTTTAGCTCTAAAACCACATTCCTGTTCAAACATTTTAGAACCAGATACCTCAGCAGCGCCAGTACCGGTAAAGAGGAACTCGTTAATTTGTTAATCGCATAAACCACACTCTCATTGTCTGTCCAGAATCTGATCTTTTTATTCTGAATTTTTCTCCCCATAATTCCATTGCCACCACAATGGGGAAGAGTTCAGGAGGAGTGAGGTTTTTGCAGTGACCCCGCCTCCTCCATGAGGCGGGCCACTCTGCGGCGCACCAATTGGAGCCCAAAATGGCCCCGAAACCCACGGAGCCTGCTGCATCGTGTAAAGGTGCAATTCAGAGTTGGTTTCCTCCTCCTCTTGAAAACAAGTCCTA
Source organism: Hymenochirus boettgeri (assembly GCA_019447015.1). Taxonomy (NCBI): domain Eukaryota; kingdom Metazoa; phylum Chordata; class Amphibia; order Anura; family Pipidae; genus Hymenochirus; species Hymenochirus boettgeri. Next base: position 199,896,100 of record CM033470.1, on the reverse strand, counting down.
CCATTGTAATTCCTAAGAAGGTATGCCACACCAGTAGGTCGCTACGCGTTCCTTAGTTATCCGTACGTGGTGATGTGGAGCGTCACCCCCCCGAGTGGCTAACGATAACCTCCTGGAAAAAACCCTTCCCATAGGCATGACCCTACATGCAAATTCAATGATCCCAACACTGATTGCAACTGCTTCAGTGTAACTTTTTTAACTTGCAGGAACATTGAGATCGCATCTAGCATGCCCTGTATTTTCGCTGCAGGCAACCTAAATTCCATCCTAACTGTGTCAATCTCGATACCCAGAAACGACAGCACTGTAACTGGACCTACGGTTTTTCTCTCGGATATGGGCACCCCAAACTTTGTGCATTAAAAACGAAGAATTTAAAAAAGGACACAATAATGAATTAGCTGGGCCAACAAACAAAAATCATCGGAATTTAGGGAACCTGTCTCGAAAGAAATAGCCCAGTCTAAAAAGGAACTAAAAATTTCAAATAGGAACAGATATGGCACAGCCCATGGGAAGGCACATGTCGTAATAATACCTCCGTCTAGCTACATCCCAATAGATGAAAGCAGTCGGGGTGAATCGGGAGAAGGCGGAAGGCCGCCTCTATATCTGATTTAGCTAACAAGGCCCCCGCACTTCCTTTCTTACTAATGAATTCCCTGTCGAATGAACATACGAGACGGAGGACGCTTCTTTAGAAATACATCATTACCACCGAGCTCCCTTCGGGTAAGATAAGTGGTGAATAAACGGAACTTACCACTCTCCTTCTTAGGGACTATACCCAGTGGTGAAACCCTAAGGTTGTAAAATGGGGGCTCGGTAAATGGACCCGCCATGCGCCCTAATCTAACCTCTGCCATAACCTTTTCCCTGACAACTTCCGGCATTTCCTTGCCGACTTCAATTGGGGGCAAACTTGGGTAACCCACAAAACTTAAAGGGGATTCTGAAACCTTGCTTAAACCCCCCCCTGATTAACTCTGCTTCTTCCTTCTCCGGGTACATTCCAACCAGTGCTCCATGGCCCCCACGTTCACTGGTGTCCTGCTGCCTGTTCCCTCCTGCCCCCGCCTTGGCACTGTAGGGATTTCTTAAAGCATTTGGCGGCCGAGTGGCCGCCTCCCCCGCAAAAGGAGCATTCGTGCTTGAATCTACAAGCCGCTCCAAACTTGCAGTTGCCTTCGTTAAAGAGCCAGCAGGGCCGGTTCTTTTTGCTCGGAGGGCTGAAAATTGCTACTCCCCGTGCTTGGTACTTGGGGTGAACTAGACCCTAGGGGCGCTCTCTGTGCCAGCATGATTCTTATCCAAGAATCTGCGGCTTTAATATTCCAGCCCATCTCTGGTCTGATGGCCAGGCGCCTCCTAAACTCCTCATCATATTGGCGCCAGGCCGACCCACCATGTGTTTTATACGCTCCGAAAATCATGTCCAGAATAAACAAAAAGTTCGGAGCATTTTTGGGGAGCTTTCTGGCCAATCAACCCCGGCCAAAACACAAAGGCTTGTAGCCAGTTCCCAAACGTCTAGCCACCTTGGGCTTCCTTTTCCCCTTATCTGTCTTCACTATTTCTTTGTCAACAGTGACCATATCAGTGGAGACCAAGGACCATATATCAACGAACTCGTTCTTCCAAATTTTCTCCTTGGTCTCCGCAGATAGATGTACCCCTAGGGGGCTCACACCACAAAAATAAGTTTCCTTCAGCGCTTCCACCAGAAGGCACCCTCTGGCACAGGCTGGAGTGCTGTCACTCCCCCTGGGGCAGGGCCTCGTGGACGGCCCAGCTGGCATGGTGTCTAGTTTCCCCATTAAGGCCCGTAGGACCTGAACTAGCTCACCACTTCTCCACCACCCCCGTGTTCCCCATGCCCCAGCACAAGTGTACTCACCGCCTCCTGACGACTGTACCACACTTGTACTCCTCCGCCCTTCGGGCCTCCGGGATCACCTGACGTGTACTCGCTTGTCCGTGCTCGGTGAGCAGCCCCATCCTGTCACCCTCGCGTAGAGCCGGGGACGACCTCCTGCTCCTGCCTGAGGTAGAGGACCGTGAAGCTCTAGACCTTCTGTCTCTAGAGTGTTGTCTGCGACGCCGGCTAGCATCACCAGATCTAAAGCGATGCCTGCGCCGCTCCCTGCGGCGGTGCTCTTTGCGCCACGCGTCGTAGACTCCTCGCTACATCAGAGGAGGAGGAGTACCTGCTCCTCCTTCGCCCATGCCTGCGGCTACTGCCCTCTCTCCTGGGTTGGCTCCTTTCCCTAGAGCGACTCCTCTCCGGAAATCCCTCAGCCTAACTGGGGCCGGCGTCGTCCCACGGAAAGTGGACCTAGCGTCCATAAACTGCTCGCCCTCATCCGACACCACCTCTTGCCGTATTGGCTGGGCATCTAGGGCGGTGTCCCCGCCGCTGCTGCTGCTACAGCTGGGCGGCGGACCTGCTAGGGCCAGAACAGGGCCACCCCTGCCCCTAGCCCTCCCTCTATTGACAGTTGGAGCTGCAGCCACGGGTGGGACGTGCTCCTCTCTCAAAGGCGGCAACCGAGGGCGGCGCACCCCACCTCTAGTGAGTTGGGAGGGGTGCACTGTGTAAAGGCCTTCAACGGCCCTCGTTGCCGCCCTACCCTGGGGGTGTTTGCCCTGACTACCGGCGTCCCCCGTGGTCTGCGGAGGAGTGTGGGGACTGGGACTCAAACGGACGGGAGCGTGGGGGCGGCGTCGGGCCTACTAGCCGTCCGGCTAGCAGATCTAGTCTGGGGACGGTCCCCTGGGGGGTGCCACCAGCCGGTGGGCCCCCATCCAAAAGTCCCTGCAGCCACCCCGCCCCCTCCATGCTGATCCTCTCCCTTAAAAAAACTCGATATTCTGCCTCCTGAAATGCCTGTCTTGTGTCTTTGCTCTGAGCAGGAAGAGAGATTCTCCTCCTGTTAGCAATTTCTACAAAATGGCGACTGCTGCCTCGTGTCCCGCCCCTTTTATAAACTTGATGACGTCAGCGATGACGTCGGCGCTCCCAGTGTCCTTTGCGGCTCTCGCGAGATCAGCCGCGGCCAATCCGGGAGCGCGTCGCGGCGTCATGACGTCACGCGCTCGGCCGCGGCCGATACCAGCCCATTACCAAGAAGAGAGGACCCGGAACGCCGCACTACAACTCCCAGCATCCTCGCCGGTGCGGCGCCCCAGGTCAGACGCTCCGGCCCCCTAACTCGGGTCGGAGCTACCAAAATAGGCAGCAGTGTGGCAGATTAGATTCAGTGTTGATAAATGTAAGGTGATGCATTTGGGGGTTTAACAATCCTTGTGCCACCTACATCATAAATAATAAGTGAATCTCTAATTGAAAGACACTTTTTTACATGGCCCATAGCCTCATTTGGAATATGCGGTGCAGTTTTGGAATCCCATATACAAAAGAGACATCTTGGAATTGGAAGGGATTTGGAAAAGGGCAACTAAAATAATTTGACAAGTTAGGGCTGTTTACATTGGAGAAGTGGCGTTCATCTTCAGAATTTGATCACTTTATACAAATATATTAATGGGCCATATAATAAACTCTCTGGTGCATTGATCACTAATAGATCATATAATAGGTCATGGACTCGTGGACTTCCTTTAAGATTGGAAGAAAAGAAGTTTCATCTTCAGGTTAGGAAAGGTTTCTTTACAGTGAGAGCGGTAAAACTGTGGAACTGTCTTTCAGCATATGTGGTAATGGCAAGTTCATTAAATAGTTTTAAAAGTGGTCTAGATGAGTTTCTAAAACTAATAAATATTGAAAATTAGGTATTAATACATATACTGTAGTTGTAGTTGATCCAGTGATACTTTTGCCATTTGTTTTGGTTTTTTTTTGCCTTCCTCTGGATTAAAGAGGGTTTAAACTGCTTTCACCAAAGCATTATATAGAAAGAGAAACACAGTTCTTTGGTTGCTTTATAATTTTGCAATAGGAAAACAGTTATTTACTACAATTATTTTTCTTTCAGGTCAATTAACTACACTTTGAATGGGAAAAACCCAGGGCATATACTAATAACTGCAAAAACAGTCCCTGTTGCACTTGAATTGTCATTGAATGAACTCATTCTTACACCCAATCCTAACTTCTTAGCAGAAAAAGGATTTAGATCTTCAGTAACAGTGTACAATCACAGGAACCGTCCAGCTGAATTTAGCTGGAAGCCAATCGTGTCTGAAAAAGGAATAGCTTTTTCCATACGTCCAGCCAAAGGTATTCTCAAATTCAGAAAAGATTGTTTTTGTTACCTTATGTGTTTTTAATTTGTAAAGAATATATTATGTAAGGTTGTTGGGCTCTAAATCCCAGCATCACTGTGGGAAGCATACCAGTCAATTTTGGTCCATTTTGGAATATCAAACTGATTCCCCACCCCCACAATGAATGCATTTTATGTTCCCACTGCAGTCCAGTGTGCATTCAAATTCACCATCACATGCATTCCTATGCATGCTTTTACATTATCTGGATACAAATAGGGAAATGGAAACAAACACAAATGCATATACATTTTAATACAAAACAAGTAAATAAAATTTAAAATTTAATATATAGCAGGAAATGTCCCAAAACCTCGACCTTACGAGGTTTATATAACTCAAAGCTGTTCCCAAATGTACTTACCAGCTTTCGTTCCTTCGCGGTCTTCTGCATGCACTTCTACGTGTCTTTCCATGCACAGAAGACAAGTAACTGAATAAGACAATCAGGGTTATTCAATAAAACTTCTTATTGTTTAAAATGGTGCTAATTTTGCCCCAACCAATCAGATCTTATTTAACATTTGAAAGCTAACATCTGGTTGGGGAAAAATTAGCACCATTTTTAACGATAAGAACTTTTATTACATCTCCCTGAAAGTGTCTTAGCATGGAAAAGGCACAGAAGATAGGGCAAGAACAAAACATCGGATTAAGGGAGGTTAATACTCACAGGCGCTCTACCCCTGCACTGCACAACGGTGCTCACACACCTCCAACACCTCACGACCACAGAGGTGTAGATATCCATCCGGAAAGTACAAAACAAAGTCGGGAAGCAGGCTGCACGCTCTCAGTTACATAAAAACAACAGAAGATAGGGCAGCAGGGGAAAGTTATTTGGGGACAGTTATATAAACCTTGCGAGGTTGAGGTTTGGTCCATTTCCTGCTACATATTAAATTTTTATTTGTCGGGTGACCCTTTAAAATCATTTTTGTGGTTACATAATAACTAAGGGACCAAGGCAATAAAAGTTGCAAAAGTTTTACTGTGCATTCTGCTGTAACCAATCAGATCTAACTGCAGTAATCCAGTAACAAATCTAACATGATTGGTCTGCTTTTGTTTACTACTTTTGGTTGAAGCTTTTATCAAAATTTCATTACGAAATGCCAACGTTTTGATGGTCATAACTGGGTTCAACAGTTGAAATTCTGAAGCTGAAACTTCTATGGGCTTAACCAACCAACTGGTGAAATGAAACCAGTTGGGTTTATAAATCTCTAACTGTGTATTCTTTATAAAATGTGAGCATTCTAACATGTTCACCTTTTAAATAGCCAGGGAATAGCATGTTCCATAGAGATAAATAGAAAAGTATAAAATGTGGTTAACATATGCTTGTGATGGTTCTCATTCATCCAGGTCATAGTATATCTGTTGTATTCAATTAGATCAACTGGACTTGAAGTTTAGTTCTTGAAGACGTTTCACTAGTCATCTGACTGGCTTTCTCAATTCAGAATGACTTGCATAACACCTCTTAGCCACTATGCAATCACGCCCTTAACACCTGGCTGTGATATGCTAATTGGGATTTTCCAGGGTACATAATTGCCACAGATTCTTGTACAAGTCATTCTGAATTGAGAAAGCCAGTCGGATGACTAGCGAAACGTCTTCAAGAACTAAACTTCAAGTCCAGTTGATCTAATTAAATACAACAGATATAGTGGTTAACATAATTTTAGTAAATCTTTAGGTACACTGGTAACCTGTTTTTTGGAACTTGACTGTTTAGAGTCTGTAAGAACAGAAACACAGACAATAGTTATAATGGTTAAAGGGCATGTCCACCCCCAAAACTATAATTTAACCCACTACTGGCCCCACTTATAAAAATCCTTACCTTACATCCCAGCTCCAAATGGCTGCCCTGCTATGCCCCTCCAAAGTCCCAAAAACTGGCCACCAGGAGCCTGGCAGAATCCATATAGGACTCTGCCTCCTGTCTCTCCTCCGGGAGAATTTTGCCATGCGCACTGCAGCCTCCCTCTCGCTCCTATTTTGCTCTCCCTCCCCCAAAGATAAAACCACTTTGGTATACTGTAGGGCTCCCTTCCCCAACCCCAACTGCTATATTAGTTTTTACAGAAACTCCCCCGATCGTTACTTACCTCTCTCCCCCGGCGTCCTGGATAGCCGCATGCCACGTTCGTGATTGGCTGCCTCTCAGCCAATCACGGACACGGCTGCCGACCCGGCCCCCTGCTTGCAGTTTCATGCAAGCACAGAGCTGGGACAGTATTCCGGAGGAAAGAGGTAAGGTAAGTAATGAACGGGGGAGTTTCTGTAAAAACTAATATAGCTGTTGGGGCTGGGGGAGGGAGCCCTACAGTATACCAAAATGTATAAAAAGGGGTGGACATGCCCTTTAAGTAAACATTTATGGAATACTTAGACCATATCCACCTGTTGTAACCATTCAACACATGTATTGAATGACATGTATTGACATGAATCCAGTATTTTATATCACTTTCATTTCATTTTTTGTTTCATTTTCTGTTATACCTAAAATAATATAACACAAAAGTTCCTAATATGGTATTGTTTTAGGTATATTATAAAATTAAAAGGAAGCCTGACTTTTCTTATTGTTTGTATTGATGTGTAACAGGCACAGTTGATGCTTATAAAGACCTTGAATGTGAAGTTGTTTGGCATCCAGGATTCAGCTCACCAGACACAGGTGAATTCAATCTCTGTGTACATCAAGGAAACACGCTAAGGCTTAAGTGCACTGTAGAGGTAATTATATCATTGTTTTACCTTTCTTCTTCTAGATTTATTATTTACTTATGACAACCATAGATCATTAGTAACAAAGTTAATATTATAGCAAAAAACAGAAAAACACTGCTGCTGTTGCCACTAGTTAATATAATATTTTGATTGATTTTTAAGTTTTACAATTTTTTTCCCATTAGCAACCTTAGTAAAAAAATAAAAAAAAAAGATACTTGCAGAAAGTTGTGGTCCATGCTCCAGTTTCTCACCTCCTCCTTCACTGCAGAAAGATATGGACCTGCTACAGTCACCTCTCCCTTCCCTGCACAGAGATACTGTCTGTGCTCCAGTTTCTCCACTCTCCCTTCCCTGCACAGAGATATGGTCTGCTACTGTCACTCTCACCTAATCCTTTTTATGTAATTTACAATGGAAAACATTTTTAAATGGTCCGACTTAAATGAAGTTTAATAAATCACAATAAATGAGTTATGTTGTATTTGTAACCTTTCTTCATGAAATGATAGAGAAAAGTATGAAAATGTGTTTCAGTATATGTGGTACCCACTTCTCCCACCAGCAATTTTCATCATTTTCCATGATCACAAAATTATAGGTAGGTTCACTCATCAGTTGTATAAAGCTTAGATTATGTAAAAGATTATTTAGTAATGTAATTAATGTGTACTTGACTATTTTTTATCTGAAAACTGTTCTGCATATTAATTTAAGCTTTTACAAAAATACATTTGCAACCAATTAACAATAGGGAAAGTTTCAAAGAAATTAAGGTTTTTGGTTTGATTTTTTTTCCCAGAAGTGCTAATTATGTCAAACAAACAAATCTGCATCTCTAAATAGGCAGCAATAATATTACTGCAAATTAGTTTGTATTATTGCAGTGTGTGGATGGCATAATATATATGAAAATAATAAGGCACAAATGTTTTTTTGTTTCTTCTATAAGAATTAGTGTTTACATAACCAAATACAGCAGCTGAATTTAAAGCAAATCAAATTACAACTTCCTGAACAAACATGTCGCTTGGTTTTTATTTTTTTGCGGGTAGCAAAAAAATGCAATCTTTTGGCTTTGTAACTAGCAAACTGTCCCTCCATTAAATAGGTTTCATTAGGTCTACAAAAATAATTTTATCAGGGAAAAAAATTATTTCTATTATGAGGATAATTTCAAATGGGTGGTATTTAGTGCACTTAAAGAACATCTATAATAAAAAAAAAATCCATTACTGTAATTTTTACCAACGATCGATATACTGTACATTTTTTTGTGTATCTGGCCCCTATATCTTTAGATATCCAATCTTGTATTTTATCTTTCAAGTACCATATTTTCATAAACTCTTCTGCTGTGTGCAGTTTTGTAACTACTGGATTGATGACAGTTGGTATGTGTCAATGTCATGATGGCAAATTCTCTCTTACAATGTTCCTCATAGTGATTAGTGGGCATGCTTGTCTTAGATGAAAGGAGGTGTCTGTTAAAGGAGAGAGAGGGGGGGGGGGGGTTACCGAGAATGAGCAAGTCAAGTACTGGATTGAATACAGTTAGCACACACCTACTTACATGTGTGCTACTTATATGTAGAAATGTAAAGATTAAGATGAGGCAAGCTAATTTTTATCATTACAGTTGCCATTAAAGAGTCCATTACCTTTTCATTCAGTGCACTGCAGGAGTGAAAAAAGCATTAATAAGACTTGTTGCTGGTTCAGCAGTACCCTCTGGATGTCTGGACTAAATAAGCAAGAAAGCAGCTTATATGACTTTTCTCCATCTGTCTGGTTGCTAGTCAGTTATTGTCACTTCTCTTCTTTGTAAAAAAAAATATAAAACATGAGTGAAAGAAAACTTTTGAGAAATGAATGCAGTGTGGAAATGAAAAAATCTTAGATTGTACGGGCAGGATTGTGGAAATAGAAGATGTACTTGAGAATGTACTTGTGAGTATGAATAAATGTGTGAAAAAGGAACAAAAACTTCTGGGTATTTACCATGGAAGCTCTTAAGAAAGCTATATCTTTATAAAGACTTTTACAGCATTCCACAAGCTAAATGCAAAACCAGAGCGCCAGCTTTATTGAGCCATCATCAGTGTAGTGTCAGCCTCTGGTTTTGCAGTATGAAGCGCCCATGGACAGACATCACCAATAAATTAAATAGGATAGGGAGAGAATAAAGGCTTTGAAACTTCTCTAAATAAATGTGTGCATGGATTATGAGAGAAAAGTGTGCTTGAGTGCCAATGAGTCCGTGGTTAAATGTGAGCTTGTAAGTAAGTATTTGTGCGAGTGTTAAGATGAAATCTGAAGTAATTGAAAGCACAAGTACAAAAATGGGAGTGCAAGTGCAGAGAGTAAAAGAGTCAAGAGTGTTTATGAAATGAAAATGTTTGCAACAATGTGTAACTGTAAGTAAACATATACATAAAACTATATTAAAGGGCATTATGTAAAAATATGTAAGAGTGATGGAGGTAAGTGTTTGGGAGGCTAAAGTTTCATACGCACGTGCGGTCACAGGAGCCGTGTATGGGCATTTTGTTGGCCGAAATTCCCATTCAGTCGTTGATCGTCTGTTTTGGACGACAAAGTGCCCATACATGTCACGATTAACGGTGAAACACCCGTGTATGAACATTGCACATCGCCGGTCGGCACTTGTGAATGAACCTTAAGAATTGAGAAGAGTAGTAGAATAAATATTTACAGGGTTATTCAACAAAAGTTCTTATGTTATCTTATGATGTTATCTTTCAAATGTTAAGTAAGATCTGATTGGTTGGGGCAAAATTAGCACTATTTTAAACAATAAGAACTTATATTGAATCTCCCTGTTAGTATTTAGCTATAAGAATTAAGGTTAACATCTGCAAATCCCTAAGTGTAAATTCCTAAGGTAGTGAAAAATATTAAAAATCTTTGTTTGTGCAATAACAAGATAAACAAGATGAGTTTATGGAGAGGAAAAGTAAGAGTGTTTATTATCATAAATTATTATGTGAAATTAAAATCCAAGTTTGAAAAAGAAAAATATTGTACAGCTTATTCTACATCCCTTTGCTCTTTCTGCATTGCAGGTCCATTCTTTAAGTGTACAATGTTCCTTCTGGTTAGATCTCTGAAATGTCGCTTAATTGTTTCAGCAATTATAAAATAATGTATTACCTGCTTTGGAGAGGAGTGTGTTATATCGTCAAATTGTGTGTGTTTGGAGCATTGTACACAGTTAAACTCTTGCACCCTGATTGGACAATTGCCTGGTAGAGTCCAGGCACCTGCTTGTATTTTTATTTTTGACATTCCTTTTGATGTTCATGCTACATTGTTAGATATTTTACAGTACTACCAGATTTCCTCAATCTCACTGTAACCACTTATAATTGCAGCTTGGATCCACTAGCATTCAGTTTACAGAGCAAAGAGTATTTTTTCCCGATGCTCCATTGGGGCTAACCACTTGCAAAACGGCTATTCTTCAGAACACAGGGCTACACCATGCATACTTTCAGGTAAAATGAACCTTTAATAATATAATCATTTAGAGCATGCAATATTTGTGTCTCTCACAGTGCACAAATCACACATCATTAGTGCATCTCTGTATACAAAATTATGGCTTTGTATATAGTTTACAGCAAATGTGTGTCTGCATTTAAAATATGTGGTTGATTTAACTCTGGAATAAACTGTATTGCACAGGAAAGGAAATGCATAGTTAAGGAACATCTGAAATTATTTAAAGGGCATGTCCACCCTTAAGACAAAAAACAGGTGATTAGTCAGTTATCTGCCCGCAATCCCAACTGATAATTTTACCAGTTTATTACATGCATTTGTAACCAAATATTTAATCGCGTTACAAAGTTATTTTTCGTTAAGTTATCTGCCTCCTTCCTCTGCCCAGTGAGATTTTTATAAACTTGAATACGTGCAGTGGAAGATGCACGGGAACCAGCAATGGGTCATTAGTTGTGATGTCAGCAGTTACAGCCTTATTGGCTGCATGGCGGGGAGTACTGCTTATTCTGCCAGAATTATAATACTTAAATATGGTTAAAAAAAAACATCTGTTAACATGCTAAATAATTATGTGAGTGTTTAGGGGCAGGTAAACGACCTGTGATATTTTTTTGGGTGGACATGCCCTTTAACTACAATAATAATTGGTAGCTCTGAGTGTTTTATTCCTAGTGGTTTTTTTTTAGAATGTGGTAAAGAACCATTAGGTTTGAAAAATGTAGTATGATATACAGTACAGAAAAGCACCATTACAACAAGTGCTGGAATCATTTCATCTAAGTGGTATATATCCTTATAAAAAAACACTCAGCTATGTCACTATGAGACTCATTTCTTATATTTCTCATATCCCACTGCTCCTCCCATTCCAGTGTTCATGCCTGGACTGCATTTTTTTGCAGTGTTTTACTTCACTAACGGAACCGGCTGGGGCTGCTTCTTGTCACCTTATAACCAATGTCTCTCTCCTCCTCCACAAATTATTTTTAACTGCATAGATGCTAGTCTGTTCCTTTCTACTGGGTTTAAGTTACAGAAGGTAGTTTGGGGGGTTTAAATTAAGGTGGGAATAGGGACAAGGCTAGAATTGAATGTATTATAAGAAATAATGTGCCCCTTAACATTATAATATAAGGATATTATGCCACCTCAGAGTTTCCTGCACTGAATAAAGTTGCTCGGCTGATGGCCACATGCTTATATATGGTCAGGGAACTCCTTGGTTGTGTAAATAGCCTTATATTACACTGTAAGGAGCGTATTTTCTCTTATATAAAATATTCCATATATTATACATTATTTATTATAAAAAAAATCAAAGCAACCTTTAAAAATAAATATGAAATAAAAGTATAAAGATAATTTACTGCATCAATTTATTATTTTTTCGTTTCTCTTGGCCAAAGTGGCAGTCATCCCAGCAAAAGCAGTGCACCCCTCTTTGATTCTTAAAAAAAAAACTTTTCAAACTTTATCCCACAAGAAATCATTTCCCCCTTTTTTTTTTGTGTACATGAAAACGGAATGCACCTGAGAAATCGATAAAATAGGTTTACATAGGATTCTAAAATCCAGAATAAAAGACAAAAAGTTTTAATAAAATAAAAAGTCCTGTCGGTAACCGTAACTTTTTATTGTGTATACTGTATACACTAGGCATACTCTAGGCACGTAATATGCAGAATATTTTTTTTTATTTGCAGGTGGAAGATACAAATCCATTGCCTGGGATGACTATAAGACCATCTCATGGTGTTGTGCCTATTGGTGGATATGCAACTCTTCAAATCTGTTTTGCCCCAGATGCAGTGATGAAGTTTGATACTAGGGTTGACGTATGTATGCTAGTTTTTCTGTTTGCCATAATGATTTATGCTTTACCTGTGAATAACTTAAATGTATTAAGTGTATACTCAAGCCAAACAGGAAGAACTAAAATCTAATAATAAATCAAATTCAGATTATTATCCATTTGAGGAATTAAGACATTAATCAACATTTTATCCTGATTAAAACAATGCATCAATTTCCTTTCTATAAAAATCTTTACTTGTGTGAAACCCTTGCAGTTACTTTTTACTATTACTCAGCCACCTCCTTAACACAACAAGATTTAAAGTATCTCATTGGACAGCTCCTCTCTCCTGTATGGTACACCAAGCATATCCAGTCATTGGATTGTGGATGAGAAGTTAAGAGGTCACTGAAAGCTTGTCTATTCACAAGTGTATATCTATTTATGAATTACTTAAGACATGCTATATATTGTCTTAAAAGGCAATTTTTTACTGTATATGTGGACAAATGTGCTTTAAGCCAACAAACTCCTTTATTAATAAACTGATTTTAACAGAGTAGTCCGATTTCTGTTACTTGTTTAGCTTGGTTTTCTTTCACAGTAGTAGCCCTATCTTAAAAAACAAACAAATAAATTCTATTTGTTAAATCTACAACAAATTATACAAGAAAAAGAAAGACACTACGGGGCCGATGCAATTTCGTCTGTTTTTGCCTAAAATTAGTGCAAAACCCTGGCAACCCGATGTGCTTTTGGGTAAGCGTGGGTTTTGAACTAAATTCGCTCTGGGCTATTTTTGGAAATAGCGTAGCATAGCCAATGTAGTAATGGCTAAGTTAAGTTAAGTGCAACAATTTTGCACTAATCATAACACCACTCTTGCGTACAGGGCCGATGTAATACTCAAAAAGCTACGTCTTACCTGACTGGAATCCTGTGATGCAGTAAGTCTCCTGAGAGACTTTAAAGAATCGCAGGACCCTGTCAGGTAAGATGTACCTTTTTAAGTACTACATCTGCCATAAATATCTTTAAAAAATAAATATCTTGCCAACCTGCGGCCTTCCAGAAGTTTGCAAAGTCAAAGCATTCCCTTGCTGCAGCTAAATTGCACACATTATACATCTATACATCTAGATGTATAAAAAGGTTGGACATTCCAGATGTATATGAATAGAATATATAATAATGTAAGTTCTTTTTAAGGGTTAGTGGGAACAGTACATTGGTAATAGGCCCATTGCCTAGATGAAAACACTGGCACCAAACTGGTAAACAGGAAGATGTGAATTCTCTCAATGTAAGGTAACATTAGAGGGGAATTCCTTTGTTTCGGGCGATCCACCTTCCTTTTAACATGATGAAGGGGCTTGTTCTTGAATCATGTTCCTCAAAATATTGTAATACTGATTCTGAATAAAATTATTTTAACATTTTTTGGTGGGTGATTCTCCATTTTGAATTAGATTATATTAACCATTGCTTAACCAAGTGCTGGAGAGCTATATTGTCCAGGATTCCTCTTTGTAATTTATGCATAAATGAGTGGCTGGCACTATTGCAAAGCAAAATTTTAGACTACATTACTTTCATTTCTATACCTTGCTCAATAATGTTGACATTACTCAAATTTATGATATAAGACAGAAAGAGCTAAATGGTTCTCCAGACTTCTTCAAAGCAATTTGACTGTCAGTAATGTTTATGTGTAGCAGTAGTTTAAGGTATTTAGTTGCCTTTTTGCTTTTATTACCAAAAAACTAAACTTCTGAATAAATCATATTAGGTGCTGGTACGTAATATGAAACCATTAGAGCTAAGAATTGGAGGATTTGTTGTACCACCCCAAGTAGACATCTCTGTTGTAAGTATAAAATGTAGAAGATTGAATGTATTCAATTTTATATTTCATTGTGCTTAAAAAGACAAAAGACACAAAATGATCCCTCTAGTAAGCACTGCAGTAACTAATGAAAAAAAAAATCATGCAAACATAGCAAACACTCTGGATGTGTTTCAGGACAACCATTAAGGACTTCATACAACTTATTTTAAAAGAGGTAAAACATAATTCCTGTCAATCTGAAGCATCAAAATTATTTTCAAACTTAATAAATATTCATATTTACAGTATGTACACTCAGTTTTATTTGAGATATTTTACTGTTTTCTTTTATTACAGAGTTCTTTCCTCTTTCCTGGGGTATATTTAAATTCTACCCAAGTTTTACCATTTCTGCTTCAAAATAAGGGTTCATCACATGCAAAAGTAGAATTTGACCTCGGCAAATATCAAGATTTTTCTATTAGATTTAGAGATAAAACAGGTAATTAGAGCAGTATAAAAACTGACATAATTAAATGCTAAAATCAAGGTAAACCACAGAAAAATATTGTCTCATTGAAGATGATGTAGTAATAGCTTACAATGTTATAGACACTATAATTTGGAAATGTCATATGAAATGCTCTAGGAAATATGTTTGTTGCTTTGCTTGTGAAGGTTCTCATTCATCCAGGCCATGGTATATCTGTTGTATTCAATTAGATCAACTGGACTTGAAGTTTAGTTCTTGAAGACGTTTCGCTAGTCATCCGACTGGCTTTCTCAATTCAGAATGACTTGTACAAGAATCTGTGGCAATTATGTACCCTGGAAAATCCCAATTAGCATATCACAGCCAAGTGTTAAGGGCGTGATTAGATAGTGGCTAAGAGGTGTTATAGGAACGCCCAGAGTAAGGTGGCTGTTTTGACACCTTACTCTGGCGTTCCTATAACACCTCTTAGCCACTATCTAATCACGCCCTTAACACTTGGCTGTGATATGCTAATTGGGATTTTCCAGGGTACATAATTGCCACAGATTCTTGTACAAGTCATCTGAATTGAGAAAGCCAGTGGATGACTAGCGAAACGTCTAAGAACTAAACTTCAAGTCCAGTTGATTAATTGAATACAACAGATATAGTTTGTTGCTTTGTTATATATATTTATTTATTCTTTCAAATTTAATTCATTGATCTTCCATTATAATGATAAAAAAATAATAATTTTGTAAGTGACTTTTGCTGGCCATACACATTTTATGTTGATTGTAAAACTCTTTTGTTGTTTTCTTGTTCTTTTACCTAAAAAAATAATCTTAAAGCTTAAAGAAAACACTCCCCAAATTACCTAAAATTGATCCCATTAACGTAAAACTGAAGCTATTGACTGACTTTTACTTTGTAAAGCAAACATACAGGGAGATGTAATAAAAGTTCTTATCGTTAAAAAAGTTGCTAATTTTGCCCCAACCAATCAGATGTTATTTACCATTTGAAAGCTAACATCTGATTGGTTGGAGCAAAATTAGCACAATTTTTAATGATAAGAACTTTTATTAAATAACCCTTCCAGAACGATGTATCTTGCTGCTTACAGAAGATGATCTTTTCTTTCACTCTAACATCCTTATTTTAAATTTCTAAGCAGGTAATATTGACCCTTTGTATCCACATGTTTATATTGTGGAGTTAGAAGTAAAAGAATCCCTGGAATGTGCTCTACATTTTAATCCTAAAGAAGTAAGTTTGACAAATAACATCAGTGGAAATATTAGATGTAGATGTCAATTAATGCCTGTCAATTTCTAACAATGCCATTCAGGCACTTTATCTCTGCAAACCTACTGCAAATTCTAAAATATGTGACGATGATTAGTGTGATGAAGTGATGTCCAACCTGTTGGACGCATGCGGCCCTCCCGCAATTTCTATGCGTCCCTCTCAGGCCCATGGGTGTGCAGGGCCTGGGCGGATCAGAGGCGGGTCTGGGTGAATTGGGGGCAGGGATACATCCCTGGCCTGGTCAATGCATGGGGGGCTACAAGGGTGGCTCAGGTTGCGCACCCCTGGTGTAATGTATTCTCCTTTTCTCAGGGACTCCATACCTCTAATGTCTAATGTCTTTCTTTACCTTTGCATTAATATTTTATATTTTTTAAATTCATGGGTGAATTAATCAACTTTGCATTTGACATTGTGAAAATCTGTATCTTGGTACTTAAAACTTAAAAATTAAGTAGGTTTGCAATAGGATGTAATATATATATGGGATAGATGCACTGCTGTATTTTAAACCAAGTGGATCACCCACAATAGGGGTGGTGCTAGAGGAGGTAACAACTATGGAAAAATACAAAAAACGTAGGGAGGGGAGAGATAAAGAAAAGATCTTCCCCCACCCACGGTCTGACCCGGAAGGTGCAACTAGAGAAAAGGGAGTCGGTGAGATTGGATGAGGATCCGGTAACGATGAGGAACAGGATATGGAGGACCAGGGATCGGAACGTGTTCTTGTGAAGACGCTGCATGGGTGAAAAGTGTTGGTCCGTCCACGGGAATGATAAGTATTATCAGTCTAGTGTGACCTGGCTTCTCACGGAAAGCCCCATGTTAAAACTGTTTATGCTCTGTTGGCACTGAAACCGTGATTCTTTGAGCTCTAGGTGACTGTGATTATTCACGTGGCTACAGGTCGAGCCACCGCTTCCTGTCCACAGGGGTCTACATTTGTCCGGGGACGCCCGGCTTTTGAATTGTTGTGTGGGGTAGTTATTTATTATGGGGGATGTTTGTTTGGAGGGTGAGTAGTATTTTTTAGGGGATGTATGTTATATGCTATAGGAGATTATTGTGATCCGGTTTTGGATCAGTGATACTTACCTGGTGTATTCTGCATTTTGGATTGGTCAATAAACACAATTTTCTATTTTTGTAACCTTATGTGGTAGTGCTGTTTGTGGGAGGTCTTGATATTGGGTGGGGGAAGATCTTTTCTTTATCTCTCCCCTCCCTACGTTTTTTGTATTTTTGCAATAGGATGTAGCCTGTCTGGCTACAGTAAATATGTGAAAAATGTATTAGTTAAAATATACAGCAAAGAAAAACAGAGACATCAAAGGTTTCGTTTTTTTTTAAATGGTAGGTTTACTGGTCAGTGATGTCTTTAAAGAATTACTTGAAAAAGGTTAGGGAGAGACTAAGCTATAGCCAATCTATGGACCTGCTGTGATGAAATTAAGGTTTTTTTAAAACATCCGCTAAAATTTGGGCACAAAACGGAATACATTTTGGTAGCAAAGTCTAAAATTCTAATGCAAATTGCTGTTTTTGCTGTCGATTTTGAGGGGGATTTTTGGTTTTGCCAACAAAATCTCAACTTTGAAATTTTAGCAGCTAGTTTGGCCCTAAAATCTAGGTTGACTGGTTAAAGGGCATGTCCTCCCCCAAAACTAACATTTAACCCACTACAGGCCCCATTTCTGCTCCTTATGGTTCTCCTGCAATGCCTGTTCAAAATTATGAAAAGTGACGAGTAGAAGCTTCCAATGCAGTATTTCAATGCATTATTTCTGTCTTGTTGTTGAGTATATGTCCTATGATTTTTTTTTGACTTGGTTTCCTTAAAGGGCATGTCCACGCTCAAAACTTAAAGGACAACAATATAAAAAAAAAAGAAAAAGTTTATATTTAGGGCGGACACACACTTTAACCTCAATTTGTGCCTATTTTACTCATTAACAAAACATACTACAACTAAATGCATTCTCCCTAATTCCATTCCATGATCATTTTTTTTATTATTATTACTTTGTTTTCATATAAAACATGTCAGACAATGCCAATACAATAAGCAGTATTTATCAGCCAAATAAAAAAACACAACACATGTATATTTCAGCCACCAAATCAACAGCTCAACTGCAAAAAAGTAAATACCAATCAATACATCTTAAAAGCATTATTCAGCATACATATTCCAGGGACCAACAAGAGAAAGAAACATACAAATAGTGAAATGTATAAATACCCACTAATTTAATAATGTGTTTCTGCTTACATTTACAAACAGCTGGCATTAAAATCATGCTGTGAACACCTTTTGAGCGCTAAAAATGTGTGTGGGGACATTTACCCAGAGCAACTGTTCCTATTATGTGTGTTAGCTCTGATGGTGAAAGGTTCAAATCCCCAGATTTTGCATATAAATTATGTCCTTTCTGCCATAAATGCTGGCTAGGAATGAAACTGCAAATGTTACTATTCTTTTACTGTAATTGTTAGGGGAAGGAGTGTTAGAATGTTTGCAAACAAACTACACTGTAAAAATCCCTGTTCTGTAGCATGATTTGCTGTCAGCATCTAGGGGACAGGACAGGCTGCATGTGAGCTGCCCCCCAGGTTAATTAAATAACTCCATCAACAGTCACAGCAAAGAGATGAGACAGTATTCCATCATTGTAAATGTACTCTGTCTGGGACAATATTGTCTGGAGATTTTTTTCCCTTGTGCCTTTATTTTCCTTTATGTTATAAATTAGACTGAAACTTAGCAGTTGGAAGTTAAGTATAGGGAGAGCGTAGGGACTGTGGTTGGGGCTTTTTAAACCTAATAATCTGCTATAAATCTCGTGTGTTCCCAGCTTTACCTAAGCATTTGTTTTACATTTAATATCATATTGAAAAAAAAAGAGAAAATCTATGCTAATAGTGCTAATACACTATATTTGTCAGTATTCATGTTTATTAAAGGGCATTTCAACGCCAATAAACATCTTTAAGATCCCTGTAGGAATCTAACCAAACTTTGAAACGGTTTCCCCTCTCTTTCTGGTAGACCTGAATTCATTGCTGTGATGGATGATGTCATAGGCAATAACTAGACAAGTTTAGGAGACAATGCACTGAATCTCTCTGAGCTTTCACTGCATTGATGGAAATCAGGAGCTTGCCGATATCTCTATCTTTGAGAATTTCTCCCTTTATGAACTGAAAGATGGTTTTGGTGGATATGCCCTTTAATTATGTTGTGCTACATGGAAGAATTTGTTTTTTTTCTAGTGCACTGCAGTCAAGGCCCTAAATAAATATCCCTTCAAACAAAACAGATTGTTAGACTTTCAATTGATTTTGTCAAGTTATCAGTTGGGAATCTTATCAATTAAATTTTTGCCCAATGGGTAGGCACCTGTGGGTAATAGTTCTGTAAATATTCTTGATATAGAACTTCCCATACAGTTATATTTAAAAAAATATATAGCAGCATTAAGAGGTAGATGCCCTTTATTCCATTTTAGCAAATGTGAATTCAGCTAGAGCACAAACGTATTCATTCCCTGTATGGGCCAGCTGTAAATCAAATAGAGATAATATGGGCTAGCACACTGAAGAAGTGTCAGACAACATGAAATGTTGCTACATACTGTAATATTTTACACTGCTAGCTCTGCACTGTTCTATTATTACTTTGATATTCTCTGAAGTGTCTTCAATGTTACATCCTATGGTCTTTCCATGCTGTTTGTTAAGCTGTCACAGTGTGTTGTCAAGAGGCCTGCCTAAGGTAACTAACTCAAGCACCATTTCTTTTCTACTATAATGTAATGAAAAAAGATCAGCAGGAAAAGATTCAAATGTTTAACGACTTTATTATCACATTCTGCTTTTATGATACAATGATTCTTCTTTTAAACAGTTTAAATATTAAAGTAACATATTGCCAGGCTTTTCACGTTTTTTTGTCTACTTCATTGTTAGGAACACAAAATTGTAATGTCTAATTTAGGTATAATGAACCAAGGGAGCCATGTGAACTTGTACCATATTAGATAGACTATTATACATTATTGGCTCATTAGTATTTATAAGGAGCATTTCAACCTGCAGATGTCCTATTATAGTATTTTTATTATGATTGTGCTGAAAAATTCTACTGACATAATTAGCAGAGATTGGTAATGCAGTGTGTTAGGAGCCCTTTCAGAATAATCTAGAATAACTTGCTCATTAAACAAAAGCAAATTTGTTTTTAGAAATGTTTTAAATAATAATAAAATAAATATAAAGCTTTATAGTAAGATAACTTACTAGGTGCTCCATTGGGAGGATTTATCTAGAGTCGCAGAGCTGCTTTATTGTTTTAGGCTACGGTCACACCACAATGCATGGTAACGCACTTAAAAAGCACAAACACAATGTTACATGCTTCACGCGTGTTACCATGTGTTTGTGATGCAATTCCGCCAAAATTTATATTATAAAATAATCATTGATTATCTGACCTGCTTCCTATTATATGTGATCCAAATTCTCTTGTCCCCATCTTGTATCCTTGCCAGATGTTTAATATGTGTATTGTATTCTTTTTTAAATAACATTTTTTAAGTTTTAAGACACATTTTTTTCCATTGATACTTGTTTCCCATGGCATTTTCTGTGCAATTTTATGTTTTAAATGCTTTCCGCTCCCTTTGACTCGGTACATTTCACTGGCAATATTTGGCTCAAATTTTCACAAAATTTTTGGAAATTAGATCCATCAGTTTCATACAGCTTTATGTAAGAACGTTTAAGACATCCTTTAAGAAGCAGTTTTAGACTATAAATCAGTAGAAATGTTCTTTAGCTCAGGGTTTTTTCAAAGGGTGTGCCAGGGCACACTAATGGGATTTCAAAAGCCAGAGGTGTGCCTCAGAATTTTAGTAGTGGAAATATTTTCACCAGTATAACTTACACAGGTGTGCCTCAAGAGAAACTTGCATTGCCAAGTGCGACATGATCTATAAAAGTTTGAGAACCACAAGTTTTAAGTGCCCAGTAGCTATCTGTTTAGTGGAGTTTTTGACCCTTTAAGGTCCAGATGGTTTATATCACGGCGTATCCTGTATTCATAATTCTTCCTGACCTACACCATTATTTTGTTTCTTGCACTGTTCATGTCTAATACCACTAAAACATGTATAACTGTCTCTACAGAGTCTGTATTGCATATTTCAATGCTAGATGAAAACTTGCATTGGTTATCAAAACAAAAACGTGGGTGGAGATATGCATAACTTCACCTGCTTCTGGTCACAATACTGGTGAAAAGTGATGTTTATTTTCTTTGGTTGTTTGGGCTATTTCACTGGCATGATCTTGTAAAGCAGAGTAAGGTATTAACATTATTAAAGGACAACTGCATTGAAAACCAAGCTCATTAAAATAAAATGTTTGCTTATGTTGTCAATCCTCCAACCTTAATCCAGAGTCCTTTTCGTAGTAATCCTTTTTTTTATAAATTAAGCACATTTTCTTTCTGTCTTGGCCTCAGACAATCTCTGAGTTTTGCACTCCATAGAAAAGCAAAGATAATCACGCACAGAGGAGAATAACATCAGAACAGATAGAATGATATTTTTAATGTAGCTAATGGTGTTTTTTTCAATATAATTGTCCTTCAAAGTTTTTTTTCTTTAAGGAAATCTTTACCATAAAAAATAAATCCTAATGATTTGTAAGAATAAATTAAATTGAGTGAATTCAATGTATTTACATTTAAAAAAAAAAATTATAGTATGAATCAATAGTATAGTACCTGTATCAGGGAGGTAGAATTAGTATTGACTAATTCCCAATACCATAACTGTAAGTAGCACTAGCATGACAAAACTGCTTCTGCCAGGCTTTCCCCTGCCTTCAGCACTACTTTAATACAGGTAGGCCCAGGACACTAACATGACAAATGAAAATTGTCTTTTTCATAAAAATATTTACGGTGTAATTGTCCTTTATATACATTGTCTAGCTCATTAGTTCTAAATATGTCCACTTTTTTTGTACTAATTATATTATTGATTTGGCATGTTTTTCTTATTAAGTGACAGTAATACATAAATTAGCCATATTAAAACCTGCATGCTTTCTCAGTTCTGTTGAGGACAAACATAAGCTAACAATGAATTTGCGCAGCAGGAAGGCAATGCTTGTGACCTAATATAACTGAGAAATAAATCTATAGATAATTAAATGTACTATGAAAGCTAAGTTAATAGGTAGTAAATGATGCTACCCTTGTGTATTGTTATATTATGCATTTTTATTAACTAGTATTTATAGATGTCATTCAAAAAGCAATAATAAAATGACTGATTCAATTTGGTTTTTGTACTGCAGGTGGCAGCATATGACTTTCAGCTTCCTATACATATCAATTTCACAGAAGACTTTAATGTTGGAAGCTCTGTGCCTGTAACTCCCACCAGTTCTGAGAAGCATCTTATTGTTCCCAGGCCACAAGTGGTTAATATTAACCCTCCAGCATGTAGAGTAAATGCAACTGGTATGTGACTGAAAAGTTTAGTGTTATTTTGCTCTATTGCTCTATATCACAATTTTGCTCTATTGCATTATTTGAGTGTAAAGATTTGTCTTTCTTTTTTTGTTTGTTAAGATTTATTTTTCTGGAAGCCAAACCGCACAGCCGCCCCAACCCTATTCAGTATGCCATTAGAGCAGCTTTTTGGTGAAAATCTAACACCAGCCTTAAGGCTGATCTTAGACATTCTCTAAAAGAACTCAATTCACTGAGAGACGCTATTGCTATATTGAATAAGCTCACAAAACCCTGACTTTAGAGATTGCAGCTATTTGTGTGTCCCTGTTTAAAACACCTTCCACAACACCTTTAGATGCGGGTTAAGCTAAAATTTAAATCTTAAACTACTATACCTCATTATGTTTCTCTTTCAGGGAACTCCATACTAGTGCAGTAACAGACAGCTCTCCAGCTCTGCCCTTTATGTTATAAACAGTTGCTCACCTGTGTCAGTGACACTGTCTGGTAAAGGAGCCAGAGAGTAGCCAGTTACTTCACAAGTATAGTGTCCCTTTAAATGTTCTTGCAATCAAAAAATATTTCTACAAACCCAAAACATGCATGTAGTGAAGTTTCAAGTCTTTGTAATGTCATATCCAATTACAACTTGGTTTGTGATACAAGCTGCATTATCAAAAAAGTAAACTTAAAGTTTACTAGTGTCATATCTACAGACCTATGGGCCCCAATGTGGAATTTGGACCTGGTCCTTCCTATCCACTGCCACAAATCTGTACCATACCTAGAGTTTTTTCCCCCAACATTCTTAGTTTAGTCAACACCCATAAAAATACTTTCAACACCTTCACAGCTGTTTTTTGTACTAAATAAACTATCCAGTTGTACCAGCCACAAACCCCTAATAGCCATTTAATCCACTTTTAGCCATCGTGGTCCAACATACATTTTCATTTTATTTATATAAAAAGTCAAATCCAAGTATGACTACTTTCAAGCTTTCCTACCCTATGAAGCTCACAATTTCAGTTAATCAGGCCGAAATATCAGAAGTAATTTTCATCCAGGATGGACCAATGTCAGTTGAAGTTTAATCAGACAGGCAATTAAATTTTGTGTATCCTACAATGGACCAAATGTCTGCTGCGGTACTTTTCTTATGTCACTGGAAGATCCATCTTCCCACTACTAATATCTTACCTTTGGGAATTCATCTGCTGACACAAAGCTTACCATATTACTCCCCTACAAAGTTCTGTCGTATCCATTGTACACACATGATAAGCTATACCACGTTGGATGATTGGCATGTAAATTTACCAGTCAAAGTTGCAGCTCCCATCTGCTCCTTTCCAGCCAGCACTCTGGGTCAGCAATCCATAGGATGTGGCACCTATGGAAGGGAGTGCATCTCACAATGCACAACTTCCTTTAGGTTGTCCAGCATGCCAATTGAAAGGGGCAGTCCAGATCGGACCAGAAAGCTTAAACTTCTTATATGTTCTGTGATAAGCCTAGGGTTGAGCACCTAATGTTTTAGGTCCTCACCTTGGGTAAATTGAATTGAAAGTGGTTTTGCACTTAAATGAACAGCACCTATAGTAGTATAATTGTCTGAGGTATATTCTGAATGCATTTTGTATTCCCAAGAGCAATTGTTTGAGGCATGAGATGTGTCTGTGCTTATTGTTACTACTATATTATTATGTGACTTTGGTTTTATGGATCACAAGGTCCTTGTAAAATAGATATGTAACTATTGGTAAATTACAGAAATGTAAACATACATTAATTGCCCATCTTTACCTGTTTGACAGTTTTGCAGCCCCTGCTCAGTTTTTCTACTACAAAGTTAGAATTTGACCTGCCATCGCTTGTTTTTGACATGAGTGTTGCAGATGAATCTCTGTTCTTACAGGTAAGGATAAAATTATAGAGTGGGGCTGAAAAATGTAGTGATTAATGGAACAAATAAGTTTTTTGATATTTATCTAGCTGTGCTATTCTCCATCATTTTCCTTCTGAAAAATATACTATAAATAAGGGATAATGTGCCCTTACAAATATTATGTCACCAATGAGTTCCCAGACTATATAAAAGCATGAGTGTTTTTGTCTTAAGGCTATGTACAACAGTTATAACTTCAGTACCATTGTAATACTATAATTTTAAAATTAAATAGGGATCTTTCGCACTCCGTCCATTCTTCAGCAGTCACCTACTTTGTTCTAATACACTTGTCTCAAGACCTTGGAGTGCTCCGTACATTTGTGAATATATATATATATATTGAAACCTTCGCACTCCGTTCATCAGTACTGTGGCCTGGGTGCTGCTATATATATACATACATAACCAGTTCGATAGAGAAACAGAGCACTCCTAGGACTGAATAATCAGGTATTTATTGTATCTTAGTAGGACTGTATAGCCTACGCGTTCCAGCCCTCAACTATCTTTGGATTTATATATATATATAATCTATTTCAGCAATGGTCGCACACCCACAATTTCAGTTGTTTGGTGCTGCAGAGTAAGATGGAGTAGTGCTGTCTTGCTCCTTTCTCATATAAACATGCAGAGACTCCGGCACACAAAAAATGATGCTTATAATTCTTTATTCAGTGTTTCACGCCATCAATATGAGACGTTTCAGAACGCCTTGGTTCCTTTTTCAAGCTAAAATGGCATACACATGTGTTACAAATTATCTCTATTTATACCATTAAAGAGGAAGTGATCTCACACAACAACAAATTACATATTATATATATATATATATTAACAGAGGTACAGAGCACTCCGAGGTGTAATGTGGGGAGATCGAAGCACTCAACTGGAATTTTTAAACAATATCAAATTTTATTAAGTTCACTTCAACATCAACGCGTTTCACTCCATCCAGGACCGTCATCAGGATACTGAGGAGAAAGCGATGAGATGGGGGTTATAAATGTTTGGTGTACTATATGTGTAGAAATGTATTTGCATTGAGTTAGTATAGGCATAGTAGAGTATAAATATGTACAAATGGGTTAAGGGTAGATTAGCAGGTTGGCACACAATAAAAAATGAAAATGAAAAGTGAACGCTGTGCACACCAGTCTTAATTGCAATAGGTGTTTATTAAAACATCAATCCAACACCATGTAACATTTTGCTGCAGCGCACCTTCATCAGACACATACAAAGAAAAGGAATTGAGAAAAGACCCACTGAGGTGCAAAATGTGTCGCAATTAAATTAAGTTTGCAGACACTAAATCTGCATTGTGTTCCCTTCCTACTTTTTTTATTTTTGGGAACATACAAAGAAAATGATTACCGTATATACTCTAATATAAGTCGAGATTTTCAGGACTGAAAACCTAACCTCTGCTTATACTCGGGTCAAGTCCTAATTTAGATCCAAATGCTGCAATTGCTGATAGTAACCAGTAGGTGGCGGTGTGTTAAAAATCCTTCATCAGCATAGAAAGTTACAGGAGCTGATCTGCCTTTACACTCATTCCTGCTTCCTATAGTCAGGCTGCTGGACTCACTCAGCACTGTCACTGCTTATCTGGATGCTGTAAATCTGATGGGTCTTGGGGCAAAACATGGCTGCTAGTTCAATGCAAGTGACAGCTTGAAACTACAACTCTCAGGTGACACTTAACTATTGGGGTCAGGAGAATTGTAACTGATGGTAAGCTTAATTAAAAGTTTACTGAACCTTGCCACTCCACATGTTTAGAAACTACAATTCCCAACAACCAAAGCATTCTGAGAGTTGTAGTTTCCAAACATCTGGTACTGGATTTGGCTATTACTGTATGGGACTACTGTACGGAAATTCTGCTGTCCATTTAAAGGGCATCTTAAGGCACAAAATGATACTAAATCAGAAGGCAGTAGTGTTGATAATTTCTACCCTCGGCTTATACTTGAGTCAGTCAGTTTTTACTATTTTTTCAGGTAAAAATAGGTGCCTCGACTTATACTTGATTATATACTGGTACATTGGAAAGGATTAAAGTATAATTGTGTTTCTTCTATTCATTTTTTTTTAATTGCTTTAAAAAGAGTAAAGGTATGCAGCACTCCCAAAACATTTTTTTCTTGATTTTGAGCCTCTCTGCCTTCAATTAGCCATGTCATAAAGTGGGCGTAACAATTCTGTCTTCCTCTAACTGTCACTCAAAGCTAGCCTGCAAGAAAACACTCCTCCACCCACCCTTGATCAGCTTTATTATCTAGGCTGTATCCAAGCAACAGGACACTATAAGAGTGTTTGACTGGCAGATGAGGAGATAGGTTGTAACAGATATCCCCACCAGCCAATGACAAGTGCTGTGTTACCTCGGCTTTTAGCACTCATCTTTGCTGTGTGATATCTAAGTGAGGGCAGCACATTTGTAAATGTCAGTAAGCAATTTTATGTGCTGGAAGTGTGGACATGTAATGGGGGTGATTTTTTTTTTAAATTGTTGTCCTTTCAGTGCCTTTCCATGCCATTAAAGATCCAAAATTGCAAAATTTCAGATAAATTCATTTTTAAAATGTTGTAGTACTGGAACTGCGTGAAAGTTAGAAGTTCTGTATTGTAGGTAATTGTCTAATCTCCCTGCAGACTCTGGGTACACATGGTAAGATTTTTTGGCCCAATCGATTGATACTTCTGTGTATCGGTCGGTTGGGCCGAAAAATCTGTGCCGTTTTCGGGCGACCGGTGTTGATTGTCCTTTTGTCCGGATTGGGCGAGCGGACGATCAGACATGTCGTTAAATCACGGCCGATCGTGCGGTTCCCGTTCGGTCATACGAATTGTCGGCCACGGCCACTATTGCCGCGACCTACAGACATTTGTCCCAGCCGAGCGCACGCTTCTTCTACCTAACAGCAATAGGTTAGTGACTGACATTCCATGAACACTGCCAAGTTGGTAACTGAAAATCTATTGTGCCTTCCATTGAATTCAAGTGTGGAGTAAGAACGGTAGCAGATTTATTACTCTATAACTTCAGTGTACTAGGGATGGCACAAAACACTGAACTGGAACATTAAATTAAACTCAGAGTTGGGGGAATTGAGTTTATTCTGTACTAGGGGAAGGGGGAAGTAAGATTATACTGCAATGGGAGGTGAGGGGGAAATGTGATTATAATGTACTGTTGTGTAGGGGGGAAGTGGGTTCATACTGAATGGGGTTGAGGGGGAAAGGTGGGTTTTTACGTCATGGGAAAGGGAGAAAAGTATGTTTATACTGTACTGGGGGTGAGGGGGAAGGTGTATTTGTACTGTACTAGGGAGGGGAAAAGTGGGTTTATACTGTACTGGGGGAAAGGGGAGGGAATTTGGTTTATACTGTACTGGGGGTAGGAAAGGAAAGTGGGTTCATACTGTACTGGGAGTGGTGGGAAAGTGGGTTAATAATATACTAGGAGTGGAGGAATGTGGGTTTATACTGTACTGGAGTGAGGGGAAAAAGGTGGTTTATACTGCACTGGGATTGGGGGAAAGCGGGTTTATACTGTACTAGGGTGAGGGGGAAAGTGTGTTTATACTGTACTGGGAGTGGGGGGATCATGGTTTTATACTGTACTGGAAGTGGAAGGAATGTGTGTTTATACTGTACTGGGAGTGGAAGGAATGTGGGTTTATACTGTACTGGAAGTGGGGGAAGGTGGGTTTATACTGTATGGGGAGTGAGGGAACGTGCATTTATACTGTACTAAGGGTAGGGTAGGAAGGTGGGTTAATTTATATTAAAAATATAATAATACTAAGTTCACATAAATATGGATACATTTTTAGGTCCATTGAGGTCCAATGTAGAGGAGCACTTTGTATCACGTTTGTATTTACTGTATAAAGCGCCACTTGGGTGCGCAGTCCTGTACAATAGCAAAATACAAAAAAGTCATACAAGGGGGATAAATCATATACTGTGCTGGATACCAGGTAAAAAAACATTTAGAAACTCACTCATTATAATATCAAAACTTGTATCATAAATGGAAAGTATCTAGGTATCTAAATTTAACACAATGTGACCAAACCTAGCATGAGATCAACGAATGAACTAACTTCGTCAGTTATGTAAACTTAGTATTACCCCTTGATATACCAGTATAACAATGGTTGGTTGGTTTATGTATTTGCAGGGATGTGTTTTTAATATATTTTTGGATTTGTTTTACTTTATACAGTATATCCTTATGGTCCACCATTGTGTAATTATAATAAAAGAGTTTTAATAATACATTCTTCTGAGAAGCCTGTACCTGCCTGTACTCACTGACGTCATCATGGTAAGCATGTCGCAGCATGATGACGTCAGTGTGTGCACTGATGTCACATTACGTTCTCTGCGAACGGGAACACTTTCCCTGGCAAAGGAATTTGGCCAATCTCATGGGGGTGGAACCCCTCGGTGCTCCAGTCCATGCCACCCTCTGCCATTGTCAATTACAGTTCACAATGTAGCTCCATAAGGAACATAGTAACATAGAAACATAGTAATTGAGGTTGAATAAAGACATGCGTCCATCAAGTCCAACATTTTTACCCTCCTTTTTAACCCTACCTAACAGTTGGCCCAGAGGAAAGCAAAAAACTCCAGCTAAAAAAAGTGGGGAAATTTCTTCCTGACTCCAATTGGCAATTGGAAAGTATCCCTGGATCAACCAGAACTGCAGAATATGAATTAATACCAGTAATTCTCAATATTTTTTAGTTTTAAAAAATTATCTCGTGCACTTTTAAAGCTATTTAATGAACTTGCCATTACCACATCTGCTGGAAGACAGTTCCACAGTTTCACCATTCTCACTGTAAAGAAACCTTTCCTAACCTTAAGATGAAACTTCTTCCAATCTTAAAGGATGTCCGCGTGTCCTCTGATATGACCTATTAGTGAACAATATACCAGAGAGTTCATTGTATGGCCCATTAATATATTTGTATAAAGCATGTCTTCCCATTGGTTACATTGTATATTGAGGAAGGGGACCAGAACACCAAGTCAAAGTAAGTACAGCGGCTAGGTAAAGTACCCAGGGGTGAGGACTTAGCTGTTTAGGTCCTCACCTTGGTTAGTATGCAGATATGGAGGAAGAAGAGCAAAGGGGAGGGGAGTATAATTGTCCTTTAACTTAAATACTGAAGCAAAAATAACCAAGACTTTTAATCTTAAAACAATACACATAAAACACCCTTAAGTAATAATATACTGCTTAACAATTAAATATACTGTTAGGATATGAAATTCCCTTAGAGTTAGGCCTTGTGCTTTTCTAACTCCACTGTGTCTTAATATCCTTATAATACACAAGACTCTGGCATTTCAATGGGGAGGTGTAGTGGCGAGAATCTATATAATCAGTCACTCAGTGATGTCACTGAGTGACTTCCTGTATTCCACTGCCCCTCCCCATTTCTCTCTCCCTGCTTGTATTAGTAATGTAGATAACAAGCCTGTTTCTGTACACTGACTGACCAACTGACTGAATTACTGTGCTGAATTACTGTGCTGATAAGGAGGAGCTTGCTCCTTATCAGCACAATAATTCAGTCAATCAGTGTAACGAACCAGAACAGCACCGGGTGAGAGACAATGTTTATTGTCTTCTTTAAGTTTGAGTTAGAAATGGCAGTTAACTATTTGTATTTCCAAAATGGGCTTGCTATCTACATTACTAATACAGGGAGGGGGGAGAGAGGGAGTGTGGGAGACAGTGTGCCTGTGCTGGATTTTTCTTTTTTTGACCTTATGTATTACTGTATATGTAATAATACGCTACCTACAGAATAATATATGGATATTACTTCACCTCGGAGTTCCCTTACTTCTATAAAAACACTCAGCCTAATGGCCTTGTGTTTTTATATGGTCAGGGAACTTGTCTGTGTCGTAATATCCTTATATTACACTGTAAGAAATGCATTACCCTGTATATAAAGGTGGTAATGCCTGTATAATTCTAATAGAACTTTCTTCTATATTGGGCGACAAAGGGCATTTAGTATAAGTGATGTCAGTTAATATCCCAGGTCTGTACATTTCAAAGGCTTAATTTGGCTGTGAAGAAACATGTGACCACGTGCAAGTGGGAATGGATACAAATGTGTGAGCCTTTACTTGTGGGACTTAATTTTATTGTGACTGTGCAGTTGTTCTGATTTGTAACTGGTACCTCTGGTAATGGTGTCATATAATGCCCTGTGCATTAAAGAGGGCATGAAAGCAGAATTAGTGTCTCATAGATAGACAGATAGCACAGTGGGAATTATTTGTATGGATGTTTGGCTAAGTGTGGAAGTTTGAGTATAGTTATACTCCTTGAAACCTGTTGCTTCTCAAGAATGGCCATCTATCACTGACCTTGAAAGCAACTGGTCCACAAGGGACATTAATCTAGCAGGACTTTTTTTGGGAAGCATTTATAAATTTCCAAAGTCCATAGTGAATTTCAAACACAGGCAAAGGACCAAGTGACAATTAGACAATTATCCCTGTTGATGCTTTTATAGTCACCTAAACTCCTTTTCTGGTTGAGAATATTGTACCCTCTATGGCCATATTTTATTTTTGGTGGGGTGTACAAATGCTATTTCTGTAAGCTTTTACACATTTGGAACTATATTAATTTGACTTTAAGATACACAAGAAGTTAATTATTATAGGAAATAAATATTACATTCTATCGGCAATGAACGATACAATAAAAATTTTTAGGATTCATTTGACCTTGTGTTTACCTTCTTTTTGTTTACAGGAGATTGAAATAAATAATATTTCAAAGAAAACTGTGACATGGAAGCTCAATCTTGATCAAGCTGGAAAAACAATAGAAGATGGAATTTTCAAGATCAGTAAACCTTCAGGCATTCTTGATGCAGGCCAAAAGAGTAGCATTACTGTTAACTTTTGTCCTTGTAAGAAATCTTTAAGTGCTTTTTATTCTGAGTTTTACTTTTCATTGGCAGCATGTTGAACATGTTGAACTCATGTCTGAGAGATGGCTTGTTTGAAAGTGACTTCGATAAAGCAAAAGAAACTTTTTTTGTGACAGCAAATTACATTTTCTTTTGATCTTAGCAGTGATAGCATTTTAGCTGCCAATTACATTAATAAACAAAATTCTAAGCATAAACAAGATTTTATATAATTGAAGAGAAAATTAAATTAAATATTAATGTAGCTCCTGAAGAGTCCATTTTAAAAAGCTGTTTCTTGCCTGTGAATTGACCAGACAAAGTGATAACACATTCCTTTCTTCTTACTCATGCCTTTTTTCTCATGTCTCTATGTCCTGATTTACACATTCATTTATTCAAGCAATCTAGTTCTGTAACAGATTAAAACAGCATTCACTTTGCATAGTCAAAGTCGCGCTGATTATTTTTTTTTTACATACACTTGTTTATAGATGCCTTTTATAGATGTCTTTATGAGGCATTAAAAAACTGATCCTTTCTTCTACATAATAATCATTTTCAATGATACCCAGGAGTGTCTGCACTGTTTGTTGGAAATTTCTACTAATAGTTAGCATTTGTTGCCACAATTACCCTATTATTTTAATAGTGTAAGCATGTTGAAAATGTGTTTGATCAAATTTGGCTACCAGGCAGTGTAAATACAAATGTATTGTGAAACCAATTTTAATGCATATCAATGCACAGGCAGCATATAGTGTTAATTGAAGAACAACAATACACAAAAAAAAACATCTCCCCCATTACATGTCCACAGTTCCAGCAGCTGAAATCGCTTACTCTCATTTACAATCGTGCTGCCTTCCCTTAGATATCACACAGCAAACATGAGTGCTAAAAGCCCGCCTCCTAGACAGCCCAGGGCCATGATTAACATATCACTTGCCATTGGCTGATGAGAATGTCTGTTTCAACCTCTCTCCCCCTCTGCCAGTCAAACAAACTTGAACTGTTTGGTTGCTAGGATACAGTCTACATAATCAAGCTGATCAAGGATGGGTGGAGGAGTGTTTTCTCACATCCTAGTTTTGAGTGACAGTTACAGGCAGACAGAATTGTTACACCCCTTTACAGTGTGGCTAATTGAAGCTCGAAATCAGGAAAAAAACATATGGGGAGGGCTGCATACCATTACTCTTTTGAAAGCAGTTTTTTTAAAAAAATGCATTGAGACAATACTGTTATCCTTTAAGCAAGTATGTAAAAAATTTTTTAAAGCCAGCATTTGATATTTAATAACATCTTAATTTTATTAAAAGTGCAATATATTCTTTACATGGAACACACAGAAATTACAACTTTGATTTGTAGTTCAGGGTCCAGAGAGACACAGGTGTGTCACTGTTATAAATAATGTGCCAGGAGAAAAAAAAAAACACTCAGTGACATACTGAGTGACTTCCTGTATACCACTGCACCCCCTGTCTCTCCCCCTCCCTCTTTTACTCATTTATATAGGAAGCCCTGTTTAGTGAATAAAGAGTCCCTCTCATTCCTTTCACTCACTGACTGAGTTTCTATGGCTCACTAGAATGCACGCGCTTCTTCTTTTCGCATTGTAACTGTCAGTCAGGGAGTAAAACAAATTGGAGGGAGAGAGAAACAATGGTGATGTTTGGTTCTTCCTTCACTTTGCAATAAGAACAGTTATTAGGTTATAAGGTTTTCGTTATAAATTACCAATACAGGGAGAGGGAGAGACAGAGGGGAGGGGGGGGTAGAGTGTGTCTGTGCTGTTTTTTGTTTTTTTTGTTGGGGGGGATGTGCTAGACACAGCCCTTGTCTTATGTATTATATGAAATAATACGCTACCTACAGTGTAATATACAGATTTACTTCACCTCAGAGTTCCATGCCCTGTATAAAAGCACTCGGCCTGTGTCCTCATGATTCTATATGGTCATGGAACTCCTCAGTGGGGTAATATCCTTATATTACACTGTAGGTTGCGTATTATCCCTTATATATGATGTTTGACAGTAAAATCTGCTTGGCACAAATGTTGGGGTCAATAGCTCCTTGGGTTTTGTTCTTTTTTTGTTTTATTTTAATTTTTGCAAGAACTGCAGCTATTAGAATTTTGGAAACCTCTATATATTAAATAATCTAACACCCTATCAGGGAGATATAACAAACGTTCTTATTGTTAAAAATGGTGCTAACTTTGCCTCAACCAATCAGAAGTTATTTAACATTTGAAAGCTAACATCTGATTGGTTGGGGCAAAATTAGCACCATTTTTAACGATAAGAACATTTATTACATATCCCTGTACTGGTATATCTTTTACAGCAGGAAAAGCTTTACAGACTTTCATCCATTTGTACAATAATATGCTTTCTTATTTCCAAGCAGCTATACCAGGAAATTATGATGTTGAAATACCAGTGATTCTCAATGATAACCCTGATAATCTTTACACGCTTCTGCATTTACATGGAAACGTTACCAAACCAAAGCTATCATTCAATCCTCCATTTGTGATTCTGAATCCTGTCCCTTTGGATATAGAGGCACAAGCAATTGTTGAAATAACTCCAAGAGGGTTTTCAAGGTGAAAATAAGGCCTCATGTTGTAAAGCTTAAGAGAAATTACTATCATTAGTCCTAATGATATATAGAAAATCCGCGAGCGGACCCATTAAAATGAAAAATATCCTCGAAATTACGAGATTTCCGAGTAATTACGAGTAATCCTCGTAATTTCGAAAATTTTAAAAAATACGTATTTTCTAAAATACGAGAAATCCTCTTAATTTCGAAAATTTCCGAAAATACGTGGATTTCTTGTATTTTCGAAAATTTTCGAAATTACGAGATTTCTCGTATTTTCAAAAATACGAGAAATCCACGGTTCGGAAGTTCAGAAGACGGAAAATCCCGTTCACGAACAGGATAAATCCGCGGCGGATCCGGTTTCGGATCCGCGAACCGACCATCCCTACTAATGAGTATGTTAAAATAATATACAGTATTAAATGGCATTGTTTTGATTAAAGGGCAACTAAAGCCTCAGAACAACAGTGAATCAGTAATATTTGTCTCACCTCTTATTTTGATGTGAGTGCTGAGAAATTTACTGTTTTAACATGGGGTTTGTGTTCTATTTCACAGCATCCCAGTATTGCGCAGTGTGGTTACTAACAATTGTGTCATTTTATATGCTTGCTTATAACATACTGCAGGAACTTGTTACAGTAAGTCATGCCTACTAGTAGTTTATAGCCAATCCTGTTACATTCCATATGAGAGGGGGCCATGTGACTGTGTGCACATACATAGAGTTATGTTTTCTTGTTCTTCAGGGGATTACATTTACTTTAATGCTGTTTACTGGGGTGGTAATTTACAATTTGTCTGTGTTTTTGAAGGGAATGCTTTCAGGATATGGAGTATAACAATGTCAGTTAAGTTCTCCTTTAAGAAGCCAACATTTTTGAGCATGCCAAAATTCTACACATTTATATTGTTTCACAACATACAAAATGATTTGTATTTCAGTTACTTTCTTTTAAGAATGCATCAAACTTATAGCTGTTTAAAAGTTATATTTTAACTGTATATTTCTTTAAAGGCAATCATCACTTCAAGTTAAAATCCCAGAAGTGGACATGGATAATGGTGATCGGGCCAAGCTGTTCTCTATAGACTTCCCAAATGGACAGACTGTTTCAAATTCTGGTGACGAAAGTGAAAAGATTATCTGCCAAATCACTTTTAAATCTTCCAGCCCTGTCTCTTGCTTGGTATGCCTGTTATTTACTGATGAATACAATAACCAGTAAGTTGCTTTGTTTGATTGTTATGTACTGCATAGCTCTTAAATTATTAATGATTATTCTGAGAAATTATTGTTTATAATATATCTGCACAGTCTTTACCCAGCAGCATAGGTTTTCTCCCTAAAGCACTAGTAATGAATCAGTATAATTTATCCTCCAACACCTGTAATTCATTGACACTTTTTATCTCCTTTAGCAGTCTTTGTAATAGATCAACACAGCTTACTTTCTCCCACCAGGGCCTGTAATGTATAAGCTCAATTTATCGTCATCCTAAACTTCCTATTATGGATCAGCAGATTATCTCCTCCCAGCATCTACTTCTAATAGATCAGCTCAGTTTATTTCTTCCAAGTAGCCACTGCTAGGTATTAGAACAGTTTATCACCCTGCCACAGCAGCTCCTGTAATGGATCAGCAAAAATTATCTCCCACCAACTGCCCTGTATTGAATCACCACTGATTTTCATTTCAAGAAAGTAATTATTGAGTAAATATTGTTCACAAAAGTTATCTTTTGAATGCCATTATACTGGCACTGTGCATGCCATTCAAAATGCTTTCCTTGCTCAGGTCCTGAGTTTACTATGATTGTCCCACATGCTAAATGGTTGGATGATAAAGGAAATAGAAAAGAACTGATGACTGGTGACCAGTAACACCAGTAACAGCACAGCAGTTGCCTTGATTTTACACTTGGCTCATTTAATTGGAGACAAATGGGTTAATTAACATATTATAGCATTATTGCTTTCAGAGGGTATCTTTGGGAAATCCTTGATGAAAGGTCAGTTAAAATTTTAAATATTTTAGAGTGTTTGACCTCCGTTGACATCCTCCTTATTCAATCCCTAGAAAATGTCCGTCTAATCTCTATTTAAAGTTACATTAATCTCTTTTTGTGCTTAATTATGTCCAAAATAAACTGCATGAGGTAAGTTTGGTTTAGTAGTTACTGTATTTTGTACATCTTTACATGGAGCATTATCTGCAATGAAATGTCCATAACCAAAATCCTGTTCCACAGTATACCACTGGATATTACAGGAGATGTAAATTATAGCTGGTGGGTTTTACCTCAGATAAAATATTTGGTTTTAAATGTTAAGAATAATCTGTAAATAGATAAAAATATATCTGTAAAAGCAAGATAACAAACTGAATAATTAATATCATTATACTTTTTATTATTATCTCCATTTGAAAATAATTAAAATAATAAATAATAAATATGGTGCTAGTATGCATTGGTAAATATATATGTAATGATAAAAATGTCAATTTCTTAAATAGTAAGATGCCCAAAGCTTTCTAATATATTGTGGTGAATGTAAAACACACGAAAATGTAAATATTCACTCTACCAATTAGTATTTGAATCAAAACGAATGTTGTATAATCAACTCCATCCACCCGATCCCCCAAATACTAAATATACATTTAAAATACAGTATGTGAGTCTTGTGTGAGAAGGTGTAGCAGTCACATCTGGCTTTGGGGCATAGTCTTATGTACATTTAAAATATATGAGTCTTATTTGAGAAGGTGTAGCAGGCATTAATTAATGGCCAGTGCTATCGATGAATATGTTTATGTTGCTGTATGTACTGCTTGGGGACTGAGCCACTGATTTCTTTGAATGATTGAATGTACAGCCAAACTGATGTAATATCTACAAGAATTTGGTTAGTTTGTTTTAGCTTTCAACATCCTACTATACATTTTAGTGTTCCATTGTTTCTGCAGAATAAATAAATCTGTTAGCAACACATCTGTTCCACATTATAGGAAGTGCTCGTAAGGTTGCAATAGAATTTTATATTCCTGTCCTTGTCTACTAATACTTTTTACTTATTTTTATTGTTTCATTTAAGTTTAGAATCTAGAGATAATTTGCATATATTAATTCCTATAAAATAATTTTTTTTTATGATGTATACAGCAAATTATACCCAGCTATTACTAATTTAATTCCTACTTATTCTGGAGATATATACGATATAACGCTGTGCTTTTTGTGGAGAATGGTATTAAACTCTGCAGGAATACAAAAGTGGATTTTAAAACCACAACGGCAACAGAAAATGTCTTGTGCTGCAAAATAGATTACAGCATCTCAGAGAAGGTTTAATGAAAACCGTATTCCATCTTGTGCCACTCGTATACGTTTTTTTTCTTCACAGTTGGAACCTTTTTTTTTGGATACCAGCAGGTTGCAAATGTTGTCTCACATAATATATTTAATGGCTCTTGCTTATTTCGTGTAAGTTCTTTGCAATTGCACATT
This sequence comes from Hymenochirus boettgeri, assembly GCA_019447015.1. Lineage (NCBI taxonomy): Eukaryota > Metazoa > Chordata > Amphibia > Anura > Pipidae > Hymenochirus > Hymenochirus boettgeri. The sequence continues at coordinate 199,858,545 of CM033470.1, read as the reverse complement.
AGGGAAATAAGTATGCAAACAGCATAATGTCTAATGGGTAACAGATAAAAAATGCATTTGTTTTTTCTCCCAAAATGAAGATATGCAGCATAGTATGTGCCATTTCAGTGAACACTAATTTTCTTTTGATACAACTAATTGTGGATAATTTTGTTGCTTAGCTTGAGAGAATGCATCCCAGGTCAAACTGATTCAATATCCTTTTCTATGCTAGACCTGATACACATAACTGAAACAAATTTCAGGCTGATATTAAAATAAAGTTAGACATAACTTGGATTGTAAGCTCTTCGGGGCAGGAATCTCATTCCTAATGTGTCAAAGCATGTTACACTTACATCAATTTATCCATAATTTATATATATGCTTTCTTAACTGATGTATAAAACTGTAATTAATTTAATTTTTATTTATCTGTATAATGGCTTGCACTTATCCCTTTGTTTGTATACTTTTATAATGTATACAAACAAGGGGATAAGTATTCAAGTGGCTCTTTATAAATAAAATTATACATACATACATACAAAACAAATATGGGTAATTGCGAAAAAATTCACATTTATAGGAGTAAATAAAACTCACGGCTGATTGACAACCATTCTTAGCTGTGTACATGGATATAATCTACCAAAGCAGATGTACAATGGCTAGAGTACAAAGCATTATGTAAGATACACACAGGAAATTGTCATCCCACTGATACTGTATGTATGTAACAATTAGTTAAAACACATGTAAATATTAAGGGGACCACTTAAGGGGTATTGTTGCGGCAGAATTGTGTGGATCTCTTTCAAAATCGTGGCACAGAGCCTGCATACACTATGATAGTTCCTAGCAAACATGGTACCGCCTAAAAGGCGTTCCTTCAAATAATGAAATGTACAGAAATAGCAGAAGAACTGTTAAATGCCATTTCTGTGAAAAAGACATCTAGTAAGGTTACATTATAAACAGCAGATTTGTTGCCTTTCCTCCGGCGTCGTTTACGTGAATCTTAACTCTAAAGAACTGTTTATTAACGGTTTTGCTACATAAAACTAATAATTTTATGAATTATAATCTTAAAACATAACATACACTACAACTGAGTAAAATATAAGCAAAGAATGAAATCAGATTGACAGTAGTATCTCAGTAAGTTACTTTATAAAAAGCTAGTGTGTTAAGGTCAATTGTAATAAAACATTTAATACCATATATCAGACAAAAGGTATTGAAGAGATCATTCTGACCTTCTTATTTTAACTCACTCAGAACCATTCATTTTTAAAATGAGTTTCTCTTGTACTGAAAACGTGGTTTGCGGTCTTATTACAATCAGTAACCACGCACGAGGGTATTGTTGCTCTTAGGCTTTACCGTAATGACTGCTGTCATACATGTTTTTGGGCTATTATGCTGAAGAAGAAAAAATATTTTGTTCATGGGGTTATCTTCCCTTTAGTTTGTATTACCTCAAGGATACAGTTATTTTAGTTTGTATTACCTCAAGGGTAAAGTTCTATGGTTTAGATGGTTTTGTTTGATAGACAAATACCGGTAAATGGATATTTTGTTAACTCAAAATGTTGCCTCAGAATCAAGCAGGGTTATAAAACAAATCATGTCTTTGTTTTATTTTAAATTAACCTTGAAATTTGTAGTGCATCTACAGTATAAATTCAGCTTGCAGTTGTCAGGACTCGCTATGTATTAACTTCCTCGCCTTCCCACAGCTCTTCTGGTCACAGTTCTCGGTATTACTCAGCTCTTTCTGTGATCCTCTCGGTCCTCTTCGCTGCATGTTCTGTCCCATTAGGTGATTTCCAAATCTGGATCCGGCATTAAGTAATCTTCAAATATTCACTGTACTTTTACGCATGCGCATATCACCAGGTCCTCTAATTCTCTTTGCTGTCGGCTTTAGCCATTTAGGCAAAATTAGTCCTTTAGTTTAAACTAGCTTATATCTTTCTTCCTTCTTCCTCCTCATTGCTTGGTTTACCCTTTTTACTTTTTGACTCTGACCTTGCCTGACCCCTCTGTATCTCGCTAGTACTGCTTGACCTTTGGTCTCGACCTGGTTAGCTATGACTTGCTCTTGACTAACCTTTTTGCTCAAAAAAGGGGTTTATTACCAACCTATTGCTCTATTCTCTCTCCCTATGTATATTCATCTGTTCTTGTTCTCCTCTAGCCTGCTAGTCTGTTCTTGTAATCCTCTTCTGTGCCTGATTTGCTCCTGTTGCTCCACACTTTCCAGGTTTTCCTGGCCTTAGTGCAGATTCCTTGTGCCTCAAGTCCTGGGGGCAACCATGCTGGTCTAGGCGGGTGAATCAGCACTGAAAGAAAGCTTGGGATTTGTTAGTGCATCACAGTAGTTATGAAATTTGTGGGATGCTGTTTCATTCAATTTGCTTGATTATCTATTTATGTATAGAGAAATGACGAATGCTCTAAGAGACATTAAAGGGGAACTAAATTCACCATGCAATGTTGTCCCAATAGATAACACATCACAAAGATACACCAAACTGTCTCTCACCTCTCCCTTTACTTTGGCTGCTGGGTGATTTATGACATTAACCTGTGGGTACTAGGGATTATCTCCCATAATCCACCTTTTTGCTTACCCCCTATAAGCTGACAGCCAATGTTACAGCTTACAGATTCTGTCTCTTTATGACATTCACTTTAAAGACATTTCGGTGTAATTTCTTTTATAAATATATTTTAAATACTGCTGTTCCTGACAATCACACATTCCTTTGCTTTTCATACAAAAAAGAAAATAAATATTTGCAATTTATTTCTTATCTAGCATGAAATATGAAAAATAAAAGTAGGGAGATTTGCTCATGTGCTCTGTGCCAAAACCATGATCCCACGAGGACTAATATTGAATGTCAGTACATTTAGAAACTTCATCTTTTCTCAGGAACATAATGGAAACAAAAAAAATTGTGAAATCAGCTAACTATTTAGTATTGTTCCTGGTAGACTGTTTCTTGTTTCACTCATGTTGGATGGAAAATAAACTGCTGATGCTACCATATTGGTGGAGACAGATAAAATACTTGGAACAGTGAACATGGCCAATACATGCACATGCTCACAAGGCTCTTTGAAGACTAAATTTGGTACTTGCAAAAACATCGAAAACCTTCTTAGTTACACAATCTACTTCTTACATGCACATAAATGCAACCTACTAAAGAAGTATCTTACAATGTATAGGTGTTCTGGGAAAAAAGATTAGCATATTAGGAGTAAAAAACTTTTCTTTGGCTTTAAAGGAGAATGAAAGATTAAGATAAAAATTATGTTAAGGTTATTTCTCATGTCCCTCACCACCTGGGTGCCGCCCACTGCAAAAACAGAAGCACTTAGGCACGGCGCTGACAGCTCTACCTCCTGGTCGCGGCTGAAAGCCCCGACCAGGAAAAAGTGCCGGCAGAGCAGTGTAGATCGAGCGAAGGACTGGGCCAGGTAAGTCACTTCAGGGGCATCTTTAACATTTCTGTAAAATGCCAAACTGGGGTTTGGGGAGGCGGTATGCATTTGCATGAAAAGTATTTTTTAGGCTGGACATGCCTTTTAAGTTTGAATTTATAAATAATGAATTTTATGAATAATGTAATATAATAAATTAATACAAAACACTAAATTGTTTTACTAAGCAATGTTTACAATATTTTATACTAAATTATTTATAAACATTTTTTCTTTACAATCTTTAAATAAATCACTGTACTGCTTTAAATGAAAATATATGATTAAAAACACATTAACAGTGGTTAGAATGCTTCCCTTTAATGTACAGTAACATTTTAGAAATGTTTATTTTAAAAAGTAATGAATATCTAGATCAGTGTGTTTCTTAACCTTTTTATCTGCGGGGTACCCTTGTCGTATCTCAGGGAACCCCAACATAAAATAATGATTATATATTATTATTTTTTCCTTTTTCAGTCATCAAATCATCAAACTACACAATTTATACAAATTAAATTTCCATAAATATATCTATATTTTTAAAAATGCTCTCAAATTCACTGCAGGGGATGGGTCCATATAGTGTATCTCAATCTTTTTATCCTTATGGAACCCTTGGAAAAATTTTAAAATCTCAGTGAACCCTTACATAAAAACATTATTACTTGTTTGTATTTATCTCTCACACATCAATACACCTAACACATCATTTATACAAAAATGGAACACTGATAAATATATAGAAAAATATATCTGTATTCATCACAATAGTGTATCCATACAGTTCCTGTCGATCTCTTGAGGACCCCTAGGGGTCACTGACCCCTAGTTGAGAAACGGTGGTCTAGATATATACCTTGCTGGTACTTTGGGATATGTGAGATGAATTTTGTTTATACATTTAAAAAAAGAAATCAATATACTTCATTCAATTCACACAAATTGCATTTAAGCATTCTTACAGTTTTTGTGAAATTATGATCTGCTAATAAGTATAGCTGTTAAAAATTGTGTACATATAATATGTTTTTTATGTATTTCATCTCTTATTTCAAGGTTTCCTCTACAAATTTCGGCGGTAGCAGAAAACTGCATTCTAACTGTGTATCCTTACCTTGCATACCATCGCACAGACCAACAAGTTGTCTTAAAAAGTGGTAAAAATGAAATTCTAATGAAAACATCCAAGTTGATACAACCTTCCAAAAACAAGGCTTTCATTATTATTGATTTGCTGTCATCTTTTTAATTAGTTTTTATTCTTGTATCTGTTAAAATGAATAGAGACTGTTTTATTGTGCTATACTGCGCTATAATCAAAAGAGGAAGCTGTTTATTCATGATGCAAACTAAGGAGACTAGGCATACATATGATCTACATGAGTATCATCTACTTAAAGGACAACTACACTTTAGATTTTTCATTCCTCCCAATATATTTTGGCTAAGGAGCACTAGCATGTCCAGTTTTCATATACAAGCTTTGAAAATGATTAAGAAGTTTGGGGGTGGGACTTCACTGCAGGTGATGCTCTTTTACAGCAGTTAGATATAACTGGACATACTCACAGCCTGTGGCAGTGGGGGCAGAGCAATGGTGCTGGTCATGTGTTAGCTGGAAACACCACCCATAATACTGCTGCAACTTTAGACTGCAGCTAATAGCATGATTCTGGAGTCATTTTAAAGCATACTCTATACTCTAAAATGTAACTTTTTAAAAATGGAAAGTACCTAGTGCAGAGAGGTACGATTCATTATTCCTACCTCACAATATTGTTTCGTTAAGGAGCTACAGCATGTACAGTTTTAATTTGCCATGTTAGTCCTGGGCTAATCCTTTAGTAAAGATAGTGATGAAGCCAGGAGAAAGGCGGAAACAATATTGGGAGGTAGGAATTACCATTACTATATCCCTGTCCAAAGTACTTTTCATTTTGACTGTATTTTTTTTTAAAATTTATAAAAGGTATGAATATGCTCTTTGTAATAAAGAGCACTTGTATAGATACCACAGTTACTATTTAAACAAGCCTTAAAATGTTTTATAGTTCTCCTTTCAAGGAAAACATGCATTCCAACATTTACCAGAAAGTTTAAACTATAGAGTCTAGATACATAATCGGAGAGGCGCATGCACTTGGTTCCTGTCTTAAAATAACCCTTTTTGCAAAAGTCATGCAGCTTCCACCAGTGATTTAATACTGCACTTGTAACATTTCTTTGTCATTACCATTATGCTAGTTTATAGCTTATGTTAAAGTCATGCAGAGAGTTAATCCTGACTTGGATTTACCCAGAACGGCAAATGTGATATTAAATAGCCAGGAGATGAGCATTTGTGGCTCTGGGTAAATCTACCCAGTACAAATAGGGCACATTGTATTTTCTAGACTAAAATAGATGATTTCTCTGAATGTACCAGTAATTGTAAACATGGCAGCTACCCTGTTTAAAGCAAGATGTATAAATTACTGGATTTTATTGTTCTCTGCATGGAGTTGTCAGAAAAATGGAGAAATTAATTTTCTTAGTTGTGAGTTAACAATAATTCTTAGGCAAAATAATTCTAATTAGATTGTTGTATACATATTGGTTGATCATTTTATTTTATTATACATTTTGTATTTTAGCACACAATGGAAATGGAGTAAGAGGCTGTGGTACTGGGGAGGCTGTACTGCGTCCTTGCTACATCCCAGAAACTCCTTCTCAAAGCGCATCATCCAGCTCCCTTGGGGCAGTTACCAACTTAACTTATGAAGAATCCATTTCAGGTATATTTCATGTACACACTCAGTATGAATTTTCTTTTTTATAATTAAATCTGATAATTTAATTAAATTGATGTGAACAAACATAACAAATAAACCTAAACCATCTTATTATATCTTTGTTATAACTATCATTCAATATTGGCATGCAGCGTGCTCCCACAATACAGTAAGTACGGGATTGAAGAGAAAGGCTACTTATATGTAGTAAATTAAAAATGAGGGTGAGGTGAAGTCATTTTTTCATTATAGTTGCCCTTTAACCCTTATTGCTCTGGCATGCTGTGCAAAGTACAAACATTTTGTACTATAGATGCTTATAGGATTATTGTGCAGATTAGAAATTAATGTGCACATAACCATAGTTACTTGACATTTATAAAATAAAAAAAACAAATTTGTTTCAGAAGATGAAGATATACTATATATTCAAAGATTAGTGAATGATGAAAGAGATGGTACATATGGAAGATCAGCAGATCCATTTGACATATCAATTTATCCAGAAGAAGAAACTGATGAGTGGATATTTTTCCAGAATGTTTTAGCAGCAGTGACAACATGGTTCAGTCTCTATGGATGGTCCAGTGGTTGTAATCCCATCACAATTCCTCAGTCTATGTGGAGGTAAAGTACAATAATACAGTGGTTGGGATAAATGAACCTGCTGTAGTTTGATTCGATGACCAGTCTGTGGATTTGGGATAATTTTCGGCTCGGAAATTCATCCACTAAAATGATGTAATTACAACAACAAAACTTTTGGCCTTTTTTTGTAGTTATGCATTGATATTCTGGTGTTAATTTCAGCTGCCAAAATTCCAATAGTGGAGCCTCTAGTTTCGACTGGAAACCAGGTTCTGTGACTAAGGTTTGGTAGCTTATTCTTAGGAATTATTTTACAGATCCCTTTTCTTTGTAATAGGTACCAATGTGCACACAGATAATTTTCCTGTTACTTTCTAATAAGTGTCATATTTAGTATATTGCATGCAAAAAATTGTGTTTTCATAAACAGTGAAACTTAAAACAAAAATGAAGGATGATCTTTAAGATCTGATTCATATATGTTATCAAATTATTAGAGATGGTCGAACTTCCGAAAGTTCGGTCGTTTTTCGAACTTTCGAACTATATGGAAAGTTTGAAAAGGACCCATTAAAGTCAATGGGAGTCAAATAGTTTGAAAAGTTTGAATGAAATACAATTAAAATAGCAATGGTAACTTAATTTAAATGGCTCTGGGACCTGGGAAATGGTCGGGGGAACACGCTTGAATATCCAGAACTTTCAAAAAATCAATTTTATTCTCATCCGCTGTACTTTCGAGCTCCCGCGTTCGATTTTCAATGATTATCCCATAAATGATTAGAAGTTTTGATGATTATCCCATAAACGATTCGAACATTCGATAATTATCCCATAAACGATTCAAACATTCTGTAATTATCCCATAAACGATTTGAAGGTCGTACGATTTTCGAATTCGATAATTAAGGAAAGTCCGGAAAGTTTGAAAGTCCGAGAAATCCGAGTCCAGGATAGTTCGAGAAGTCCAAGTCCGTTAGAACTCGATAAGTTCGGCTCGAACATGAGTTCGCGTTCTAGTCCATCTTTACTAATTATATACACATGTGCTGTGTATAGTTCAATTTGTCTAAAATTAAATGCAGTTCGCATGTTTTTGTTTGATTTTTTTAGCGGTGTGTGCAAAGTTCAATTGAAAAAATCTGAAAGAAAGTTAACAAAAACTGTAAATCTGGGCAAGCAGACAAAAACCATTTATGATATGCTGTTCTACTTGAGTGGCCAGATGTTACCTGGAATAACAGCAAGCCAGTCATTACCCTCTAATCCAACTGAAAGAGTTCTTCAACTCCATTGGCAACATGCAACTTTGCTTACTTTCCTTAGGTAAGCATTTTAATACCTGTTTATTGCTCATGTATGACTTTTTTTAGACACGGCAACATCACATTTTTTCTTTGATATTGGGTACAGATCAGCTTGTTTGGGTTGATTACACGAGTGTATGAGAAGTTTTAATTTCCTAATAACATATAACCCTCTGCCTATCTTTCTGTCTTTCTTCACATCTCCTCTTTAATTAACCATAAAAAAATTAGGACAAGAGTTGAGTTTTCTGCCTGTTATAAGCATTAATGACATGTTTGTGTTGACAAGAGTCATTACAATTTTTAGAAATTGATTAATTTGGACAGGTAGTTTAGTACTTAATAGGAATCTTTTCCAGATCAATTATACAAACTTGCTGCCAATTAAGCACAAGGTAAAAGCAGCAAACGTTTATTGAACCTTAAAAGCAAAATAGATTATCTTAATAATTTTCAAAAACATCATTAGGCAACTTTAAAGTTATACTTGGCGTAGATGTGCTAGTATATTTGTAATGTATTTACACCCCCAACCCCCCCCAAAAAAATTTTTAGCTTTTAAAAGTAGAAAAAAAAATCATTGGGCTGTTGTGTGTTTCTAATGCTAGTAGACATACATTTTACTGAAATTAACTGTATCTAAGATAACTTTCCTTCATTATCATTTATATTAAAAAACATGTGTCTCATAAACTATTTTTTTCCACTTAACTCCTAATTAATACAATTTCTTAAATAAATGAGTGTGTAAGAATCTGAACTACTGGACTAAGATTAATTGAGATTCTTGCTGTGTTTCTGGTGAATGAGCCTTTATTAACCTTTATTACACCTTAAGATAGCCATAGACTGGCTCGACCTTTAATCTGAAATGTAAATTGGATCAGTCATAACATTGAACAGATTAGCTCCTTTACCTCCAGTTCTTCAATTCATATCTGTTGTATTCAATTAGATCAACTGGACTTGAAATGTAGTTCTTGAAGACGTTTCGCTAGTCATCCGACTGGCTTTCTCAATTCAGAATGACTTGTACAAGAATCTGTGGCAATTATGTACCCTGGAAAATCCCAATTAGCATATCACAGCCAGGTGTTAAGGGTGTGATTAGATAGTGGCTAAGAGGTGTTATAGGAACGCCCAGAGTAAGGTGTTAAAACAGCATTGTACATGGCAGACAGATGGTGTCGAACCCCCCCACCTCTATTTAGGCTTGGTTTCTTTATTTTCACATAAATGGCCTCCTTAACACCTCTCTTGAACCAGTCACGTTCCTTCGCCAGTATGTTAACATTACAATCTTCAAAGGTATGTCCTTTATCCTTAAGATGCAGATACACGGCTGAGTCCTGACCCGAGGAATTGGCTCTTCTGTGCTGGGCCATACGTTGATGCAGTTGCTGTTTGGTCTCCCCCACATACAAATCAGAGCATTCTTCACTGCACTGCACTGCATATATGATGTCGCTTTTCTTGTGTTTTGGTATTGGGTCTTTCGGATGTACCAATTGCTGCCTCAGTGTGTTGTTCGGTTTAAAGCAGACAGGGATACGATGTTTTTTGAAAATTCTTCTTAATTTCTCGGAGACCCCTGCTACATATGGGATGACCATGTTCTTCCTCCTGTCTTGCTTTTCCCCTTCACTGTTGGTATTCGTGTTCTTTTCTTTCCTTCTACTTCTTTTGACAAAGGCCCAGTCTGGATATCCACAAGTTTTAAGGGCTCCTCTGAGATGTTTCATTTCTTTAGCCTTCGCCTCTGTGCTAGTGGGGATGTTCTCGGCTCTGTGTTGCAGAGGTGGGGGGGTTCGACACCATCTGTCTGCCATCTGTCTGCCATGTACAATGCTGTTTTAACACCTTACTCTGGGCGTTCCTATAACACCTCTTAGCCACTATCTAATCACACCCTTAACACCTGGCTGTGATATGCTAATTGGGATTTTCCAGGGTACATAATTGCCACAGATTCTTGTACAAGTCATTCTGAATTGAGAAAGCCAGTCGGATGACTAGCGAAACGTCTTCAAGAACTACATTTCAAGTCCAGTTGATCTAATTGAATACAACAGATATACCATGACCTGGATGAATGAGAACCTTCACAAGCATATTTCTTCAATTCATGTAAAAAAGGGTATGTCCATTTTTTCAGTGGAGAAAAATTTAATGCAATTATTGTCAGAAATTAGTAGCCAACATTAACTTTGATTCATATATCAAAGTCTGTCTCCATATAATTTGTAATTTAAAAAAAAAAAAACATACTTGAAGAAATCCTATTGCTTACTATTAATATGTGCTGTATGTGTTTTTTTGCAGAAATCAGGGAGCCTCTCTACCTCATGTTAAACCTGAATATTTATTTGAACCTCTTGATTATAATAGATGGCTGCAAGTTCAGGTATGGGCATACCCATTTCAAAGGAAACCTTTATATTTTATTTATATATAGTAAACACATAATAAAAGAAGCAGCATACAATGTAACTTGTATGATGTGAAACTATATTTTGTCAAACTTTCTTAAAGGACAATAATATAAAAAAAAAATCACCTCCATTACATGTCCACACTTCCAGCAGATGAAATCGCTTACTCACATTTACAACTGTGCTGCCCTCCCTTAGATATCACACAGCAAAGATGAGTGCTAAAAGCCTGCCTCCAGGGCCACTTTTCATTGGGTGCTGGGAATGTCTGTTACAACCTCTCTCCTCCTCCTCTGCCAGTCAAACAAATTTAAATGTCCTGCTGCTAGAAAACAGCCTACATAATCAAGGGTGGGTGGAGGAGTGTTTTCTTGCATGTTAGCTTTGAGTGACAGAGGCAGACAGAATTGCTACGCCCCTTCACAGTGTGGCTAATTGAAGGCAGAGAGCGGCTTGAAATCAGGAACAAAAATGTAATGGATAGGGCTGCATATCTTTACTCTTTTTAAAGTAATTTTTTAAAAAAATGCATTGAGGCAATACAATTATCCTTTAAAGGGAGCCAGGGCCGACAGTAGCCAGAAGAGGAGGAAGCAAACTAACCCACGATTGTGCTCCTCCTCTATTTTCTCTGACAGATCCAGACATCATCCATGCGCGTATTGGTCAAGGGAGCATGGATTGTAGTTAACACCTGTCAGTAGAAGCAGTGGAGAAGCATGATGATCACAGGTAAGTTTGCTTCCTTAGTGCAAACATATGACGAGGGATGCACTCTCTTTTTTTCGTGACATTTTATTGTGACAGTAGTATGTGCCCAAACTTTTGGGGTTACCCCCTTCTTCAGGTGCATAAAAAAATATCAAACGCTGGTTTAAATACTGTGTCCACTTCTTTAGTAGGGTTTGGCTAGTGACAATTAGTACTGTGATTAACAAAGTATTTTTGTCATTTTATAACATTACATACTAGTGCTCATTGTTCTTTTTAAATAACAAAGGATAGTTTAAAAGTATATCATAAAAATATAAAAGTGCAAGTGCATATTATTTAAAATTATTCATCATATCTATGTATTTAATTAATGTCACACAAAGCTATTTAATAAAAGTTCTTATCATTTGAAATGGTGCTAATTTTGCCCCAACGAATCAGATGATTGGTTGGGGCAAAATTAGCGCCATTTTTAACGATAAGAACTTTTATTAATTATCCGTTAGTTTAGAAAACTTATATTGAATCTTTATTTTTCAGAGCTTGCTGTCATAACTTAATTTTTAAGACTCATTTTTAAAGAACATTTTTTTGGGGTCCTTTTTAGAAACATTTTTAAGGAACCCACAGAAAGCATTTATAATTAAAGTCTTCATTCAAGCCTAGTGGGTGGATGGTGTATCTAAACGAATGGTCTTTGGAGCATCCCCCAAGCTCCCCCTCTAGGAGATTTGTTTAAAGGATAAGTGCACTGTAAAATCACAGGCATTATCATTTAAAGCTCAAGCAGGAGAAAGCAGAGGAAATCTCACAGGGCAGAGCTTAACATTTAGCAAACCAGTAACAAGATGTCAGCAAATTTCAAGGCACAAAGGTAGACTCTGGAGGGGCATAGGTAAAAAAAAATATGGCAACATTATTGCCGCAGTATAGCTGCAGCTTCTGAATCAACATAACTTGATTTTACAGTACACTTATCCTTTAATAACTCTAGCACCAACCACATTCAGCACTCAATCATATTAAATAAAACACATTATCCAGACATTCTGCACTACATTAAGTAAAGATGAACAATATGGCCATTTGTTTAAAGATCAGCCATTTTTTCATATAAAAGGATCAGCAATATAGGAGATCAAATTGTGCACTCCGAACAAACCAGAACAAATACACAGTTATTTTGGCACAAAAAAAGAAGGTCACTTTTCCATGCTTAAATTGCCAATTTTGGACAGCCATAATTAAAGGGGACATCAAAGCTTAATCCATCTAAAGGCACACCTATTCGCCTAAGAGAATTAGCCAGCTGTATCACCGCGGGCATATATAGATAGTGTATATATATGTGTGTATATATATATATATATATATATATATATATATATTTATTTATTTAGCATAAGTGGGCAAAACAAAAAGGCCAGTAAGAGTGCACATAGGAGAACACAAGCGTGACAACTCTAAATGCAATCTAAAAAAAAATTAACATGTGACTCCAATATTTCGCCATTTTAAAGAGGAGATTGGGAAAAGAGACCGCTCCAAAGAAAAGTAGTTTGGATACACCATCTACCCACTAGGCTTTGAATTTTAAATGCTTCCTGTATGTTTCTTAAAAATGGTTCTAAAAATGACCCTAAAAAATTATTCCTTAAAAATGAGTCTTTAAAGGGTATGTACGCTGACAAATTTGTTTTTTTAAATTGCCCATTAGTGGAAACTATAATTCATCCCAACTATCACTGTATCATTTTTTTGTTGATCTGCTTCCTATTTGATTAGATATCCAATTTTAAAGGGCAAGTCCAGCCCCAAAATGAAAACTTACATACAGGTAAATCAGCCCCCAAAACCCTAAACGGTAATAGTTTGCAATGTAAGATATATAAGTCTAACCTGAAATCCTGCACAATGTCCTGTTTCCCCTGTTTCTGCTTCCTGGTTCTTCCAGTTACTAACTGTCAGTTATGGATTTGACAGTTGACATCACAGCCAATGACTGAATGTTAATCCCCTGTCTGCCTCTTCTGAGCATGCCCAGGCTCAGTACAGGCTCAGTAGAGGTTTCTAAATTGCTCAGTTTCCATGATACATCCAGAAGCATAGCAGGTATACAGTAATGAATTCATAGGACAAACTATGATATATCAACATATTTTAAAGAGGCCATTCTTTCTAAAAGATGTTCTTATGAAGGTGGAGTTGTCCTTTAAACAGCTTACATTTCAGCATTTCTTCAAGCAGTTTTGCTGTAGCTGGAATAGTTTGACAGTTGGTGTGCTGTATACTGTATGCAGTATTGACAGTTAGTATGGGGGAAAATAGTCAAGTCAGTAGTCAGAGTCTGAGCAAAAAAAGTACTTTATTGAAGGCATGCAACAACACACATACCTCAGAGTAAGTGCTAGTTACATGTATTTATTTATAGATTAAGATGACGCAAAGTCATTTTTTAGTATACATACACTTTAAGTTTTTACATCAAGCTCTTAAAAATAAAGTTTCAATATAAGTTTTAAAAATAAACTAACTACAACTAACTAAAAACTAACTAAAAAAATATAAAGAAGTAATGTTCCACTATTGTATAAATACCTGTTTTGTTAATCACAGATGCATCATGAAGACAACCTGAAAAAGAATAGTATCAGAAAAGAAAAACTGGTTAAGATGATACAAACTAAAATGTAAAGTTATAATATTAACATAAAAGTACAAATAAAGTAACAGTTATATAATGTATCTATCTATGAAAGCACATAGCACTTTAATAGTGCTAGAACTTAACAGCACTTATAAGCACATTCAACATTTCTAATAGAAAATGTAACACATTGTTTAAATGGTACAGAATAATTTTAAATAATATGCACTTGTACTTTTATATTGTTATAATATACTTTTAAACTATCCATTTTTATGCACAAAGAACAATGAACATTAGTATGTAATGTTATAAAATGCCAAAAATACTTTGTTAATCACAGCACTAATTGTCATTAGCCACACCCCACTAAAGGAGTGGCCACAGTATTCAAACCAGCATTTGGTATGTTTTTCATGCACCTGATGAAGAGGGTAACCCCAAAATGTTTGGCAAATAAAAAGTCACAGAAGAAAGAGAGTGCATCACTTGTCATATGTTTACACTGCGGTATACAATTGTTAACACATTAGAGGGTACAGCACCACCAAGTGCTTTAAAATAGTAGTGTGATGTGAATCCTACCTGGGAAGTTTGCTTCCTTTTCTCCTGGCTCCTGACACAGCTCATTTACCACCTGTTCTTCATTTAGGGGAGGAGAAAAGTAAGTTATAGTATTAGTTAGCAATACCTTTTAAAGGTAAAGTTCAGTGGAAAATATAATTATTTTTAAAATTCTGAGTTTATATTATGCATACCTAGTTATTCTACAAATTCTCTTTCATTTTGAAAAATCTGTTGAATTTGTACCTCTTGCTATTCTCTGCTGTTGGTTTTATTTTTTGAAGAGAGGAACAGATACGTATTGGGGCAGTAGTTGAGAAACCAAACACAATCTACTAGTTTGAGTGGCTTTAAAAGGTTTAATAATCTTGAGCTTGAGAAAGGACTCGTGGTCCGAAACATGTAGCACACATGTTTCCAGAATAAACCTTTATTGTTTGCACAGCTATAGCCCCTTGTCAGTATATGCTACATCCCACGACTCTTCATTGGTTTACTATAGTATTTAAATTAGAAGCTCAAAAGGGAATGTTTGTTTGTTCTGAGTGTGCATGGACGTGTGGGCACATGACGTCATCCCGCCTCGCACAAGCACGCCGCAGCGAGATGAACAAATGAACATTCCCTTATGAGACTAATGAAGCAGGAGGAAGCAGCAAATTTCGGAGGGGGCGGATTTACACATCCAACTGTACAGATTCAAGATGTCAGCAACTGAAACTGGAAAGGCAGGCTCTGGAGTGGCATAGGGAAAAAATGGCAACAGCTTCCAACTAAATGGCAGCTTCCAACTAAACTTAACTTTATTTTACAGCATACTTATCCTTTAACAAGCAGTTTTCAAAGGGAATTCTATATTGGTGAGAAGACATCTACATTAGCAATATATGTGTATATAGGAGAATTAATATATTTATAGACTTAATATCTATGTTACAATGCAACTGTGATTTAGTCTAAAATGGTATACTTTAGCTAAAACCTGTTAACCCTGTATACTACAGTATATTATTTGAAAAAATCCTAAAAGTCGTTTCCTATATGCATTCTTGCTATATGTTTTCAAGGTTCAGCTTAAAGAATTTCATACCTTTACCAAGAAGAATGTTGGCGACCTTGCAGAAGATAATTTACTAGAAATACATAATACCACATTTCAATCCCTTAGTAAACGTGCATGGATGGATGTTTTGCTTCAGACATACAAGGTGAGCACAGAAAACCTATTGTGCAGTTAATCTTGGTATCTACAAACACGCTATTTTCATTTCAATTTTAACAATTCTTTTAGCCTCAAAACATTTTTTAGTTTAACTTTCAAAGCTACAGCTTGTTTCAGAACAGGTTAATTTATTTCACAATATATCTGACTATAAAGAACATTATAGAATACAGCTAGGGATGTAACAATCACCAGGGGCATATAATGAGGCCCGTCTGCCAGACCAACAGATTGATTGCATGCCTCCTCTTGTGCTCATGCGGTCAGCTGTTTAAAACAGCTGATATTGTGGGGCAAGAGACCCTGCGGGGGGGGGGTCGTGGGACACGGATCACTTAAGTTATGCTACAGGTCCAGAATTTATTCTAGATCTACAGTTATTTACTGTATAGTCTTTCTTTACTTTATGAAATTATTACTACCTCCATATGGTCCCTGAAGCCCAGGAAATGTACCTTTCTCATCTACAAGAAAGCAATGCTGTGCGAGATGCCAGCTTTCTGCCAGGTTACAGAAGTCAGTCTTTAAAAACTCTCAGAGCTAAGAGAGGAGTCGAGGATCGTGGAGGAAAAGCATGGTGGGAAAAGATATGTTTTCTCGGCTTCAAGGACCATGGGGAGGTGAGTAAATATACCGATTTCGGTATCAGTGGACATGCCCTTTAAAGTGTATCTCCACTGAAAACGTGGAGTGTCTCTGGGATGAATGTCCAGATCTTCTGGCTGATAATAAACAATCAGGTGCAGGTCGCGCTGGCAGTGACATTGTACTTTTGTGCTTTGACTCCCACATTTATATCTGTCCTAACACTTCTGCTTCCTTTGTTCCTGCCTCCTGAACTCTGCTTCTCCTGGTTTCCTGTTGCTATGGCCATACCTTATTGTTGCTCCTGCTGTAATGTCATACTACATTCCTGCTTCTGGTTTCCTGATACTCTGGCTATACCTTATTGCTACTCCTTGTTCCCTTCTGCTGTGTCATATTCTAATACTGCTCCTAGTCTCTTGTTGCTGTGCTACACTTAGCAATATTTGTTGGGTCACCAGCCATGTCATGCAGTCTTGCAAAAGTGCTATGCTTAATGACCTCTGCAACCAGATGTCGGGTCTGACTCATGCTGTGAAGGAATTGCAAGGAGGGTATATACAACTACAGGGCAGATTGGAAGAACTGTCTAGTGCTGGCCAGCCTGTTCCACAGGTTTCACCCTCCAGCTGCGGATTCTGCCTATGTTGTTTCAGGGATTCTTCCTATGTTGTTTTACTCCTCCAAGGGGAACTGCATTTGTGAGCCCATAGACTACTGGAACAGGATAGCTCTTTGTTATTCAATATCTACACCTTCTTTGATGCTATGGCTCAACTCTATAAGGACCCTCAAAAATCTTCCACTGCAGAACCAGTCCTACGTAGTTTCCATCACGTTAGAAGACCTGCTGAGGACTATGGATCCAAGTTTAGGTGTTGGGTCAGTGACACTAACTTTCCAATTTCAAATTAGTTTGCTCGAATATCTAAAGGATGAAATTGCCAGGATAGGAATTCCTGATAGTTTGGAAGGAATTCTTCGGTAAAATATCCAAATAGATCCCTGATGAAGGGAATGAAGATTATAAAGATCAAAAGTGCCCCTTTTATGTCCACCTTTGTGATTCTTTTCTCTTCCTTTAGATTCCTCCAAACCCATGCATGGTTGGTTTGATTCATCCTACCCTCACCACCAAAGAGCGCTTATGCCCAAAACAGTGTAATCTATGTGATTGTGACAGCTGTTCTTCTCAAAGACTCAGTACTGCTAAAGTTTTTTCCAAATTAGATTTGAGAGGACCCTAGAACCTTTTGCAAGCATGATGAATGTAGGACTGCTTTCAGAACACACTTTGACCACTATGAGTACCATGGTATGACTTTTTGTCTGTGCAATGTTCCAACCACCATTCAATATTATGATAATGACAAAATCAAAGATTTCATCAACCACTTTGTAGTAGTCTATTTGGACATTAAAATCTAGAATACCTCAAGATGGTTAAGCGACTGAATCCTCGCCAAGCCAGACGGAGCCCCTTTTTTCCAGGTTCTCCTTCCATGTTACCTTTTGACATGGGTCCAAAAATACCAAGCCCTTTTACATATGTTATCTGCTCCGGGAGGTTAAGGTTAGCCCAACAATATCATCTCTGTTAACTTAAGGTGACCTCCTGTCTCCTGTCAAAGCAGCTTCCACCAAAACTCCTGTGTCTTGTATTCTCCAAAGAGGGGAGGGTCTACTCTTTTTGTTCCAGAAAAAATCTTTGTTCCAGAAAGTCTGCACATTAAAATTCTTCAATCTTGTCAGGACAAGTTATTTTGTGTCTACAAGAAAATACAATACAATGACAATTTTGGTGATCTTCAAGCCTAATCAGTCATACATAGTCTTTTGTGAAGTCTGTTGATGAAATAAACATCTAAATGAGACCTTGGGTTTTATTTTAAGTGCTAGATTTTATTGTTGATCTTCCAGATTTCAAAGGATTTTTTTTGTAGTAGTAGTAGATGATTGGTTTACTAAAATATATAACTTTTGTTGCCTTTTCCCAGCAAAATTGGGTTTCTCTTCCTCTAGCTGAGTTTGCATACAATAATTCTGCCCATTTATTTACTAAACTATCTCTGTTTTATGCCAATTACTGTTATCCCCCCACTTTCTTACCAAATATTCTTAAATACCTGTATCAGCTGTTAAAGAAAGATTGAGGAAAATCTCTTCCAAATAAAAGGTTTGAAAAGACACCATACACGGCATCAATATTCTGATCAATTTGACTGATTTGGTCAAATTGATTAGATTATCGAGGAGATTTTTCTGTCTGTAGACCAATCGTTCTATTGAAAAAAACATGATCAGGCAAGACGGAAAACAGAAACAATCTTCCCTAGTTTTCAAACTAAAGTCTACAGAAGATCGCCAGCACAAGGTGGGGAATTTCAATAGGTTCTTCCCTATCTATTCAATAATTTTGGCCAATTGGAAATCCAATCTGAAAACCATTGGAACGTGTATGGCTACCTTCTCCAAAAGGAAGATTAACAATGTTACTTATAAACTTTCTCTCCCAAAGACATTGAAGTTATTCCTGATTTTTCATGACTCTCTAGCCTGATAATAAGATTTTGTCACCTTTATCCAGAAAAGCCTGTCAAATTGGGCATCAGGGATGCTGTCCATTGGAGGGTGGGCAATATCAGGGTCAGTTTTTGGCTTCAAGATCTTCTGGACAGTCATGTCCCCTGGCCAATATGAGTCAATATGGTGAAAGTCAACTATCAACATGTTTCAAGGCTCAGAGAAGAAAGATAAGCCCATTTAACCCACCAATATTCTAAACCTCAGCTGGAAAAAGAGGTAACAGAGTTAAGTCTTACCTCCTGTTCTTCAATTAATCAAACAGGAGCTGTCATACAGGATTGACATTTACCCGTGATTGCACTCCTCCATTGCTTCCACTGATATCCACGCTCCCTTGTACTATACGTGCATTGATTAATGCAACAATGGGAAATTGGGCTTAGCTTGTTTACCTCCTGTGAGAGAATGTGTTTCAGTGCAGATACCCTTTATATAAAACTATGAGAATATGTAAGGCATGATTTGCCAATGGGCTCACACTCCAGAATGCTTGCCTCACACAGGGTGGCCTGTTAAAATGCCACTGCACATACTCTGAGTTTGCTTTAAAAAAGTCTGTATTTGTCATTTTTTTTTAAATTCGCATCATTAAAAATATAATTTGACCCTCACCCCCAGCAGGATTGTTACACTATTTTTGTTCAATACTAGATGAAATGTTTTCAAAGATTCAAATTTATCCAGGTTATGGTATATATATACAGATATTATTAGGTAAAATTAAGTATGCCATATCACATTCATATCTCTGGATAATTGTCCTATATACAGAGTAAAATATGTATTTTATTGCTTCATACACGGGAACACAGGTAGTGCAACGTTTCAGTACAGAGCATTACCTTCTTCAGACATATATATATATATATATATATATATATATATATATAAAATTCG
Organism: Hymenochirus boettgeri; assembly: GCA_019447015.1. Taxonomy (NCBI): domain Eukaryota; kingdom Metazoa; phylum Chordata; class Amphibia; order Anura; family Pipidae; genus Hymenochirus; species Hymenochirus boettgeri. The sequence continues at coordinate 199,838,749 of CM033470.1, read as the reverse complement.
CAAACATTCAAAATGGATTAAATATTTAATGATATAGAGCAGAACTGTAGAAAGAAAACTGGATTAATTATTCATTGTTAAAGGTTTAGAAACAATAAATCACCCCAAAGAGCACCGTTAGAAGGCAGACAGAGATGCAAGTTGCCTTTTCAGCATTTGCAAAATGAATTGACTTTGGGAAAAAGGACCGTCCCTAATGCTTGACTTAGGACATTGAGTCCAAGAGTCCTCATGTTTTGTTCTTATTAAGGATGAGCAACTTCCTGGATCACAAGGAATAGCTCAGTTTTATACTCGAGACTAGAGATGGCCAAACTTCATAAAGTTCGAAAGTTCGAAAACGGACCCATTAAAGTCAATGGGGAGGGATAGTTTGAAAACTTCGGGTTTATTACAGATAAACTAACATGGTAACTTACTGTAAATGGCTGGCACCTGGGAAATGGTCTGGGGAACATGCACTATCACCAGAACCTGTTTTAATACTTCTTACATTATTATAGCAGTAACTGTCGGGTTTGCGCAAGCTACATTTGAGGGTTACAGCTAATTCGAGGGTCACCAAACAATACTTTCGAAGTACTTTCGAGGGTTATCGAAACAAACCATAAATTCGAGGGTTAGCGAACGATACTTTCGAGAGTTACCAAAAATAGAACCATAAATTTGAGGGTACCGAAATCGAACGATACTTTCGAGGGTTAGTGAACATACATTCTAGGGTTAGTGAAAACGAATGATACATTTAAGGATTACTGAAAATAAATGATACATTCAGAGGTTACCGAAAATCAAAGGCTAGATTTGAGGGTTATGTAACGATACATTCTAGGGATAGCAAAACCACTACACTGGAGGTTTCTGAAAATGAACGTACTTTCGAGGTTACCGATAATCAAAGCTACATTCGAGGTTAGCGAACAATACATTCTAGTTGGAGAAAATGATCCATACATTCGAGCATTAGCGAACTATACATACTAGTTAGCGAACGGCTTGTAATTCATAATTAACGATTTTTCCGATAATTATTGAAAATACAGCTGCCAGTCCGAAAAACAAATTAGTTCGACCCTGAACTAGTTGAAATATTCCGAGTTCGTCCGAACTCATAAAATTTGGCTCGAACTTGGGTTCAAGTTAGGTTTGTGTCCATCACTACTCGAGACAATATCAATGGTGTAAGGTTTATAGTTATATAGATATTTTGGGTTGAAAAAGTTCATTAAGCTCTTTTTCCTGTCAATCCCCCTCATCACGAATCCAGGAGAAGACAGCCACCTTCTCCCTCACAGATCAGCCCACCCACCAGGTCATTCAACCTGCACAAGAACAAATAATGTATTCTGTATGTAGACCTATGGATACAGTCACCAAGTGGTAACCCTAATATTCTGTCTGCCCAACAAGACACCCAATCCTCTTTTGAAGGCATTTATGGTGCCATCAAAACATTATCTAGCAGAGCATTTTTCTTCACAGTGAAGAACCATTTATGTTACTTAAGCTGTTATTTGTATTGCCCAGCTTTGGCTCTTGGGCCTTGGCCTATGTCAGAACCATTTTGTCTACAGTAGTTTAAAGTAAGTTTAAAGTACTTTTACTTCTGCTTTTTAGCGCACTTTAAAATTGGCTTTTCTAAACTTAAAAAGTTGTTTCTTTTTTTATAATTTTTGCTCAATATCAAGAAATCAGAGACAGGGGAATTGGATGTTAAGTTTAGAGTTTTAAGCCTATTATTCATAATTGTGAGGTCAGCCAATATGGCGGATTGACAGGAGGAATGATGTGCCATAAGTGATAATACAAGGGAAATTACATATATGACGTGTTGAATTGCGAGTAATATAACATTTAACTTTGGTATTAATTACCAATTAGAATTGGCATTGTTGATGTAGTTTACATATATAACAATTTATATGTATTGTATTACAAAATTATAATAGATATATAACTTAGATTGTAAGCTCTTCGGGGCAGGGAACTCATTCCTAATGTGTCGACACATATGCTTTCTTAACCGATGTATGTAATTATATTTAATTTAATTTTTATCTATCTGTATAATGGCTTGAACTTACCCCCTTGTTTGTATACTCTGTATTTTATACAGCACTGCATACCCAAGTGGCACTTTATAAATACAATTATACATACATATATATTATATTAGATCATTAGATATTACTTTTTACATTTTAAATTTTTTTTTTAATTTTTTATTACTTTTTAAAGTGATTACAAAATAATTTTCTTCTTCTTATTATATTATCATCCATAGCCCATTACAATCAAATAAATATGTACAATTAATGTATATATAGTGCTGGACTCTTTTGTGTAATGTATAAATTGTCGGTCCTCCATTTTACCACACCTGAAAAGTATTTTTGAATAAAGGTTTGAGCAGCATATTCTTACCTTGTATATAATTAAGGGCATGCGGCCAAAGCTCTATTGTATGCTCTGCTCGCTGTGTGATTCATTCCCCCCGCCCTTTAAAGCAGTGCAGATAGAAGAAGGTATATAAGCTCTGTAAGCTCATATGGTTCCCTCGAAGAGGTCACACTAAATAAAGAGAGAAGTGGGTATGGTCTTTCTCCCCCCCAGGGATTGTATTTTTCTCACAAGATTAGAACTGATACTGCTTGGGAGGGGCACATCGGCCTAAGCAATGTTACTAATGGTATCCATTTTAACCTCAGTGTAGGTGATTATCCTTCATTGCTTGCATGTAGGTTCACACTTTAATCTAATTCATTTAGGATTTATGTGTAGTTAGGTGCTGGAGTCTTTTGTGCAATAATAAAATTGTGTAATATATATATATATATATATATATATATATATATAATAATAAAGTAACGGAGCACTCCATGGGCTTACAAACAATCAGCTGTTTATTATAGCGTTCTATTACTATGTGAAAATTTGTGGATGCACCCTGGCCAATAGTGGAGAGTACGAGTGAGAGTGCGGCTACCTTCATTGTTATATATATATATATATATATATATATATATATATATAGAAAACAAGGAAATTGGAGCCGCACACTATTTGTAAGCAGTATCAAAAAAAGTTTATAAATCTTTCAAAAGGACATGACTGCCCACATATTAAATACGACGTTTCGGGAGACACAGCTCCCTTTATCAAGAGTTGGGCAGTAAGTGAATACAATTTACAAAGCACAATTTATACAAAAACACACCAGAAGTGATGTCATCCTAGTACAACCCCAGCATCAAATATGCTAATGATTGAGAGGCATAAAGGGCAAGAGCACCCACACAGGCACAAAAAGATATACATTAATCAATCAAGTATATAATAACATAATAAGACCGCACATGAAGAAGTAGCCACCGCAATCACCATTTCAAATGAATAAAAATAAACCATAATCCCTGTTTAACCCCAAAGGGGCCAAGGATTTTAATTTCTTAACCCACCAAACTTCCTTTTTCTTAAGTTTATCCTCCCTATTACCATAACCTTTCTCAGGGATGACCTCCAGGACCAAGTATCTTAGGTCCTCAGCAGAGTGGCCAGCATCAATAAAATGGCGTGGTACTGGCAAGGCTGTTTGTCGCAAATTAATGGACGACTTATGTTGTGAAATTCTAGCTTTAACTTTTTGTGTGGTTTCTCCTATATATAGGAGTCCACACGGACATATAAGTGCATAAATAGCAAAACGGGAGTTACAGGTATAAAGACCTCTCAAAGGATATACATCACCAGTACGGGGGTGTATAAAGTTAGTCGCCTTGATGACTGAACGGCAATGCACACAATTGTAACAAGGAACCATACCCTTCTTAGTATTTCTAAGCCACATTTGACCCTCTTTAGAATTGGTATCATTAATTCCAACTCCACCACAACGGTTAAGCCTGGAACCAATAGTAGCCCCTCTCCTATAGGAGAACATAGGGATCGAATTGAATTCCCCCACATTGGGATATGAGTTTCTCAAAACTTTCCAATGCCTAATAATCACATTTTTGATATCACCACTTTGTTGGTTATAGTCTAGGACAAAAGGAATTCTTTGTATAGAATTTGTTCTTTTTATCCACACCTTTCTGGTGTAATCTTCCTTTTTCTTTGAGTTTATCAGTAACATCAGATAGAACATTGTTGGGATATCCTCTATTAGCAAATTTCTGACACATATTTTTTAATTGCACTCTCTTTTGTAGAGGGTCACTCACCAGCCTATCAACCCTGCACAGCTGACTATAGGGGATAGATCTTTTGATATGTGCTGGGTGTTGACTGGTGAAGTGCAGAACCTGATTACGGTCTGTCGGTTTGGTAAATATGTCAGTGAGGAGTGCATTATCTTTCTTTGTCAAACACACATCTAAAAAATGGATAGTATTGGGGTCACTGCTAAGATCAAATTTGATAGATGGATGTATTTTATTAAGTCTAGCGTGGAACTGCAATAGGGTAGACATGTCACCCCGCCAGAGGATGAACACGTCATCAATATATCTCCACCATGCCACACAGTGGTCACGATAGAGATCATCATGATAGACCTGCTCATCCTCCAAGCCTGCCATAAATGCATTGGCATAGGCCGGAGCGACATTCGACCCCATCGCAGTCCCACGCACCTGGAGGTAAAATTCATTTTTGAATTCAAAATAATTTTTAGTGAGTATAAACTCCAAAATTTGCATGAAGAAATGAACCTCCTCTGACCGTACATGCCCATATTCAATAAGAAGTTTTTTAGCAGCCGCCAATCCATCAATGTGTGGGATAGACGTATACAAGCTGGCCACATCCATAGTGGCCAGCTGTATGTCTCCCCATTCATTAACATGAAGATCATTCAATTTAGACAAAAAATCCGTAGTGTCCCTCAAGTATGATTTGGTATTACACACTAAGGGGCCCAATATTTTATCAAGCATAGTAGCAAGTGGCACAAACATGGAGTCAATCCCCGAGACGATAGGACGCCCGGGGGGATGACACTCATCTTTGTGTATTTTGGGTAAAGTATACAACTTAGGAATGCGAGGATACATAACCAATAGATAATCACATAATTCCCCAGTAATAATACCACCCTCAACAAAAGGCTGCAATAATGTTTTAAGGGATATCTTAAACTTTGAGGTAGGATCACCCTCCAATTTAGTATATACGTTCGTATCTGACAATTGAGTAAGTATCTCATTCTCATAATAACTCCGATCTAATACAACCACCGCTCCTCCTTTATCAGAAGACCGTATAATAATGTCTCTATTAGATTCCAGCCGTTTCAACGCTTCCATTTCAATTTTAGTTAAATTACGTTTCTTAATATGAAAAAATTCCTCACTGTCGGTAAGGGTCTGAATGTCAGCCTCTACCAGTTTAATATAGGTTTCAACAGGAGAATAAGTCGTAGGTGGAACAAACTTACTCTTTTTTCTGAAACCAAAATCTTTCAAAGTTAAACCACATTGACTACCAATAGTACCACTAGAAACATGTTTATCTGAAAAATGTACTTTTAACCTTAGTGTACGAAAAAACCTGTAGAGATCAATGTCCAATTTAAACGGATCATAATTAGAGGTAGGACAATAATTGAGTCCCTTTGTAAGGACCCCAGTCTCTATTTCAGTTAGTTGGTATGAGGACAAGTTAAAAACTATTTGTTCTTGCGTGCGTTGCCTCTCCGCTTGTTCCCGGCTCTTCCTCTTCCTGTCTGGCCTTTCTATGATGTCTGCCCCCCCGTTTCCTGGTACATCCAATGGATCTCCCTGTAAAAAAGCATTATTTCCTTGTCCTGTTGGGCCTTTAGCCCCTACATTCAAATCGGGAGCAGAGTAAGATCGTCTCGTCATGGACCTTCCAGTTTGTCCAGGTGTCTCTCGTCTCATATCGAAGTTCCATTTATACACATTTCCCAATTTGTAATCTTGTGCATCTCTATCAAACTTACGTCTTTTAAGAGCCTCCCCTTCTTTGCGGTGTACTTGCAATTTCTCTTATGTGCAGTCTGATATGTACAAAACTCTTCCTCGGCCATAGTGCCCTTAAGCTCCGTCTCCATTTGTCTGATCTCTCTTCGGACCACCTCCAGCTCAGTTTTAATACAATCCACCGTCAGCACCATCAAGTCCATAGAACATTTATTAAGAATCTGCAAAAATCGTACTTTATAATTCTCATTGTTAGGAAAAAGCGTAGGTCTGAGGTTGACCCGAAGGCCCCTCGGTATACGTTTCTCTTTATGGTACTCACTGAGCGTGATCGCGTGTAGTTCCAGATCCACGGAGCGTTTCAAAAGGGCTTCCCAACTGCGTTGTAGCTGGGCCGTTAATGGTGCCGTGAGGAATTCATTGGCCTCTGTAAAATTGCCAATCACCCGTTGTGCCTCTCCCTCAGAGTAGCTGAACACTTCCCGGTCCATGTTAGTCTGTATAGCCGGACCTCGTGGTATGTCTCACTCTGATGACGTAGAATCCCAGTTCCTCAGTGCAAATCTGCGCGGAAAAAAAAATGAACACAATCACAAAGCAGCAGCACCGGGATGTCAATACCTTGTGCGCGAATCTCCCAAAGGTCACCCTCCCAAAGGTCACCCGCGGGTGACCTTTGGGAGATTCGCGCACAATGTATTGATATCCCGGTGCTGCTGCTTTGTGATTGTGTTCTATATTAATATATATAATATATATAATTTTTATATATATATATATATATATAATACAACCACACTCCAGAGTTGCTAGATCAATACTTATAAATTGGCGAACTGTACATCAGGCGACGTTTCGGGAACCATCTGTCCCCTTTATAAGCCAACAGTTCCACGGCCATATTATATAAGACAAACATATAATGAACACATTTCCAAAGTACCATGATATATAGACACTCCAACGCCCCACCCACTCGTATACTCACAATCAGGTGTATACATTATTAACAATATAATTATTTACATAGTATCCTAACAGAGAGAAATGGACAATAGAAGACGCTAAGGAGGGACGTTAGGACCCAAATGGGTAATAAATATGCCAACTATCCTAAGCATATTGGCACATCAAGGAAGTTATCAATTAATCATAAATATACATGTAAATGTAATCACGATTAAGGCCTGTTGGGTACAAGGTATTCAGTCTATGTACCCACCAGACTTCTCTTCTCCTCAACAAAAGTTCCCTATCTCCCCGCGTCTTGGTCTGGACACAGATTCCAAAACCAAGAATCGCAAGTCAGATTCTTTATGTTGGGCCTCGTGAAAATGTACAGGTACAGGTAATTTAGTGTTATGGAGTTTGATGCTAGACTTATGTTGAGAAATCCTATTTTTTATCGGCTGGTGAGTAGTCTCCACAACATAAATTTTGTCACAAGGACAGAGTAACGCATAAACAACAATTTGGACTCACAGTTGAAGTACCCTCTCAAAGGGAATACCTTCTGGTGTGGGGATGTACAAACTCTTGGTTTTAATCAATGGTAACATTGTTTGCAACTCCTGCAAGGAAACATCCCATGGATGCCCATACCCGTTTTGTGATTCATCCGGGTGTCGAACTCACCAAATGGTTATAAAGTGTTTTCCCCCTCTTGTAAGAAATGAGGGGGGGTACTGAAAACTCCCAACAGTCGGAAACCTTCCTTAAGGAGATCCCAATGTCTCCTTACACAACTATTGATAGCCGGACTGGAGTGAATATTGAGTAACAAAGGAATCCGCGCCTCCCTATTCTTGGGGCGATGGGTCTATTTTTACATGCTTGGTTAATGCCTGATTCAAAATCTTGGGAGGGTACCCTCTCTGTCTGAATTTGGAATACATATCAGCCATTTGTTGGGACCTACGTGCTGGGTGAGAGACAATTTTTGTCACTCTCCCAAACTGACTGATGGGTAACGATTTAATCGTGTTAGCAGGATGAAAACTAGTATACATAAGTAATTGATTCGGTCAGTAGGCTTCGAGTATAACTCAGTTTGGAACCAGCTTCTTGCACTATCAGACATCTAGAAAAGAAATGCGTTCGTTACTACATTCAAGAGTGTACTGATATTAGGATGCAATGTATTAATGCGCAGTGGAACTCCCTGAGTGTCGCAATGTCGCCCGCCACAGCACAAAGACATCGTCTATGTACCTCCACCAGGACAACAACGTGCCTGGAAAAGATAGGAAGACATAGACGAGGTCCACCTCCGCCGAAGCATGAAGGCGTTGGCATATGACGGGGCGACATTGGACCCCATGGCAGTGCCACGCAGGTGGTGGTATAATCCTTGTCGAACCTAAAATAGGAACGGGTAAGTATGATGTCCAACATTCCAAGAAAAAATTCAATTTGATCACAGTTAATATATACTTTCAATCAATAGTTTCTCACAAGCGCAATACCCTCATGATGGGGTAAGAGGTATATAAGCTACCCACATCTAATGTAGCCATCAAAATAGGCTCATTGGTAGCAACCTTCACATTAGCCAGCTTTTTGAGAAAATCCTGAGTATCTGAAGATATGACAGACCCCCCCGTACCAGGGCGCAAGAACCCTGTCCAGGAGGACGGCCATAGGCAGAACACAGAATCTATGCCCGCCACAATTGGACGTCCTGGAGGCTGGACAGGGTTCTTGTGCACCTTGGGCAGGGTATAAAGGACTGGAGAACCGGATTAGATACCATTAGTGTATCCTTTAATGACATATGATTACCCTTTAGTAACAATTCAGACAAGAATTTATCAATAACTCTGGAGATATCCCAAACAGGGTCCCCATTAAGTTTAATATAGACAGTGAAATCTGATATTGTGTCATAATCTCACCTATGTAGTACTCAGTATCAAGTATCACGATCGCCCCGCCCTTATCGGACGGTTTGATCGTGATATCTGGATATTGTTTTAACTGCTCTAGTGCCAGAAATTCATCATGGCTTAAATTAGATCTAAGCTGAGTAGCCTCCTTGTTATTAGTAAGTGCTGAAATGTCCCTTTTAACTCTCGCTACATAGGTTTCTATAGTAGGATTAGTGGTCGGTGGAACAAATTTAGATTTTTTTATAAGATTAAAGTCTTGAGGTTTAAATCCACAATCCCCAACATCCATTTCTTCCCCTATGTATTTGGAAGCAAAATGCGCTTTTAACCTAAGGCGTCGAAAAAAAGCATATAAGCCAATGTCCAATTGTAGTGGATCCAATCGGGAACTCGGACAAAAGCCCAATCCCTTATTTAATAGTTGTGTTTCTGTTGCAGTCAATGTCCGGAGGAGGAGACGCGGCGCATCATGGGTAATCTCGCGGGATCGCGGGACTTCCTGGTTGTGCCGCCCGGAACCTCGGGGAAGAGACAGCGGGAGACGCTGATGAGGAGACGCACGGACCTGGAGTTACACGCATTGACTCTGGCAGAGTATTACAAACAGCAGAGGATCCCGAGAGGGCTCCGTATCCATCTCAAGCCGACATTGTTTTCAGAGAATGAGGAGTTCAAACAAAAGTATGTACAAATACTCAATAAATGCTCTGAGATATCATGACACTTAACATGAATTTCTCACTAAAGAAATATCTTCTATTGATAACAAGCTTGCACAGGTTGATGCAGAGTTAATCAGATCACTATCCACTGTGGAATTTGATTCCCTTAAAGGGGTTGGATGCTAAATTGGAGGAATACCGTAAGGTTGGGGAGGAGATTAAAAAGAAAAAATTCACAAGGGATCTCATTGATTACGAACGTGGGATCATTTATAAACTGGTCACAGCCCCACATTGCCTTAATAATCTGCTAGCCCCGAGTCGGTCCCTGGAAAACACCAGGGGGACCAGGAGTGAACGAGGTATCAATAATGTTGATTTTTTATCACAAAACTGAGACTTAGGACACGCAGAGGCGGTTGGAAGAACCGGAGGGGGTGGAAACGTCAAACCACAGAGGATGACCCGAGCAAGGCTCAAATTACAACAGACTTAGTAGTCATAACCGTTCCCAACGAACATTGACTGCAACAGAAACACAACTATTAAATAAGGGATTGGGCTTTTGTCCGAGTTCCGATTGGATACACTACAATGGACATTGACTTATATGCTTTTTTTCGACGCCTTAGGTTAAAAGCGCATTTTGCTCCAAATACATAGGGAAGAAATGGGTGTTGGGGATGTGGATTTAAACCTCAGGACTTTAATCTAAAAAAAAATCTAAATTGTTCCACCGACCACTAATCCTACTAAGAAACCTATGTAGCGAGAGTTAAAAGGGACATTTCAGCACTTAATAACAAGAGGTACTCAGTTAGATCTAATTTAAGCCATGATGAATTTCTGGCATAGAGCAGTTAAAACAATATCCAGATATCACGATCAAACCGTCCGATAAGGGCGGGGCGATCGTGATACTTGATACTGAGTACTACATAGGTGAGATTATGACACAATTATCAGATTCATCTGTCTATATAAACTTAATGGGGACCCTGTTTGGGATATCTCCAGAGTTATTGATAAATCTTGTCTGAATATGTTACTAAAGGGGTAATACAATTGTCATTAAAGGATACACTAATGGTATCTAATCGGTTACTCCAGTCCTTTATACCCTGCCAAGGTGCACAAGAACCTGTCCAGCCTCCAGGACGTCCAATTGTGGCGGGCATAGATTCTGTGTTCTGCCTATGGCCGTCTCCTGGACAGGGTTCTTGCGCCTTGGTACGGGGGGGTCTGTCATATTTCAAGATACTCAGGATTTCTCAAAAAGCTGGCTAATGTGAAGGTTGTACCAAGGGTAGCTTATATACCTCTATACCCCATCATGAGGGTATTGCTGCTTGTGAGAAAACTATTGATTGAAAGTAAAATATAACTGTGATCAAAATGAATTTTTTCTTGGAATGTTGGACATCATACTTACCCGTTCCTATTTTAGGTTCGACAAGGATTATTACCAGAACTGCGTGGCACTGCCATGGGTGCCAATGTCGCCCCGTCATATGCCAACGCCTCATGCTTTAGGCAGGCAAGCGAGAGGAGCGACCTCGATCTATGCCATGCACATGATCCGTATCTGATGATCTAAGACACGTGAGTAGTGCACTGTGGACGGCTACTAGCACAGATGGCTTTGTGCCGAGGGAGAGCGGAAGCACCGGTGAAAGCGACATTAGAGACAACTCAGGAGTTACCAATGCCGCATTGAAAACATTGCATCAGAAGGAGCCGCACACGTTTGTAAGCAGTATCAAAAAAGTTTATAAATCTTTTCAAAAGGACATGACTGCCCACATATTAAATATCGACGTTTCGGGAGACGCAGCTCCCTTTATCAAGAATTGGGCAGTAAGTGAATACAATTTACACAGCACAATTTATACAAAAACACACCAGAAGTGATGTCATCCTAGTACAACCCCAGCATCAAAGTTTGTTCCACCTACGACTTATTCTCCTGTTGAAACCTACATTAAACTGGTAGAGGCTGATATTCAGACCCTTACCGACAGTGAGGAATTTTTCTTATATTAAGAACATAATTTAACAAAATTGAAATGGAAGCTTTGAAACGGCTGGAATCTAATAGAGACATTATTATACGGTCTTCTGATAAAGGGGGGCGTGTGTGGTTATTAGATCGGAGTTATTATGAGAATGAGATACTTACTCAATTGTCAGATACGAAGAAGTATATACTAAATTGGAGGGTGATCCAACCTCAAAGTTTAAGATATCCCTTAAAACATTATTGCAGACTTTTTTGTTGAGGGTGGTATTATTACTGGGGAATTATGTGGTTATCTATTGGTTTGTATCCTCGCATCCTAAGTTGTTATACTTTACCCAAAATACACAAAGATGAGTGTCATCCCCCCGGGCGTCCTATCGTCTCGGGGATTGACTCCATGTTTGTGCCGCTTGTACTATGCTTGATAAAATATTGGCCCCTTAGTGTGTAATACTAAATATACTTGAGGGCACCTACGGGTTTTTTGCTAAATTGAATGATCTTCAGTAATGAATGGGGAGACATACAGCTGGCCACTAGGATGTGGCCAGTTGTATACGTCTATCCACCACATTATGATGGATTGGTGGCTGCTAAAAAACTTCTTATTGAATATGGGCATGTACGGTCAGAGGAGGTTGATTTCTTTATGCAAATTTGGGTAGTTTATACTCACTAAAAAATATTTTTAATTCAAAAATGAATTTTACCTCCAGTTGCATGGGACTGCGATGGGGTCGAATGTCGCTCCGGCCTATGCCAATGCATTTATGGCAGGCTTGGAGGATGAGCACGTCTATCATGATGATCTCTATCGTGACACTGTGTGGCATGGTGGAGATATATTGATGACGTTTCATCCTCTGGCGTGCGGGTGACATGTCTACCCATCGCAGTTCCACGCTAGACTTAATAAAATACATCCATCTATCAAATTTGATCTTAGCAGTGACCCCAATACTATCCATTTTTTAGATGTGTGTTTGACAAAGAAAGATAATGCACTCCTCACTGACATATTTATCAAACCGACAGACCGTAATCAGGTTCTGCACTTCACCAGTCAACACCCAGCGCATATTAAAAGATCTATCCCCTATAGCCAACTGTGCAGGGTTGATAGGTGGTGAGTGACCCTCTACAAAAGAGAGTGCAACTAAAAAATATGTGTCAGAAATTTGCTAATAGGGGTTATCCCAACAATGTTCTATCTGATGTTACTGATAAACTCAAAGAAAAAGGAAGAGTACACCAGAAAGGTGTGGATAAGAAAGGTAGAACAAATTCTATGCAAAGAATTCCTTTTGTCCTAGACTATAACCAACAAAGTGGTGATATCAAAAATGTGATTATTAAGCATTGGAAAGTGTTGAGAAACTCATATCCCAATGTGGGGGAATTCAATTCGATCCCTATGTTCTCCTATAGGAGAGGGGCCACTATTGGTTCCAGGCTTAACCGTGGTGATGTGGTTGGAACTAATGATACCAATTCTAAAGAGGGTCAAATGTGGCTTAGAAATACTAAGAAGGGTATGGTTCCTTGTTATAATTGTGTGCATTGCCGTTCAGTCATCAAGGCGACTAATTTATACACCCCCGTATCTGGTGATGTATATCCTTTGAGAGGTCTTTAACCTGTAACTCCCGTTTGCTATTTATGCACTTATATGTCCGTGTGGACTCCTGTATATGGAGAAACCACACAAAAAGTTAAAGCTAGAATTTCACAACATAAGTCGTCCATTAATTTGCGACAAACAGCTTGCCAGTACCACGTCACTTTATTGATGCTGGCCATTCTGCTGAGGACCTAAGATACTTGGTCCTGGAGGTCATCCCTGAGAAAGGTTATGGTAATAGGGAGGAAGACTTAAGAAAAAGGAAGTTGGTGGGTTAAGAAATTAAAATCCTTGGCCCCTTGGGGTTAAACAGGGATTATGATTTATTTTATTATTGAAATGGTGATTGCGGTGGCTACTTCTTCATGTGCGGTCATAATGTTATTATATACGGATGATTAATGTATATCTTTTATGCCTGTGTGGGTGCTCTTGCCCTTTGTGCCTCTCAATCATTAGCATATTTGATGCTGGGGTTGTACTAGGATGACATCACTTCTGGTGTGTTTTTGTATAAATTGTGCTGTGTAAATTGTATTCATTACTGCCCAATTCTTGATGTGCACCACTTTACTGGTGCACAGGTGGGCGGCCACTGATCAGATGTCTCCCATTCTATTGGTGTGTGCCATAGTTTGTGACACACCCCCAGTTATTCTTACCCATTACACAGTCTTTGTTCCATATTGGCTGCTCCCACACTGACATCATCGTCACACGCCCCCTCACTCGGATCACAGCATTTAAACTTTTAGAGCACAGTTTTCGGATGTTCTGAAGACGACCCCGCTTGGGGCGGAAACATGTAAACCCATTTTGTTGAATAAACACTTGATTGTTTGTGAAGTCCTCGAGTGCCTCCGTTTATACAGACTGTACTTACCTCTGGATTGTGCACCCAGGTAAGCGATGATTAGGAGTGCCCACTGAATACATATATATATATATATATATATATATATATATATATATATATATATTATATATATATACAGGGTTGCTGAGCAACAAATGGTTACCATTTCTAAAGCTCTGAACTTTTGTTTTTAAGGTACTGATTCTCTCTCGTGTTACTCTGAATAAAACTGATGCGGAATATGTTAATGAGAGTATGCCAAAAATTAATTCTGAACCATTATCAAGCAATATATACTCATCTTCAGAAAGAATATTGCTTACATGGCTTAACAGCAACTATGAGAAAATGAGAGAAAAAATATGGAAACATTGCAAAAAAGGTAATTTAATCAATTTGTCTTGAAAAAGCCTAATTAATGTTGCTTCTTCCTCCTGCTAGTCCTCCTCTCTCTTTCTTTTGGACTGTATCTTCATTCCAAGGTTTTAGAAACACATATTCAAAACCCAATTGCCTCTTTCTTAAAAAATGCACCTGGAGAGGCGTACTCTAATTTATATAAATACACAAACGGAAAACACACATGCACAATATCAAAATAAGTCCCAGCATTATAAAATAAACGCAAAATAATAAAAAAAATTACTCAGAATGAAGTTTAAAATTTAGTTTTACTGTCATAAATGGAAAAAAATTACCCCAAACCCACCCAGACGCAAGTACACAAAACTACCAATGCACCACACACCATTTTCTTTACTTTCAACCATAATTAAATTATAAAATAAATATTTTGGTGGTAGAAAAAAATATTTTTTTGGTACAGGAATAATGGTCTAGTCTGTTTTATAGTTCGAGCTACTGTGGGTACAAAGTGAGGTCCACAAAGAAATTGTTTAGTGAGTTTGGTGGAAACCATTGCTCAATATTCGTGTCTTTCTTCAGGCAAAAAGACCTGGAGAAGACAGCTGCGGAAGCGAGGGGCTATAAGTATGATTCTGATTCTTTTTTAGAAAATGAACCCAACGGTTGGGGGTGGGCAGGAGTGAGCTGCAATATAGAAAAAGGTTATATTTAGAGTGGAGATACCCATTAAACAAATGGTCTATATCAGTGATGGCGAACCTTTTAGAGTCCGAGTGCCCAAACTGCAACCCAAAACCCTACTTTTTATTGCATAGTGCCAACATGATCATTTAACCTGAATACAGAGTTTTTACTTTAGAAAAAACAACTCAAATAGACACAGACCAATACAGTAGATAGAATTGATTATAGATAACCTATTAAGCTCTACATTGCCACACAGGAGTTTGAGACTACAGGAGTAGTGAGACTAGTGAGACTAATACAGGAGTTTAAGATCCAAAACAGGGATTCAAGCAGAGCTGAATGTTATAGCACATGACCTCTCTCTGCTACAGACAGACACTACACTTTCTCTCTGGCTTACTGGTAACAAACTCTGGTGAACTCTGCTGTGCATGAGTGCCCACAGAAAGGCATCTCTGGCACGCATGCAATAAGTTCACCACCACTGGTCTATATAAATATAAAAGTACTGAGTGCTTTATGGTTTAGGACATTTGAGATATGCAATGTGGATTGTGGCCGTGGGCGACAATAAGCCAAAAGTCAAGAATATTAATTGCTTCTGTGCTATTTATAAATGTATGCAGTAGCTTATTAGTTACCAATTACTGATGAGATATAATACAGACTTATTTAGTTGTGCTGTGATTCCATTATTAACTTTTTTAAAGCTTAAAGAGTTTGCTTAGCATAAAAATGCACTCTGGACTTGTACTGGCAAGATATATTTAACTGGAATAATATGAACATTTACTGGGGCTTATATTATTTTGCTGTTGCATTTATTTGGTAGAATGCGATAAGATATTCCATAATTACAATGTGACAACCTCCTTCTGGTGGAATAATATTGTTATGCTTGTGAAGGTTCTCATTCATCCAGGTCATGCTATATCTGTTGTATTCAATTAGATCAACTGGACTTGAAGTTTAGTTCTTGAAGACGTTTCGCTAGTCATCCGACTGGCTTTCTCAATTCAGAATGACTTGTACAAGAATCTTTGGCAATTATGTACCCTGGAAAATCCCAATTAGCATATCACAGCCAAGTGTTAAGGGCGTGATTGGATAGTGGCTAAGAGGTGTTATAGGAACACCCAGAGTAAGGTGTCAAAACAGCATTGTACATGGCAGACAGTTGGTGTCGAACCCCCCCCACCTCTATTTAGGCTTAGTTTCTTTATTTGGTCATGGTTATCCCATATTTATCCCATATATATCCCAATTGGTACATCCAAAAGACCCAATACCAAAATACAAGAAAAGCTACATCATATACGCAGTGCAGTGCAGTGAAGAATGCTCTGATTTGTATGTGGAGGAGACCAAACAGCAACTGCATCAACGTATGGCCCAGCACAGAAGAGCCAATTCCTCAGGTCAGGACTCAGCCGTGTACCTGCATCTTAAGGATAAAGGACATACCTTTGAAGATTGTAATGTTAACATATTGGCAAAGGAACGTGACTGGTTCAAGAGAGGTGTTAAGGAGGCCATTATGTGAAAATAAAGAAACCAAGCCTAAATTGAGGTGGGGGGGTTCGACACCAACTGTCTGCCATGTACAATGCTGTTTTGACACCTTACTCTGGGCGTTCCTATAACATCTCTTAGCCACTATCCAATCACGCCCTTAACACTTGGCTGTGATATGCTAATTGGGATTTTCTCAATTCATTCTGAATTGAGAAAGCCAGTCGGATGACTAGCGAAACATCTTCAAGAACTAAACTTCAAGTCCAGTTGATCTAATTGAATACAAGAGATAAATAATATTGGTAGTGAATTGCACAATGCTACCTAAAAGTAGGTCTGCAAGAATTGAATATTCAGATATATTTTTCCATACAGTTTATATGTTTAAAGGAATTGTACACTGAAAAAATTACTTTGCCATATTTCACTCTACAAATGAATACACGTAAGTGGCACTTAGTCTGATGTGTTTGTGTTGCTGCATGACATCAATCCAGTACTTGTTTTGCTCAAGCTGATAATCCTGTTCATTTGGGGATGCTATTTTAGGTTTTATGCTCTGCATGTAAGAGATTTAAATGAACTAAGGATGTCATGATCATGTTGTCATGGTGTAATAGTGCACAAACAACTACTGTTGTGAGGGTCTGAAATGTATTGTTAATATAACAGTGAATGTTTTTAAACACAGATAAAACTGTGTTAGTTTAGTCATGTCTGGTGAAATGTTTCTATTTCTCTCGAGTGGTACCTGTGTAAGATTTAAGAAAACCTAAATACTATGTAGTATGTAATAAAATGTATATTAAATTCTTATTTTTATTATGTTGTGGGTGAGGCTTAAAACAAATAACATGACACAAAACCTTTTATTTTTAGGTGAAGTTCCTCCAAGAAGATGGATAATAAATTTTGATAAAGACCTATTAGATGGCCTTGTTCTGGCTGCACAGTTAGCGTCATATTGCCCATTTTTAGTAAGTATCAAAATCTGTTGCTCGGTTTTGCCATATCCACACAATTTTCCCTTCGTTGGATATGTGTTTTTTCAGATAGTACTCGATGCTTGTTGTAGTCATTATTTGAATACGCTTACAGTGCTACTTTTAAATGAACAAAACTGCAAATATTTATTTTGTTGACTTTATTCTATTCTTTTAAACTGGGTATCCATCTAATTACCCAAAAATCTGGGTGACTTATTTTAAAGTTTTTATTAGTTACAAATATACTACATGTCAGCTTTCCTGTACAGTATTACAGAAAGGAAATATAGACACATGTCTCAATTTAGGTTTCTACTCTACTGCTTTAAAAATAGAAAATTTTGCAAAGTTGAAGAAGCCAATGATATTTTCATTGTTGCTTGTTTAAAGGGCATGTCCATCCCTTTTTTAAAATTTTGATATATTGTAGGGCTTCCTCCCCCAGCCCCAACCACATTATTATTATTTCCAGAAACATTACTCCAACACACTGTCCCGGCCCCTGCTTGGTTGAAACTGCAAGTAGGGGACCAGACCGGCAGCCACGTCCGTGATTGGCTGAGAGGCAGCCAATCACGGACGCAGCTGCCGGTACAGAACGCCGGAGGAGAGAGGTAAGGTAAGTAGAGTTCGGGAGAGTTTATGGAAATAATAATAATGCGGTTGGGGCTGGAGGAGGAAGACCTAAAACATATGAAAAGGGATTTACACTAGGGGGAGGGAGAGGAAAATGGGTGGGAAAGGGAGGGGGGGGGGGGAGGGCTGCAGTGCGCACGACAAATTCTCCCGGAGGAGAGACCAGACTCCTGGTGGCCAGTTTTTGGGACTTTGGGGGGACATAGCAGGGCAGCCATTTGGAGCTGGGATGTAAGGTAAGGATTTTATTACACTACACAGTGGGGTCAGTAGTGGGCTAAATTATAGTTTTGGGGGTGGACATGCCCTTTTAAGGAAAACTCTTCGGGGCAGGGATCTCATTCCTAATGTGTCAAGGCATGTTGCACTTAAATAAATTTATACATAATTTATATATATGCTTCTTAACTGATGTATGAATTTAATTTTTTATTTATCTGTATAATGGCTTGCACTTATGCCCTTGTTTGTATACTCTGTATTTTATAATGTACAGCGCTGCGTACCTAAGTGGCGCTTTATAAATAAAATTATATATACATACATACATAAAATACTAACAAGTTCTCTATGTAACTGAGACATGAATCTGTCAAATTACAGTAATTATAACTATTGTATATAGGTAAATCCACCCCCTTCCCAAACTCCATAAATGAAATCTGAGAGATGTGAGACTAACCTGAAATACCGCTTGATGTTCTGTTACCCTTCTTTCTGCTTCGTGGCTCTTTTGGTTAGCATCTGACAGTCATGGATGTGACAGTTGACATCCCAGTCAACAAGTGAATGCTATTTCCATAGCTCCCTCTTCTAAACATGTGGGAGCATGTAAAATAGATTAGAGAACTTTAAGAGGAGGCAGATACATTTTAAGAGGCACAGGGAAGGGGGAAATAAACATTTTGCTGCATAAAAATGTTATCCTACATCTATAAACTTTCTAACTATTATGGGTTTGGGGGTGAATTACCTAGATACATTTTAATTTAAGTTGTGGCCTTTATATTTTCTTCATGCAGGTGAAATTAAATGCAGTATATAATAAACACTAATTTATCTTTTAGATTTCTACTCATTTTATTTTCATGTACACAAACCCTGAAACCCCCGAAGAGTGTCTACACAATTGTCTAATTCTTGTTAGTGCTTTCCGGTTAATAAACCTTGACATAGACGTACAGGTAAGCAACACTCTCTTACTCGCTAGCTTATTTGTCTTATATTTGACTGCCTGCTTGTTTGCTAACACTTAGTATTAATTGTAAACATAAGGAAAAGGGTATTAATTATATTACCATAACCAACAGGATATTGTCAGAATTGTTATTTTATGGCATGATCCCCAATATAGTTTGGTGTTGGTGTGATGTAAAATGCTTCCAGAGTGATTAAAACACAAGGAATCCATTCAGAAAATTTTAGCAACTATAGAACTATAACACCAGATAGGAATAGTACACATTTTATGCTAGTTACAATTAAATGTAACTAGCATAAAATGTTCTATAATCTGCACTGTTTCATTTTAATTTGCAGCAGTGTCAAAGTGATATAGTCACATGATAGAGCTAACCAAACAAAGTTATACCCACTAAACATTCTACAGGTTATATTGTGGCATTTTATTGGCCAGTTACAAAAATCATACACGTTCAACAGTATTATGTAGACTTATTTTGGGGGGGGGCTATTAACCTAATATTCGTTTTTTATTTAAATGGAGTCTTATAAAATTGTCCTTCCAATGATGTATTACATGTCTGTAAAGGAATAGTTCGCTCAAAATGAACTAGTCCTTTAATATATTGATTGAAGACCGGGAGGTTAAGGAGCTATGCCTTACCTCCTGTTCTTCAATCAATTCACCAGGAACGACAAATGAAGAAAGAAGAAACTTACCTTACACGTAGCAGCAGTGGAAATTCCTGTTCAGATTAACTAAAGAGCACATTATCGTGCATGCGCTCTATAGTTACTCAGAAAGCGGTCGGGACCTGTCACTGCTGCTGCGGTGGATCGCGTGTAAGGTAAGTTTCTTCTTTCTTTATTTCTTCTAATTTAAAAATGTTCTAATGCTATTTTATTTACGTTTTTTCACCTTTTTTAAAGGCCACTGAAATTTGCGACCCCAACCCTGTTATGATGCTTATGTTGTGTGTCTATCTACATGAAAAGTTACCCTTATATTTGCCAAAACAGACAGTGACATTTGATGGGGCACTTCATGAAATACTTTCTAGAGAGGTAATTATTTATTTTAAACCCTAATATGAGATATTGCATCATATATCCCCAAGAGTGCAAAAATTAATACATTTATCCATGTGCATAGCTTTTATCATGATGATGTGTCATTTGTAATATCAAGAAAATGCTAAAAAAAGATTTTTTACGATAATTATTCACTTTAACTGGTCTTAGGCAGATACTGTAGACGATTTATAGAAAGCTCTTGTTATATAATTTACAATTGGTTGACAATTTTTATTTTTTTGCGGGTTAGTAACAGTAAGATATTTAGAAAGTTTTTCATATCTAGAGCAAAAAAAGTATTATTAGAAAGTAATATCAACATAGCCTAAGAACTGTATTCTGTTTTTAGATTTCTAATAAAGAGTTTGATTAACAATTTATCATCCTGCCTTTACCTCAGATGACTTCACCATACACGGCCAAGACTATTATGTTTCTTTTTGCTAATGTTCAATCACAATCTGTCAGTGCCTATACTCCACCACCGATCAATAGACTGACCTTTCTGTTTTATTTTGCTGGAATAGGTACGTCTAAAAAATCTAAGCAGCAAGCCACTAGTGTACAGCGCTATTATTGTAGGCCAGGATTCAGATGATTTCTCACTGCCTAAAGAAAAGACAATAACAGTTGCACCAAAGTAAGTAACCGTTCTCTCTGCCATCATTGTGGTTGTTTTAAATTAATTTTAAAACTTCTCCTTGCAGATGCAATTATATTGGTTGTCTTGTATTTTTGTTAATTTTACATGACTGGTTTAACTGGTTCTTTCTTTAGAAAATTTCACAAAAAAAACCTCCTCTGCTTTCTACTTGCTGTTACTAGTTAACCAACATAACAGGAAAAAATTATCAAGTAATATTGATTATTCTTAACACAAAATCATTGTTAGGTTTTGTTGTTTTTAAACATATATTTGTTAGATGCTGTTTCTTACTTTTCCTCCACTATCTCATCACTCATTCCTGTTCTGCCGCCTTTCACACAACTTTGGATCTTCTTTGGTAACCTTTGGGTCTTTCCAGTGGCGTCTTTGCCTCTTCTGGTTTTTCAATTGGATCTTTGGGTCTTTCCACCATTCTCCTGATTAATTCTTTTAGCCTATTTTAGTTCCAGTTTCCTCTGTCTCTCTCCCAATTATAGCCTTTAGCTTGTCTTAGTGCTTGGTGTGACTTTTCAATCTGATTTCCTGTTTTCTGTCTCCTGCACATTCCTTGACTATGATTCTTTGCTATAGGTAAAGCCAACGGTGAAGGTTGGGGTATCTGTGGGGTATCTGTGCTCTTAAAAGTTTGTTCCTAATTATTTGAGTTTAAATAATAGTTCAAAATAAAATTACTCCTTTTGCGTTTTATTGTATTTATTTTCTTCTGTAATCCAAGTACTATTTCATTTTGGAAATAATTCTCTACAATATTTAGCTGTGATTACAGAAACACGTTGCTAATATAGCAGAATAAATGGTTGAAACATGATGTAGATAGAGATGGTCGAACTATATAAAGTTCGGTCCGTTTTCGAACTTCAAAGAAAGTTTCGAAAGTTCGAAAGTTCGAATCCGGACCCATTCAAATCTATGGGGGAGAGAGAGTTCGAAAGTCCGAGTAAATTACAGTAAAACTAACAGTGCTAACTTACTGTAACTGGTTGTGGCACCTGGGAAATGGACTGGGGAACACGTTGCTGTCACCAAATCTTCTTAAAACCAGTCAGACCGGCAAGTGTCGGGATTATCGAATGTACGAACCTTCCCATATACAGTCCTTACTAGGTTCAGCAAACAGTTCACTCGAACAGTCGAGGGATGTATAGTGTAGTGGGTAAAGCAACAGCCTGTGATGTGGGAGACCCAGGGTTCGATTCCCGGCTAGGGCAGCTCTCCAAATGTTTGATTAATAATAACCTAGTACTATTATAACCATATAATTGTATTACTATTATTATTTTATGTATTTTATAAATAATATTATATGGTTATTACTATTACTAGGGTATTATAATACCATATATAACCTAGTATATATAACCATATTAATATTATTTTTATAAATATTATTATATGGTTATGTATTACAGTTATTAATTATTTGTCTAGCTGTCCCTAGCCAGGATTTGAACCCTGGTCTCCCACATCATAGGCATGCCTTTAGCCACTACCTATACAGCCAATACTACTGGCTTGATATTTTACTAAGTTATCATATGGTGATTATATGGTTATTATTTTACTATGGTGTATCTAGGTTATTAGCAAAAGAAACAGAGCTTTGCTATTATGTACTATAGTGTAGTGGTGAAAGGAACGGCCTTTGGCATGGGAGTCCCAGGGTTCAAATCCTGGCTTGGCCAACAATACAGTTTTTAGATTATTATAATAACCTTGTAAATAATAGCCTAGTAATTTAAACCTTATAATATTACTTATTATTATCTATTTTTATAAATATATGGTTTGACTGCCTATGATGTTGGGAGACCAGGGTTTGAATCCTGGCTAGGGACAGCTATACAATGTTTGGATTATTATAATACACTAGTAATATAATACCATATAATAAGTAATATAATATTATATGTTGTATAAATACTAGGTTATTATGGTATATAAATCCCCTAGTAATATAATAACCATATAATACCTAGTAATATTATAACCATATAATATTATAAAAATAGATAATAAGTAATATTATAAGGTTATAATATTACTAGACTATTATATTACAAGTTATTATAATAATCAACAAATATGTTTTGCTGCCTGGCCAGGATTCAAACTCAGGACTCCTATGTCAAAGGCAGTTCATATAACCACTACACTATATTAGACACCATAGAAAATCAGTGTTTCTTTTGCTAATAAGCTAGATACTACCTTAGTAAAATAATAACCATATAATAACCATATATATACGTAGTAAAATATAAAGTCATATAATGTATTAGCTGTATAGTGGTAGTGCTAAATGCCAGCCTATAAGGTGGGAGACCAGGGTTTGAATCCTGGCTAGGGACAGCTATAATAATGTTTGGATTATTATAATACACTAGTAATAAATAACCATATATAATATTTATATAATATGATAATATAATTTATATGGTTATAATTTACTAGGTTATTATATGTATTATATACCCTAGTAATATAATAACCATATAATAACCTAGTAATATTATACCATATAATACCC
Source organism: Hymenochirus boettgeri (assembly GCA_019447015.1). Classification (NCBI taxonomy): domain Eukaryota; kingdom Metazoa; phylum Chordata; class Amphibia; order Anura; family Pipidae; genus Hymenochirus; species Hymenochirus boettgeri. The sequence continues at coordinate 199,815,120 of CM033470.1, read as the reverse complement.
TATATAATTTATATTACTAGGTTATCATAGGTTATATATTACTAGGTTTTATTATATGGTTATTATAATACCCTAGTATATAATAACCTTGTAATAATAACCATAATACCAGTAATATCATAACCATAAACCTAGTAATATAATACAATATTATATTACTAGGTTATTTATATGGTTATTATATTACAAGGTATTATAAAATCCAAACATTATGTAGTTGACCATAGGCAGGATTTGAACCCTAGACTCCCACAGCAAAGGCAGCAGCTTTAACCACTACACTATTAGCCACTGCATACATTAAGCAACATTCTAGATTTTGCGAATGTCGGAAACATCGAAAGTCGAAAAATCCGGTCCGTTCCGGGGATAGTTCGCGGGAGGTCCGCGTCCTTTGGACTGCATAAAGTTCGGCTCGAACTCGGGCTCGAGTTCGAGTTCGAGTCCATCCCTAGATGTAGAATGTTTGTGGTGCATGCACATTGCTCCCTTTTATTCCCCTTAACTGCTTTTTAATGTACAGAATTTCCATTTGGTTAGTTTCCAGCAGGACAGAAGCAAAACATTTCAAATTGGCTTTGGTCTGTTATTAGGTTTTAGATTACAGGAATAGTGACTGATTTGACAATTTTACTCTAATTGCTTTTTCTATTTCCATTCACCTTTTTGACAGGTGGAAAGATTCATTGCCAAAAGTAATGTGTACAGACACATTATAGGCTTACATCTGTGTTTTTAAGTAAACGGTGATGATAAAGTAAAGAGGCTTTATTTTTTTATTTTTTCAGAAAACATTGTGAAGGGCAATATTTATATTTTTACATTTAAAAGGGAACTAAACTCCAAAACTTAATATTCTTTGAGTCAGATAAAGGAGCAATCATGTACACAGGATTTCTCTTTTAAACAATCAGGGAGATTCAATAAAAGTTCTTATCGTTTAAAATGGTGCTAATTTTGCCCAAACCAATCAGATCTTATTTAACAATTGCAAGCTTACATCTGATTGGTTGGGGCAAAATTAGCATCATTTTAAATGATAAGAACTTTTATTTAATAACCCTGAATATTTTTTAAGATGCATTTGACTTTCCTCTGGCCAACGACATCACCTCTGTGCACTGGCACCACAGGAATAACTTTTTGGGAAATTTTAAACCATGTACACACGGCTTATTAACTGAAGCCCATTTTAAAAAAACAGCCACAATTTTTAAATTTTGCCAAAAGGAAATTTTTGCATAGTGTAAACACTGCCTTAGGGTGAGGCCACACTGCAACGCACAGGAATCGCGCACAAAATCGCGAGCGTTATCGCTCGCGATTGTGTGCGAGATTCTTGCGCGTTTCGCGTTCGCGTTTTGCGCATGCGTTTTCGCCTTTTCACGTTATGGAAACGCATGCGTTAACGCACCAAAAATGGTGAACGCATGCGTTACCATAACGCGAACGGACGCGCAATCGCATGCGCATCGGAAATCGCGGGAATTTTTGATTGTATAGTATAATATTGTATAGTATAGTATTGTATTGTATAGTATAGTATATAGTATAGTATATAGTATAGTATAGTATAGTATAGTATAGTATACTGTAGTATTTGAGGTTGAACAAAGACATACGTCCATCCAGTCCAACCCATCTAGCAATACCCACATTTACTGCCTAACTCTTGATCCAGAAGAAGGCAAAAATACCCCACCAGGGGGAGGGAAATTCGGTAACCCTCAAATGTATTGTTCTGTAGCCATTAACAGTAAGTTACCGTTGCAATTTTATCTGTAATTTATCCAAAGTTTTCGAACTATTTCTCCCATTTACTTTAATGTGTTCTGATTCGGAAAGTTCTGAAACGAAACGAACTTCAGGAAGTTCGGCCATCTTTACTCTTGAACTCGATATTTCAGATGCATTTGTGAATGGAGACCAGGAAGTGCTATTTGTTACATGTTTGCTTCAAGCAGGTATATATAAAAAGCCCTCGCTGGACCCCTCTTGCTTAGCCAATTACCGCCCGGTCTCTCTCTTACCGATAGCCTCTAAACTGCTAGAACGATTAGTCTTCTCCCGTATCGCTAACTACCTTCATGTTCATAACCTATTGGATCCTTTGCAATCTGGATTCCATCCTGCGCATTCCACCGAGACGGCTCTGTGTAAGGTTGTAAATGATCTGCAGGTTGCAAAGGCCAATGGTCACTTTTCTATACTTATCCTCCTTGACCTCTCCTCTGCTTTCGACACGGTCGATCATTCCCTCCTTATACATATTCTTCTTTTGAGTATATGATTGTTTTATTTGCACTCCAGCACTTATACCCATAAGTATCTGTATGTTACCCATCTAACTGGATTGTAAGCTCTACGGGGCAGGGACCTCCTTTCCTCTTGTGGCAAAGCTCTAGCACTTCTATTTATATAAGTTATATATTTATGTACTGAACAATCTATGTATTTATCCCCCTAGTATGACTTGTATTGTATTTTATACTGTACAGAGCTGCGTCCCCAAGTGGCGCTTTATAAATAAACATATACATACATATAATAATGCAAACGTAATCATTATTAAACTTTTTCCTTAGATAGAAGTAGCAGAAAGTTGTGAGTGTATATATTGAATTAAAACAAAACATTCAAAAGTAAGTTCTTACTATTCTAGACTCAAAGCTTAGGCATATAAATATAAACAAAATCTGTAAGCTACAGTAGATAAAACATTTTCAACTTAAAGGGCATGTCTAGCCCTGTTACTTACAGTCAGCAAAGCTGTCCACAGACTGTGTAAATCCCACGATCCATCCTTACAAACCACCAATTCAGTGCCGCATCTCCCAGCTACTTCCTTGTAACGGTTGTCAGTCACTGCGGTGACAGTGATGCCACAGCCAATGGCTAGAGGACGTTACCGAACGAGGCATGAACTAAACTGCGATGGATTGTGGGAATGTAAGGCTATTTACTCAGTCTGAGGACAGCTTTGATAAGTGTACATAAAACAAAACCTGGGTTTTGGGGAGGGGGTTTCTCTTGAATACTATATTTTTGTAAGAGGGGTGGACATGCGCTTTAAAACAAAACACTTAAATATTGGAGTGGATGGTAGTAGTTGTATTCTTGCAATGGCTGGGGAAAGGAAGTAAGATATTGGTCTAGAACCCTATCAATGTATTTGCATGTGTACAGCGTGTGTGCATATGTTGCTGGGTGGCTGGATAGCGTACTGGTTATGGAGTCTTTAGGCAAGGCTCCCTAATGTCCCTCCTGTTGCTCGTGTAGAGAACTCTAACAGGGTTATTCAATAAAAGTTCTTATCGTTACAAATGGTGCTAATTTTGCCCCAACCAATCAGATATTAGCTTTCAAATGTTAAATAAGATCTGATTGGTTGGGGCAAAATTAGCACCATTTTAAACGATAAGAACTTTTATTGAATAGATCCTGCAAAGTGTCCCCAGTCGAAAAGTGCAATAAATGTTGTTTGTCTTTTGGAATATCATATTTGTGGATTTTTATATGAGCTCACTTCTGAACAATGGACAGCCTTTATAAACGGAATCCAGTTATATTATATAAAACACCCCTTGCTTACAATTCCACACAATGTACTATATTAGTAAATATCTTTTTTCGATCGTTTTAATTCATAAAAAACAACCTTTGCAAAAGAAAGATTTTATAAAAAAACAGAGCCAAGCAACTCACAAAAAGATTTCTCGTCCACTACATCATCATAACTAACAAATAACCACAAAAACTTTAGTGTACAATACATACTGTAATAAAATCCATAAAAAGCATTAAGAAATGTTTATTTTTGTCACAAGCACAAAATAAATCTGTAGAAACCATTACTCAAACATAGTGTCAGAGAAGAAAAGAGATCCTCATTACAACAAAATCCTTAAACGATTGTTAGCAAGATGGTCACTAGTGAAATATCCAAGCTTAATTTTAAATGCACCTCCATATCGTAAAATGGAAAGAAAGACATTGGCCTACTTCAAATCCTTAGAGGTTTACAGAGCTTTTTCATCTGACCTACATATTTCCAGTGTGGTTAAGTACATTTCTAATATGCTGACCAATGTACATGATATTATTTTCCTGATCAAGCTTTATTTAAAGGGTCAAAGAGACCTTCAACAAGTTTATTAATAGCCTTCAAAAAGATTAAAGGGTCACTATACTCACTCAAACAACTTTACATTATCTGAAAGTACAATTTGAGAGAAGTAAAATAGTGGTACTCACATATTTATCTGTGCTTGTTTTGTCATTAAATTATTAATGTTGAGTGGTGAGTGCTCCTAATTCCCCTCACTCTCCCTAACTCACTGCCTTCTTGTAGTGTCTGCGACACTGATAAGTTCTGCACAGCCTCACTATGGCCACTGTTCTCCCCCTTCCTCCCCACTTATTTTTTCTGCTGATTCTCTTAAATCTTGCAGAATGTGTGCTGGCAGGCAGGCAAAGAGGTCAGGCATGGGTCACATATTATAATTTAAACTTATGGAGTGACAGGTCTTTCCTGGCTGTAAATGCAGTGATTTCAAATGAAATGATTTATCAGAATCTACAGCTCAGATTTAAAATCTGAACAGTGGGATCTTGCTGTAGCTAAAGGTACACATTAAAATTAAAGATACACTTTAAGCTATGAAAACCCAAAAAACAATTACTTTTTTATGGCATTTTAAACAATGGCTTTTTTGGGGGGTTGGGGTTGGTGGGGGGTGGTATGATGAAATATCTTTAGTGGATTAATATATTTTTATTCTCTTGTTCTATAACACAAATTGCAGAAGTAAATATAGATTTGTAGATTTGTGTGTTATAAAATATCCTATTAGCATTACTCCAAAGTGTTGCTTCAAAGTAATGTAGTTTTAAGCTAAAATACTGCTTCAAAATGTAATACTTGTGCTGTACACCATTATTCATCTCTATAAAATTATTTATCTTTTTAATAAAGCAAGACCAGCAATAAATTAGTCACGCTTTACATACGGAGAGACATTACAGACGTGTGCAGTAAGGAAGACATAGCACACTATATTTTATTATGACCAAATCCACTGATTATTTTTCATGTATATTTTCCCTTTAAATTTCAAATTCCCTTTTTTATTATTTAATCCTCATTTTGGCTAATTAAGGCTAATGCCTTATTTATTTAAAAAAGAATGAAACACAAAATACAAAGGCAGCTCCACATTATAATCACTAAAATCATTTGTCTCTCACCTCTGAATTCAGCCTGTTAGTGTAGAAATCATTTAGGGTGAGGCCACACTGCAACGCACAGAAATCGTGCACAAAATCGCGAGCGTTATCGCACGCGATTGTGTGCGCGGTTCTTGCGCGTTTCGCGCTCGCGTTCGCGTTTTGCGCATGCGTTTTCGCCTTTTCACGTTATGGAAACGCATGCGTTAACGCACCAAAAATGGTGAACGCATGCGTTACCATAACCCGAACGGACGCGCAATCGCATGCGCATCGGAAATCGCGGGAATTTTTGCGTTCCCGCGATTTCCATTTTAGCGAAAATCGCGGGCGCGAGCGCGAAACGCGGCGCAAACGCGCGAAAAACGCGCTAGTGTGGCCTAGCCCTTATAGAACAATTCAAGCTACTGGCAATCTATGATGTCACAGCTGGTCCTGGACCCAAAACTCCTTCTGCTCAAACAGAATGGGGGAAGATATTAACTCTTTTCATGAGTATTACTTTAACCCTTTATATTTGTGAGCATTTCTGCAAGAGACAGGTCCTCTGAGAGGTCCAGATGGACTTAGCATGCTATGCACATGCTCGATGCACATAGCGTACATAGTCCATCGGAACCTGTCAGAGGACGCGGCAGAGGAGCGAGAGACCGGGTAAGTTCTGCAACTTCGTTACAGGCTCCTGAACATTTTATTAATGAACCGTATGTAAGAAACAGCTCCTTTACCTCCCTTTCTTTAATAAAACTGAATTGAAAAAAGTGATTTTATCAGTGGGGATACCCTTTAATACATTCTTATATGATAAGGGTTAAGAGGTGGGAGAGAAAATTACAAATGAGCTAAAAATCTAATGAAGGCAAAAGTACTGGTAGGCAAGGGGAAATGACAGCTTCAGCTTTGGGGAACAAACTCAACTCAACTTCATTCTTCTTTAAACATTATTAAAATATATACTTGTGAAGGTTCTCATTCATCCAGGTCATGGTATATCTGATGTATTCAATTAGATCAACTGGACTTGAAATGTAGTTCTTGAAGACGTTTCGCTAGTCATCCGACTGGCTTTCTCAATTCAGAACGTCGACATTCATTTCTGAACAGAATTATGATGTCATAGTGACATCACAAAAAAGACACATTTGAACACTATTAAAAGAAACAAGTGCAATGCTTTTTAGGGTGAAAATCCAAATCTTTTTTGTGATGTCATAGTGACATCACAAAAAAATGCTCCCAGACAAATTTGAACAATATTAAAAGAAACAAGTGCAATGCTTTTTAGGGTCAAAATCCAAATCTTTTTTAAAATGATGATGTCATGCCAATGTCATAGTGACATCATTAAAAATGCACCCACATACATATGCATTTAAACACAATGCTTTTTTTGGTCAAAATCCAAATCTATGCATAATTAGGATGTAATGGAACTTAGCACTGCAGCAGGGTTGGTGTTCTAAAGGGAAAGGTGGCAACCCCAGTAGAATTGAACTTATCACTTTATAAGGTACACTTATAAAAACAAAACAGCACAGAGCTGCAGGTACAGCATACTGAATTAAGCCTGGTTATGCACATTTCTGTGCAATGCATTTAAAGGGGAATGTTGGAGCCTGGAAGAGTGTGTTTTTGTTTATGCAACCCTTCCTACAAGCTGCCCTCCTGCTGCATCAATTTTATACAACATGTCTGCATCGCCTCCAACAGTACTCCTTTAATTAGTAAACTTATAGAAACAACACAGTACAGAGCTGCAGGAGGAGGATGATATTGTGACCCTGATCTTAGCACAGCCCTGTGCAATGTGTTTCTCAGTATTGTACCTATTTAAAGGGAAATGCTGGACAGTGGAAGAAAATGTGACATATTTCACCAGAGTACTTATTAAGAGGGGAATGTTGGAGGGTATGACATAAACATAACCTCCAAGATGCCCCTTTTAAATGATACACTTTAACAAACAACATGGGGCAAAATGTGCAGAAAAGGCAAAAGTAGTGGCAGGCAAGAGAAAATGTCAGCTTTAACTTAAATTAAAATGAACTCATAAAGGAAAAGGATCTGAGAGTTTTGGTGGATAACAAACTTAAAGGTAGTAAGCAGTGCCATGCAGCAACAGCCAGAGCCAGCATGGTATTGTCTTGTATAAAGAGAGGTATTCTAAAATATGGAGTGTTTTCCAGGAATGGATGTTACAACATTCTTATGTTCCACTGAACTTTTTGGTTCCTCAGCTCCTAGAATTCCTGCAAGAGGGTCTCAGTATAGATTTGAGCTTAAGCATGATGAAAGTGCAGATATCATCTAGTTCAGCTATTCTTGCTAAGTCATTATTTAAATACCCACTAGTAAGAAGAATCCTGCAGGGAGTGTTGAGGTTAAGACCCCCCCATGAAAACCTTACTTCCTCAGTGAGATCTACCTTTGGTCCTTAAGGCATTCTCATATCCACCATTTGAGCCTTTGGAGACCATAACATTATGGGATATATCATTAAAGACTATATTATTGGTGGCTGTGAAATCCAGGAGAAGAGTCTCAGAGTTACAAGCTCTCGATGGAACCTACCTACTTAAATTTTAATCCTCAGGCTGTTATTCTATTGGAATATTTGCCAAATGTTATCTCAAGATACCATCTTAACCAGCTGATTATTCTGCCTACAGTCAGTCATAACATAGAGGAAGATTGTAGATGAGTTATCTGGATGTGGGTTGGTGCATCTCAAAATATTTATTAAAAATATCTGAAATTAAGAAATCTCAAACACTGTTTATAATACCAGCTGGGCACAGAAGAGGGGAGCCAGCTACAATGGCAACTTTGAGAAGGTGGATTATAGGAGCTATCCAAAAAGCATGTATGGTCCAAGGCACCTCCTCAGAGAATTCACGCACATTCGACAAGAGGACAAGTAGCATCTTGGGCAGCAGAAGAAGGAGGAGTCATGACAGATAAATTATGCAGAACATCTAATTGGTGCACCTCATGCATTTCTACGACATTATAAATTAGATTTGAGGATGTCCACCCAGGCGTCACTTGATCACAAAGTGCTGAAAACAGTGACCAGAGCACCAGATTAATTACATCCGTTATTGTTATTCAGAAAATTGACTGGTTTTGTCTCTTTTGCTCTTTCTTCCCCTCCCATTAAGGTTTTCTTGGGTATTAACCCATTGTGTGCTGCATGAGAATGGCCAGGCAAATGGAAATTCCTATCGTACTTACGGAGAGTTTCTTTTCCTGGCCATTTCCTCCGGCAGCAACCCCCCACTTGTATTTTGGACTTGTAAACTTGACTACTGGTATGAGGGGAGGGGGTGGTATGATAGGAGTTTCCATTTTTTTGGGGGGGGTGGGTTTCTACTTTAAATCTAAATCTAATTTATTAAGAAAAATGCAGAGCATTAATGTTGTGTTTCCAACCTACCTAAAAAAAAAAGGAGGGATCAACTATATAAAGAAAACCCCCGATCTACAACCCCAGTCTTCTATTGGCTTATTTTAATTTCTTTAAAGAAACATACAGTGCAAGTTGTTGTTTTTTTTTATTTCAGCAAACGACTACTTTCCAGATAGCCATTCTGTTGGGAGAGCGGAAGATTGACACTGAAAAAGAAATGAGTGGGCTGTTCCTTTAATAATATTTAAACTGTGTTTTACAATTTGAGAATTAAAAGTTAATCACCCTGAAGTCAGAACCCTGTGACAGTTCCCTTTACTCCAACCATCAACACCAAATGGTATAAACGAATGAAATACATTTATCTAAAGCACGACATTCTTTCTACCCTATTTCCCATAAGACTATGAGGGACTGAGCAAATGCATCACTGATGAGGTTGCTCTGAATTTTCACTTTGTTGTGACACTTGGCCAGATGGGCGTAAAGCACCGATCATTTCCCAACTAAACTCAAAGACCTTTCAGAAGGCAACAGAATCTGTGTTGATAAAACTGTTATTGTTTATTTGTGACAGGGGTGGCGGAGATTTGGAGACAGGAGGGAGCCTTGAACGTGTGTTTGTTTTAAGGAAAAGTGGAACCCCTGACAATTGCTCTTGGAAGATTTTATTTTGAGAAGAAGATCAAATTATACTTAGATGAAAAAAAAAACCCCAAAAGAATTATAAATACAGTTTACCCATCAATATCCAATCTTCATATTTCTAAATACCTTCATATGTATGGATGGATGTATAATTTAATTTATAAAGCGCCACTTAGGTACGCAGCACTGTACATTATAAAATACAGATGGATAAGTTCCAGCAATTAAACAAATAAATGAATTGTACGAGTAAAGTTCCATACATAGGTTCAGACTATATATGGATGGTTAGATATAAGTGAGGTGTGACTTCACACATAAGGATTGGAATCCCTGCCCCAAAGAACTTACAATATAAGTGGGAGGGACACCATACAGGTACATAGAAATACAATGCGCGAAAAACGCGCTAGTGTGGCCTAGCCCTTAGTGCTGAGTTGAATTTAATCAAGCTTTTTAAATGTTTTTTTCATTCTTCGCTTGTTTAAAAAAATAAAAAACTTAATGCTAAAGGAGAACCAAACTTACAGGGACATTCAATAAAAGTTTTTATCATTTAAAATGGTGCTAATTTTGCCCCAACCAATCAGATCTTATTTAACATTTGAAAGCTAACATCTGATTGGTTGGGGCAAAATTAGCACCATTTTAAACGATAAGAACTTTTATTGAATAACCCTGTTAATTTTTTAAAATCCTAATTTGCAAGCTTTTTTCCCTAGAACATCTATACATTGTAAGATTTTTCTCAATTAAGTTGCATTTAGTACCGTATATACTCGAATATAAGTCGATCTGAGTATAAGTCGAGGTACATATTTTTACCTAAACAATTAGTAAAAGTGATTGACTCGAGTATAAGTCGAGGGTAGAAAATATGACCACTTTGGCACTTCATGTGTTTGTAAACTACAACTCTCAGCATGCTTTAGCTGCTGGGAGTTGTAGTTTACAAACATCTGCAGTGGAACTGCAAACCCCCCCTACCCAACCTTCCCCTCCCTCCCTGCCAGTAAAAATAATACCTGATAACTTAAAACTGTACTTAACAACTGAAATACCGCAACTGCCCTAACTTGTAAGAAGAATCCGGCTGCCGCATCTCCCGATCCCGATCCACTGATGTCACTACTAGGCGACGGGAAGTAGACAGGCGCCGAGTAGTGACGTCAGTGGATGCGACGATCGGGAGATGCGCAGCCGGATTCTTCTAACAAGTTAGTGAATGACCCGGTATATGGCGAGGTTCAGTTTTCAGGCTGTTTTTATAGCCTGAAAACCTCGACTTATACTCGATATATACGGTACATGTGAGAATTAGACAAATAACATTAGAACCTTCCCCCTAAGAAGCACTAAAACAATTGCAGTGTAAGTGAGCCTTAATTAAACAAGTTAATACACACATCAAAGCATTAGTCATATACGGACTCACTTAAGCAGAATAATGGTCTGGGTGCTCATGCCCCGGATCCATAACTGTCGGCGTTAGTGTTCCGCACCTCTCCTATCGCAATATCTAAAACTAACCCATAATCCTGGGTGGCCCAGGTGCAGCTCGCCCCGGACCCCTCGCTCAATCCAATACTCCAAAGGATTCACAGCAAACAACAAGGGTGTAGCGCACACTGGATAACGAAGCAGTAACAGCCGTCTTATTATAAAAATAAAACATAGCCTTTATTTGTATTAACTTAAAACCAATACATGTCCAAAAGTCTGCCTTACGCGTTTCGAGCCGACATGGCTCTTAATCATAGGCACGGCTGTTACTGCTTCGTTTTTCAGTGTGCACTACACCCTTGTTTTTGCCATGTGAGAAATTCTGTAACAAGAAGGTTTCCATATTGTTGCCATACAACCCACAGCCCATGTAGACTTCAAAGAGCCTTGTAGCTTGTGTTCCTGACCCCAGTATTTACTGTCTCTATACACAGAGGATTTCTATACTGATGTGTCTACACCAAAAAGTCCTTGATAAAACTAGGAAAGTACCTGTTTCCCTGCAGTTTTTATTGACATTTTTTTATTATTCTGTTCCTAGCATTATAGATAAAGCTTCTAAATGTACCTGTATTATTTGCATATGCTATGATAGCTTACCAGTCTAAACACATGTTGCATATGCTATGATAGCTTACCAGTCTAAACACATGTTTTAGAAACACACAATCCATGAGGTTGTGGGTTCAAATCAAAGTTCATGAATTTACAGGTTAATTTCCCCAGACTTAAAGGACAACTCCACCCTCATAAGAACATCTTTTAGAAAGGATGGCCTCTTTAAAATATGTTGATATATCCTACTTGTCCTATTCATTCATTAACTTGTATGCCTGCTATGCTTCTGGATGCCTCATGGAAACTGAGCAATTTAGAAACCTGTACTGAGCATTTACTGAGCCTGAGCATGCTCAGAAGAGGCAGACAGGGGATTAACATTGATGTCAACTGTCAAGTCCATAACTGACAGTTGCTAACTGGAAGAACCAGGTAGCAGAAACAGGGGCAACAGGACATTGTGCAGGATTTCAGGTTAGACTTATATATTTCACATTTCAAACTAGGGTTTAGGGTTTTGGGGGGTGATTTACCTGTATGTAAGTTTTCATTTTAGGGCTGGACTTGCCCTTTAATTTTAATATTTACTTAAATGTTAATATTCTGTTTCTTACACCCATGCTAAATAAGAAATACACAATAAAGATTAATTTTCTTTTTGTGTGAAAAGCAAAGGATTACATCATTGTTATGGACAGGAACATTTACATAAAAACTACATTGAAATCCCTGTTTTCTATCAGGGAGAAGGAGCATATCTGTGCTGTTATATGATTGGTTGTCAGCTTCTGGAAAGCAAGGGTGCAGCTTTTTGCTTTTATCTGTTGAGTACTACAGAACATGTGAAGTGTACTGTGTAGATTTTGGGAGCGGACTCTTGGTACCCACAGGTTAATTTCATGAATCACACAGCAGCCACAGAAAAAGGAGAGATGAGACAGCTTGTTTGTAAACGTGCTCTGTCTATTGGAACAGTGTTGTCTGGAGATGTTTGCTCCCCTTTAATGAGATATAGGAAAGGCCTTAAGGTGAAGTTTAATGTTTGCTGCTTTAGCTTGGCACTCTTATTGCTCTGTGATTAATTTTGACTGTGCTTGGATTACAGTGGAAGAAAGAATAATTTAGTCGATCCACCTATATATTTCTGCCATAACTATTTATTTTTTCCTGATTTTTAGTGATCAATGATTTTTATTGAAAAGTAAATTTAAATCATCATTGTACATTTTATTGTAGATAATTAAGTAGCAAATTACTCTATTAGGCTTCAACAGGAATAGCATATTTTAATGTATACATAAAATGGAATTCTAACTTGTATATTTGTAAAAGTGGGAGTCCTTTTGTTTTTAAAAACAATAATTTGATATATTAGTAATTATGTGATCAATTGTGAAAAATACCCCAATAATTTAAGGAAATTGAATAATGCCTTTGTGAGATGAAGATATTTTTTAGTAGTGCAGAAATTCTTTTCCACTGTCAAGGTAATTGACTGCATAATCAGCTTGCAGGTGATGGATAAATAATGGCTACAACTTAAAACATATCTTTTTTTTTTTACAGAAATCATAAATTATTAACTATTGAATACCGAAGTCGATTCCTAAATCCCACTGAAGCAACTCTTCTACTGGTTTCAAGTTCTGCTAGCAGCGGAGGTTATGGAACTACCATAGCATTTACTCTTCATCCACATATAACTGATGTGGTGCCTGCTGTAAGTATTACCTTGATTAATGTTTTTTTTTCTTCTCCCCTCCACGTGGAGGAAACGTTTTTTAATAATATAACATTGTCATAAAACAAGTAGTAAACAAAATAAAACGGACAGTTTGGTGCAACATGATCAGGATGGGCTTGATTATAGATCTCAGTCTATTTGGTGTACAGTATTTACCGTATACTGTTGGCTTAGTGTGTCAATTGGGCAGGTGTCGCCACAGTATAATCGTAGTGGGGGGAGGGGGGAATCCGGGCAGTCACAAACAAATTTGATAAGGATGTTTCCCCATCCAAGGAGGGGGGGAAGGTGGGTTATTGCTCTTGACCCTGTCACGAGTCGCATGTTGTTGTTGATTGTATCCATCTGTCCCAGATTTTTAAAAAATTTGAGGGGCATTCTCTGTTCTCATATATCACCCTTTTAAAGTCCAGAGTTAAGTCAGTGTGGGGGGCAATGCCTGTAAACAGAATCTCTGCCAGGAATATCCTGGTGTATTTGTCCAAGGACAGGTGCTCAGTTATCCCCAGTATACAAATTTTAGGATCCAAGCCTACCAGTGCTCCCATTTCATCATGGAGAAACTTGGTAATTTGTTTCCAGAAGCCTTGCACGACTGGGCATGCCCAGATGAGGGGATAGAAAGTGCCTGGTGCTGCTTGGCACTTAGGGCAGAGAGGATTGTATCCAGTTTTGTATCTAGATACATATAGGCATGAGGTAGGCTCTGAGGAGTGTGAATAATTGAGTGAGTTTGTCTGAGGCTTTTAGGGAGGTGACCCTGTGAACCTCGTCCCATTCATCCTCCTCCAGGTGGCCCACGTCTGACTCCCAAGTAGATTTTTCCTGGGGCATAGATGTCTGTGCTCCCGGGAGAGCCAGTTGTTTGTAAATGTAGGATATCAATTTTGTTGATGAGGGTCTTTGCAGTTGGTTATATATTGAATTGTCCCCGAGTTCTAAGGGTGAGGTGGAGAACTGAGTCAAATCAGGCAATCATTGCTTAGTAAATGTCCAAGTATAGTAACAACATGTTTGTACCAAAGGTTAAAATGAAGGAGTTTGTGAAATTCTGGGAGAAGTTTGTTGTTCCAGAGCGGAGTCCGGCGGTTCACCGCAGGGAGCCTGATTCTGTCAAGGGTCTTATCCCATATTTTTAATGCTTGGACTGTGATGGAGGGTAGTAGATGGGTGTACCTTTGAGGCCTCTGGATATTCGATACAAAGGGTTATTGAATGCTGCTGCGTCTGGAATCTGAGATAGGGCCGACTCGGTATGATTCCAATGAAAGATGTGGGAGAGTTGTGAGGCAAAATAATAACGCTGGAAATCCGGCACAGCCAGTCCCCCAGCATCCAGAGGTCTCTTAAGTGCTGCCCGGGAGATTTTGCATCTAGCTCCTCCCCTGACAAAGAACTAAGAATATGATCTAATGTTTTAAAATATTTCAAAGGAATATAGGTAGAGGAGTTCCTTAGTATGCAGAATATTTTGGGGGGAGAATCATCTTAATTAGATTGATTCTCTCCCCATTATACTTAGGGGCAATTTTTGGATTTTAGATTTGGTTATTGTAAAGATTGGTTCAATATTTAATAGAATATATTCTTGGGGGAGATGGATATATGTATTCCCAGGAGTTGTGATGTTGGGTGGAAACTTGTCTATTGGGAGAGTGGAGTGGTTGCATAAGTGGATGGCCAGGGGTTCGATAGCTAATGCATAAAGGAGTGGGGAGTGGGGACAACCCTGTAGGGTGCCTCTAGAGAGAGAGAAGGGTTCGGATATTTGTCCATTCACTGACACTCGAGCAATAGGGTTGGTGTATAATAGTTGTAAGCACTGTATGTATTTAGGGCCGAAGCCTCTAAGAGCTTGCCAAAGGAAAGTCCATTAACTGAGTCGAAGGCTTTGGCTGCGTCTAGGCTGACTACCACCCTGGATACCATTTGCATGTGTGTTGTCTGTATGTTCCAGAATGGGTGTTCATTGTAGTGTTTTTCCCAGGTATGAAACCTACCTTGTCAGGGTTTATCAAAGCCGTGACTACTTTGTTTAAACGTGTCGCTAAGGTTTTGTCTAGGATTTTCATGTCTGTTTGTAGAAGTGAGATAGGGCGGTATGATTCTGGATAGTGGGGGTCTTTACCTTGTTTTGGAATTAAGATAATGAGGGCCTCCCTCATACTGGGTGATAGAGTGAGTATACTAAGAGATGAAAAGAATAGGGCTGTCCAGTCACTTATACTTTACAACGGGTAATCCCTCTTTATTGCAGTTACAAAAACACACAACATTTCGTCCGCTAGGCCTTTATCAAGTCTTTATCAAGAACACTTGATAAAGGCCTAGCGGCCAAAATGTTGTGTGTTGGTTTAACTGCTATAAAGAGGGATTACCCCTTGTAAAGTATAAGTGACTGGACAGCCCAATTCTTTTCATTTCTTAGTATAATCTATCTGGCAGTGAGGTGGTCAGAAGGGATTGGATGCCTGCGAGGTACCTCGAGCATTTCTTCTTGATAGAGTGAGTTTTCATACATTTCTTGGTATAGCGTGTGTAGTTGTGGTATTAGGGTGTCTTCATATGTTGTATAGAATTCACTGGGGAGGCCATCCATTCCAGGTGCCTTTCCTGCACATAATTATGACAGAGCCTCTTGTATTTAGGTTACAGTCAGGGGTTCTTGTAGCATATTCCGCTGTGCCAGGGTCAGTTGTGGGAGTGGGATATTTTGTATGTACGGTAAAGGGTCTGGTGATGTGCTAGTGATTTTAGAAGAGTATAGGTCTGTGATTAGCTGTCCGGATTGGGAATTTAATGTTAACACTGTGGGGGGGGGGTTTGTATTCATGGTTTGCCATGTATGCTAACAATTTCCCGCACTAGTCTCCATATTCAAAATATGGAGCAGGGTAGTGGTAAGCAGTGTTTCCAGGAAGCGTTCTGGGTCTGTCCCCTCTGCCCTTTTAGGGAGGCCTACAAAGCGCAAATTGTTCCTGTGGGAACAATTTTTGATTAATGTTTAGAAACAGGGTGGAAAGTATATCTGTTTGTTTCAATTAGATCAACTGGACTTGAAATGTAGTTCTTGAATCCGTTTCGCTAGTCTCCGACTGGCTTTCTCAATTCTGAATTGAGAAAGCCAGTCGGATGACTAGAAACGGCTTCAAGAACTACATTCTTCCCCAAACCTGCAGTCTTTGCACATGACCTGGATGAATGAGAACCTTCACAAGCAGGGGTGGAAAAGGTTTAGCACATTTACCTTTTCAGTACATTCCATAGCCATCTTGCCCCCATTTTTTTATATACTTGAAAAACATTTTATGGTTGGTCTTGCTTTGTTCTCTGTACTCATCTTTTAATTCTATTCAATGTCAGGGTAATTGACATCCCCCATAACTAGATTGTTCCCCAAACCTGCAGCCTTTGCCAACTGCATATAGAGATTTTCCTCCTCTGCATTAGTATTTGGTGGCTCTATTTTTAGAGCTTAATATGGAATGTATGGAATATGTTAAAGGGAAATAAAGACACCAGACTACAGTACATTGTCCCACTAGCACATTCACAAAAATACTTTGTGTCACCTATCCTTTCACTGTGGCTGTTGTTTGATTTAGGACTAGTTTACATTAGAATGGATAAAAGGGGCAGCATGACTGGATAATGCTTGTGAATATATAACACTAATAATAATGCAATGCATTTTAAATATAGTATAAATGGTAAATATATACATACACTAGCAAATGTGTGCCCACTGGTGCAAAGTGGAAATGTGTGTATGTTTAGCCAGGTAATCCTGCCACAATGTGCAGGTCAACCTAAACAGCACCATTATTATTTATTATTTTTATTGAATGCCCGGGGTCATGCTTTCAGTGATACCAACACAAAGTGCACAAACATGCAAGTGATTCGGGATCTGTCTGCCTCTCCCTTATGGCCATAGCTGTTAAGCTGTAGGGCCAGAGAGAGGCTACATCCCTTCAGCCAGTAGGCATCAGGAACCATTACAAACTTGCTCTCGCTTTCCACTCCCAGCAAGTATCCTGGGGGAGACTCAAATGGTTTAAGTCTGAAAGTCCTAAAAATGACCCAGGCAATCCCACCACATAACATGAGCAAACACACACATACCTTCCCTTATCTATTTTACATGCCAGACAGACCCAGGCAATTCTGCAACAATGCACAGTTCAAACTAAACAGCACCATTGGACAACCTGAGACCCTATACAGTATCCAGATAAAATTGTAAACAATGGCATTCCCCACAGTAGGTGAGAGGCAATTCAGTCACCTCTATCTATGCTTCCATCCTTTGAACAGCATAATATAAACCAAAGTTCTTTTATATATCAAGGTGATAGAGGTAACACTCAACAGGCTGTTTAACTGCAACCGGCGTGTTTATTTACATGTGCAACACTAAATTCTCTGTTTGTAGTAAGTTTTATTTATGTCCTTTAAGTAAGGTATGTATCCAGATGTAATACAGCCTAATGGTATAGAGCAGGGTTGTTGAACTTGGGACCTTTCACATGTTTCAAAACTACAACTCCCAGCAATCCCCTAGCTGCACAGAATGCTGGAAAAAATTTCATACATCTTGGAATAAAACCATTTTACTGACTTTAGACATTAAAATCCCATAGTCATGCTTTAGCAATTCCTACTCAAGGATTCGAATATGCAAGTGATTCATGTGCCCTTCCCTTACACCCATAGCTATTACACTATTGGTTTAGGGAAGTATTATTTAGGTCACTTCAGGCAGTAGGAGTCACACATCCAACTATCATCCTGACAGCTATAAACCATGGCATGTAAATGGAATAAACCTGCAGGTCTGAGAATAGACCCAGGCAATTCTGTCACAATATGCAGTTCAAACCATACAGCACCATTGATCAACCTGTAACCCCATACAGGAACCAGATAAACATGCTATGTTTATACTTATTAGTATCTACCCCAGCAAGTTCCACATTTACAAACCATATGGGATGAGGACAGCACAGGATAGTGATTGGCTTTATGGGTTAGGGAGAGATGTTCTTAATGGACCTAAAAGCTCCCCATAATAAAATTAAATAGAGCCTTTTTATAACAGGTGGTACCTCACAGCCTCATGTTGGTAATATATTAATATTGGAAAAAAGGGAAAAACTGTCTGTTTCTTTAAGAACGCTGGATAGTTTCGGAGACATACAAAGTCATTTTATCATATACAGACATCACTTCCTGTCTAGAAAACAGAAACTGGATTGTCTCATTACTTTCTATGGAGAATGGAGGGGGGAGTAAATGTAAGAGTCTGAATAGTTTTCTAATTGGCTAAGACTTTCACATGTTTTACAAAAGAAAAACAAATGTAGTCAGGCACTACTGTGAATTTTAAAGGGAAAATAGTATCCCAGAAAAGCCAGGGTGCTCCTTCCACAATTAATCAAAAATATAACACAGAAGACAGCTGTGGATAAATAGGGCACACCTAGCACAAATTAAGTAATTGATGGTACAGTTTGTACAAATAATTAATCACACACTATAATTAGTGTTATAGATAAAAGGCATTTTTATTATATGTGCAAAAATAGCCAGCCCTAGAGGGCTATAATAAAGTGCAAAAAATTGACATTAAAAACACTTCCTGCGCAAATCCTGGTTCAATATTATCATATTTATCACAATATACCGGTATATCCATTCACACAATTATGCGTACACCTGGTAATCAACCCTTATAAGTTAACATATATAATAGTATTGACATCCCTTATGACATAGGCAATACATATGATAATTCAATAACATATAAATTTGGATCAAACTCCAGCCCTAATAGAGATATAAGGGAGCTAAACAGGTGGAGGCAAATAAGCACTAAGACACTAATATATGGCAGATCCCCATAGTGGTGAGATAGTGTAAGTAGATACTTAGCCCATCAGACAACCAGGCAGGAGCACAGGAGCAATTTAAAATCAAAGCAGATTGGACGCGTTTCGTCCGATCCCGGACTTTCTCAACAAAGGACGTGACAAATGCAGAACCTTGTAACACCCTTATATAGCCCAAGAAACTTGTATTGTCTATCATTATTGGATTGAGCAGCGCGCCAAAACTAGAGAGAAACTCCTACCCAAGTCCACGAGGAGCTGCAGTCAAGCATATCCACATCACCTGACCAAATCCTGGACCTCGCGAGACTACGGTACCCGACCACGGAACTCCTAAAATTATAATACCGATGTAAGCATCCCCTTGTCAATCATTAGAGTCGGGGAGCAGAGCCGAATGCTCATGCCAGAGTCCCAATTGTCGGACCTTCTATACTGAGCACGGTCAAACATAATTATATAAGCCCCATTCTTAATGCTAGACACATGTAATAAACATACATTGCATATAATATATATATAGTGTGAAGTATATATAGACTCCATAGTCCACTAGATAACCAAAACGAAATCCAAATGTCCTGACAGGCAAAACCTGCTTACTTCCATACTTTTCACATTCCAAAGCAGGTCCTCCAATTTAAACCTTTACACAATTCTTACCACGGTAGGGAGAATAATTATCATAATGTATCTTCAAACATCCTGATGAGTCAAAGTAGAACAGTTCTAAAAGATATCCTATGGATCAGACTCCAAAGTCTCAAGTTCCAAGAAGCGTCCACTGGATCGGACTACAAAATTCCAAAGGATATAGCCACTTTAGTGATGGTTTAATAGATCCAAATCGACCATCCCGGAATAAAATCCTATACCCTAGCCATTTGCAAGGAATCTTTCAACAATAGAATGGATACATCCCAAAATGAGATCCTATGCTTTGGCCATTTATGAAGAATCCTTCAACAGTCCGATGGATGCAGGCAAATATCATAGCACATCCTAGAAAACAGGAAAAGAGTCAGAACTTTATATAAATGGAGTAAGGTCCCATTCCTCGTTTAGACCTTCAGGCACCATGGTACCCAGACCGAAGTTCCATTTAGCTTCTTTTTTCAATAAAGCAGTTTCTATATCACCCCCTCTCATGCCTAGATTTACACTGTCTATCACAGTACATCTGAGGGCCTTCCCATCTCCACCATGTTTACCTAGGAAATGATCTGCCACATTGATCAGTGTCTTGCCCACCTGAGCATCCCTATGGGCATTCCTGATGTTAGAAAGGTGAGAACTGAGACGTTCCTTCAGTTTCTGTATGGTCTTGCCTACATAAAGAAGGGGACAAGAACATGACAGCAAGTAAATCACCCCTTTACTGTTACAATTGTAATATTTATAGGTTCTGAATATTTTACTTTTCTTGCTGTCATAAAACATGTTATCACACGCCATATATTTACAAAAGCTGCAATCTCCACATCCATGTGTACCAATTAACCATTTCCCCCTATTGAGAGGTATCATAGATCTTTCATAGTGACTTCTGCACATGATATCAGATAAATTACGGCACCTTTTGGCCGTCAGTAATGGTTTATCCGCTAAACCTGGATCACTTTGCAAAATCTGCCAATTTCTTTCAAGTGCATTCCTAATACTGTCCCATTGCTTACAGAATGGGGTAATGAACCTTATTGCTTTATCTGAATCCCTCTCTTTTGCAATTAGTAAATCCTCTTGTGTTGTGCCTCGTAATTCCATCTTATGTTTCTTCACTAACCTTTTAGGGTAACCACGCTCTAAGAATCTATGTGTTAAGTCCCGTGACATTTCCGTGTAGTCCTCATCATTGGTGCAGTTCCTCCGGAGCCTCATAAATTGGCCTTTCGGGATCCCCTGCATCAATGGTTTCGGATGGAAACTGCTATAATGAAGCAGGGAGTTAGTCGCAGTTGGTTTGCGATATAACCTAGTTATCAACCTATCCTCCTTAACCTCAACCATAAGATCCAGAAATTCCAACCTTTGTCTAGACACATTATGTGTCAAAAATATATTCACATCATTCCTATTGAGTTCCCCAATATATTCCTGGAGTATCTCAAAGGGACCATGCCACAAAATGAAAATGTCGTCAATATATCTGACCCACAATTCTATGTGTCTAGTGAAGCGACCGTAATGTTCGCCAAGTGCCACCTCCCTCTCCCACCAACCCAAAAATAGGTTGGCGTATGAGGGGGCGCACTTGGCGCCCATCGCGGTCCCCCTGGTCTGCAAATAGTAGGACCGATCAAAAGTGAAAAAGTTATGGTGTAAAACAAACTCTAACAATTTGATGACAAATTCTGATCTCGATTGACGTGATATATCTTCCATGGATAGGAAGTATCGAACCGCCTTGATGCCATCGGCATGGGATATATTGGAGTAGAGAGACTCTACATCGCATGTGACAACCCATGTGTCCTCACTCACTGTAACATCTTTAATTTTCTTGATGAAATCCGTTGTATCTCGAATGTATGACTCAAGGGCTGTCACATGCGACTGTAGATGCCAGTCAATGAAACTGCAGGCAGCCTCCAATATGCTCCCCATCCCAGATATAATGGGACGACCTGG
The DNA here is from genome assembly GCA_019447015.1 of Hymenochirus boettgeri. NCBI lineage: Eukaryota > Metazoa > Chordata > Amphibia > Anura > Pipidae > Hymenochirus > Hymenochirus boettgeri. The sequence goes on along the minus strand of CM033470.1, from coordinate 199,793,513 downwards.
TGGACATTGGGAATTTTTGTGTACCTTTGGCAAAAGATAAAAGGTAGGTGTAACAGGTTCTTCTACCAATAAGAACTCCATCTCCTGTTGAGTAATCATGGTCTGCTCCATTGCATCATCTAGAATACACATCAGCCGTCTCTTATAAGTTCCTGTAGGATCAGAAGTGAGTTTTTGGTAGTTGTTCTTATTATTCAGCTGCCTGTAAGCCTCTTTTAAATACATTTGTTCATCCCATAGAACTATGTTCCCCCCCTTGTCTGATTTCTTAATAATGGTCCCTTCTAGCTGACTCAGCTCTTGGATAGCCCGCACTTCTGGGTGGGATAAATTATTACATTTCTGCTGACTACCCACTATATCTCTAAGAGATCTCGTTGTACAGTCGAAAAAGACCTTTAATGCTGGGAAATCTGTAAAGGGGGGGTAAATTTAGATTTCTTTTTGAAAGGCATCCTACCTGCTGTCGCCAGATTACACAGTTCCTCCAAAGCTGGATTGTTCTCTACATACATATTTTCAAAAGTGGGCTCTCTCCCCCTAAAGAAGGCTTTCAAAGCTATCCTCCTACAAAAGAGGTATAAATCTTTAGTAACAGTAAACAAGTCAGCATCAGAGGATGGACAAAGCGTGAGACCCCTTTCTAATACTAACCTTTGTTCGGGGCTTAAAACATGCAGTGTTTTACAAACAGCACATAATTGGGTCTAATACAGGGACTTCCTTACTTTTCCTGTCTTGTCATGTACAATTCCCAAGACAATTTTTTTGATTTGCTAACAGTTTAAGATCAGAACGTCATTGGATGTTAGTAAAATTTCACTTCCTTTTAGTGTCTACATGGAGACCCATGTAGAAATCCTAGAGGTGTGGCTAAACCTACCATTTTGAGTTTTCCATTTAAACTTAGGGGGGTCAAGTAAAGTAAGTATACTTTATTAAAGGGAAAGTTCAGTGCAACTACATATGCTTTTAAGAAAAAAGAGCAGTAATTTTCAATCCCAATGAGCTTAACCTGCCCATTCAGAATTTTGTCTGTGTATAAATAAATGCAACCGAAATACTGACTTCCTGTTTCCAGGACCCCTAGTAGAGACCGATATGGTTTTGCCCTTGACCCAGTGCTTGGGTTGATTCGGTTGCTCAGTAGAGATCTGAGCATCTTTGACCCATCCAACAGCCAATCAGTAGAAATTACTGTTAAAAACATTCCAAGGAAGTGGTGCATCCTGGGAAGAAGAAGGATTGTTGGAACCTGAAATGTCAGCTCACTAATGTCAATAGCAGGGAACAGCAAAGGGAATGAAATCAACTGATTTTTCAGAACGGGAGAGAATATGTAGAATAGCTAGGTATGCATAATACAAACCAAGAATTTTTAAAATATTGATATTTTCCACTGAACCTTCCCTTTAATTGTTTATCATTTGTTTTGTAATTCAGTTGTAGGTAGTAGTACTATACTTTGTATAGTGTTATTTGTTATGGGGATTTCCTATGTGTAATAGTGTTATATACCCCCACCTAATTAGTTGCTCCTAAAAACTCAATGCAATCTCTGTAAAAATATAAATTTATTTATATAATATAAGGGATATATATGTACGGTATTTATTTCAGATGACCACATTTTAATTTGTTTTTTAAACTTGCCTAATGTTACACAAGTGTACTCAAATGCAATCCTTCCAAAACAAATGAAAGGTTTTCATATTAGATGAACATATTTGGTTTAGAAAAGGTTACCGCTAGATATTTATTCTCTTTACAGAATGAAACAAATGCAGTCTTTGAATCTGGGCAGGTGGTTTCTTAGGGGTAAAGGAAAAGACAACATAAAAGATTTTATTTTTGTATTAGAATTGGGTAAACAAGAATGTCCATGTGTGCCTTGTATTCAAGAAGAAAATAATATAACAGTCAATCAGAATTTTACTACAGAATGGTAAAAAGTAAGAAAAAGCTAAAGAAGTAGGAACTAATATAATATACTAACATAAGATGACTATTCGGTGAAACAGAGATGGAGCTAAAAACGCATTACAGAAACCAGAATTTATTTCTCGAGGTTAATTAAAAATGCTGAATATATAGAAAGATGTGCCAAGTCCTGCTATTGCTCCTTACAATTTTGATGCAGTAAGTAATGTTTGCTTTCTATTATATTCTGATTTCCATAATTTCTTTTGCACATGTTTAAGACCTGTCATCTAATAAAAAATGCTGGTATAATCCTTAATTCTCAGTGCTCATCTTTTTATTTAAGTGCCTTTTTTTCACAGGGCTTACAGAAGATTGATTCGCCACTGTATGAATTGAAAAAGATTTCTTTATCAGTTCCACTTCCCTACAAAATTTCAGGAAAATTTAGGTAAAAATTATCTTTGAATTATACGAATGTCCATCTTTTGGTGTGTAGATTCATCCTACTTAAAACATAATACATTAAGTATTAAAAATAGCAAGATGTTTATACCGTATGTCCAAAATCTATAGGAGCCTTTTAGTGTCCTGTTATGTTTTAAGAATAATGTGAAATTCATAGGTTCACCTTAACTATTATGGGAAAAATTGTCCTTTTAAAAATATTTACTTAACGGACATATATACTGCAATTTTTTTAAAACTGTACATCCCAATACAGTAAAATAAGAGATATTACTATGTCTGCTACCATATCCTTTGTTTTGAGTTTTGTTATCCAGTATCTTCTATGAACCAGCCAAAAGGAGAAAGTAAAGAGTATGGTCAGCTCACTAGGCAGTGACCTAATGTGTCTGTACCAGGAAAGCACAACATTTTGGGTAGGAAGCCGCCACTAATAACAGGAAGTAAGAAAGCTTGAGTGTGAAATTATGAGTGCAGTATGTTTGCAGTACAGGTGTCCTGTTTCAGTGACTAGAATACCATCTGTAAAAATATGCTCACAACATACAAGGCAATAATAGAGTTGTTTTCCACTGTTTGTCAAATAGAGACAAAAAGGAATGGATATCAAATGTAAAGCATGATGACATATATTGGTCTAGTCCCTGAAACAGGACACCTGTACTGCAAACTACTGCACTCATAATTTCACACTCAAGCTTTCTTACTTCCTGTTATTAGTGGGCGGCTTCCTACCCAAAATGTTGTGCTTTCCTGGTACAGACACATTAGGTCACTGCCTAGTGAGCTGACCATACTCTTTACTTTCTCCTTTTGGCTGGTTCATAGAAGATACGATAACAAACTCAAAACAAAGGATATGGTAGCAGACATGTAATATCTCTTATTTTACTGTATTGGGATGTACAGTTTTAAAAAAATTGCAGTATATATGTCCGTTAAGTATATTTTAAAGGACAATTTTTCCCATAATATTTAGGTGAACCTATGAATTTCACATTATTCTTAAAACATAACAGGAACTAAAAGGCTCCTATAGATTTGGACATACGGTATAAAACTCTTGCTATTTTTAATACTTAATGTATTATGTTTTAAGTAGGATGAATCTACACACCAAAAGATGGACATTCGTATAATTCAAAGATAATTTTTACCTAAATTTTCCTGAAATTTTGTAGGGAAGTGGAACTGATAAAGAAATCTTTTTCAATTCATACAGTGGCGAATCAATCTTCTGTAAGCCCTGTGAAAAAAAGGCACTTAAATAAAAAGATGAGCACTGAGAATTAAGGATTATACCAGCATTTTTTATTAGATGACAGGTCTTAAACATGTGCAAAAGAAATTATGGAAATCAGAATATAATAAAAGCAAACATTACTTACTGCATCAAAATTGTAAGGAGCAATAGCAGGACTTGGCACATCTTTCTATATATTCAGCATTTTTAATTAACCTCGAGAAATAAATTCTGGTTCTGTAATGCGTTTTTAGCTCCTCTCTGTTTCACCCGAATAGTCATCTTATGTTAGTATATTAATTAGTTCCTCTTCTTCTTTAGCTTTTTCTTACTTTTACCATTCTGTAGTAAATTCTGATTGACTGTTATATTATTTTCTTCTTGAATACAAGGCACACATGGACATTCTTGTTTACCCCAATTCTAATACAAAAATAAAATCTTTTATGTTGTCTTTTCCTTTACCCCTAAGAACCACCTGCCAAGATTCAAAGACTGCATGTTTCATTCTGTAAAGAGAATAAATATCTAGCGGTAACCTTTTCTAAACCAAATATGTTCATCTAATATGAAAACCTTTCATTTGTTTTGGAAGGATTGCATTTGAGTACACCTTGTGTACATTAGGCAAGTTAAAAAACAAATTAAAATGTGGTCATCTGAAATAAATACCGTACATATTATCCCTTATATATAAAATAAATTTATATTTTTACAGAGATTGCATTGAGTTTTTAGGAGCAACTAATTAGGTGGGTATATAACACTATTACACATAGGAAATCCCCATAACAAATAACACTATACAAAGTATAGTACTACTACCTACAACTGAATTACAAAACAAATGATAAACAATTAAAGGGAAGTTCAGTGGAAAATATCATTTTAAAATTCTTGGTGTGTATTATGCATACCTAGCTATTCTACATATTCTCTCCCGTTCTGAAAAATCAGTTGATTTCATTCCCTTTGCTGTTCCCTGCTATTTACATTAGTGAGCTGACATTTCAGGTTCCAACAATCCTTCTTCTTCCCAGGATGCACCACTTCCTTGGAATGTTTTTAACAGTAATTTCTACTGATTGGCTGTTGGATGGGTCAAAGATGCTCAGATTCTCTACTGAGCAACCGAATCACCAACCCAAGCACTGGGTCAAGGGCAAAACCATATCGGTCTCTACTAGGGGTCCTGGAAACAGGAAGTCAGTATTTCGGTTGCATTTATTTATACACAGACAAAATTCTGAATGGGCAGGTTAAGCTCATTGGGATTGAAAATTACTGCTCTTTTTTCTTAAAAGCATATGTAGTTGCACTGAACTTTCCCTTTAATAAAGTATACTTACTTTACTTGACCCCCCTAATTTAAATGGAAAACTCAATGGTAGGTTTAGCCACACCTCTAGGATTTCTACATGGGTCTCCATGTAGACACTAAAAGGAAGTGAAATTTTACAACATCCAATGACGTTCTGATCTTAAACTGTTAGCAAATCAAAAATTGTCTTGGGAATTGTACATGACAAGCAGGAAAAGTAAGGAAGTCCCTGTATTAGACCCAATTATGTGCTGTTTGTAAAACACTGCATGTTTTAAGCCCCGAACAAAGGTTAGTATTAAAAGGGGTCTCACGCTTTGTCCATCCTCTGATGCTGACTTGTTTACTGTTACTAAAGATTTATACCTCTTTTGTAGGAGGATAGCTTTGAAAGCCTTCTTTAGGGGGAGAGAGCCCACTTTTGAAAATATGTATGGTGAGAACAATCCAGCTTTGGAGGAACTGTGTAATCTGGCGACAGCAGGTAGGATGCCTTTCAAAAAGAAATCTAAATTTACCCCCCCTTTACAGATTTCCCAGCATTAAAGGTCTTTTTCGACTGTACAACGAGATCTCTTAGAAGTATAGTGGGTAGTCAGCAGAAATGTAATAATTTATCCCACCCAGAAGTGCGGGCTATCCAAGAGCTGAGTCAGCTAGAAGGGACCATTATTAAATCAGACAAGGGGGGGAACATAGTTCTATGGGATGAACAAATGTATTTAAAGAGGCTTACAGGCAGCTGAATAATAAGAACAACTACCAAAAACTCACTTCTGATCTACCAGGAACTTATAAGAGACGGCTGATGTGTATTCTAGATGATGCAATGGAGCAGACCATGATTACTCAACAGGAGATGGAGTTCTTATTGGTAGAAAACCTGTTACACCTACCTTTTATCTTTTGCCAAAGGTACACAAAAATTCCCATGTCCACCAGGTCGTCCCATTATTCTGGATGGGGAGCATATTGGAGGCTGCCTGCAGTTCCATTGACTGGCATCTACAGTCGCATGTGACAGCCCTTAGTCTACATTCGAGATACAACGGATTTCATCAAGAAAATTAAAGATGTTACATGAGTGAGGACACATGGGTTGTCACATGCGATTTAGAGTCTCTCTACTCCAATATATCCCAGCCGATGGCATCAGGCGGTTCGATACTTCCTATCCATGAAGATATATCACGTCAATCGAGATCAGAATTTGTCATCAAATTGTTAGAGTTTGTTTTTAACACCATAACTTTTTCACTTTTGATGCGTCCTACTATTTGCAGACCAGGGGGACCGCGATGGGCGCCAGTGCGCCCCCTCATCCGCCAACCTATTTTGGGGTGTGGAGAGGGAGGTGGCACTTGGCGAACATTACGGTCGCTTCACTAGACACATAGAATTGTGGTCATATATTGACGACATTTTCATTTTGTGGCATGGTCCCTTTGAGATACTCCAGAATATATTGGGGAACTCAATAGGAATGATGTGGAATATATTTTTGACACATAATGTGCTAGACAAAGGTTGGAATTTCTGGATCTTATGGTTGAGGTTAAGGAGATAGGTTGATAACTAGGTTATATCGCAACCCACTGCGACTAACTCCCTGCTTCATTATAGCAGTTTCCATCCGAAACCATTGATGCAGGGGATCCCGAAGGCCAATTTATGAGGCTCCGGAGGAACTGCACCAATGATGAGGACTACACGGAAATGTCACGGGACTTAACACATAGATTCTTAGAGCGTGGTTACCCTAAAAGGTTATGAAGAAACATAAGATGGAATTACGAGGCACAACACAAGAGGATTTACTAATTGCAAAAGAGAGGGATTCAGATAAAGCAAAGGTTCATTACCCCATTCTGTAGCAATGGGACAGTATTAGGAATGCACTTGAAAGAAATTGGCAGATTTGCAAAGTGATCCAGGTTTAGCGGATAAACCATTACTGACGGCCAAAGTGCCGTAATTTATCTGATATCATGTGCAGAAGTCACTATGAAAGATCTATGATACCTCTCAATAGGGGGAAATGGTTAATTGGTACACATGGATGTGGAGATTGCAGCTTTTGTAAATATATGGCGTGTGATAACATGTTTTATGACAGCAAGAAAAGTAAAATATTCAGAACCTATAATATTACAATTGTAACAGTAAAGGGGTATTTACTTGCTGTCATGTTCTTGTCCCCTTCTTTATGTAGGCAAGACCATACAAAACTGAAGGAAGGCTCAGTTCTCACCTTTCTAACATCAGGAATGCCCATAGGGAGCTCAGGTGGGCAAGACACCTGATCAATGTGGCAGATCATTTCCTAGGTAACATGGTGGAGATGGGAAGGCCCTCAGATGTACTGTGATAGACATTGTAAATCTAGGCATGAGAGGGGGTGATATAGAAACTGCTTTATTGAAAAAAGAAGCTAAATGGAACTTCGGTCTGGGTACCATGGTGCCTGAAGGTCTAAACGAGAATGGGACCTTACTCCATTTATATAAAGTTCTGACTCTTTTCCTGTTTTCTAGGATGTGCTATGATATTTGCCTGCATCCATCGGACTGTTGAAGGATTCTTCATAAATGGCCAAAGCATAGGATCTCATTTTGGGATGTATCCATTCTATTGTTGAAAGATTCCTTGCAAATGGCTAGGGTATAGGATTTATTCCGGGATGGTCGATTGTATCTATTAAACCATCACTAAATGGCTATATCCTTTGGAATTTTGTAGTCCGATCCAGTGGACGCTTCTTGGAACTTGAGACTTTGGAGTCTGATCCATAGGATATCTTTTAGAACTGTTCTACTTTGACTCATCAGATGTTTGAAGATACATTATGATAATTATTCTCCCTACCGTGGTAAGAATTGTGTAAAGGTTTAAATTGGAGGACCTGCTTTGGAATGTGAAAAGTATGGAAGTAAGCAGGTTTTGCCTGTCAGGACATTTGGATTTCGTTTTGGTTATCTAGTGGACTATGGAGTCTATATATACTTCACACTATTATATATTATATGCAATGTATGTTTATTACATGTGTCTAGCATTAAGAATGGGGCTTATTATTATGTTTGACCGTGCTCAGTATAGAAGGTCCGACAATTGGGACTCTGGCATGAGCATTCGCTCTGCTCCCCACTCTAATGATTGACAAGGGGATGCTTATCGGTATTATAATTTTTGGGAGTTCCGTGGTCGGGTACCGTAGTCTCGCGAGGTCCAGGATTTGTCAGGTGATGTGGATATGCTTGACTGCAGCTCCTCGTGGACTTGGGTAGGAGTTTCTCTCTAGTTTTGGCGCGCTGCTCAATCCAATAATGATAGACAATACAAGTTTCTTGGGCTATATAAGGGTGTTACAAGGTTCTGCATTTGTCACGTCCTTTGTTGAGAAAGTCCGGGATCGGACGAAACGCGTCCAATCTGCTTTGATTTTAAATTGCTCCTGTGCTCCTGCCTGGTTGTCTGATGGCTAAGTATCTACTACACTATCTCACCACTATGGGATCTGCCATATATTAGTGTCTAGTGCTTATTTGCCTCCACCTGTTTGCTCCCTTATATCTCTATTAGGGCTGAGTTTGATCCAAATTTATAGTTATTGAATTATCATATGTATTGCCTATGTCATAAGGGATGTCAATACTATTATATATGTTAACTTATAAGGGTTGATTACCGGTGTACGCATAATTGTGTGAATGGATATACCGGTATTTGTGATAAATATGATAATATTGAACCAGGATTTGCGACGAAGTGTTTTTAATGTCAATTTTTGCACTTTATTATAGCCCTCTAGGGCTGGCTATTTTTGCACATATAATAAAATGCCTTTTATCTATAACACTAATTATAGTGTGTGATTAATTATTTGTACAAACTGTACCATCAATTACTTAATTTGTGCTAGGTGTGCCCTATTTATCCACAGCTGTCTTCTGTGTTATATTTTTGATTAATTGTGGAAGGAGCACCCTGGCTTTTCTGGGATACTATTTCCCTTTAAAATTCACAGTAGTGCCTGACTACATTTGTTTTTCTTTTGTAAAACATGTGAAAGTCTTAGCCAATTAGAAAACTATTCAGACTCTTACATTTACTCCCCCCTCCATTCTCCATAGAAAGTAATGAGACAATCCAGTTTCTGTTTTCTAGACAGGAAGTGATGTCTGTATATGATAAAATGACTTTGTATGTCTCCGAAACTATCCAGCGTTCTTAAAGAAACAGACAGTTTTTCCCTTTTTTCAATATAATATATTACCAACATGAGGCTGTGAGGTACCACCTGTTATAAAAAGGCTCTATTTAATTTATTATGGGGAGCTTTTAGGTCCATTAAGAACATCTCTCCCTAACCCATAAAGCCAATCACTATCCTGTGCTGTCCTCATCCCATATGGTTTGTAAATGTGGAACTTGCTGGGGTAGCTAATATATATAAACATAGCATGTTTATCTGGTTCCTGTATGGGTTTACAGGTTGATCAATGGTGCTGTATGGTTTTGAACTGCATATTGTGACAGAATTGCCTGGGTCTATTCTCAGACCTGCAGGTTTATTCCATTTACTGCCATGGTTTATAGCTGTCAGATGATAGTTGGATGTGTGACTCCTACTGCCTGAAGTGACCTAAATAATACTTCCCTAAACCAATAGTGTAATAGCTATGGGTGTGTAAGGGAAGGGCACATGAATCACTGCATATTCGAATCCTTGAGTAGGAATTGCTAAAGCATGACTATGGGATTTTAATGTCTAAAGTCAGTAAAATGGTTTTATTCCAAGATGTATGAAATTTTTTCAGCATTCTGTGCAGCTAGGGATTGCTGGGAGTTGTAGTTTTGAAACATGTGAAAGGTCCCAAGTTCAACAACCCTGCTCTATACCATTAGGCTGTATTACATCTGGATACATACCTTACTTAAAGGACATAAATAAAACTTACTACAAACAGAGAATTTAGTGTTGCACATGTAAATAAACACGCCGGTTGCAGTTAAACAGCCTGTTGAGTTGTTACCTCTATCACCTTGATATAAAAGAACTTTGGTTTATATTATGCTGTTCAAAGGTGGAAGCATAGATAGAGGTGACTGAATGCCTCTCACCTACTGTGGGAATGCCATTGTTTACAATTTTATCTGAATACTGTATAGGGTCCAGGTTGTCCAATGTGCTGTTTGTTTGAACTTGCATTGTTGCAGAATTGCCTGGGCTGTCTGGCATGTAAAATAGATAAGGGAAGGTATGTGTGGTGTTGCTCATGTTATGTGGTGGGATGCCTGGGTCATTTTTAGGACTTTCAGACTTAAACCATTTGAGTCTCCCCAGGATACTTGCTGGGAGTGGAAAGCGGAGCAAGTTTGTAATGGTTCCTATGCCTACTGGCTGAAGGGATGTAGCCTCTCTCTGGCCCTACACTTAACAGCTATGGCCATAAGGGAGAGGCAGACAGATCCCGAATCACTTGCATGTTTGTGCACTTTGTGTTGGTATCACTGAAAGCATGACCCCGGGCATTCAATAAAATAATAAATAATAATGGTGCTGTTAGGTTACCTGCACATTGTGGCAGGATTACCTGGCTAAACTACCACATTTCCACTTTGCACCAGTGGGCACCCATTTGCTAGTGTATGTATATATTTACCATTTATACTATATTTAAAATGCATTGCATTATTATTAGTGTTATATATCACAAGCTTATCCAGTCATGCTGCCCTTTTATCCATTCTAATGTAAAACTAGTCCTAAATCAAACAACAGCCACAGTGAAAGGATAGGTGACCAAAGTATTTTTGTGAATGTGCTAGTGGGACAATGTACTGTAGTCTGGTGTCTTTATTTCCCTTTAAACATATTCCATACATTCCATATTAAGCTCTAAAAATAGAGCCACCAAATACTAAGGCAGAGGAGGAAAATCTCTATTGCAGTTGGCAAAGGCTGCAGGTTTGGAACAATCTAGTTATGGGGGATGTCAATTACCCTGACATTGAATAGAATTAAGATGAGTACAGAGAACAAAGCAAGACCAACCATAAAATGTTTTTCAAGTATATAAAAAAATGGGGGCAAGATGGCTATGGAATGTACTGAAAAGGTAAATGTGCTAAACCTTTTCCCCCCTGCTTGTGAAGGTTCTCATTCATCCAGGTCATGGTATATCTGTTGTTTCAATTAGATCAACTGGACTTGAAATGTAGTTCTTGAAGCCGTTTCGCTAGTCATCCGACTGGCTTTCTCAATTCAGAATTGAGAAAGCCAGTCGGATGACTAGCGAAACGGATTCAAGAACTACATTTCAAGTCCAGTTGATCTAATTGAATACAACAGATATACTTTTCCACCCCTGTTTCTAAACATTAATCAAAAATTGTTCCCACAGGAACAATTTGCGCTTGTAGGCCTCCCTAAAAGGCAGAGGGGACAGACCCAGAACGCTTCCTGGAAACACTGCTTACCACTACCCTGCTCCATATTTTGAATATGGAGACTAGTGCGGGAAATTGTTAGCATACATGGCAAACCATGAATACAAACCCCCCCCCCAGTGTTAACATTAAATTCCCAATCCGGACAGCTAATCACAGACCTATACTCTTCAAAATCACTACACATCACCAGACCCTTTACCGTACATACAAAATATCCCACTCCCACAACTGACCCTGGCACAGGCGAATATGCTACAAGAACCCCTGACTGTAACCTAAATACAAGAGGCTCTGTCATAATTATGTGCAGAAAGGCACCTGGAATGGATGGCCTCCCCAGTGAATTCTATACAACATATGAAGACACCCTAATACCACAACTACACACGCTATACCAGAAAGTTATGAAAACTCACTCTATCAAGAAGAAATGCTCGAGGTACCTCGCAGGCATCCAATCCCTTCTGACCACCTCACTGCCAGATAGATTATACTAAGAAATGAAAAGAATTGGGCTGTCCAGTCACTTATACTTTACAAGGGGTAATCCCTCTTTATAGCAGTTAAACCAACACCAACATTTTGGCCGCTAGGCCTTTATCAAGTGTTCTTGATAAAGACTTGATAAAGGCCTAGCGGACGAAATGTTGTGTGTTTTTGTAACTGCAATAAGAGGGATTACCCGTTGTAAAGTATAATGACGGGACAGCCCTATTCTTTTCACTCTTAGTATACCACTCTATCACCCAGTATGAGGGAGGCCCTCATTATCTTAATCCAAACAAGGTAAAGACCCCCACTATCCAGAATCATACCGCCCTATCTCACTTCTACAAACAGACATGAAAATCCTGACAAAACCTTAGCGAACACGTTTAAACAAAGTAGTCACGGCTTTGATAAACCCTGACAAGGTAGGTTTCATACCTGGGAAAACACTACAATGAACACCCATTCTGGAACATACAGACAACACACATGCAAATGGTATCCAGGGTGGTAGTCAGCCTAGACGCAGCCAAGCCTTCGACTCAGTTAATGGACTTTCCTTTGGCAAGCTCTTAGAGGCTTCGGCCCTAAATACATACTTGCTTACAACTATTATACACCAACCCTATTGCTCGGTGTCAGTGAATGGACAAATATCCGAACCCTTCTCTCTCTCTAGAGGCACCCTACAGGGTTTCCCCACTCCCACTCCTTTAGCATTAGCTATCGAACCCCTGGCCATCCACTTATGCAACCACTCCACTCTCCCAATAGACAAGTTTCCACCCAACTCAACAACTCCTGGGAATACATATATCCATCTCCCCCAAGAATATATTCTATTAAATATTGAACCAATCTTTCAATAACCAAATCTAAAATCCAAAAATTGCCCTAAGTATATGGGGAGAGAATCAATCTAATTAAGATGATTCTCCCCCAAAATATTCTGCATACTAAGGAACTCCTCTACCTATATTCCTTTGAAATATTTTAAAACATTAGATCATATTCTTTAGTCTTTTGTCAGGGGAGGAGCTAGATGCAAAATCTCCCGGGCAGCACTTAAGAGACCTCTGGATGCTGGGGACTGGCTGTGCCGGATTCCAGCGTTATTATTTTGCCTCACACTCTCCCACATCTTCATTGGAATCATACGAGTCGGCCCTATCTCAGATTCCAGACCAGCAGCATTCAATAACCCTTTGTATCGAATTCCAGGGCCTCAAAGGTACACCCATCTACTACCCTCCTCACAGTCCAAGCATTAAAAATATGGGATAAGACCCTTGACAGAATCAGGCTCCCTGCGGTGAACCGCCGGACTCCGCTCTGGAACAACAACCTTCTCCAGAATTTCACAAACTCCTTCATTTAACCTTTGGTACAAACATGTTTTACTATACTTGGACATTTACTAAGCAATGATTGCCTGATTTGACTCAGTTCTCCACCTCACCCTAGAACTCGGGGACAATTCAATATAAACCAACTGCAAAGACCCTCATCAACAAAATTGATATCCTACATTTACAAACAACTGGCTCTCCCGGGAGCACAGACATCTATGCCCCAGGAAAAATCTACTTGGGAGTCAGACGTGGGCCACCTGGAGGAGGATAATGGGACGAGGTTCACAGGTCACTCCCTAAAAGCCTCAGACAACTCACTCAATTATTCACACTCCTCAGAGCCTACCTCATGCCTATATGTATCTATACAAAACTGGATACAATCCTCTCTGCCCTAAGTGCCAAGCAGCACCAGGCACTTTCTATCCCCTCATCTGGGCATGCCCAGTCGTGCAAGGCTTCTGGAAACAAATTACCAAGTTTCTCCATGATGAAATGGGAGCACTGGTAGGCTTGGATCCTAAAATTGTATACTGGGGATAACTGAGCACCTGTCCTTGGACAAATACACCGGATTTCCTGGCAGAGATCTGTTTACAGGCATTGCCCCCCACACTGACTTAACTCTGGACTTTAAAAGGGTGATATGAGAACAGAGAATGCCCCTCAAATTTTTTAAAAATCTGGGACAGATGGATACAATCAACAACAACATGCGACTCGTGACAGGGCAAGAGCAAAACCCACCTTCCCTCCCCCCTCCTTGGATGGGGAAACATCCTTATCAAATTTGTTTGTGACTGCCCGATTCCCCCCTCCCCCCACTACGATTATACTGTGGCGACACCTGCCCAATTGACACACTAAGCCAACAGTATACGGTAAATACTGTACACCAAATAGACTGAGATCTATAATCAAGCCCATTCCTGATCATGTTGCACCCAAACTGTCCGTTTTATTTTGTTTCTACTTGTTTTATGACAATGTTAATTATTAAAAACGTTTCCTCCCACGTGGAGGGGAGAAGAAAAAAAAACATTAATCAAGGTAATACTTACAGCAGGCACCACATCAGTTATATGTGGATGAAGAGTAAATGCTATGGTAGTTCCATAACCTCCGCTGCTAGCAGAACTTGAAACCAGTAGAAGAGTTGCTTCAGTGGGATTTAGGAATCGACTTCGGTATTCAATAGTTAATAATTTATGATTTCTGTAAAAAAAAAAGATATGTTTTAAGTTGTAGCCATTATTTATCCATCACCTGCAAGCTGATTATGCAGTCAATTACCTTGACAGTGGAAAAGAATTTCTGCACTACTAAAAAATATCTTCATCTCACAAAGGCATTATTCAATTTCCTTAAATTATTGGGGTATTTTCACAATTGATCACATAATTACTAATATATCAAATTATTGTTTTTAAAAACAAAAGGACTCCCACTTTTACAAATATACAAGTTAGAATTCCATTTATGTATACATTAAAATATGCTATTCACTTGTTGAAGCCTAATAGAGTAATTTGCTACTTAATTATCTACAATAAATGTACAATGATGATTTAAATTTACTTTTCAATAAAAATCATTGATCACTAAAAATCAGGAAAAAATAAATAGTTATGGCAGAAATATATAGGTGGATCGACTAAATTATTCTTTCTTCCACTTAATCCAAGCACAGTCAAAATTAATCACAGAGCAATAAGAGTGCCAAGCTAAAGCAGCAAACATTAAACTTCACCTTAAGGCCTTTCCTATATCTCATTAAAGGGGAGCAAACATCTCCAGACAACACTGTTCCAATAGACAGAGCACGTTTACAAACAAGCTGTCTCATCTCTCCTTTTTCTGCTGCTGTGTGATTCATGAAATTAACCTGTGGGTACCAAGAGTCCGCTCCCAAAATCTACACAGTACACTTCACATGTTCTGTAGTACTCACAGATAAAAGCAAAAAGCTGCACCCTGCTTTCCAGAAGCTGACAACCAATCATATAACAGCACAGATATGCTCCTTCTCCCTGATAGAAAACAGGGATTTCAATGTAGTTTTTATGTAAATGTTCCTGTCCATAACAATGATGTAATCCTTTGCTTTTCACACAAAAAGAAAATTCTCTTATGTGTATTTCTTATTAGCATGGGTGTAAGAAACAGAATATTAACATTTAAGTAAATATTAAAATTAAAGGGCAAGTCCACAGCCCTAAAATGAAACTTACCTACAGGTAAATCACCCCCCAAACCTAAACCTAGTTTGAAATGTGAAATATATAAGTCTAACCTGAAATCCTGCACAATGTCCTGTTGCCCTGTTTCTGCTACCTGGTTCTTCCAGTTAGCAACTGTCAGTTATGGACTTGACAGTTGACATCAATGTTAATCCCTGTCGCCTCTTCTGAGCATGCTCAGGCTCAGTAAATGCTCAGTACAGGTTTCTAAATTGCTCAGTTTCCATGAGGCATCCAGAAGCATAGCAGGCATACAGTAATGAATTCATAGGACAAGTAGGATATATCAACATATTTTAAAGAGGCATCCTTTCTAAAAGATGTTTTATGAGGGTGGAGTTGTCCTTAAGTCTGGGGAAATTAACCTGTAAATTCATGAACTTTGATTTGAACCCACAACCTCATGGATTGTGTGTTTCTAAAACATGTGTTTAGACTGGTAAGCTATCATAGCATAGCAACATGTGTTTAGATGGTAAGCTATCATAGCATATGCAAATTACAGGTACATTTAGAAGCTTTTCTATAATGCTAGGAACAGAATAATAAAAAAATGTCAATAAAAACTGCAGGGAAACAGGTACTTTCCTAAGTTTTATCAAGGACTTTTTGGTGTAGACACATCAGTATAGAACATCCTCTGTGTATAGAGACAGTAAATACTGGGGTCAGGAACACAAGCTCACAAGGCTCTTTGAAGTCTACATGGGCTGTGGGTTGTACTGGCAACAATATGGAAACCTTCTTAGTTACAGAATTTCTCACATGGCAAACAACAAGGGTGTAGTGCACACTGAAAAACGAAGCAGTAACAGCCGTGCCTATGATTAAGAGCCATGTCGGCTCGAAACGCGTAAGGCAGACTTTTGGACATGTATTGGTTTTAAGTTAATACAAATAAAGGCTATGTTTTATTTTTATATAAGACGGTGTACTGCTTCGTTATCCAGTGTGCGCTACACCCTTGTTGTTTGCTGTGAATCCTTTGGAGTATTGGATTGAGCGAGGGGTCCGGGGCGAGCTGCACCTGGGCCACCCAGGATTATGGGTTAGTTTTAGATATTGCGATAGGAGAGGTGCGGAACACTAACGCCGACAGTTTGGATCGGGGCATGAGCACCCACACATTATTCTGCTTAAGTGAGTCCGTATATGACTAATGCTTTGATGTGTGTTATAACTTGTTTAATTAAGGCTCACTTACACTGCACTTGTTTTAGTGCTTCTTAGGGGGAAGGTTCTAATGTTATTTGTCTAATTCT
This sequence comes from Hymenochirus boettgeri, assembly GCA_019447015.1. Lineage (NCBI taxonomy): Eukaryota > Metazoa > Chordata > Amphibia > Anura > Pipidae > Hymenochirus > Hymenochirus boettgeri. The sequence goes on along the minus strand of CM033470.1, from coordinate 199,776,762 downwards.
CACATGTACCGTATATACTCGAGTATAAGTCGAGGTTTTCAGGCTATAAAAAACAGCCTGAAAACTGAACCTCGCCATATACTGCGGGTCATTCACTAACTTGTTAGAAGAATCCGGCTGCCGCATCTCCCGATCGTCGCATCCACTGACGTCATACTCGGCGCCTGTCTACTTCCCGTCGCCTAGTAGTGACATCAGTGGATCCGGCGATCGGGAGATGCGGCAGCCGGATTCTTCTACAAGTTAGTGCAAGTTGCCGGTATTTCAGTTTTTAAGTTCAGTTTTAAGTTATCAGTTATTATTTTTACTGGCAGGGAGGGAGGGGAAGGTTGGGTAGGGGGGGTTTGCAGTTCCACTGCAGATGTTTGTAAACTACAACTCCCAGCAGCTAAAGCATGCTGAGAGTTGTAGTTTACAAACACATGAAGTGCCAAAGTGGTCATATTTCTACCCTCGACTTATACTCGAGTCAATCACTTTTACTAATGTTTAGGTAAAATATGTACTCGACTTATACTCAGATCGACTATATTCGAGTATATACGGTACTAAATGCAACTTAATTGAGAAAAATCTTAACAATGTATAGATGTTCTAGGGAAAAAAATTTGCAAATTAGGATTTTAAAAAATTAACAGGGTTTTCAATAAAAGTTCTATCGTTTAAAATGGTGCTAATTTTGCCCCAACCAATCAGATGTTAGCTTTCAAATGTTAATAAGATCTGATTGGTTGGGGCAAAATTAGCACCATTTTAAATGATAAAAACTTTTATTGAATGTCCCTGTAAGTTTGGTTCTCCTTTAGCATTAAGTTTTTTATTTTTTAAACAAGCGAAGAATGAAAAAACATTTAAAAAGCTTGATTAAATTCAATCAGCACTAAGGGCTAGGCCACACTAGCGCGTTTTTTCGCGACTTTTGCGCCCGCGTTTCGCGCTCGCGCCCGCGATTTCGCCTAAAATGGAAAATCGCGGGAAACGCAAAAATTCCCGATTTCGATGCGCATGCGATTGCGCGTCCGTTCGCGTTATGGTAACGCATGCGTTCACCATTTTTGGTGCGTTAACGCATGCGTTTCCATAACGTGAAAAGGCGAAAAACGCATGCGCAAAACGCGAACGTCGAAACCGCAAGAATCTCGCACACAATCGCGAGCGATAACGCTCGCGATTTTGTGCGCGATTCCTGTGCGTTGCAGTGTGGCTCACCCTAAGGCAGTGTTTACACTATGCAAAAATTTCCTTTTGGCAAAATTTAAAAATTGTGGCTTTTTTTAAATGGGCTTCAGTTAATAAGCGTGTGTACATGGTTTAAATTTCCCAAAAGTTATTCCTGTGTGCCAGTGCACAGAGGTGATGTCGTTGGCCAGAGGAAAGTCAAATGCATCTTAAAAAATATTCAGGGTTATTAAATAAAAGTTCTATCATTTAAAATGATGCTAATTTTGCCCCAACCAATCAGATGTAAGTTGCAATTGTTAAATAAGATCTGATTGGTTTGGGCAAATTAGCACCATTTTAAACGATAAGAACTTTTATTGAATCTCCCTGATTGTTTAAAAGAGAAATCCTGTGTACATGATTGCTCCTTTATCTGACTCAAAGAATATTAAGTTTTGGAGTTTAGTTCCCTTTTAAATGTAAAAATATAAATATTGCCCTTCACAATGTTTTCTGAAAAATAAAAAAATAAAGCCTCTTTACTTTATCATCACCGTTTACTTAAAAACACAGATGTAAGCCTATAATGTGTTCTGTACACATTACTTTTGGCAATGAATCTTTCCACCTGTCAAAAAGGTGAATGGAAATAGAAAAAGCAATTAGAGTAAAATTGTCAAATCAGTCACTATTCCTGTAATCTAAAACCTAATAACAGACCAAAGCCAATTTGAAATGTTTTGCTTCTGTCCTGCTGGAAACTAACCAATGGAAATTCTGTACATTAAAAAGCTTAAGGGGAATAAAAGGGAGCAATGTGCATGCACCACAAACATTCTACATCTAGGATGGCTCGAACTCGACCTCGAGCCCGAGTTCGAGCGACTTTATGAGTTCCAACGGACTCGACTCCTCGAACTATCCCCGGACCGACGGATTTTTCGGACTTTCGATGTTTCCGACATTCGCAAAACTCAGAATGTTGCTTATGTATGCAGTGGCTAGATAGTGTAGTGGTTAAAGCTGCTGCCTTGCTTGTGGGAGTCTAGGGTTCAAATCCTGCCTAGGTCAACTACATAAAGTTTGGATTTTATAATACCCTGTAATATAACATATATAACCTAGTAATATAATATTGTTATTATATTACTAGGTTATATGTATTGATATTACTAGGTTATTATGGTTATCATATACAAGGTTATTATATTACTAGGGTATTATAATAACCATATAATAACCTATATATATAAACCATAGATAACCTAGTAAATATAATATTATTAGGGTATTATATGGTTATAATATTACTAGGTTATTATATGGTTATTATATTACTAGGGTATTATAATACCATATAATAACCTCGTAATATTATAACCATATAATATTATATTATCATTATTTATAAATATTATATATGGTTATTATATTACTAGTGTATTATAATAATCCAAACATTATATAGCTGTCCCTAGCCCGGATTCAAACCTGGTCTCCCACCTTATAGCTGTGCATTTCACTACACTATACAGCTAATAATTAATATGACTTTATATTTTACTAAGTTATCATATGGTTATTATGGTTATTATTTTACTAAGGTAGTATCTAGCTTATTAGCAAAGAAACAGCTGATTCATGGTCTAATATAGTGTAGTGGTTATAGAACTGCCTTTGACATAGGAGTCTGAGTTTGAATCCTGGCCAGGCCAGCAAAACATATTGTTGATTATTATAATCACTTGTAATATAATAGTCTTAGTAATATTAACCTATAATATTACTTATTATCTATTTTTATAAATATTATATGGGTTATAATATTACTAGGTTATTACATGGTTATTATTACTAGGGTATTATAATACCATATAATAACCTAGTAATATTATAACTAAAAAAATAATATTATATTACTAATATGGTTTTATATTACTAGTGTATTATATAAATCCAAACATTTGTATAGCTGTCCCTAGCCATGATTCAAAACCTGGTCTCCCCATCATAGGCAGTCCCTTAAACCATAATATTTAAAAATAGATAATATAAGTATATTATAAGGTTATAATATTACTAGGCTATTTATTACAAGGTTATTATAATATCTAAAAACTGTATGTTGGCCAGCAGGATTTGAACCCTGGCTCCCGCTGCCAAAGGCCGTTCCTTTCACCACTACACTATAGTACATATATAGGCAAAGCTCTGTTTCTTTGCTAATACCCGATCTACCATAGTAAAATAATAACCAAATAATACCATATGATAATTAGTAAAATATCAAGCCATGTACGTATTGGCTGTAATAGTGTACTGGCAAGCCTGCTATGATGTGGGAGACCAGGGTTCAAATCCTGGCTAGGGACAGCTAGACAAATAATTAATAAACGTAATACAATAACCATAATATATTATAAAAATATATATATGGTTATAATATTACTAGGTATTAATGGTATTATAATACCCTAGTAATTATATAACCATATAATATTATTTATAAAATTCATAATAATAATAATAATACAATATTATATGGTTATAATGTACGGTTATTATAATCAAACATTTTGAGAGCTGCCCTGCGGAATCGAACCCTGGTCTCCCACATCACAGGAAAAATATCAGCCTTTGGGTGCCGTCTGCGGGCAGGGTTATAGACGGAAGTAGGGTGGATCAGACAGGGTCTGTGTAGAGGCCCAATTAGTAAAATGCTGCTAGTGTGGCCCTCAACAGAGGGAGGTTAGACATCCCTGATTTTCTTATCAAATAATTGCATTGATGTCAACTACCAAGTCCATCCCAGTGGAGAAAAATCTAAGTCTACAAAAATCCTAGAATCAGAACCTACAAGTAGCTGTCAATACTATTGATGCCAACATTTCTGGGTCTATCATTGCAATGTGACTGCTTAAATAAGATCTTCAAAGAAGTGGTGCTAGGAGAAAATCAAAAAGAAACATCAGGAAATAAGCAAGTTTGTTCAAAAACCATATTACTTCTGTAAAAATATGCTCCACAACATACAAGGCAATAATAGAGTTGTTTTCCACTGTTTGTCAATAGAACAAAAAAGGAATGGATATCAAATGTAAAGATGATGACATATATTGGTCTAGTCACTGAAACAGGACACCTGTACTGCAAAATACTGCACTCATAATTTCACAAAATAATGTTCTAATAAATTCCTCTTTTTTGCTTGCATATCATGTCTTATTGTCCATGCATCTCTTGGCTTGAAATGTATTGTTCACCCAAAAGGGACATACATCATTTAAAAATTTTTTTTACATCTTTACATGCCTTATCATAAAAAATATCAGCCTTTGGGTGCCGTCTGGCAGGCAGGGTTATAGACGGAAGTAAGGTGGATCAGACAGGGTCTGTGTAGAGGCCCAATTAGTAAAATGCTGCTAGTGTGGCCCTCAACAGCAGGGAGGTTAGACGTCCCTGATTTTCTTATCAAATAATTGCATGATTTCTAAAAATATTGTTTGGCATAGAGAACACTTTGATCTCTCTCTTTAAAATGTTAATTATAAAAGCATGGCTTACAGTGTTAGCAATAACACTAACTAATAACACTAACAGTAGCTGCATGGGTTTCACAAAATTGTTAGTATTCATTTAACCCTACAATAAGTAATAGAGATGTACTGTGGGTTTGAATAGAACCCAGTTTCGAATCGAATCTGAGGGTATCGAAGTCCCGCCAAAACTTTCGGAACTCTCGGATTTTACGAGTTTTCGATAATTACCGATAGCCGTTCGCTAACCCTCGAATGTACCATTTGTTTTCGCTAACCCTCAAATGTACCGTTCGCTAAGCTAGGAAGGATCGCTCGTTCATTTGATAATTCTCTAATGTACCGTTTGCTAAGCCTAGTAATATAATAACCATATAATAACCTAGTAATATAATAACCATATAAAAACCATATAATAACCTAGTAATATAATAACCATATAATAACCTATAAATAAACCATAATAACCTGTTATTATATGGTTATATTACTAGGTTATTATATGGTTATTATATTACAGGTTATTATAAGGTTATTATATGACTGGTTATTTTATGGTTATTATATGGTTATACATTACTAGGTTATTATAAAGTTATTATAGACTATGTTATTATTAATCATTATTAATTACTAGGTTTTATTGGTTATTTCTGAAAATTCCGAAAATTGAAAAAGTAACGAAACTCATCAGTTTCGAACATCTCTAATAAGGAATTTGATTATGTATAAAAAGGAAGCACGGCAGGTGCTTAGGATAAACAGTAGAGGAGCCCTGGTATCACTTTCCAGGTAATATCTATCTTCAAAACAACAGACAAACAGGGAAATAAAGTTATCAAATTGTGACTGAAGAAATCCTTACTGAACTAAACGAGAAACTCATTAATACACAACAAGGAGATTTAATAAAAGTTCTTATTGTTAAAAATGGTGCTTTTTTTGCCCCAACCAATCAAATGTTAGCTACCATCTGAAAGCTAGATAAGAATTTTTATTACATTTCCTGTTAGAGCAAAAACATTTACAATATAAACTATTACTGTATATTCTATTATAAAGGCACAATGGGGGGGGTGTGTTATGTGTATGTACCTTTTAAAATAGATTTGGTAATACCATATTAAAAATTATCATTGATACACACATCTTTAGAATTAATTTTCTAAAAGTCATGTAAAAATGTGAATTTGGTATAGTCTGTAAATAAAAGTATATTATACAGTAACTAGAGATAATAAAGACAAATATAAATAATAATAAAAAAATCCCCTTTCTATTATCTCCCAAATGCCAAACTTGCTTGCGGAGAACAGTCTCTTTTTCTGTACAGGTACAGTATATTATTTTTATTTGTTCTGGCCTTCCCGCTGTACATTTTATGCTTTGCTATCAAAGAAATTAGGCAATATAACATTTCAATTCTTTGGGTACCAGCTTAAACAAGGCTTCGATTTTTAAATTACAACAAGTCTATGACACATATTTTCCATTGTTTCAATACACTTTTACAACATACAGTACAATTATCTGAAATGAATAAATGAATATTAAATGCATTTTGGATCAGCAATACAAAGAGATTGAGGTAAATCCGACTTGTTCAGAGTTTAAAGCCCTGTGATACTCTGTTACTAACAGTAAAGTTTTTGATGTGTGATAAGAAAACTTGTGCTGAATTTCATATTAAACTCTCAAAGCCTAAACAACATACGTGCACAGAATATGACCTTAACAAAATCACCACAGCTAATCCTTCACTTAAGTAAAGTTCAAAAAGCTGTCATTTTGCTTGATCTTTACTTATTTAACCATGGTTTAACTCTAGAAGCAGTTTAATACAAAAGGGATATACTGTAAATGAAAAACACTAGCTTATCTATTTTAAGTAGAAATTATTGTTCAATACAGAAAACTAAAAGGTTAAAGAAAAGGTGAAGAAATGTGTTTTTATGTAATTACATTTTTGAATGCTGCCTAAACAATCTAATTTAAAACATAAGAAATATAAATGGAGTATAAGGTACCTGATGATATAAAGGCAACCACAAATGTATAGCAATCTGCTCAACAACTTTATTGGTCAGTGCCACACAACACTCTTCACAGTTTTTATCAAGGTCTAACTTAAACACTTGGATGTCAATACCAGTCCATCCCAGTGGGAGAAAAATCTAAGCCTACAAAAATCCTAGAATCAGACCTACAAGTAGCTGTCAATACTATTGATGCCAACATTTCTGAGTCTATCATTGCAATGTGACTGCTTAAATAAGATCTTCAAATAAGTGGTGCTAGGAGAAATCATTTGAAGTCCAAAAGGAACATCAGGAAATAAGCAAAGTTTGTTCAAAAACCATTATACCTCTGTAAAAATATGCTCACACACATACAAGGCAATAATAGAGTTGTTTTCCACTGTTTGTCAAATAGAGACAAAAAAGGAAGGATATCAAATGTAAAGCATGATGACATATATTGGCAGAAGTATAATGGTTTTTGAACAAACTTTGCTTATTTCCTGATGTTCCTTTTGGACTTCAAATGATTTCTCCTAGCACCACTTATTTGAAGATCTTATTTAAGCAGTCACATTGCAATGATAGACTCAGAAATGTTGGCATCAATAGTATTGACAGCTACTTGTAGGTCTGATTCTAGGATTTTTGTAGGCTTAGATTTTTCTCCACTGGGATGGACTTGGTAGTTGACATCCAAGTTGTTTAAGTTAGACTTGATAAAGAACTGTGAAGAGTGTTGTGTGGCACTGACCAATAAAGTTGTTGAGCAGATTGCTATACATTTGTGGTTGCCTTTATATCATCAGGTACCTTATACTCCATTTATATTTCTTATGTTTTAAATTAGATTGTTTAGGCAGCATTCAAAAATGTAATTACATAAAAACACATTTCTTCACCTTTTCTTTAACCTTTTAGTTTTCTGTATTGAACAAATAATTTCTACTTAAAATAGATAAGATAGTGTTTTTCATTTACAGTATATCCCTTTTGTATTAAACTGCTTCTAGAGTTAAACCATGGTTAAATAAGTAAAGATCAAGCAAAATGACAGCTTTTTGAACTTTTACTTAAGTGAAGGATTTAGCTGTGGTGATTTTGTTAAGGTCATATTCTGTGCACGTATGTTGTTTAGGCTTTGAGAGTTTAATATGAAATTCAGCACAAGTTTTCTTATCACACATCAATAAACTTTACTGTTAGTAACAGAGTATCACAGGGCTTTAAACTCTGAACAAGTCGGATTTACCTCAATCCTACTTGTATTGCTGAATCCAAAATGCATTTAATTCATTTCAGATAATTGTACTGTATGTTGTAAAAGTGTATTGAAACAATGGGAAAATATGTGTCATAGACTTGTTGTAATTTAAAAATCGAAGCCTTGTTTAAGCTGGTACCCAAAGAATTGGAAATGTTATATTGCCTAATTTCTTTGATAGCAAAGCATAAAATGTACAGGCGGGAAGGCCAGAACAAATAAAAATAATATACTGTACCTAGTACAGAAAAAGAGACTGTTCTCCGCAAGCAAGTTTGGCATTTGGGAGATAATAGAAAGGGGATTTTTTTATTATTATTTATATTTGTCTTTATTATCTCTAGTTACTGTATAATATACTTTTATTTACAGACTATACCAAATTCACAATTTTTACATGACTTTTAGAAAAATTAATTCTAAAGATGTTGTATCAATGATAATTTTTAATATGGTATTACCAAATCTATTTTAAAAGGTACATACACATAACACACCCCCCCCATTGTGCCTTTATAATAGAATATACAGTATATGTTATATATTGTAAATGTTTATGCTCTAACAGGGAAATGTAATAAAAATTCTTATCTAGCTTTCAGATGGTAGCTAACATTTGATTGGTTGGGGCAAAAAAAGCACCATTTTTAACAATAAGAACTTTTATTAAATCTCCTTGTTAGTGTATTAAATGAGTTTCTGTTTAGTTCAGTAAAGGATTTCTTCAGTCACAAATTTGATAACTTTTATTTCTCCTGTTGTGCTGTATTGTTTTGAAGATAGATATTACCTGGAAAGTGATACCAGGGCTCCTCTACTGTTTATCCTAAGCACCTGCCGGTGCTTCCTTTTTATACTAATCAAATTCCTTATTAGAGATGTTCGAAACTGATGAGTTTCGTTACGTTTTCAAATTTTCGGAATTTTCAGAAATAACCATATAATAACCTAGTAATATAATAATGATATAATAACATAACATAGTCATATAATAACTTTATAATAACCTAGTAATGTAATAACCATATAATAACCATAAAATAACCTAGTAATATAATAACCTTATAATAACCTAGTAATATAATAACCATATAATAACCTAGTAATATAACCATATAATAACAGGTTATTATATGGTTATTATATTACTAGGTTATTATATGGTTATTATATTACTAGGTTATTATTAGAGATGGTCGAACTATATAAAGTTCGGTCCGTTTTCGAACTTTCGAACTTCAAAGAAAGTTCGAAAGTTCGAAAGTTCGAATCCGGACCCATTCAAATCTATGGGGGAGAGAGAGTTCGAAAAGTCCGAGTAAATTACAGTAAAACTAACAGTGCTAACTTACTGTAACTGGTTGTGGCACCTGGGAAATGGACTGGGGAACACGTTGCTGTCACCAAATCTTCTTAAAACCAGTCAGACCGGCAAGTGTCGGGATTATCGAATGTACGAACCTTCCCATTATACAGTCCTTACTAGGTTCAGCAAACAGTTCACTCGAACAGTCGAGGGATGTATAGTGTAGTGGGTAAAGCAACAGCCTGTGATGTGGGAGACCAGGGTTCGATTCCCGGCTAGGGCAGCTCTCCAAATGTTTGATTATAATAACCTAGTACTATTATAACCATATAATATTGTATTACTATTATTATTATTATGTATTTTTATAAATAATATTATATGGTTATTATATTACTAGGGTATTATAATACCATATAATAACCTAGTAATATTATAACCATATAATATTATTTTTTATAAATATTATTATATGGTTATTGTATTACAGTTATTAATTATTTGTCTAGCTGTCCCTAGCCAGGATTTGAACCCTGGTCTCCCACATCATAGGCAGTGCCTTTAGCCACTACACTATACAGCCAATACAGTACATGGCTTGATATTTTACTAAGTTATCATATGGTGATTATATGGTTATTATTTTACTATGGTAGTATCTAGGTTATTAGCAAAAGAAACAGAGCTTTGCTATATATGTACTATAGTGTAGTGGTGAAAGGAACGGCCTTTGGCATGGGAGTCCAGGGTTCAAATCCTGGCTTGGCCAACAATACAGTTTTTAGATTATTATAATAACCTTGTAATATAATAGCCTAGTAATATTATAACCTTATAATATTACTTATTATTATCTATTTTTATAAATATTATATGGTTTAAGGGACTGCCTATGATGTGGGAGACCAGGGTTTGAATCCTGGCTAGGGACAGCTATACAAATGTTTGGATTATTATAATACACTAGTAATATAATAACCATATAATAAGTAATATAATATTATATGGTTATAATATTACTAGGTTATTATATGGTATTATAATACCCTAGTAATATAATAACCATATAATAACCTAGTAATATTATAACCATATAATATTTATAAAAATAGATAATAAGTAATATTATAAGGTTATAATATTACTAGACTATTATATTACAAGTTATTATAATAATCAACAAATATGTTTTGCTGGCCTGGCCAGGATTCAAACTCAGGACTCCTATGTCAAAGGCAGTTCATATAACCACTACACTATATTAGACACATAGAAAATCAGTGTTTCTTTTGCTAATAAGCTAGATACTACCTTAGTAAAATAATAACCATATAATAACCATATGATAACTTAGTAAAATATAAAGTCATATAATGTATTAGCTGTATAGTGTAGTGGCTAAATGCACAGCCTATAAGGTGGGAGACCAGGGTTTGAATCCTGGCTAGGGACAGCTATATAAATGTTTGGATTATTATAATACACTAGTAATATAATAACCATATAATAATATTTATATAAATAATGATAATATAATATTATATGGTTATAATATTACTAGGTTATTATATGGTATTATAATACCCTAGTAATATAATAACCATATAATAACCTAGTAATATTATAACCATATAATACCCTATATAATATTATATTACTAGGTTATCATATGGTTATTATATTACTAGGTTATTATATGGTTATTATAATACCCTAGTAATATAATAACCTTGTAATATGATAACCATAATAACCTAGTAATATCATAACCATATAACCTAGTAATATAATAACAATATTATATTACTAGGTTATTATATGGTTATTATATTACAAGGGTATTATAAAAATCCAAACATTTATGTAGTTGACCTAGGCAGGATTTGAACCCTAGACTCCCACAGCAAAGGCAGCAGCTTTAACCACTACACTATCTAGCCACTGCATACATTAAGCAACATTCTAGAGTTTGCGAATGTCGGAAACATCGAAAGTCCGAAAAATCCGGTCCGGTCCGGGGATAGAACATCCAAGTTGTTTAAGTTAGACTTGATAAAGAACTGTGAAGAGTGTGTGTGGCACTGACCAATAAAGTTGTTGAGCGATTGCTATACATTTGTGGTGCCTTTATATCATCAGTACCTTATACTCCATTTATATTTCTTATGTTTTAAATTAGATTGTTTAGGCAGCATTCAAAAATGTAATTACATAAAAACACATTTCTTCACCTTTTCTTTTTAACCTTTTAGTTTTCTGTATTGAACAAATAATTTCTACTTAAATATATAAGATGTGTTTTCATTTACAGTATATCCCTTTTGTATTAAACGGCTTCTAGAGTTAAACCATGGTTAAATAAGTAAAGATCAAGCAAAATGACAGCTTTTTGAACTTTACTTAAGTGAAGGATTTAGCTGTGGTGATTTTTTAAGGTCATATTCTGTGCACGTATGTTGTTTAGGCTTTTGAGAGTTTAATATGAAATTCAGCACAAGTTCTTATCACACATCAATAAACTTTACTGTTAGTACAGAGTATCACAGGGCTTTAAAACTCTGAACAATCGGATTTACCTCAATCCTACTTGTATTGCTGAATCCAAAATGCATTTAATTCATTTCAATAATTGTACTGTATGTTGTAAAGTGTATTGAACAAATGGAAAATATGTGTCATAGACTTGTTGTAATTTAAAAATCGAAGCCTTGTTTCCTGGTACCCAAAGAATGGAGAATGTTTATATGTCCTAATTTCTTTGATAGCAAAGCATAAAATTTACAGGCGGGAAGGCCAGAACAATAAAAATAATATACTGTACCTAGTACAGAAAAGAGACTGTTCTCCGCAAGCAAGTTTGGCATTTGGGAGATAATAGAAAGGGGATTTTTAATTATTATTTATATTTGTCTTTATTATCCTAGTTACTGTATAATATACTTTATTTACAGACTATACCAAATTCACAATTTTTACATGCTTTTAGAAAAATTAATTCTAAAGATGTTGTATCAATGATAATTTTTAATATGGTATTACCAAATCTATTTTAAAAGGTACATACACACTAACACCAACTAACACCCCCCCATTGTGCCTTTATAATAGAATATACAGTATATGTTATATATTGTAAATGTTTATGCTCTAACAGGGAAATGTAATAAAAATTCTTATCTAGCTTTCAGATGGTAGCTAACATTTGATTGGTTGGGGCAAAAAAAGCACCATTTTTAACAATAAGAACTTTATTTAAATCTCCTTGTTAGTGTATTAAATGAGTTTTCTGTTTAGTTCAGTAAAGGATTTCTTCAGTCACAATTTGATAACTTTTATTTCTCCTGTTGTGCGTATTGTTTTGAAGATAGATTATCCTGGAAAGTGATACCAGGGGCTCCTCTACTGTTTATCCTAAGCACCTGCCGGGGCTTGGGTTTTTGAACAAACTTTGCTTATTTCCTGATGTTTCTTTTTGATGTTTCTCCTAGCACCACTTCTTTGAAGATCTTATTTAAGCAGTCACATTGCAATGATAGACCCAGAAATGTTGGCATCAATAGTATTGACAGCTACTTGTAGGTCTGATTCTAGGATTTTTGTAGACTTAGATTTTTCTCCACTGGGATGGACTTGGTAGTTGACATCAATGCAATTATTTGATAAGAAAATCAGGGATGTCTAACCTCCCTGCTGTTGAGGGCCACACTAGCAGCATTTTACTAATTGGGCCTCTACACAGACCCTGTCTGATCCACCCTACTTCCGTCTATAACCCTGCCCGCCAGACGGCACCCAAAGGCTGATATTTTTTATGATAAGGCATGTAAAGATGTAAAAAAAAAATTAAAATGATGTATGTCCCTTTTGGGTGAACAATACATTTCAAGCCAAGAGATGCATGGACAATAAGACATGATATGCAAGCAAAAAAGAGGAATTTATTAGACACATTATTTTGTGAAATTATGAGTGCAGTATGTTTGCAGTACAGGTGTCCTGTTTCAGTGACTAGACCAATATATGTCATCATGCTTTACATTTGATATCCATTCCTTTTTTGTCTCTATTTGACAAACAGTGGAAAACAACTCTATTATTGCCTTGTATGTTGTGAGCATATTTTTACAGAAGTATAATGGTTTTTGAACAAACTTGCTATTACGATGTTTCTTTTGATGTTTCTCTAGCACCACTTCTTTGAAGATCTTATTTAAGCAGTCACATTGCAATGATAGACCCAGAAATGTTGGCATCAATAGTATTGACAGCTATTGTAGGTTGATTCTAGGATTTTTGTAGACTTAGATTTTTCTCCACTGGGATGGACTTGGTAGTTGACAATCAGCAATTATTTGATAAGAAATCAGGGATGTCTAACCTCCCTGCTGTTGAGGGCCACACTAGCAGCATTTACTAATTGGGCCTCTACACAGACCCTGTCTGATCCACCCTACTCCGTCTATAACCTGCCCGCCAGACGGCACCCAAAGGCTGATATTTTTTATGATAAGGCATGTAAAGATGTAAAAAAAAAATTAAATGATGTATGTCCCTTTTGGGTGAACAATACATTCAAGCCAAGAGATGCATGGACAATAAGCAAGACTGAAAGCAAAAAAGAGGAATTTATTAGACACATTATTTTGTGATGTACCGAGAACCATCTACTATACAATGACTAAAACCCCATGCTAACCTGTTTTCAGAGCAACACCAGGGTTTAGCTTGGGTTTTAGTGTGCTATTGGCACTCAGTGCATTCCTTATTAATGTTTTGTATCCCGTTTTTGTTTCAGAAATAGAAAAAAAACCCAGAAAACTTTCACATATAATTTCATGGAAGTTATGGGTTAAATGAAGTGTCACCTGCAAATGCAGAGCAACAATTTAGACTAGATGTCAAATTTGCCACAAAAGTTCTGAATAAACTATGCAAAGTTGATTCTAAAAAAGAGCATAGATACCCTTAGCAGCAAGCACTCCTTAGAGGCACCACAAAGTCTTGTAAACCATTATAATTAGACCCTAAGGAAGTTACGTCTTAGGGGTGAAATTAGTAGGTTAGGCACCCGAGGATTGGAAATCAAGGTGGAAGTGCATAGACGAGACAAGGGAAGAATTGTGGTGACATGGCTGCCTCAGGAACCTGGGGAGTCCGGAGGGGCGCCTGTAGCCCTGTAGCCCTTACAAGTGCAGAAATATGTACTGACTGACTATTCCTTGTGACCTAGCTATGTAGAGGCTAATTGCCTCCTTACCGAACCAGTTGGACAGACTCATCACACAACGCACTTTATGTGGACTTATATCTACGGAATTTGCAGTGAGATTGGTAACAGGAGCGGGTAGTACGGGGGATGCCCCATAAGTATATTCAACAGTGGGGTTATAGATTGGTTTTAATAATTTTAATGTGTTTTATATGTGTATATTTATTTATTATTGGTATAATAAAGGTTGTTAAAGGGCATGTCCACCCCTGTTTACAAATTTTGCTGTAGTGTAGGGCTCATTCTCCCACCCCCAACCGCCATAGTTATTTGCAGAAAAACTTAGCCGATCTCTACTTACACTGCCTTTTTGACACGGCCCTCTGCTTGCATGAAACTGCAAGCAGGGGGCCGGACCAGCAGCCGCATCCGTGATTGGATGAGAGGCAGCAAATCACTGACGTGGCTTCCAGCTGCACAGAACGCCAGGGGTAACAAGCAGTGTAAGTAAAGATTGGCTAATTTTTTTCTGCAAATAACTATGGAGGTTGGGGGTGGATAAGGGAACCATGCACTACAGAAAAGGGATTTGGAGCTTGGGGGAGGGGGGAGGGCTGCACTGCGCATGTCATTTTTCTCCCGGAGTAGAGACAGGAGGCAGAAACTATTTGGGACACAGGCAAGCTCCTGCTCTATGTTTTTTTGGACTTTGAAGAGCCATTGCAGGGCAGCCATTTGGAGCAGGGATGCAAGGTAAGTATTTACAACGCTACACAGTGGGGTCAGTAGTGGGTTAAAATGTAATTTTGGGGGTGGGCATGCCCTTTAACTTTTTGATAATTATAATGGTTTTCAAGGCTTTGTTTTGTCTTTAAGAGGTGCTTGCTACTAAGGGTGTCTATGCTCTTTGATATTTTAATTTCAAGTTTATTATATATGTCCCTGAGAGCACAGAACTACAATGTGTCACCCTACCAATAAAAGAGTGTTGCACACAGAACACAGAAGTAAAATACAATGTTATTGAGTTCAGAATCAATAAAAGGTGAAATGATTCTGATGGTTCACTGGTTGCTATTATTTAATGTAAAATAACTTAGCAATCAATTGTTGGAAGCAAAGCAAATCACACCCTATTGATGAACTGTTGAAGATCACAGTAAAACTTTAATACCTGGTTAGTTTAGTGCATTTTTTTTAAAGCACATTTTAGTTAATAGCTATCCTCTCAGCCAATCATGGAATAAGCATTTATTCTATGTTTATTATATACTCAAGTATAAACCGAGTTTTTCAGGCTGTAAAATCAGCCTGAAAACTTGAACTCGGTTTATACTTGAGTCAGTACTTACTTAAGCAATTTGGCAGCTGCACCCTCATTCCCTGTACTGGCGCGCCGGCTGACGTCACTGCCCGGCGCCAATAAGTGACGTCAGCTGGCGCGCCAGTACAGGGAATGAGCGCGCGGCTGCCGAATTGCTTAAGTAATGTACAGGCACATACTGGTGTAGTGTCCAGACAGGTCATGAAGCCCCCAAGTTACCGGATGCACACTGGAGAGCCCACAGATGGATGCAGACAGAAGGTACCCTTTGAACTGGATGGGAGGGTGAGGGTGTAGATGTTTGGAAACTTCAACTAATAAAGCATGCTGGGAGTTGTAGTTTCCAAACATCAGGAGTGCCAAGGAATGAGAATTTAGAATGTCTTAAATTTAGAATGTTGCCCTTTAAATAAACAGCAGAATTTCCATACAGTAATAGCCATATCCAGTATGGCTATTACTGTATGGGAATTCTGCTGTCCATTTAAAGGGCAACTAAAGCCTCAAAAAATACAGAATAAGAAGGCAGTAGTGTTATATCTTCTACCCTCGGTTTATACTCGAGTCAATTTTATTAGTTTTTTCATGTAAAATTTGGTACCTCGGTTTATACTCTGGTCGGTTTATACTCGAGTATATACGGTAGTTCTCCTTTAAGTTCAGTGTATGTATAATGTGTGTGTGCATGTGTTTAATGTATAAGTTTTGCAATATTGCAGCTTGGTCTAACTTATTATTTTTATAAACATTTTAGCTTAAAAGGGTAAAAGTTATAGTACCAGAGCTTGAAAAAAAAATTGAAAAAGAAATAATTTATCAAAATACACTTTTGGTCTTTTCTAAAATATTCATTTTAATTTCCTGCCAGGGTGATTCTAGTAGAATCTACAAGTCATTTATCTTTTCTTGATCACCTAAAGGAAATCAGCCAGATAAAGCAAGAACAGGCTCACAGGTATGTTCTTTTTGTAGTATTTTATTTTCTGTAAAAATGATTAATGCTTACTTTTTGAAATTCTAAAAAGTATTCCCCCCCCCCCTAAAAATAAGAGCTGTGTTCAAATGTTTTAATTATTGTGACTGCCTTTCAGATATCAAAATGTGTGTACCCATTCCTCACTCCTGTGTATCTCCCTACAAATAGGTGATATTTCTTGCAGGCATTGTAGAATACATTTCACAGGTGCTATAAATTGTGGTTATTGTGGAAACTAAGGACCAAAGTCTCTATAAGAGCCTTAAAGGGTATGTGCACCTTAAAAACTATAATTAAATATAATGTAGCTCCCCCCCTCCCAACCCCAACGGCATGGTTAGTTCTTAAAAAAAGATAGAATAAACTTACTTACCAGCCTGGGGTCCCGTGGCCTCAGCCTCCAAGGAAACTTCCAAGAATGGAGTTGCACTGGGGGCTTGGCAGGCAGCCACGTATGTGAATGGCTGAGAGTCAGATGCTGCTGCCAGCTATTGATTTAGCCAATGGATCCCGGCTGGTAAGTAAGTTTATTCTATCATTTTTACCAACTAACCATGCGGTTCGGGTTGGGAGGGGGAGAACTACAATATACTAAAAGCTTTTAATGCTACAACTCAAGATGAGCGTGATGGATCTGGAGGGAGGGAGGGAGGGAGGGGGGAATCGGCTCCCCTGTGCATGCCTGCAATACTTCCGGGAGGCAAGAGAAGAGGCGGAAACATTTACAGTACTATACAGTATGGGGTTATATTTTAGTTTTGTGATTGGACATGCCCATTAACTACCTACTCTTCCTGCCACAGATCAATTATAGTTCCTGCCAGCCAGCCTATATTTATATTTGTTTAAATGTACAGGTGGGAGCTGCCTTACTGCTTTAGATAGTGCACAATAATTGTATAGCTTTTTATGTTCAAAGAATGTTCTTTAAAGGGGAAATATAGTCTTCAGACAACATTGTCCCAATAGACAGAGAACATTTACAAAGACACAACATGCTGCATCTCACCTCCTCCTTTGCTGTCCCTAATAATAACGTATAACGTATTCATTTGCTTTTCATACAAAAAATTATCTTTGCAGTTTATTTCTTAGACAGCATTAAAGGGTAACTGTGGTCTCAAATTCTTCCAAACTAGTAATAATTATATAAAAAGCCTTCCATCACACCTTCAAAATAAAACCTATATCACATCTCTAGATAAAATTTGTGAGAAGTTATTGCTTGAAAGGTTCATCAATGTAACTTCCTGGTTGAACTCTTCCTGTTTTTAGCCATGTGACCAGCTTGTAGTCATGTGACCAGTTTGTCTGCATTAATAGGCTCCCCTTCTCAACTGTCAATTTTTTCCTTAGGTACTTCCTGATTTCCCCAACAATAAGTCTTTACTGAGCATGCTTCTCCTCCGGGAGAAAAGGTCCGGCAGAGGTCAGGTGATGTCACTTAACCTTCCGGAAGCAGGAAGTTTGAACATTCACCCCAATGTAATTTATCACAGGCTTCAGCCAGAGTTGTGATTGTTGACTCAGTGTAAAGGAAATACTGCAGGCTTTTATTTAACCCTAACTTGTTTGAGACCACAGATTCCCTTTAAAGTTACAAACAGCTGTATTTATATCTGAGAATAAAAAAAGAAACAATGGAACAACTGTTCATGGAGACTCTTTGGAGATCCAGTGTTTCCTACTGGTGTTTCCACCTAGATTCTCTTTGTAGCAGAAGTTTGTCTTTATCTATATTAGATTTTAACTCAGTTGCTGTTAGGCCATCTATTACCATACATTTAAAGGAGAACTAAAGTCCCAAGCTGTGTCTCATGTCTTCCTTTACTGTGCATGCTGGGTGATTTATGAAAATAACCTGTGTGTACTAAGGGTCAGCTCCCATAATTCACATTATCTGGGAACACCCAGCTAAGTGTGCGCCGGACACTTCACAGGAAACTGCAGTCTTGCTTCCTGGAAGCTGACAGCCAATCATGTTACAACTCTGAGATCCCTCCCTCTGACACAGAACACAGATATCAGTGAAGTTTTTGTGTAAACACATTAGAAATGCTCCTGTCCCTAACAATGCTAAATTCCTATGCTTTTCATACAAAAAAGAAAAATAATCTTTGCAGTGTATGTTTTTGCTAGCATGGATGAAAGAAACAGAACATTTAACATTTAACATTTCAGCAAAAAATAAAAGTAAGTATGGAGAATCGAACCAGCAACCTTCTATACTGTGTCTTTCTAAAATGAAAGCTTTCTACCTCTATGCCACATGGGCTAATAAGTAAAGAACCATGTATAGAGTCTTCATCTTTTGCTAGACAAACAATAAAAACAAAAAGGGAACATGGGGAATCAAATATGTGTCCCAATAGTCTGATTTTTTGCCTAACCCAGCACTTTAGCAGAACACGCCACAGGTGAACTCTCAATAGATAGAAGTAAATGCAAGTAAAATCAGTTCACTATTTTGTATTGCTACTGGAAGACTGTCAGCAATTCACACTGGTTGGTACATAAATAACAGAGCTGCTATATATAAAGTTTGTACATATGTAGAAACTTCATATTTTTCTAGAAACATGGAAACAAACAAATAAAAAAAGCACTAAACTCAGGCAGTAGACTGTTATATTGTTTCATATGTAAACTAGGGGATTTGAACTTGTGACTTCTTGATCTGTTTGTTCCTAAACACACAGCATTTACATGGTGCACCACCAGCAACTCAACTGTGATCACAGGTACATTTAGAAACTTTATCTTTCGCTAGAAAGAGATGCTAGAGACTCTGCATATAGATAGTGAATCCTGGGGTCAGGGGGCATGGCTCTTTGAAGCCAACATGGGCTGTGAGTTGTACTGGCAACAAGATGGAAGCCTCCTTTGTTACAGAATCTATTACTCATATCTACTAAATGCAAATAACTAGAGAAAAATCTTTCAACGTGTAGGTATTCTGGGGAGAAAAACTTTCACATTAGGATCTGAAAAAACGAAGTTTAGTTCTCCTTTAAGACTGCCTTTGGCATGGAGTACTGACTTAAATATATATGTATATATATAAAAAACAAAACTAAAACAGAAAAAAAAAACTTTTGGCGCAGCATTTGAAGATAAGTTTTGAAAAAAGAGGTTTAAAGGGCAATTATACTCGCCTTTCCCCCAATCCATTGTTAAACATGGTGCTTGAGAAAGGACCTTTGTCCGAAACATGTAGAACACGTTTCTGCAATAAAGCTTGTTTTGTCATTTGCACAGCAGCAGTACTGTGTCTTCATATGCTACACCTTTTTTATTTTTTGGTTTGATTCATCCAGGATGGTGGAACCATGTAAGGTATATTTGTATTTTGGTGCTTTTTAACCTGGATAACCAGACTAGCTTACTCCCTGGCACTTACAAGTGCCCTTGAGGCACTGACAAGTGCCTTTGTTGGGGGTCCTGCAGCTTGAAACTAGGATCCTCATTGGCTCCAAGATAAGCCCTTTTGGCTCTAATAAGAGTTGTTCTGATAAGGCGGTCCTGCAGCTCGAAACCGGGACCAGGATCTCATTAATTTGTATTTCCACTTCCAGGGGCATAAATACAAAGCCCCAAAATACCCTCTCAACCCCCCTTAAGTTTGGACCCACCTTTAATCACGTGTTGAGACAGCTCATTCCCCTTTCTGTTTGTGACTGGTTGAATCAGATAGAAGGTAATGTAACTGCATAACTACAAATCTACAGTAAATACAACTCCATATTTGTATTTTCTAAATAGTAGTGGTGAGAAGTGAACCAAAATATAATATTTTTTTTTTAAATGTATTTTATTTTAAAATTGGTTTAAAATCAATTTAATGTTACAGAATATACAATTTTTTTTAGTTTGCTAGAAAACACCTCGACAAAGGTCATTTGTAACTCTAACTTCGAAGACAAGTTAATTAACCAAGGTAAGGCACAAAAAAGAAACACTATCAAGTGTTAATATTTATTTCTAGAAGCATACACATTTTTAAAACTGACAATGTATTAAAGTTAATATCACTGTTAATTTATAAAAAGTTCTAACCTGGCAAGTGTAGTATATTGGTTTGAATTTCTAGGATTGCTATACAGTAAACCACTCTGCCTTAGAAATGATTTCCGGTCAAAGATGTCACTTTAGGGTTCGTTCACAATAGGAAAAAAATAGGACAAAAGCTGCAAATTTTCATCCATTTTTCCTGTGCATTTGTGTCCTTTCCACTTCCCCATTTGTAGTCATACAAGGTTTAACTAATGCAATTACTGTATACAGATGCAAAGCATTATTTGTAAAATGCACTGCACTGTTATATATTGGGCCACAATCACTGGCTTCTTGGTAATTTAATATTGCGGTTGTGGCTCTAGGTAAATTGCAAACTGGCATTCCCTTTTGTGTGACAAATAGCTGTCATTAGATTTGGTACTAAAATGCAGTATAATCACAATATAAATAGATTGCACCAGCTGCGGCCACCCAGCTGGCGCGAAGAATTACTTGAAGTCGTGCTTACTGATATTAAATTGCAACTTTAACCCAGAAAAATACGTTCGAGAAAGACCGAAAAATTTTCCCCCGCAGCGGTAGTCTCCCTAAAGGGAAGTCAGCCGCAGTGGAGAGAAACACACAGTCCCAAGCGTTCTCCCTATGCTGTGTATTGCAGATCCTGTCTGACATTTTTCAAAAAACTTTCCTGTGTGTACCCAGCTTTAGGCTTTAAGGTATAGCCAATTAGCCCCAACTTTGTCACTTATGTTTGTCAGTAGGGCAACTCATATCTAAAACAAAATAAAACATTTTGTGAACTTTATGAACTAACTGGTATATCCCACACTATGGCCTGATTATTCATTAACTCTCTACCTCTAGATACTGTACATCAATGTTCTTAATTTGGAGGCATTTTTGATCAACTTAATAGTGCTTCCAACATTCAAGAAAACTAATTTATGCACCAAAACCTTTAAATTGTAAACTGGAGGAAATTTTGCTGAAACAATTCAGAGTGCTCAAAGCATCAAATTTAGCAAAAAAACCCCAAAAACTAAATAAACCTTAATATAGAGGTCTACCATGCATTTTGTCTAATCTCATCACTTGCTTTATTTATTCATATGTGTATTTATTTGTATCTACAGTGTACCAGCCCAACTTACTGCACCAGTTTTTTTGTCCTGAGAAATTTATTCACCTGAAAAAAGACACCTCAGCTACATTGCAAGTTAATTATATTCCATTTGACCTTGGGAAAAGATACTGCAACATTATTTTCAGCAATGAGATGGTAATTATGTAACTAGTGAAAGTACAGAAAATAAATACTTTACAATCTTGCTTATCATAACATATTAATTTTGCTAATTACTTTCAGATGAAAATAATCAGGGGACATCTTGAGACTTGGCAACTCACACTTTGTGACCTAATGTTTTTGTTTAAATTTTTTTTTTAAATTTCATCTTTTAGGCAGAAATAAAAAAAAATTGAGAGGAAATTTGGATCTCAGAAAGTAGGTTTTACTTTTATTGAGATAAAGGAGCAGTGTGCCTTAGAACAAACATTTTTTAAAGTATATGTAGCAAACTTTTAAACTTTTTTTTTCTCTCCAAAAAGGTATCCATGCAAGAAATAGATATGTTTAATTGGCGATGCTACCTGATTCACACTTTTCAGTTTGGGGAGTTTACATACACCTGTTTTTATTTAATTCTGTTTTGGCCATGCTGTATTAGTTAAAGTATTTGTGTATTTGTTGCTACAGATGTTTCCAGATTTTAAAGTCATCATTATAATTCTGATTGTACTATAAAACTTCTACAGTTCTACAGTAGGTGAGGACTACTACTACTACTACTACTACTATAACTGTTAATGAAACCATTACTATTAATGGAAGCTGCTTCCACAACACAGACTGATTATAAATATGTGTTTAAAGGAGAACTAAACAAAAAATACTAAGGCAGCTAAACAGACTCTATAACTGTCACTCTGTAAAACCATTTTTTCCTCACCTCTGAATTCAGCCTCTTACTGTAGAAATAATTTATAGAACATTTCTGTCAATCTATGATGTCATGGCTGACGTCTAGTGTTGCCTCTTCCTGGTGGTCCTGGACCCAAAACTCCTTCTGCACATGCTAACTAGCTACCTTGTGTTTGTTTCCCACTCCCCTTATGCTAAGCTGCATGTAACAGTTGAACTCAGAGTCCCCACTAGAGATGGCCGGTTCGCGGACCCGAACCCGGATCCGCCGCGGATTTCTCCCGTCCGCGAACGGCAGATTATTCCGGACTTTCCGGACTTCCGAACTTCCGAACTGCGGATTTTTTTTTTTACGAAAATTTTCGAAAATACGAGTATCTCCGTAATTACGAGGATCTACGATACTTTCGGGATCCGGAAAAACCGAGGATCCTCGTAATTACGAGATCCTCGTAATTACGAGGATTCGCGTAATTACGAGGATTAACGTAATTACGAGTATTCTCGTAATTACGAGAATACCGTAAAAACGAGTAATTCGTGTAAATTTTTCAAGACGGAGCAAGCACATGATCCAAATTAGCCAATGGCAGCTATCATAGTTACGGAAAGCCTGTTTTTTACGGAAATCCTCGTTTTTACGGGAATCCTCGTATTTTCGAAAAATACCGTTTTTTAAAGTCACGCTAGCGGACTGTACTTTTTAGGTATTGTTGGCATTTATACGTGCTTCTAAGGCCATTACCCAGGTCCCTGAGTGGTTAAGTGTACGTTACCAAGGCTATTTAGACCACTTTTAATGCGGATTTTGCCGAACTTTCATTTTAATAATCGTTTTTAACGGGTCCGCTCGCGGATTTTCGAATTTTCGGATTTTTTCGAAAATCCGCGGATCCTCGCGCGGACCGGATTTTTCGAAGTTCGGACATCTCTAGTCCCCACCTGCCAGTGTCTCCCAGCCAATCATCAGCGATAGCAGTAAATATTATTAGCTAGTTTTCCTGCTCAAACAGAGTGATGGAAGGTGTTAACCCTTTTCATATGTATTTAGGAATCAACTTGTTAACCCTTTATATTTGTGAGCATTTCTGCAAGACTGTGTCTTTGTATGGGTTTATTTCTGCACTCTACCATTTATATTAGTGTGTGTATTGCTGAAATGAACATTTAGGCCATGGCCACACTGCAACTGTATAACCCCCAGGTCCTAAAAGAGATTTACTTGTGGGTTTTGTACTACTGAATTTAACCTTCCTTGGCTTTTGATCCTGTACTGAAAGATTAGTGGTTTGCCTTTGTGCCTATTTTCAAGAATGGATTTTCTTTTATTGCCATGTAACTATAGACCTGTTAGTTTGACATTTGTGGAATAAAATATTGGAAAAACATTACAATACATAACAAGCAAGTACCAGCATGGTTTTATGCATATCTATATCCTACCAAATCATTCACTTGCTTTAAAGGGTGATCAACAGATGTAAATGTAGTTTTCTACTTTAATGAACATTGATTTTGGCAATATTATTTTTACTTAGATTGATGGATACATTGCAAAAAAATTGTTAGAAATATTCTAGTTTTTCTAGTTACTAGTGTTTGTCAGTGTGACTCGGGGGCTTTTTGTGTCCACTGCTTTTAGTATATACATAAATAAATTTTTGGTAAGCATTGAAATTACTGTTTCTCTGTTTTAAAGATTATAAAAAATTTTGCATTAAAATTGACTCCTTGTAGAATCTCACTTGTTTGTAGAAATGTTGAAGACTGGGCAACATAAATTAAGTAGTTCACTGTAATTGCAATAAGTGAATGTTGACTGGTCTATATTGGTAGAAATTATTTTATTTTCTCTAAGTTGTCAGTGGATTATAACTAGTGGGCCTGAGATGGGTAGGAGGGTTAGAAGTTCTGGGTCAGATTGTAAACTTGCTTTCAGAGGTGAGTTTTGAGGTTGCTTTTGAAGATATAAAGTCATGACGAGTGATGTATAAAGTGAGGAAGCAAGTTCGAGATCAGAGGGGCAGCACAAGCAAAGTCCTTAATACGGGCATGGGAAGAGGTGATTAGAGTAGATGAGAGGAGAAGATAATTAGCAGAGTGGAGGTTATGTCTTCGGTAGTATCTGTTTATCAGATCAAGGATGTATGGGGGGATGTATTGAAGAGAACCTTGTAGAATAAGGTAAGCAGCTTAAATTGGATCCTTTGTGTAATGGGAAGCCAGTCGAGAGATTGACAGAGAATAATAGTTTCTTAATTTAATTTCTTAATAATAATTATAAACAATGTTGCAGGGTTATTGTGACATGCCCTCTGATTTTCTGATAATAGGGACTGCACCCCTGCTGTACATTTGGCAATGCTCAGTTAAGCACGGTGTTGTTAAAGAGCTGGATCTGACTCTCAATTCACAGCAGAGAAGAGATATACATATTAATGAGGTCCTGCCCCTAATCTGCATCCACAACCTACGAAGGGAGCAGCTGATATCTACAAACAGAATTATTTAAGTGTACCAGTATTCCAGTTGGAAAGAAATATAGAATTAGTGCCACTAATGTTTCATTTTATTGTTAAAATACAGAAGATTTCTCTCTCTATATTCATGCTTTTCTAAGTTTATATCTCTTCTCAAGGTCTCTCTGTCTTCCATTATCCAGATCAGCAGGTAAGAATGCTGCCTTTGGGACTGTAAGGAAGGTTGCATGTAGGTGCCAAGCTGATTGACCGGTAACTCATCAACATATGAGGACCCCATTATTACAGGCATACAGAGCAGACTCCTACCTGCACTGGTTCCCTCTCAGTGGGCAGAGCTGGTGCTGTCAGGTTCTGGGATACTGGGACATTCACTGCGGAAGTGCTGATTGTGGTGCTGCCCCAGTAGTCGGGTTTGCTTGCACCAAAATCACATTTCTATAGGATGCATGAGCAGTGGGATGACTAAGCTGCTAGAAGTTATGTGAAGTGTAGCAGTTAGAAGTTGGTTTACTCTATCTATGTAATCTCTTTCTGGCTATCTCTCTATCTCCCTCTTTGTCTATCTCTCTCCAAATCTCTCTTCTGCATTCCAAATGCCCTTCTGCTGCCTGTGGGCCAAATCCAAACTTTTCAAATTTCAAAGGTTGAACTATGGTTGAACTATCCAAACTTTTTCCAAACTCGCTGACTTATTTTGAAAAATCATTGAATGTTCGAGGATTTTGGAACGTTCTGTAATCCTCAAATGGTCAAATTTGACAATCGCAGCTCAACCTGGGACCCCCTCCTGGGTCCTTAAAAGGACCATTGTGGCCCTTGCTAGACCCCCTTTGGGGGTCTAGCAGCTTGAGACGGGACCCCCTCCCCAGGAATGATAAGTGCCTTTGTGGCACTGACCAGTGCCTTTGTTAGAGGTCCTGCAGTTCGAAACCAGGGCCTCCATTGGCTCTTAGAAGATTCTTTGTTGCTCTAATAAGAGCCTTTCTGATAAGGGAGTCCCACAGCTTAAAACCAGGACCCCTGGTTCTAAAAAGGACCTTTTAAGATCTCCGACGAGATCTTTGCCGATATTGCTACTGTCAGGCTGTCACTGTGGCCGCCATGACACCGGCACAGCTGGGGACATCAATGTCACTGGTTGATCACAAAGTCATCTTTCTTCTGCCATTACTCCGATGAGTTCCATGGGGGTTAGCACCTATTTATATAGGTTTGCTGGAGGACCAATTCCAATTTTGGATTGGATAATATTTTAATCATAGCAATTGTATGGTCACACATTAAAGGGTAACTGTGGTCTCAAATTCTTCCAAACTAGTAAGAATTATATAAAAAGCCTTCCATCGTGCCTTCAAAATAAAACCTAAATCACATCTCTAGATTAAATTTGTGAGAAGTTATTGCTGGAAATGTTAAGCAATATTACCTACTGCTTGAACCTATATTCAGACGTGACTAGCTTGTAGTCATATGGCCAGCCTTTGTCTGCATTAATAGGCTTCCCTTGTCAACTGTAATTTTTTTCCCTAGGTACTCCCTGATTGCCCCAGCATTAAGTCTAACTGAGCATGCTTCTCCCCCAGGGCAGATGGGCTGGGCAGATGTCAGATGATGTCACCCAACCTACTGGAAGCAGGAAGTTTAAAATTCACCCCAATGTAATTTCTCACAGGCTCCAGATAGAGATGTGATTGTCAGATCATTTTAAAGGAAATACTGCAGGCTTTCATTTAACCCTCACTTGTTTTGAGACCAAAGTTGCCATTTGACCAATCATATTTTAATAAAATATTCAAATATGATTTGTTGATGCGTGATCATATTGAAAAATTAACCAATCACAATTGGATTTGGTCATTCAGCAAACCAATATAAAGAGGTGCAAACCCTCGCGGAACTCGGAAGTCATTGCATGGATGAGAGATATAAGAAGATATTGAGATCAAGAACAGGGGCAACATTGACTATGCTGGTGTCACAGGTGGCCGCAGTGACATCACCGGGCATCTGCGACTTTTCTGTCTTTTCTCACTGTATGGGACCTTTACTGTGTGTTCTCACTGTGTGGGACCTTTACTGTGTGTTTTCACTGTAGGGGACCTTTACTGTCTGTTCTCTCTGTATGAGACCTTTACTGTCTGTTCTAACTGTATGGGGCCTTTACTGTCTGTTCTTACTGTATGGGACTTTTACTGTCTGTTCTCACTGTTTGGGACCTTTACTGTCAGTTCTCACTGTATGGGACCTTTACTGTCTGTTCTTAATGTATGGGACCTTTACTGTCTGTTCTCACTGTTTGGGACCTTTACTGTCAGTTCTCACTGTATGGGACCTTTACTGTCTGTTCTCACTGTTTGGGACCTTTACTGTCAGTTCTCACTGTATGGGACCTTTACTGTTTGTTCTCACTGTTTGGGACCTTTACTGTCAGTTCTCACTGTATGGGATCTTTACTGTCTGTTTTTAATGTATGGGACCTTTACTGTTTGTCTTCACTGTGTTTGACCTTTACCATCTTTTCTCACTGTATGGGACATTTACTGTCTGTTTTCACTGTATAGGACTTTTACCGTTTGTCCTTAATATATAGATGGTGCCAAAAAATAGGCCACAAAAAGCTCAACCGCTGAAATATATGACGATATAGTATAAAACGAGCACAAGTAAAAATATGGTAACAGTCTTAATAATCAAAAGGAAGTAGCACTGCCAGATACATACATGCTCTGGCAGTAGGGCCGGGTGGACACCCCCCCGGCCCTTATCACTCAGCGACGTTCACACAGCGGCAGGTAGTGAAGAGACAGCCAATGCATAGTAAACAGAACTGTAAATGAGGAACTTACCCCTTTAGGATGGTGGTCCGGTTGCAACCATGCCACAGACCCTTTGCGAGGTCAGTCAGATCACTGGCACAATATACAAACAAAGCTGGGCACCCGGCAACAAACTGCAGAGATTTCCCATAAAATTCAAAAGTCTTTATTAATACATATTAAAAACACGCCCACGCCTGGCGCATTTCGTGTGATAGTTACACTTTATCAGAGGCAATGTTTCCGGGTTCCCAGCTTCGTTTGTATATTATACCGTTTGTCCTCACTGTGTTTGACCTTTACTGTCTGTTCTCACTGTATGGGACCTTTACTGTCTGTGTGGAGACTGTCGACAAAGGCCTGACCATATTGGCCATACGATCCACCCGCTAATGTTTTTACTGCTTTACCATTTAAGACTAATTAAATCTTTATGTATTTCTGTTGAGTCACTAGATTTTACATTTAGTTCAAGCCAGACTCTGATTGATAATTTCTAACAGATGCTATTTCTATCTTAAAATAAACAGGCCAAATATTTGGGTTGGTCATCTTAAAGGGCATCTATACTGAAAAAAGTTTATTTTAAATCGAACATTACTGGACACTATAATTCTTCCCAACCACCACTGTACCATTTTTGGCACAACTGCCCCCTATTTCTTTAGATATCCATTCTAAAACATCTTAAATTTCAGCTGTCAATCAAGTGCCTTGCTGTCATTACCTATTCATCTGTGAGCAGTTTTGCTGTAGCTGGAATGGTGACAGAGTTTTGACATTTGGAATGCTGTATTTTCTGTGCATTTTTGACATTGGGTTTGTGGGGAAAAGTCAGGTCGATGAAAGTGGGAGTGGTTAAAAAGGGAAGGGGGATACTGCTTCTGAGCAAACATTTTCTGGATTGAAGGCATTTAGCAAGCACACACTTAAGAGTTAGTGATACTTACAAGTATTTATTTATAGATTAAGACGAGGATAAGTATTTTTTTCAGTATAGTGTCCCATAATTGTGCACAAGCATTTGCTTTTCATATTTTTTTCTAACATTTTCCAACTGAACAAAAGAAAATTGAAAGCAGCAAAGCATTGTATCTTCTACCACCCACTTAATTCATTAGTAAATGAATTTATGATGTAGTTGTTAGTAATTAATTTTCATTCTATTTGATGTGTTTCTTGACTATTTTTAAGAAAAAAGAAATCTACGGCTACATTTACAGTTTTGCTGAATTAAATTGTGGATCACTTGCCTTATATTCCATTTGGTCTCTGGGAATAATATAACCAGGCCAAATACAACAACACACAAAAATAGTTATTCCTAAAATCTAGGCTCACGTTCAATCCAGCCATTCAGATAGCATTTTGCATGCAGAGAGCATTTTTATTCAAGGCCTTTGGATTCTACATTTCTGGCACACACTTATCCAAAACTGCCAATTGAATGTTTTATACTTTGTACCATACAAACACATAAGCCATTAATAATGTCTAACAATAGAAGTTAAATACAGCAATGAAATCAAGATATAGTTTCAATATTATAGTATAAGCTTTTTGTACTTACTGAATTGTGAAAATAAGAAATTAAACTTGTGAACAACATTTAGTTTTAATCTAATGTCTAAAATCAGATTATATTTAACATCACCTCCTCAAACAGTATTTCTATAGAACTAAAACTAAACTTTAAGCAGATTTTTTTTTAAATATGGTACAAAGAACTGATAACAAATGCTACCAATTCTTAATCCTAATGAGCATTCTAGATTTGTCTGATTTCAGTAACTTTAAATCCCTTAGCTGCAGATTTATGATATCTGATGATATTTGACTCCTAAAGTCAGACCAAAGTCACAGAACATGTTCTGGCCCATCAATACAGTATTGCATAATCTGATTACAGCCTAACCATAAATATGTTACAGAGGATATTATTCTTTTAATGTTCCATTCAGTCAGATCTAATTTTTGTACCATTACTGGCTCCAGCTGGAACCAGTCAAAACTAAGTAGTGTGAATAGGGCTTTGTGACTAGAATTGCACTATTCATAAAGAAATGTTTAGAAATTTTCAAATTGCTATCAATTAACTGGATAAGCTCTAAAACATATCGGTATAATACCATTTTTACATGACAGCATGTAAAATAAGTTTTTTTTAAATTTGTTATATTTGTGCTTATATATAGACTTGCAAATAATCAATGATTTTCTGATCTGCACAGAGATTAACACCATTTGTTTTATGCCTGTAATAAAAATTGAACTTGTTTAAATCGAACAAAAAAAATACAGGGAAAGGACTATACCTGGTGTGAATTTGAAGTGTGGAAAATATCTTCTACTATCCAAAGCTAGAAGGCTGAAGGCAAAGGATGAATGCCTGTCCCTTCTATTTGGCATATAAACTCTCCTATCTGAAAAAAAACAAGAAGCAACCGTTAACCACCATGAACACAGGTTGGTGTCATGAAACGTAAGCATTCCCTAAGCACAAACGTATACTAATTATTAGTATTTACAGGATTATCAATAAAAGTTCTA
Organism: Hymenochirus boettgeri; assembly: GCA_019447015.1. Lineage (NCBI taxonomy): Eukaryota > Metazoa > Chordata > Amphibia > Anura > Pipidae > Hymenochirus > Hymenochirus boettgeri. The sequence continues at coordinate 199,746,121 of CM033470.1, read as the reverse complement.
ATCGTTAAAAATGGTGCTTTTTTGCCCACCCTAATCAGATATTATTTAACATTTGAAAGTTAACGTTTTGTTGCGGCAAAATTAGCCCACATTTTTAACCATAAACTACTCATTTACCCAGAGCCGCTATCGCAAGCGTTGGATGCGCGGGTGATTTTTGTGTAATGTAGGGTTTGTGGCTTGGGTAAGTTATTGAGGTCTTAACGCCTGCATGACTATATGCTTGTACTGCTAAACAGAGTCCAAAATATATGGCCGATCACCCCCTGACACTGCACCTGCCCCTGATGGGTCATTTTTTTCAGCATGACGATCACGTTTAGATTAATAACGCTTAAAACTGACAGGGCAATTTATCGATAAACAAGTTGGGTGGAACTGATTTTGCAGAGGTTTAAGCAATCATGGGCTCTACCCCTCCAAAAAGATATCACCTGTATTAAAGCAATAAGGTCCTTACTTGGACAGATAAATTGTCCGGGTGTAAGATACCCCGGATCTGTCGCCTATCAACCGTACATCAATAAAAACACTTATTGAGGTAACTCTTACCTATCAGCCATGTGCCCCGGGTGCCGGTTGCCCCAGGTCCGTCGGGCAAGTCATTCAAATGCAGTAGGAACAATAACAGGCTCCGCACTCTACGAAGGTTACAGGCTGTGACCTTCATAGAGTGCAGAGCTTGTTATTTTTCCTAATGCATGAGAACTGATTTTGGCAGATTTACTAAAGAGATTAATCTATTCAAAATATTCAATGGTCACCTTTAAGGCTCATACACACACGCGTTCACGGCGATGACCCAAACGCACATTGTGTATGCATGCTTATTTCGGCAGACAGTCGTGCCATGTATGGGCACTTTGTTGGCCAATTGACTGTTCGGTGGGGCTTGTTAAGGATCCGCATGGCATGTGTTATACACCTTTGAAAGACAGGTATCACATCACAATCAGCAGTTTGTGGCTATAAGTCAGGTTGAAAAAAGGTTTAAGTGAAGTTCTCCTTTAAACGCAAACATTTGTAGATTGTTATATTTAAATTAAATTACCAATTACATTCCAGACACAAGCTGGGGGTGTAGTTTGATAAGCCCATGGGTACTTTAGTTTTTATTGCAAAGAGGGGGGGTATAATTCCCCTTTAAAATATTATAACATTTTACCTAAACATAAATAGCTCTTGCATTTACAGTCTTGGCTTCTAACTACGAATAAAAAAATAATTATGATAATTAAGCACATTTATTAATTTATGAAAATTTGCTTTCAGCTGATAACTTGTCCTAATTCTTGGATCTGCTTGGCTAATGATAATTAATTTGTCAAGAAAAGAGAAGAATGCGTAATTTTTTATGTCATTTTATCTCAGTGTTGCTGAGAAAGACTGTGAAGAATATTGAATGTTTTACAAATCCCTGCCTTATGGGGAAAAAAACTAAATTGAAAGCCAAAGTCACTACTAAATTTTGACATACACTGATGGATTTGGAGCAATTTATTTACCCAGTACTGTATTTCTATGTAGATTTCTTGGATGTGTATACACTTCCATTTAACAAATTAAGTAAATAGGGCTTTTCTGGATGACTTCATTTTCTGGTACAGCAGTACAGTACTATGTCATAGTCCTACCAGTTTGACCAAGGGTTGTCTCTAGGGTTTTTGCCACCTGAGCCAAACTTTGAATGTCACCTATATGTGGCGTGCACAGACAGTGAATTGGACTTGGTGTAGATTTGTCCACACAGTTAGAACTGACAGTAAAGGTCCCTACAACAAGAACAGACAGTAAATGTCCACACAGTTAGAACTGACGGTAAAGGTCCCATACAATGAGAACAGACAGTAACGGTCCCACACAGTGAGAATAACAGTAAAGGTCTCATACAGTGAAAACGAAGAAATGTCCCATACAGTGAGGACAGTTAAGGTCAGTGGAAATTATCAATATTTGTTAATTGTTAGTTTGTTTAATGCATACTTAGTTTTCTACATATTATCTTCCATTTTGAAAAATCAGTTGATTTCATTCCCTTTGCTGTTCCCTGCTGTTGACATTAGTGAGCTGACATTTCAGGTTCTGTAACGGTCCTTCTTCTTCCCAGAATGCACCACTCCTTGGAATGTCCTAACAGTAATTTCTAGTGATTGGCCTGTTGGATGGGTCAAAGATGCTCAGATCTCTACTGAGCAACTGAATCAACCCAGGGACTGGGCCAAGGGCAAGACCATAACAGTCTCAACTAGGGGTCCTGCAAACAGGAAGTCAGTATTTCGGTTGCATTAATTTATACACAGACAAAATCCTGAATGGGCAGATTAAGGTCATTGGATGAAAAATACTACTCTTTTTTCTGAAAAGCATATGTATCTGCACTGAACTTCCCCTTTAAGGTCCCATACAGTGAGAAAAGATGGGAAGGTCAAACAGTGAGAACAAAGTTAAAGGTCACATACAGTGAGAACAGCAGTATTTTTAATGTATGGGACCTTTACTGTTTGTCTTCACTGTGTTTGACCTTTACCATCTTTTCTCACTGTATGGGACATTTACTGTCTGTTTTCACTGTATAGGACTTTTACTGTTTGTCCTTAATATATAGATGGTGCCAAAAAATAGGCCACAAAAAGCTCAACCGCTGAAATATATGACGATATAGTATAAAACGAGCACAAGTAAAAATATGGTAACAGTCTTAATAATCAAAAGGAAGTAGCACTGCCAGATACATACATGCTCTGGCAGTAGGGCCGGGTGGACACCCCCCCGGCCCTTATCACTCAGCGACGTTCACACAGCGGCAGGTAGTGAAGAGACAGCCAATGCATAGTAAACAGAACTGTAAATGAGGAACTTACCCCTTTAGGATGGTGGTCTGGTTGCAACCATGCCACAGACCCTTTGCGAGGTCAGTCAGATCACTGGCACAATATACAAACAAAGCTGGGCACCCGGCAACAAACTGCAGAGATTTCCCATAAAATTCAAAAGTCTTTATTAATACATATTAAAAACACGTCCACGCCTGGCGCATTTCGTGTGATAGTTACACTTTATCAGAGGCAATGTTTCCGGGTTCCCAGCTTCGTTTGTATATTATACCGTTTGTCCTCACTGTGTTTGACCTTTACTGTCTGTTCTCACTGTATGGGACCTTTACTGTCTGTTCTCACTGTATGTGACCTTTAACTTTGTTCTCACTGTTTGACCTTTCCCATCTTTTCTCACTGTATGGGACCTTAAAGGGGAAGTTCAGTGCAGATACATATGCTTTTCAGAAAAAAGAGTAGTATTTTTTCATCCCAATGACCTTAATCTGCCCATTCAGGATTTTGTCTGTGTATAAATTAATGCAACCGAAATACTGACTTCCTGTTTGCAGGACCCCTAGTTGAGACTGTTATGGTCTTACCCTTGGCCCAGTCCCTGGGTTGATTCAGTTGCTCAGTAGAGATCTGAGCATCTTTGACCCATCCAACAGGCCAATCACTAGAAATTACTGTTAGGACAATTCCAAGGAAGTGGTGCATTCTGGGAAGAAGAAGGACCGTTACAGAACCTGAAATGTCAGCTCACTAATGTCAACAGCAGGGAACAGCGAAGGGAATGAAATCAACTGATTTTTCAAAATGGAAGATAATATGTAGAATAACTAAGTATGCATTAAACAAACTAACAATTTAACAAATATTGATAATTTCCACTGACCTTTAACTGTCCTCACTGTATGGGACATTTTCTGTCTGTTTTCACTGTATGAGACCTTTACTGTCTATTCTCACTGTGTGGGACCGTTACTGTTTGTTCTCAGTGTATGGGACCTTTACCGTCAGTTCTAACTGTGTTGGACATTTACTGTCTGTTCTTGTTGTATGGGACCTTTACTGTCAGTTCTAACTGTGTGGGACAAATCCACACCAACTCCAATTCACTGTCTGTGCACGCCACATATAGGTGACATTCAAAGTTTGGCTCAGGTGGCAAAAACCCTAGAGACACCCCTTGGTCAAACTGGTAGGACTATGACATAGTACTGTACCTGCTGTACAAGAAAATGAAGTCATCCAGAAAAGCCCTATTTACTTAATATTGTTAAATGGAAGTGTATACACATCCAAGAAATCTACATTAGAAATACAGTACTGGGTAAATAAATTGCTCCAAATCCATCAGCTGTATGTCAAAATTTAGTAGTGACTTTGGCTTTCAATTTAGTTTTTTTTCCCCATAAGGCAGGGATTTGTAAAACATTCAATATTCTTCACAGTCTTTCTCAGCAAACACTGAGATAAAATGACATAAAAAATTACGCATTCTTCTCTTTTCTTGACAAATTAATTATCATTAGCCAAGCAGATCCAAGAATTAGGACAAGTTATCAGCTGAAAGCAAAATTTTCATAAATTAATTAAATGTGCTTAATTATCATAATTATTTTTTTATTCGTAGTTAGAAGCCAAAGACTGTAAATGCAAGAGCTATTTATGTTTAGGTAAAAATGTTATAATATTTTAAAGGGGAATTATACCCCCCCTCTTTGCAATAAAAACTAAAGTACCCATGGGCTTATCAAACTACACCCCCCCAGCTTGTGTCTGGAATTGTAATTGTGTAATTTAATTTAAATATAACAATCTACAAATGTTTGCAGTTTAAAGGAGAACTTCACTTAAACCTTTTTTCAACCTGACTTATAAGCCACAAACTGCTGATTGTGATGTGATACCTGTCTTTCTAAAGGTGTATACACATGCCATGCGGATCCTTAACAAGCCCCACCGAACAGTCATATTGGCCAACAAAGTGCCCATACATGGCACGACTGTCTGCCGAAATAAGCATGCATACACAATGTGCGTTGCGGGTCGTCCGCCGTGAACGCGTGTGTGTATGAGCCTTAAAGATGACCATTGAATATTTTGAATAGATTTAATCTCTTTAGTTAAATCTGCCAAAATCAGTTCTCATGCATTAGGAAAAATAACAAGCTCTGCACTCTATGAAGGTCACAGCCTGTAACCTTCGTAGAGTGCGGAGCCTGTTATTGTTCCTACTGCATTTGAATGACTTGCCCTTACGACGGACCTGGGGCAACCGGCACCCGGGGCACATGGCTGATAGGTAAGAAGTTACCTCAATAAGTGTTTTTATTGATGTACGGTTGATCAGGCGACAGATCCGGGGTATCTTACACCCGGACAATTTATCTGTCCAAGTAAGGACCTTATTGCTTTAATACAGGTGATATCTTTTTGGAGGGGTAGAGCCCATGATTGCTTAAACCTCTGCAAAATCAGTTCTCACCCAACTTGTTTATCGATAAATTGCCCTGTCAGTTTTAAGCAGTTTATTAATCTAAACGTGATCGTCATGCTGAAAAAAAATGACCCCATCAGGGGCAGGTGCAGTGTCAGGGGGTGATCGGCCATATATTTTGGACTCTGTTTAGCAGTACAAAGCATTATAGTCATGCAGGCGTTAAGACCTCATTATAACTTACCCCAAGCCACAAACCCTACATTACACAAAAATCACCCGCGCATCCAACGCTTGCGATAGCGGCTCTGGGTAAATGAGTATGTTTATGGTTAAAAATGGTGCTAATTTTGCCGCAACAAAACGTTACCTTTCAAATGTTAAATAATATCTGATTAGGTTGGGGCAAAATAAGCACCATTTTTAACGATTAGAACTTTTATTGAATAATCCTGTAAATACTTAATAATTATTGTATACGTTTGTGCTTAGGGAATGCTTACGTTTCATGACACCAACCTGCATGTTTCATGGTGGTTAACGGTTGCTTCTTGTTTCTTTTTCAGATAGGAGAGTTTATATGCCAAATAGAAGGGACAGGCATTCATCCTTTGCCTTCAGCCTTCTCAGCTTTGGATAGTAGAAGTATTTTCCACACTTCAAATTCCACACCAGGTATAGTCCTTTCCCCCTGTATTTTTTTTTGTTCGTATTTAAACAATGTTCAATTTTTATTACAGGCATAAAACACATTGGTGTTTAATCTCTGTGCAGATCAGAAAATCATTGATTATTTGCAAGTCTCATATATAAGCACAAATATAACAAAATTTAAAAAAAACTTATTTTACATGCCTGTCATGTAAAAATGGTTATATACCGATATGTTTTAGAGCTTATACCAGTTAATTGATAGCAATTTGAAAATTTCTAAACATTTCTTTATGAATAGTGCAATTTCTAGTCACAAAGCCCTATTCACACTACTTAGTTTTGACTGGTTCCAGCTGGAGCCAGTAATGGTACAAAAATTAGATCTGACTGAATGGAACATTAAAAGAATAATATCCTCTGTTAACATATTTTATGGTTAGGCTGTAATCAGATTATGCAATACTGTATTGATGGGCAGAACATGTTCTGTGACTTTGGTCTGACTTTAGGAGTCAAATATCATCAGATATCATAAATCTGCAGCTAAGGGATTTAAAGTTACTGAAATCAGACAAATCTAGAATGCTCATTAGGATTAAGAATTGGTAGCATTTGTTATCAGTTCTTTGTACCATATTTAAAAAAAAATCTGCTTAAAGTTTAGTTAAGTTCTATAGAAATACTGTTTGAGGAGGTGATGTTAAATATAATCTGATCTTTAGACATTAGATAAAACTAAATGTTGTTCACAAGTTTAATTTCTTATTTTCACAATTCAGTAAGTACAAAAAGCTTTATACTATAATATTGAAACTATATCTTGATTTCATTGCTGTATTTAACTTTCTATTGTTAGACATTATTAATGGCTTATTGTTTTGTATGGTACAAAGTATAAAACATTCAATTGGCAGTTTTGGATAAGTGTGTGGCCAGAAATGTAGAATCCAAAGGCCTTGAATAAAAATGCTCTCTGCATGCAAAATGCTATCTGAATGGCTGGATTGAACGTGAGCCTAGATTTTAGGATTATAACTATTTTTTGTTGTTGTTGCTATTTTGGCCTGGTTATATTTATTCCCAGAGACCAAATGGAATATTAAGGCAAGTGATCCACTATTTAATTCAGCAAAACTGTAAATGTAGCACGTAGATTTCTTTTTTCTTAAAAATAGTTCAAGAAACACATCAAATAGAATGAAAATTAATTACTAAACAACTACATCATAAATTCATTTACTAATGAATTAAGGTGGTAGAAGATACAAATGCTTTGCTGCTTTCAATTTTTCTTTTTGTTCAGTTGGAAAATGTTAGAAAAAATTATGAAAAGCTAATGCTTTGTGCACAATTATGGGACACTATACTGAAAAAAAATACTTATCCTCGTCTTAATCTATAAATAAATACTTGTAAGTATCACTAACTCTTAAGTGTGTGTCTTGCTAAATGCCTTCAATCCAGAAAATGTTTTGCTCAGAAGCAGTATCCCCCTTCCCTTTTTAACCACTCCCACTTTCATCTGACCTGACTTTTCCCCACAAACCAACTGTCAAAACTGCACAGAACATACAGCATTCCAAATGTCAAAACTCTGTCACCATTCCAGCTACAGCAAAACTGCTCACAGATGAATAGTTAATGACAGCAAGGCACTTGATTGACAGCTGAAATTTAAGATGTTTTAGAATGGATATCTAAAGAAATAGGGGGCAGTTGTGCCAAAAATGGTACAGTGGTGGTTGGGAAGAATTATAGTGTCCAGTAATGTTCGATTTAAAATAAACTTTTTTCAGTATAGATGCCCTTTAAGATGACCAACCCAAATTATTGGCCTGTTTATTTCTAAGATAGAAATAGCATCTGTTAGAAATCATATCAATCAGAGTCTGTTGCTTGAAATCAAATGTAAAATCTATGTGTCTCAACAGAAATACATAAAGATTTAATAAGATCATTAAAATGGTAAAGCAGCTAAAAAACATTTAAGCTGGGTGGAATCGTAAATGGCCAATATGGTCAGGAATTTGTAGAAGTATAAAAATTATCGAATAACTCTGGGCAATTGTCCTACAAAAAAAACCACTGCTGGTCATGGAATCCAAAAGCAAGTGCCCTGTAGAGAGGGTGTGTAAATGAGACAAATAATTATGCAAAGATACTATTTATGGAGTGATGTTGTTAAAGGGTGTCACAACCCTCCACTCCGGTCTGGCTATCTTCTTATTATTTGTTATTGGAAAATGTCCTCCAACTAACTGAAAAGTTGAATAAAGCAGAACGGAGGAGGAGGGGAAGGAACATAAATACACACCACACACTAAAATATATCTTAATACCTAACAATAGCTGAAAAAAGAAAAAGAAACAACATGTATACTTTAAATAATTAATTGTTAACCATTTAATCGATAAAAAATCTATAACATTTTGGTTTTTTATGTAACATGGTAACATAACGGGTTTTTGTGACTGGTGTTGACGACTTTCATCTAGTGTGTTGTTTCTTATATTATATATTTAGAATATATAGCTGCTTTCCATTCTTCTTATCTGATGATTCAACTTCTGGGTATTTTGCACATTTGCACGTTAGCCCTTTAGTTAATGATATGTCATCAGTTATTGTCATCTACAGTATGTGTGATCCGTAGATCAGTTTGAGATTTATTAAGGCTTTTCCAGTACAGAAAACCTTGTTCCGCTAGTAAAATTTAAGAATATGCATATGTATATGATAAGTGATTTAAAGGGGCTGATGCAATAACGGAACAAAAAATTGTTGTGCTATTTATTTGCCACAATTAAACAGTTGTAAGATTTGTAATGGGTTACTGCAGTTAGATAAGATCTGGGTGGCTGCAGATTAAAAGCAAACATTTGCAGCTTTTATTGCAAATGTTTGCATATTGTTTAAAACATGGTGTGAAAATAAAACTGCAATTATCACAGCAACAGTTCTTTTCCATTTTAAATGTCCACCACAATTATTTTTCTGAATTATGAGGGTGCTGTGCAACAGTGCAGCCACACATGTGCAATTAATTATTGTCTGAAACAGGTGTTCTTTGGCTGCACTGTCTGTGCGTCACGTCAGTGGTCAAATTGCTCATTTGTATGAACACGTGGGAGTTGTTATTAAACTACTGGGTAATGATCGGTGTCCTTTGTTGCAAAAGTTTCTTTAGTATCTGAAGTGTTCCTTAAACTTCAATATGTTTTAGTGTTGACAAAAACTCTTTCCAGTTGGACCTTAGTTGCCCATATTAGATGAATCCCTTTTTTAAAGATTTATTGGAAGAGACCTAATTTGTAATCTCTGAAAAGTTTTGCAATGTTTCTTTTTTAAGATTATTATCATTAGCTTTTAAGTATCAAGCTATAATTGCATCCCCAAACAATCAAAGAAAAGTGAATCACACTCCTGTGTAATACAGTAACATTACAATGGCTTCTTTACTGATAGCAAAATAGATTTTCTAAAAGTTTTTTTCCACACACTTTCTACAATTGGCTCAAGGGATCTGTAGGTGAGTTTATCACATCATGCGAAGTTTTCTGGTGATTTTTGTGACAAAGGTGATATCACTTGCATAGCCAACAACAGAAAATGTGTGTCCTCTTTTACCTGTATTCCTCCATGTTCATGCCTACTCAAAAATACCTACAAAGATAGAAAATACATAAACAGGTGGTAGGAGAGACTACTGCCTGTAATGTAACTAATTTTATTCTCTCATTATGGGCCCTAATATGAAAAAAATGGCACTATAGATATAAATGTATCATTTTATCTTTTCTACTTTTTATTTTTAGGATACAACAATGTACAGATGAAGGTCTGTTTTAAGTGCAGTCCTGATAAAGTTCTTGAAGAAAAACTTATTATCCCATTGGTTAATGAAGCAAGGGAGAGGGCTCTGGCACTGGCAGCACAAATGCAGATGACTGATGTGGAATTTAAACGTAGAAAGATCACAGGAACACTGGAGAGCAGCAGTGTGCGAGTTTCAGCGGCTACCCTGGGGCTGAATAGCGTTGCGGTAAATACCTTTTATTCCACTTCTGAGGAAGCTGCAAATAGTTTACAAAGCAGTTTGCAAAAGCTATCACAGATACTGGATCTCAGAATCTGCACTGTATTAATCTTTAAATGCACTTTTCTATGCACTTTATGCATCACAGATTTGGATATTATGACCTTATAGTTTGCCTCTGTACCTTTTTGTTTGTTTGTTTTTTTGTTTTATTTAAAAGTCATTTTAACCAGATGTGGTGGTGAGTGTTTTTACAGATATTCATAATGTGTAAGTAAAAGGTGTTTTATTCTTTTGTTAAAAGGTTTGTCTTTCCTTTTTACACCAAGAACACTGGGGAAAAATCTTATGTGCAGCCACTTTATACTTGAATTTGTAAATCTACATACCTGTGGCATTGCAGAAACTCACACCAAACCTGTTCTCATTACTCCTTTCAAGCACAGAGAGATTTTCCATTAACTAAATAACTGTTATTCCAGTCTTCTACTCCAGTATCTACTTCCATTGTTCCTTTCAGTAATATAACACTGCAGTGTATATGAGCAGTATGTAAGCATTTTTAATGTTTTTTAAAGAAACACAAAAGCCAAAATAAAAAGTATTACATGGCCCTTACTTCCTTTGCCCAATTACATTTTAAAAGATCCACTTTATATAGAATTATCAAATTGTTTTGCACACTCTTTACCTAGTTTGCTCTTTCATTTTGTTGAGAGAGAGGTCAGTAATGAATCACTCATTTCATTGATCTCCTTGAATGAAATAGCAATTTGGCAATTGCTAAGCAGAATAAAATTGTGGATGGAAGAAAAAGCAGGTGCAGGCTTTCAAGGGAAAATGAAATGCAAAATGATGTGCCCCTCAATCGCTGCCTTATTATTTTTAAAAATTAATGTTTTTGCAGAAACAGAAAATGTCAACCTGGGTTTGGTATAGGGATGCCCCCCTTGGCAGTATTTTACTGATGACCTGGTACATCTGTGCCAGGGTTTGTATAACAATTTAAAAAAAATAATAGCCAGACTTGTTCATTTAAAGGGTCTCCATACTGTGGTCTACATACTTTTTTAAAAAGATCTCTCTCATACCATTCAAATAAGCCTAGGGTAATGTCTCTAGCTTTTCTGTATCTTAAGTTATAGGCTTGTAAATTTACACTTTCCAGACTGCCCTCTCATTTGGTTGGGCGTCATTGGTGGTCTGATAGATCAATGAACCTACTCATTATAATTCTCAGATTGAATTATTTTGAGGAGAATATATATTTTTTTATACTATTCTGACAGCCTGCTGTATTTTGTCTCTCTTCTTTTTTTATTCTTAGGGTAAAACATCTTTAATTAAAACGCCTAAATCAATTGATTATGATATTGAATTAAGCATGCCAGAAAACTTTTCAGTTCCAAACAAAATATCACTTTCCACATCAGCCAAAATTCAAGCCAAACGATCTCCAGAGGAAGGATTTGATTCAGTGGATAAACAAGGTACAAAATTTAAAGTAAATCTGTCCCATAAACACTTTATATGATGTGTAAAGGTTCTTTCCAGTTTGTCATTATTATTTTAATAATTAATTATTTTATGACAAGGAGATTCAAGGCAGAGACACAGTACATTTATAGAAGCCCACCTGCACACTGCCATATCTCTTTGTGTGATTCACAACTTTATAATTAGGAATGAACAGACTTGCTTTACATTTACAAATTTATTTAATCACTAATCTTTTCCAGACGGTGTTAATTTTGATGAAAGTTTCACCTTTTCATATGTCTGTGCTATAAACCATTTAGTTTGCTTTAATTTACTAAATCTGCCTGTGCTTAATAAAGTATTGTGTATAGAAATATAGAATGTTGAATCTCAATATTCTCAAATTAGAACAACAAAGTACTGTTCATATTTGTGGGTCCCTTTAGGCAATATGTTTAAGTAAATCTATGCAAACTACTAAGAAGGCATGTTACATTTACTTTTGTAAATTTACAATTTCTGGATATTTTGTAATAATCACTGTAAAGCAAAGAATTGTGGACTTTCATTCATGAGCATACAAATATATCTCCCCATTTTTATAGGACAACTATAGTGTCCAATGCTTCCCAATAAAAGGTAAGCCTAGGGGTGAAGACCTAGTTGTTTATGTCCTCACACCTGGGCTTTCCTTTAAATGTTGTCAATTTCTATATAATCTCCATAGCCAGAAAAGTTTAGGTCTGCCCCCAAACTTAGTATGGGACTTGGCCTTCGAAATTTGCTTCTTTCCATTGGTCAGGTCCCATGTGCAAGGGCCAACCTCAACTGGACTGCCAGTTGCACATTACAGATAAGGTTGCCAATGAGCAAGGGTAAGCACTTGGGTGAGGACTTAGCAGTTTAAGTAAGGAGTGGGTATCTGAAGTACAGTATAGTTGCCCTTTATACTGTATCTGTTTATTGTCCTCTGTAGCATTTTATAGCTGCCAATCCCTTATGCTTTAGCCTACTGTATCTATTTGTGCTTTTGTAACTGGAATCAGGACTTGAACTTTTGCTGTTAAAGCTAAAACGATTGTGGCTCCAATTTTACAGGCCACTAAACACAAAGTTTTATACTTTTTATTTATTAGTATATTTTCTACTTATAGTATCCAGTTCATTGCATTTATATAATAATTTAATAATATTTGGTTACTACTAGATTTAATAAAAGACTAGCAGGGACATTCAATAAAAGTTCTTAAATGGTGCTACTTTTGCCTCAACCAATCAGATCTTAGATTTCAAATGTTAAATGAGATCTGATTGGTTGGGGCAAAATTAGTACCATGTTTAATGATAAGGTATTTTATTGAATAACCCTGTAAAAATCTAAAAAGTATAGTTCTAAAAGATACAAATAGCATTTACATACCAGCTAAATGATTATTTAGTCATTTAAAAGCTGACATGTTTATTCCAAAGATTGGGACTTTTAGCATAAAAATAATGAGATGTTGAGTAATTATTAAGTTGCAACGACAGGCAATCTTTAGAATTGAAATTTAACAGAAGCTTACAAAAAGTACAATATGCTCATGAAATGGTTTCCCGCTCACTTCCCACTAGTTCCAAAATAAAGTTAACAGTTATTAATATTACAGAGATGAACCTATTATAAAATGCTAAGTAAACCCCTTTAAGAACCTTTTTGTAGGAACAGTATTGCCTTGCATCAGTGTGGTACCACAGCTCTTTTTGATTGTTAAAATAGGTAAGCTAAATAGAGAGATCAGAAAGATTTCAATTCTTTATTACACTCTTCCAACTGCATAAATATGTATACATAAATATATAGGATGTGATACTTAAATCAATTCAGTAATGGTAAGATTTAATAAGAAGGAAAATTTTACAAGCAGTTTATAAAAAAAATTCTATAAAGATTTTGTTATGCCACTTATTTTTGGTGGCAGTAATACTTTTTATCTTTTTACTAAGCCTTCCCCATCAGTCTTTTAGGACTGAAAGTTCTAACAGAAAACAATGATTTGTAGGCATTACCTAAGTTTCTAGGCATGTTTACATATTATATATTATAGGCTGGGTACACACATTACTGACAAAGAGCTAATCCTGTCAGTAATGACCTTTACGATGCTGATGCAGTAGCCATGATCGTTGGTGAATACCAATCACAAGCAATCTGTTTATACTTTATATAGGTACCTTGTATACTCGAGTGTAAGCCAACCCGAGTACAAGCCGAGGTACCTATATTTACCTCAAAAATTAAGAGAGCCTAATAGATTGGAGTATTAGCCAAGGGTTGAAATTATGACCACTACTGCCTTCTAATTCTGTATTGTTCTGAAGCTTTAGTTGCCCTTTAAATATACAGTAATCCCATACAGTACCCCCAATAGCTATTGGAATTTCTTTACATACTGGTAGCCATGGGCATTTCAACACATACTGGTAGCCATGGGCATTTCATTACATACTGGTAGCCATGGGCATTTCATTACATACTGGTAGCCATGGATATTTACGGTACTTAAAGCCTTTCTGTGCAGTGATCCTTGCAAAGCCGGCAGTTCCCAGTAGTACTTTGCGACTGCTTTAGATGTCGCACCCGCAAAGTACTACTGGCAACTGCCGACTTTCCTTCTTGACTTGTGGCTGCATCCTTGAATTAAGGTAAGTCTGCTCTTGACCTGAGTATAAGCCAAGTCAAGGTTTTAAGGCTGATTTTTAAACCTAAAAACCTTGGCTTATACTCGAGTATATACAATATATAGTGTATAGCCTATCACTATGATGACATTTCTATTGTAATACCTGCTTTAAGGGCAAGTCCATCCTTAAAATGAAAACTTACATACAGGTGCTGTAAATCACCCCCCAAAACCCTAAAGGTAATAGTTTGAAATCTGAAACATATAAGTCTAACCTGAAATCCTGCACAATGTCCTGTTGCCCCTGTTTCTGCTTCCTGGTTCTTCCAGTAAGCAACTGTCAGTTGATTTGGGAGTTGACATCACAGCCAATGACTGAATGTTAATCCCCTGTCTGACACTTCTGAGCATGCCCAGGCTCAGTACAGGTTTCTAAATTACTCAGTTTCCATGAGGCATCCAGAAGCATAGCAGGCATACAGTAATGAATTCATAGGACAAAGTATGATATATCAACATATTTTTAAGAGGCCATTCTTTCTAAAAGATGTTCTTATGAGGGTGGAGTTGTCCTTTAACTATCTGTTAAAAACAGATGGTACAAACAAATATGTATAAAACAGTAAAAACCAAAGGCTTCAACAAAGTCTTTAGCACACACTAAAGGGAAATATGTAAAATAAGTACATACCTCCCAACATTTGTTGTCCCCAAATCGCCCAGACAAATATATTTCTTCACCTGAACTACCTAGACACCCCTGGGCAGTCCTCTGGGACAAGGGTTGTTAATCTGGGACAGTCAAACAAGCCCTCTTAAACAGTGCTGTTTAAAGTAACTGGCTCATAGGCATAGTAGGAATTAAATATAGAATAATTGAGTAAGCATTCTTGGTTCATATTAAAGGGTATGTACACCCTTCTTTTAATTTTTTTTATAGTGTAGGGCTTAGTTCCCCAGCCCCAACCGCTATATTTGTAATGTAAAAAAACTTCCCCAAACATTACTTACCTTCCCTCTTTCCTCCGCCGCGGGAACGTCAGCCACGTCTGTGATTGACTGAGAGGCAGCCAATCACGGACGCGGCTGCCGGTAGATCTGAAGGCAGAGGAAAGAGGGAAGGTAAGTAAAGATTGGGGAAGTTTCTTACATTAAAAATATAGTGGTTGGGGCTGGGGGACTAAGCCCTGCACTGTATAAAATGGGTTTGTAGCTAGGGGGTGGAAGTCCAAAATGGGAGGGGGAAAATGGCTGCAGTGCGCATGCCAAACTTCTCCTGGAGGGGAGACAGGAGGCAGAGTCCTATATGGACTCTGCTGTCATCCTGGTTGGCAGTTTTTGGGACTTTGGGGGGGGACTACAGGAGAACCATTTGGAGCTGGGATGTGAGGTAAGGATTTTTATTTACTACAGAGTGGGGCCAGTAGTGGGGGGAATTATAGTTTTGGGGGTGGACATGCCCTTTAACAATACAAAAATATAGGAGCACCAAACGAGATAAAACTGCTGCTCCACTTGACATAATAATCATTTCAACACTTGTCAGATGTGACATTGAATCAATTTAACTCTGAGGTAGTGTATGGCCAGCTCTACACCCTATGTATTCATTTAAGCGCCTGGAGATAGGAAATCCTTATTCTATATTACTGGGTAGCCACATGCATGAACAATGAGAATAATAAAGTTCCACTCATGCAGGGGCTGACAGATCAACTGCTCGCTTCAGAGCACATGCGTAAATATCTCTAATGTTAGAGATGATAGGCGATATATTCACACTGTGCATGCACCATAAAGAGTGATGAACTGTCAGCTGCTACATGAATGCAACTTTCTAATCTCAGCCCTTGTGCATGCGGCCCCCCATGGAGGTAGGAATAGGATTTTCTACTTCCCTGGAATATGCATTTAAAATGTCTTTTTAAGCATCCCATGCTTTGTACTTTGTTTTTGTTAAGCTTGTTGTTATTGATTTTATTGACTGTTTTATATTTTGTGGTACAGGAAATGGAGTTGTACTTCCTCTAAAATTTGCACCCAGTGGACCTGGTCACTATGATTGCCAGATTTTGATGAGATCTTTTCATGATGTGCGAGTTTACATGATTGAATGTATAGTCAACCCAAATAGAGCAGAAATGGTGCTTGAATTTGTTACACCTGCATGTGAAGCCTTAAGTCAGGATATCCCTATAGTAAGTGCATTAATTATGATCCTTTTGTTTACTCAATTTTGTGTACTAGACATTAAACTGGTGAGTTTTCACATTTCCGATAACAATTTCCATGTATTAGATTGGAATTTACATTTTACATTTTTTACATGAAACTGGCAGTTCGAAATTGAAACCAGGTTAATTTTGAAATTGGAACTATATTTCAGAATTTATTCATTTTGTCTTTTTTCTTACATGATCAATACACAGTGGTAAACCAGTTTTCTAAATATCTGAAATGCAATCAATGTTCTTATAAACCAATGCTCTGTATCTTTAAAGGAGAACTAAAGTCTCCAGATAATATTGTCCCAATAGACAGAGCACATTCACAAACATACAACAAGCTGTGTCTCACCCTTTCTGTGCTGTGGATGCTGGGTGATTTATAAAAGTAACCTGTGGGGCAGCTGCCAGAATCCGTCTTTGCTGGGTAAACCCAGCTAAGTGTATGCAGTACACTTCACATGCTTTGTAGTGTGCAACTGATCAAAACAAGGACGTTGCAGCTTTGCTTCCTAGAAGCTGAAAGGCAATAATATAACAGCACATGCATCCTTACTTACCTTTGCGCGATCCTGCGATACAATATGAGCTGTAAACGATATTACACCTGGTATTGCATAGTTGGATCACTTAAAGGTAAGATGTGCTGAATGTCCCATGCAGAACCGCATTAAGTTTTGCGCTACAAAGTAGTGCTAACCTTAACGAAAGTGGGTTTGCATCGTTAGCACAGCGCTATTTCCAAAAACATTTGGAAATGACACTGTGCCATAAAATCCGTCTAAAACACACGTTAACCCAATTTTACTTAGGGTTAACGTGGGTTTTAGACAGATTTTGGCCATATCGAATCTCCCCTCTGCATAGAAACAGTGAATACTGGAGTCAAAGGGTATGGCTCTTTGATAACTACACGAGTTGTGGGTTGTATTAGCAGCAAAATGGAAGCTTTCTTAGTTACAGAATCTATTACTTACATGTAATAAATGCAGCTTACTAGAGAATAATTTTACAATGTGTATGTGTTCTAAGGATTAAGGCTTCATTAGGATTTTGTTCTACTTTGTTCAGCTATACCTTTCACCAATCTGGACTCAAAATGACTCTTTATACATTATTATTCAACTTATTTTACTTCGTAATTTTTTTTTTCACATATTGCAGAGAAATTTAACTATGCAAGACTGGAAAATGCAAGCTATATTGGAAGGTGACAGCTTTTATGGCCCATCACTACTGAATATACCAGCAGGTGAAACAGCCCATTATTCTGTGATGTTTAAACCTATTTCACCATGTTTAAGTATGGTAAGTGGCCAGTAAAGCAAACCTAGATTTAGTTTATGCTACAAAAAACAACAAAACCTAGAACAATATGTATACTTTAAAACTTTCAGCTTTGTGGTTCTGCTGTGTGGAACCATGTGTATTTGAGAGAAACTGTAACTCATTTAAGACATGACATTGAAGCAAATAATTTCTTGAGTTATTGATGATGTAATTGTAACCTGACTCTTCTGTTAAATGTTATTCTAAAAAAATAGGTTAGAATCAAAATGCCTGTTGCAAGCAGAAAAACATTATACACAAAATTGGCCTTTTTATTTCAAATTTTAATTTGATAATTAAGTAAATGAGATATCTTTGCAGGTGTTCATTTATAAGTCTGAGTCTTGTAAATGTTCCTTAACATTTTTCATACCAGTATGAATTTCTAGAAATGTTATTTTTAAAAAATGTCTGACAGCCATTACTGATTGAGCAGTTACGAGTGAGCTCTTAACCAGCTTGCAACAGGAGCATAGGAGATGGGACTTCCAGCAAGGGATTGGCTGTGTGTGTGTAAATAGCTATATCTGGGGGTTAATCTTTCTAAATATCTTAAATTAAGTTATTTTAGGGATGGAGTTACCCTTTAAATGGTAAAAAAAAAATCACTGTTGAGTAACATCTTATATATATATGTTGTATATTGGTTTGAGGAGTTTAAAGCTAATGTAGGTTGGTTTTATTATTTTTAACATTAATGTAAGGATAGGATCTGTGATTTTTGTAATAGAATGTTCTATTTGGGCTGAACCACATGGGTTATTTTTGCTGCAGTTTTGCATCTAGCTTCTGTTTGGATCTGTTCAAACATTTAGTTTTGCATTAGGTTTCTTGACTCAGACTACACAATACCATAACATGATGGTATTGCTAAACCATAGTCTAGGTTACAGTAAGGCAACCTTGGCGTACATCTCCACACCACAGGAAACAATCTGTATCCCTAAATCTGTTGACTGCATAACTTCCCTAAAATGCCTTAAAGTGTTAATAAGCCAAATCTAATATTTTCTCTATCCATTTATTAGAATCTACATTTTTATGAAAAAATGCTTTTAGGGTGGGATGCTGTTCTGTGTATTGAACAGTGACAGGGATACAATCTAGACATTCATAATGTTGACAAAAACACAAGGTCAGGGATAAAGCACAATATACATTTTACTAAAAGTAGCCACATTTTAGTGTACGTTCAGACAGATGCACCAAGAGGCGCAGTGGCCAAAAATGAATTAAAAGACACGCTATGCTACGTTCCATTGGTTAGCATGACTTAAACTCCATCATTGCGGCGCCTGTGCTATTAAAGCGGAATATATATTCGCGTAGCACCTTACCTTAACAAGACTTTTCAACTCCAGCCGATGGTTGGTGTTAAAGTCCCCAAATGGTAAAACTCCATTTTGGAATGCATGGAGAGGTACATATAGAATTGTGAAGCGATTATACGGAGGAGACAATATCGGCTCTCTGTACATCGCCCTGTTAAGATTTCAGAGCTTGTCTGCTTTATTACTGGTATTTAACTTATTGGACATTTGTAAAGATGAGTATGATTTCTGTGTGGATTTGTTTCTAGAAGAATTGTAGTAATGATTAGAACCCTGGGACCAGCAGTCAACATTATTTCAAATGATCGACTGTGTTTGATGTTTTTTTATTTGTGTATCTAACTAGTATGTTAGCACCACACTGCTGCAGCAAGCATTTATACATAGTTACTAATGTTTTCTTAACACAATGAATATTAAAATGCCTGGCTTGAATGTTCAAAGCCTAAAGTATAATGCCTTTTTATTTCTAATAGGGTAAATTGCTGCTTCAGAATGAAACAGATGGCACTGAACATATATTTGGCCTCCAAGGCATTGGCCAAGAACCTCTGGCACTGGACCATGTCATAATAGACTGCCAAGTTAGGCAAATAACACAGAAGGTTCTTATGGTTCCAAATTATACAAACAACATATTGACATTCCAGGTAAGTATCTAATTCATAATGAACTTTGTTAAATGTTTACCCACCTTTCACCAATCTGGCTAATGTAGTAGAAAAAATGTTTTTTACCATTTTGCTTTCCCATTTTATTTCACAAACCATCTATATCTATAAATGATGAATTTCAGTTTCAGAAAATTCATGGATCCAACGGATTTTTTGAAATTTTCTAAACTCAGAATATTTAAACTGAAAACTCAAAAATACCATTTGAAACTTCAAAAATTCCATTTGAAAATGTCTAACGAAAATTTCTATTGGAAAATCGACAATGAGAAATTGAAAAGGTCTATTGAAAATTCAAAAAAATGCTGATTCAATCAGATTTTGAGATTCAATCAGTTCTGCAAAAAACACTTTCTCTAGTACCTATATATCGAGGTATTATTGCAAATAGCCATTTCTGTTTGAAAAAATACTAACCAATTATTATTTATTAGAGATGAAACTGGGTTTCAAAACAAACTTTTTTGGAATTGTCAGTTTTGAAAATCTGTGAATTCGGTTGGGATTTTCTTAAAATACAAAGTCAGAACTTAAAGAAATATCATAAATTAAAACAAATCACATAGAAAAAAATTGTTCAAACAATGGAAACTTGAAATAGAAAGGACAAAACTTACATCGAAATTCAAAAGAAATTCTGCTCTAATTGGGTTCAAATCGGATTTTTGGAATTTCTGTCATTTTCAGCTCCACGAACCATCGAAAAACGCAACAGTTTTGTTCATCTCTTATTCAGCATATACTATAACTGTTCCTCCCTTTGAATTTTAGTTAAGCAAAACTGATAGAATTCAAGAAAAGGTGAAATGCATTGTGGTTTGCAATGTCCCTCTAAATATATGTATCCCAAATATTTAAAAGTGTACAAATTTATAATTAGAAACCTGCTGTATTTTAGTTTTATGTATAGTTTTATGTATACATATAAGCAAAAATTTAACATAGAATAATGGATACTAAAAAGGAGATGTGCCACCTATTACAAAGATTTTGTAATGTTAATAGTCAAAATATGTACCTAGCAATGTAGGCTTGATTTTGAATGCTTCATTTTGCAAAATTCAAAGTAAAGAAGATTATTCAAATTTCAGACACAATTAAAAAAATACCTCGTGAATTTACTATAACTGTTTCCTATGCTGCCTATGTCACATATTTCCTGTATTGGCTTCTTGAACCCTTGATCAAAAGATGAGCAGGGTCTTCCGAGCTTTAGACAGTTTTCTCTCTTGGCTCAGATTATGTGCATATGCTCACAAATCTTTCAGCTTGAAATTGAAGGGGGTAGCATTACCAGAATAAGTGACATCAAGAGCAGGAACAAGCTTCAATTACATCCCAGAGGATATACACTGGTTTGATTAACTCCTCAGGCAAATCTTCCTAGATGTCTACTTCATTGACTCCTACATGTTAGAAATATAAATAAGTGATTAATATTTCAGTTAAAGGATTTGTACAATGTAAATCAAAGTTCAGTCCATTCCAAAGCTGTACCTTTAAATCACACACTGTGTTACTCTTATTTTTCTAAGCTATTGGCAAAGCTTACATTTCCCACTTTACTTGCTGGCTCTTCCTTACCCACTGTAATCCAGTTCAATCCACTACAACTGTGGGACTTGCTGGAGATAAATCTTGTTCGGTCAGTTAGTCAGGACTGTATATTACACTTAATGAAACATGGACTGGATTAACAGGGTGCTGCTTCTACTGTGTGTATAATATAATCTATCTACATGTGACTATATATGTGGTTTTGAAATGTTCCTGTGCCCTTCTTGCACACTTCAAATAAAGTGTTTGTTTTTTTTCATGTGTAAATATTTTTTTTTTTGCAAGCATAAATGTTATGTGAGTGTGGCATCTAAATTGTGTTTTTTGGGGGAAATTGTGTTTCAATAATTTAATTTGATCGATTGCAGTACTTAAATGTAGGGGTTATTTTGTCACTATTTAAGGGATATTGCAAAATATCAAAATGTTTGTTTACCCTAAAAATTAAATGAATGTGAGATATTGTGCCCCATTTTTAAAGGGGAAGTTAATGTGATCTGCTTTAAAGTTAAAGGAGAAGTTGATCTGCTTTTAAGTTAAAGGGGAAGTTGCTGTGTTATGCTTTAAAGGGACAGTTGATGTGATATACGTTAAGGGGGAAGTTGATATGATACGCGTTATAGGGGAAGTTGATGTGGTACGCATTAAAGGGGAAGTTAATGGGATATCTGTGAAAGGAAAGTTGGTGTGACACGCTTTAAACGGGAATTTGATGTGGTATGTTTTAAATTGATGTGATACACGTTAAAGGGGAGGTTGGTGTGGTATGTGTTAAAGGGGAAGTTGATGTGATATGCTTTAAATGGAAAGTGGGTGTGATAAGCTTTAAAGGTGAAGTTGACGTGATACATTTAAAGGGGAAGTTTGATTGATATGCGTTAAAAGGAGAGTGGATGTAATACACTTTAATGGTGAAGTTGATGTGATATGCTTTAAATGGAAGTTGGTGTGATAAGCTTTAAAGGTGAAGTTGACGTGATACGTTTTAAAGGGGAAGTTGATAGGATATGCGTTAAAAGGAGAGTGGATGTAATACACTTTAATGGTAAAGTTGATGTGATACGTTTTAAATGGGAAGTTGGTTTGATGCACATTAAAAGGGCGGTGGATGAGGTACTATATCATATTAATTTCCCCTTAAAAGCATATCATATTAACTGCCCCTTCAACTTTAAAGCATATCATATTAACACCCATTTAATCCCCTTATACAGTTTATGTTGCACAACAATAACCCCTACATTTCTGTACAAGTACTGCTATCGACCAAAATTAATTATTTTCTCACAATGCCCTTCAGGAAACAATTCAAATGCCACACATAAAATGTATGCTTGTAAAAATAAAAAAAATACACATTTAAAAGAAAATCACTTTATTTAAAGTTCTAAGCCCCCTTCATCAGGCTGGATGTTACCAAACCTCAACTACGTCAACTATTGCCATATCCATAATTCATAAACTGCTTTATTTCTTTATATCATTTTTATATTAGTTTGATTTGAACTTTTTTTAAAAAGTAGTTTAAATTGAATATTTCTTTATTTAAAGGTGACATCAGACATTTCTTTTGTAAGTGGACCCCAGACTATCACAGTTAAACCTGGCACATCTGCTCCTTATACACTTAATGCATCTCCATGGAAACGTGGTTTGTTCCAAGGTATTAAGCATAACAACTAGGTATATTGAATGTATTAGATCTCATATATTTCCTGTGACTACTTAAAACTATAATAAATTAAGACATGCAGTGTAGAAAGGAAGGGGGCTTTATTCAAGCTTGTTTTCAACATGTTTTATTTGTCTGCAACATTTATGCAACATGTACAGTTTGTATAAACTATAAATTTTTAAATAAATTTTAATATATTTTTAAAAATAGCTCATTAATAGACACAAATAGGATTTTTTTAAATTGTGTTCTCTTTTTCTAGCAATTTCTCTGACAGAAAGGGGTGCACAGCAAAGAGACAACATGCTGAGAGCTGAAAACACAAATTACAGTCTTAAAGTTACGATAACCCTGTGTTGATGTACTGAGGGTTATTGCATCTTTAAGACTGTAATTGAGGTGGTTTGCAAAAACGCTAGTAAATGAAATATACAGAGAGCCGCAATCACATTAGTACATTTATATTTATGTATTTTAAAGATTTTTTGACTGCAAATTCATTATTTCTCCCCTACCTTACACTAAGATTCCCCTCAATACAGATAATACAAACTTATTTAGCCACTTACTCTAACTACTATTATGCTGGCAATACATTAATTAGATATTCATATATTTGATGTACAATCATCATACGTGACGTCCAGGATCTTTTTAAGGTAAGTTATCTAATTTATAGGCTGCATAACACAGAAAGGGTAGATAGCAAAAAAAATTGTTGCCATTTCCACAGAGAGACTTTACTTCCTAGCAGCCTCTAGAAAGCATTTATTTTCCTAGTAAAAAGTGTTTTCCTTTTTCTAGTCCTCTCTGACAAAAAGGGGTATATAGCAGAGAAGACCTAAATAAATAAAAAAAATAAAATAAAGTGTAAATACAGCCATTACATTGGCAGCCAGTAGCCCTCCAGACGTTTGGTAACTACTAAACATGGGGGGTTAAATGTAAAAAATATGAATAATAATAGTGCACATTTTTATATTCTTGCAGAAAGTAACTTTATCTTAAATTTGTATTTCCTTTTAGGGGTTCTGACTGCTTTTTATTGGTCAGAATTATAGATGGGATCCAGATCCGACACGCAACCCCTCGGTTCCAAAATCCAAATGATCTGTCTGAATCTGGAACGGATCATCCGGATTTCGGGACTTCGGAGCCTATTTTTGAATTAATTATTGAACGTTCAAGGATTATCAAAAATAGCCTCCAACGTTTAATAATCCTTGAAAATACAATTGGAAACTCGAAAGTAGTCTCCGATCGTATTTTCGAAGATTATCGAACGTTCAAGGCTATTTTCCATAATCCACAAAATAGCCTTGAACATTTGATAATAATCAAAAATTCCTTCCGTTTTTGGAGCTTCAGAATTTCCCCAAGATCCGGGAATCCGAAAACTTAATGAAACTGGTGGGTTTTGGCCCTCTCTAGTCAGAATAATGATAATAGCTTAATATTATATATTTTTCAACCTTTCAAGTGGAGTATGAATTTTCTTAAACTGCTCTGATTAATGGAGCATCTGATGCTTCTTTCACAGGTGTAATTTCATTTGTTTCGGAAAAAGCAGAACAGCAAAATGTTCAACATGGCTCCTTTCTAGAGTGTGCAGATGTTGGAGATACTCTTTGGAGACTAGAAAATCTGGCAATCGATGCTGCAAGAAATGGTATGCTTAACTTGATGTGTTAGGACAAATTGAATATTTAACACTCTTTAAATAGTGATTTCAAATTTGTTTTATTTTTAAGATTACATTCATGACCTTGAACTTTGGATTACTGCTTATTTGTTACCTTAAAAGCAAGTCTTCCCCACTAACAAAATTTTAACTGCCCGATGTTCATCCCAAAACCCTATTTTCCCAATACTTACTTTTCCACCTGGCACTCCTGAAAGAAGTTATTCTCTTTCAAGTCCACTGGTCCTTTGCCATTCTTCCAGGTGCTAGTCGCCAGTCAAGGCCACGAGGGTGACTTACAATACCTGCACAAGCTCACAAAGCCATAAAGAATTCTGACAGAATTGTAGGTAAATATCTTTTTCCAGCAGCACTAATGAGAAAGTATTGCCAAAATGTGAGTTTTGGGTGGTGACCATTGTGTAGTTACATTTTTGCTAGGGCTGAACATGTCCTTTTAAAACTATAATAACCTTATATTATTTTAGCATCAAAACATATACTTTTAAAATAAAAAGGTTATTTTCTCATTTCAATGACCATAAGCTGCCCATCTAGAGATTTCTCTGTGCAGAAATAAATTTGGCATGTTCCAGCGCTACCCCACCCCTCTCCAGTTTCTATAGCAAGTCTGTAAGTCTAGCTTTTTGTGGTCATCTCTGTACTGTAGGCTTGCCTTTTGTACGAGTATTAACTAAAAAAATAAAACTGCCGGATTAGGATCTTTGAGGCATCTGTTTTTCAAAATACAATGCTTTGTAAAAGGAGTAGTACACAGTGTTGTATGAGATCTCTAGTTTCTTTGAACCCCTTGTGCTATTTTTTGCAGTAGTTTCCAGGGAATGGCTTCATTCAATGCTTAAGTTTTGTGATTCTTGCAATAATGTTTTTTTTTACCAGCAATAACATCCCTTTCTTTGTATAATTCATTTTTATAAATTATGAATGAATTTGATTATCTGTAGCTTTTTTTTCAAATCATATGTAAAATAAAAATCATTTATAAAATAATTCACTCAGCTTTATGTTAGATATCATGTTGGAAAGTTCCCATCAAAGTCGATTTCTGGCCTAGACACTCTCCTTGTGGCTATTAGCCAGTAGTTTACAAGGTGCTCCCTCGCCAGGTCCTCTACCACAGACCCTTAGCTATAGCACAAGCAAAATCCATGCAATGGGCACTCTTAATATAAATAGTGCTCTGTTTCAGGGATCACTATGTCCCCTTCATCAGGTGATGAAGGGGACATAGCGATCCCTGAAACGTTGTGTGTTGATGTCTTTTAATAAAGATGTTTAAATTATACTCAAGAGGGCCCCTTGCATGGATTTTGCTTGTGCTATGGAAAGTTCCCATACATAGATACAGAAAACAGAGCACTATTTATGTAATTGTAAGAATAATGAAATGGAATTAATTCAATGAGAAAAGCTAATCTTGGGTTATTTTCTTGCTTTCCCTGAAGAATACAATGGATTTTAGTGAGATCAGGTTTTCTGATCCAATGCAATCATGCTCAATGTTTTATACATTGATTTATGCTTGTGGACCTCAGGCCTTTTACATTTATTTGAAGCTGTGAAGGTGACATGGTTTTTCTTCTCTGTATTATATTATATCTGTATATTGAAACAACTATGTCTACTGTCCTATAACTTTTAAAATAATCAGTACTGATCAGCACAACACATTTGAGATTTAAATAAGATTTAAAGTAACATCAAGTACAGAATGTGCTGCAAAGATATCTTTTGTGGATTATTTACATTTTTTCTGTCCCCCTTGAAAAAGTTTCTAACCATTTTCATTCATTTATATTTACAATGACAGATATACATGTAGCTCTGATGCAAGGTGCACAATGATTGCTCTGTTGCAGTACTAAATGTTATTTATGTTAATGGATACAGTATATACCGTATATACTTGAGTATAAACCGTCCCGAGTATAAACTGAGGTACCTAGTTTTAGATAAAAAAGGAGGAAAACCACACTGACTCGAGTATAAACCGAGGGGGTAGTATTTGCCACTTAAGATGTTTGAAAACTACAACCTCAGAGTAAGTGCTACTTACATTTATTTACTTATAGATTAAGATGATGCAAAGTAATTTTTTCAGTATACATACACTTTCAACCTCAGTCCATTTAAGACCATTGGCTGGGAATCAAATTGCAAATAAAAAATAAATAAAATTACCTGGTTTCCTCAGTGGCAGTGTGCAGAAAGGGAATCCCAATTTGAATTACTGGTAATGATATGAAAGGACAAGTCCACTTATCAAATTAAAATTGTATATAGGTTAATAACCCCTAAACCCCAAAGCTGCTAACCTGAAATGCTGAACGATGTTCTGTTACCCCTATTTCTGCTTCCTGGTTCTTCTGTTTAGCAGCTGTAAATTAGAGACGAGTTTGAGTTTTGAAATAAATATTCAAAATTTTCAAATATCGTTTTTAAAATCAATGAAATCAATGAATACCTAATCCATGGTATTCATTACTTTTAGGCTAAGGCCACACCGCATTGCACCTGAATCGCACACGCAATTGAGTGCATTAACAATAGCGTTCCCCGGCGCAATGGTGTGCATAGGCTTGCACTTGCGATTCAATCCCCCAATCCTGCATTATCCTAGCCCATGCAATTGCGGAAAAAAATGCTAATCGCATGTGCTCTGGTAAGCAGATCCTAAAGCACCTAGTGGGCTTTTTAATATGCAATCAGATCACAATCGCGATCATTACGCGTGTTTAAACAGCAAGTGTGGCCTAGTCCTTACTGAGCTATTTCTGTTCTTACTAAAATATATGTTAACATTCTGTATGTAACTGTTTAAAAATATAATTATGTACTTTTATGATTATTGATACTTTACATGTACAAGTAAATTTAATATGAATTCAAATTTGAGGTTCTAGGGGGCAATTCTCTCTAAATTAAATGACTCCTCCAAGCTGCTCCACAGATTAGATTTTTTTGTTTCTAATTACTTTATCCTATTTTCTACTCCTTTAATTAGCTCTTAACCAGATGCACAGATGCTCTTTAGTGATCTGCCTGGGGTTAGCTTGGAGACTCCATTTTTTTTATATTTAAAGTTAACCGTGTTCAGTATATCGTCATTTCTACCCTTTCTCTCATTCTGCACACTATCCTGCATTAAGTGTATTTGATATAAATTGTGCAATTCACAGCGATAACTTATCCAGTACCAAGGCAACCTGCTTTGTCTTAATAAGTACAGATGAACACAATAAGGGCAAAATAACTTTATGTTGGCTGATTTATCCTAATCAGATTTAAACCGGAACGGCATATAACTGCCAAAATATTTTTTAAGTTAATATATTTATAACAATTAAACAGTAAGTATATAAAATAGATCATATTTAAGGGAATGTCTACCCCTTTTATACTTACCCTCCCTACCTCAGATAACCCAGACCCCACAAAACTTATGGTTGGTACACACCTTGCAATCATTCCTCCTGACCAACCATTCAGCATTAACGACCAGTCGGGCAGGTAGAAAGACTCTTGGTAGTGGTAAAAGTAGCCGCATCTAACAGTTTGCTGCTATCAAGTGTGTGGTCCTTATAGGACCGCACAATCAGTCATGGGTTTCCAATTATTTGTTCCACAGACGGTTGGGCTGAATTATTGGACTATGTGTACCCAGCATTACTTAACTCTGTTGGGTTCCTAAGTCCCTGTACTTCTCCTTTTCCCTGGCACAGCAGTCAATCAAGGCTGTAACTGATGTCATGGTCAATGAATGACTGCTGCAGACCTGGCTGCCTCCTCTGTGGATGTGCAAGGAAGAAAGAAAGGAGAAAATGCATTTTTCCCACTATAGAGGTCCTTGAAAAAAACCAAAACAAACAGAAATATATGGACATAATTAAAAAAATGTGTTCTGTGTGTATCAGCCTATTTCTCACTACTTTGAAAAGTCACCAGGGTTGTTACCTGTTTTCTGACCTACAGTAGTTACAGGAAATGTTCTGGTTTCACTATTTTTGCTAATTTGCTGTACTACCTGTCTTCAGCTAATGTTCAGCATTATTATATATTTTTGCAGCATAATTCATACCAATGCTGAAAATTATTATTATTATGGATTTATATAGCACCAAAATCTTGCATAGCGCTTTACAATTACATGTATACATTCTAGAGATGTAATGTGGTTTCTAATCGAACCCAGTTTCGAATCGAATCTGAGGGTTTTGAAGTCCCGGCAAAACTTTCGGAACTCCCATATTTCACAGAACCCGGATTTTTTGATTTTTTCCGAAGATCGAAAGTAGACAATTTCAATTTTAGAAGGCCAAAAGTAGACAATTTTCAAAAATAGACGATTTTGGAAAATCAAAAGTAGAGGATTTTTGAAAATTGAAAATCGAAAGTAGACGATTTTTAAAAATCAAAACTTGAATTTTCCTGTAGTGTAGGGGACCCCCCCAACCCTAACTGCCGGGTTTATAACACAAAAAATTTCACAGAAACAGACTTACCCACCTTCATCCCTCTCAATATCTGGCAGCCACATCTGTGGTTGGCTGACTCTGAGCCAATCATTGACATGGCTACTGGTCCGGCCCCTATTGCTACTCCATTCTCAGAAGAAGCAATAGAGACAGAGCCCGAAGGAACAAAGGTGGGTAAGTCTGTTTCTGTGCAATTTTTAAGTTATAAACCTGGTGGTTAGGGTTGGAGGGTGTCCCCTACACTACAGAATTTTTTTCATTTTGGGGGGGAGATACCCTTTAAGTTATAGTCTTGTAAAGTTACAGTTCCTGTCCTGTCCTGTCTGTCTCTGTGATAGTCACATGATGTGCTGTGTAAGAAGCCCAACAACTGCAACAATCAGAAATCTGTCTCAAAGCCCCACCTTAAGTCTCCAATCTTCAGCCGACCCCATCTTCAGTCCCAATCTTTCCCCATTTCAAGGGGAAATCTGTGGACATATGGGGACATTGTCGAATGGTAAATCTGAAAAATGGGATTTTTGTTTTGAGTGATCCGATAAGTTTGAAAATGTTGATCTTGTGTATCTGAAGCATAACAGACTGGAAGCAATACTCTCCTCCTTAAAGGGCATATCCACCCCCAAATCTATAATTTAGCCCATTACTGGCCCTACTAAGTAGTTTACAAAAATCCTTACCTTACATCTCTGCTCCAAATTATTTTCCAGCAATGTTTGTCCAAAGTCCAGGAAAGTGAAGTGAAGTAGGTGTCTGTGAGCCATCCGGTCCCTGCTGATTCCTCAACCTCGACAAGGAATGTGACATGCACTGTGGAGCCCTTTACTGCCCTCCCTCACTACATCAGGATCCATCCTCTTTGGCCGTTGCACCTAGCGTGAAAAGGTTTGGTTACAAGGTAGGTGCCGCCTGCATACCCCTAACAGCCAAAATATTTTTGCAAAATAATGCTCTGATGGTTACTTACGGACCATTCTCTCCTGCGGCTTCTTTAAGGAATGTCAGCCGCATCTGTGATTGGCCACGTCTTAGCCAATCACAGGCGCAGCTGTGAGTCCTGCCCCTGCTTGCAGCTTCCGCAAGCAGGGAGCTGGATTAGAGACAGCACAGTAGAGAATGGTCCATAAGTAACAATCGGAGCATTATTTTGCAAAAATAATTTGGCGTTTGGGGGTGGGCAAGGGGCACCTACCTTGTAACCAAAAGTGATGTCACAGCTTGCAGTAAACACCACACTTTATACTGCCAAAACTTTGGATAGACTGCAGCTAGAAATATGATTCTGGAGTAATTTTAAAGGTATTTAAATAAAGGGCACTTGCATGGACACCCCATTTCACCTTAAATTACGTAGTTGTTATAGAAGTCAAACCAGACATAACTGAATGAGTTCAAAGTAATCCAATCATTGGGATTTTTTAAAATCATTTTTAAAATCTCTTTTAAAATCAAAGTACTAGTTCCTCATAATTTTAAAATAGACTGCTACCCTTAATCATATGTTTAAGATTATGGTCTTTATTGTTCCAATTAATATTGGCAAACTTATATCACTTGTATGATCACTTAAAAAAAATCTTTAGAAGTGCTTAAAACTTTTTTCTAAAAATTAGTACAATTAAAAAAACTGTTTTCTAACAATAAGCTTTCATAAATGCAACAAAATAGTTTCTATATGTTCAAATCAATTGTAAGGCTTTACGTTAATGAAAAACTTTACTTAAGTATCCTTCTTTTTAAACCAATATTTATTCTCCCATTGTATATCTAAAGGACTTTTTTGCTTACTGTTTAAACCAGCTCATTCATTTTCGCTATGTTCACTGGTGATGTGTAACAGAGAAAAATCTTGCCTGTCTATGCAAACACATAAACCATAGTCATAACCTTGGTATAAAAAAAGTAATTTATATTCCTTAAACTTGATTTATGGCCCTGGAGATGCATTATTTCAACAGTTTAATTTATTGCACTTGGGATAGCTTGGTACAGTATTTCAGGTGTGAAACTGATAAAAGCTTAATAGAAAATTGCATATTCATTTTTTACTTTGTAATTACTTGATTTTATTATTTTATTATTATATTAATATTAAGGCTCAAGTAAAAAAAAGAACAGAATAGAAATCATTTTTATAATAAATAATTAGTCCAAAGACTTTTCCCCTTCATTTTTTGTTATTTGATTCTCCAATATTACTTCATTACATCATTGATGTAATCTAGCCATTGTAACATGAAATAAAATAGTATCCATTTCACACATACAAATTGAGTTATAGTAGGTGACAGACAGGAAAGCATCTTTCTAACACTTATTACTTACTCTAAGAAGCTAAAACATGGGTCTAAGCACAGCTTTATCCAAAACAGCTTATTTGTTAAAAATTTGTTAGGAATACTGAGCTCCAGCAATCATTTTCTAGTTGCTAAATAAATTGTACTTAAAGTCTTATAATTGTATTCACATGGGGTATCCAGAAAATGTAAAGTTAATTCTATCAGGTTTTCATGACATAAATATAATTTAGATTCTAAAATATTTTTCCGAACTAAAAGTGTATAAAGCTTCTGTGATTTGCAAACATTTCTAAAAATCCTGTTTTTACTTTGTCATGAATAGTCCTGATGATATTATGCCTTGAAATTTTGACAATCATAATTTCCGTACAGGATTGCAATTATGACATTAGTTTGTTCTGGTCAAAACTATAATACATCTCTACTAACAATTATATACAAAAAGAGAGGGTCAGGTTTGTTTGGGGTTTTTTTGCACTTAAAATGATTTACAGTGTTTTGAAAGATTCTATGCTGTGCAAAAAATACTAGAGTTGTTATACAATTATTACATGAAATAAATGAAATGCTTGTTCATTATAATTGTGCCAGAGATGGCAGTTTTTAATGTTTATGCAATGTAGTAAAGCAGTAATCCTTTCGGTAAAAATTAAATACATCAGGGAGAATATACATGTGATGGTAATATTGCTAACTGCATATCATCAAGAGTTTTAGGGCAATAACATTACAAAGCACTCCCAATAATATCCAAGAACTACAGAAGAAATTACTAAATTATTTAAAAAAGAAATTAAAATTCTAATTTCGAAAAAAAAATGCATTCGATTTATGTAGCTTTTTGATCAGATATTATTTCCACATAACTCTTATTCTGCTTAATTCAGTTAGTTAGGGAAAAACATTACTACGTTATGCCAAAGTAGTTTCTATACTTTTTATTGAGGCTCAGTCTAAGGCATGTGTTCCTTAATTTTTTAAAGTTTTTAAGCAGAATTTTAAACAACAAAAACAATATCAGCTAAAGTTTCAAATGCCAATGCTTGTGAAGGTTCTCATTCATCCAGGTCATGGTATATCTGTTGTATTCAATTAGATCAACTGGACTTGAAGTTTAGTTCTTGAAGACGTTTCGCTAGTCATCCGACTGGCATTCTCAATTCAGAATGACTTGTACAAGAATCTGTGGCAATTATGTACCCTGGAAAATCCCAATTAGCATATCACATCCAAGTGTTAAGGGCGTGATTGGATAGTGGCTAAGAGGTGTTATAGCAACGCCCAAAGTTAGGTATCCAAACAGCATTGTACATGGCAACGTTTGGCCCAACACAGAAGAGCCAATTCCTCGGGTCAGGACTCAGCCGTGTACCTGCATCTTAAGGATAAAGGACATACCTTTGAAGATTGTAATGTTAACATATTGGCAAAGGATCATGACTGGTTCAAGAGAGGTGTTAAGGAGGCCATTTATGTGAAAATAAAGAAACCAAGCCTAAATAGAGGTGGGGGGGTTCGACACCAACTGTCTGCCATGTACAATGCTGTTTCGACACCTTACACTGGGCGTTACTATAACACCTCTTAGCCACTATGCAATCACGCCCTTAACAATTGGCTCTGATATGCTAATTGGGATTTTCCAGGGTACATAATTGCCACAGATTCTTGTACAAGTTATTCTGAATTGAGGAAGCCAGTCGGATGACTAGCGAAACGTCTTCAAGAACTAAACTTCAAGTCCAGTTGATCTAATTGAATACAACAGATATTTTCAAATGCCAAAATTTTATTAATGAAACCAATTCTTTCAAAGTGAACCAGGTACATCCCTAGGGCATTTATCTAGTAAGTGTTCTTAGGGGAAATCAGAGGATGAATGTGCAACATTTGTCATTGTTTTCTCTGTACTTCTTTGTTTATTGATTTTCGGTTTGCTTTTTGACCTAAAGAAGGGAAAGTGCAGTATAAATTACACTAAAGAGCACAAGTGTGCTTATACCAGTTTGTGCTTTAAATCCAGGAGTCTCCTGTAAGGCACAGGGTAAGTGAATGCATTCATCAGTTAATAAGTGATCAGTGAAATCAGCAAGTTTATTTCTTCTGGAGGTTCCATAGAACCAAAAAATCAAATCTAACCCAAGCGAAGTCAAAGGGAGTGGAATTGTTGAATTTACAATGTCAAATTTTGCCACAAAATATCAAATTTCAACATAGAATTTAGAATGTTTGACACCCCATGTTGAATATTTGATTTTGAATTTGCATTTACTATCCCACCCACCACAAAATTCCAAAAGTTATGCTGCAAATGCAAATTTTTAAAACCCACAATTCCACTCAAAATTAAGTTTGGTTATTAGTGGGACTTATCACTACTCTTAATAAACCCATGTGATCACCATCATTAATTTTAAGTTTATGCTTTGTTTTCATTAAAAAGATGAACATGACATCTTATTTATGTAAAATGTTTTTTTAACAGATAAAACATCATCTCCATACAAAGTGTGGTTTTCTTTAGAAATTCAGAGTAATCCTGCTATTCCAGAAAAAATCATTGATGTTAACTGTGTTGTTTTGGTAAGTACTAATATTTAATTTGAGATTGCATTTTGCCCCCATATAAAATAAACAAGGGTAAATGTGTAAACTTTAAAATCATAAGAATCTTAATCTATTAAACAACTTGACAGCTTCATATTGCAGTGTTTGAAAACAGGATACAAAGCTAGACAGGGCTGTCTCATACTAGATGCTGTGTGTTGAGTCATTTAAAGGTGCCCATGCATCTTGCGTATGCAGTGTTAGGCAAATACCATCTGATTCTTTTTGTATGGAATTATATGGGGAAATAATTTGGAATATACAAAATCCATATGAAGGTGTCCCAAAAAGCACAAAAATGTTGATTTTATATATTGGAATTTAAATGCAGGCTAAGGTCCATGTAATCCTTGAAGCAATGGAGAAAAAAGAAAAAAATGTGCAAATGGAAAATGGAATGGATGAGAAAAATTAATTGGGAAATATATTTCTCTCTGCTGATATTTGACTGCTGGAATCTGATAGTTACTTAATTTTTAGTGATTTGCTCTACCAGCCACAGGAAAATGTAAATGTTTGTAAATTAACTACTATGTACTGAAACCAAAATAGAGGGGGTCTTGGGAGGACATCTTACAAAATGTAATGTAACAAATATTTGTTGGAATTCTTTTTGCTTCTCCTTTTAATAGAATTCTCATAATTACCAAACTCTCCAAACTCTGTCCTAAATTATTGGGAACACAAACATCCTTTAGCAAGTCATTATTTTCTTGAATACCTTTCAATCCTCATCATAAAACTTGGTGACATTTTGTTTTCTACTAACATTGGAAACATTTGCATTTCTAACTGCAGTCATATTTCATTTGGATTCTTGAGTGTTTTTGAAACATTGATTTGTAACATTACAATTAGGAGATTGTTGTAGTAGTACACTATTAATCACATTGGCTTGTTAGACTCTTGCTGTTGTGATTTGTGCATTGTGATCTATAGCAGCTAGGCACAAATTAATAGCTTTAGGGATGTGTAAATGTTTTGGGTCGGAAAATGAAGAAAGTAAAATATGCAAAAAATATAAAACATTTCAGCATTTTGCCTTATGATAATTTACCAGCTCAGCATGGATTCAAAAAGAAAAATTAAGCTGCAACACTAATGTTTCTTTTCCAAATGAAAAAGTATATATCAGCAGATATTTTTTTTTTTAAGATCTATTCGGATAACAAACAATTCCCTGTTACCATTGGCCTCCCTTTTGTAATACTTTATATGAGATTAGGAAATCATAAAAAAACCCATAGGGTATATTTTTAAAAGTTTTAATAGAAAAAAAATGTATATTGAGGGAATAGCTCAATAAACATACAGTGTATATGTATTATAACAAGTAACACCGAAAGGGGGATCGGCGCTGGGATTGTTGTAATTTTGTAACATTTGTTTCTATATGAAATATTGTTTGTACTGATAATATTGCCATTTTTTAAAGTTAAGCTAGCCATGCCCAATATCTTGCAAATGCTGTTAAAGCTGACAGCATTAGCTGATTATTGCATTGTGTATAACTTTTAAATAACTGATACTCATCCCAACTATGAAAATCTTGGCCATGGAACAGTCATAAAATGGTTATTTTAGATGT
Organism: Hymenochirus boettgeri; assembly: GCA_019447015.1. NCBI lineage: Eukaryota > Metazoa > Chordata > Amphibia > Anura > Pipidae > Hymenochirus > Hymenochirus boettgeri. Next base: position 199,710,566 of record CM033470.1, on the reverse strand, counting down.
ACTATAGAGGGCAAATAACTTTACTTTAGGTTTTGTTGATTAAGCACCACATTTTGCACGTGTAACTACATTTGTTGGGATTTAAAAGGGAACTAAAGGCAAAATAACCCCCCTCCCTTTAGCTCTGCCTATGGTGAGGACCTTCACCCCTGGGGGAACAGCAGGTCGTTCGGGTACATACCCTCTCCTTTTGGCCTGACCTGCCCCATTCCCCACTACCACCAATTATTTAAACATACCACCAATGCGAGGATACGCTTCATGCAGAGTGTGTCCACCCACTGGTTGGCCTATGCATCCAACCCCACAACCTTCACTAACCAAAATGGAATAAAGCTGCAAGGGCAGTTGGAATATAATTATTCAAACTACCAGCTACCAGGGGTAAGGACTAAGCTCTTTACCTTTCAATTATCCTTAAAGGACATGTCCACCCTTAAAAAACTGGGGACTTGACAGTTTTCTGCCTGCAACATCAACTGATATTTTTACCAGTTTATTATATCATTTGTAACCAGATATGTAAACATAAGGTTTGCCTCCTCACTCTGCTCAAAGAGCTTTTGATAAGCTTGAACACAAATGCAGAAAAGGCAGCAAGGAATCATCAGACCATCATTTGTTGTGTCAGCAGTCACAGCTTTGATTGACTGCATAAAGGAGAAGCCAGCTTACTATGCCAGAAGTAGGCAATAATTCTACTCATCTGGTTAGTAGAGATGGACTAGAACTCGAACCCGGATTTTCAATATTTTCCGTGAGCGGACCCGCTAAAATGAAAAATATTCTCAAAATTACGTGATTTCTCTATTTACGAAAATAAGAGACATCCTCGTATTTTCGAAAATCTTCGAAAATATATATTTTCGAATATTTTCGAAAATACGAAAAATCTCGTAATTTCGAAAACTTTCGAAAATACGAGAAATCGGAAGGCGGAAAATCCGGAAAAATCTGCCATTCGCGAACGGCATAAATCCGCGGCGGATCTGGGTTCGGATCCGCGAACCGGCCATCCCTAGTAAATATCAAATTCTCGAATCCGCGAGTCATTAATGGGATAATTATCGAATATAGTGCGTGTAAGTGTAAAATCAGTTTTCGAAAGTCCTGGATATTCGAACATGTTCTCCAGACTATTTCCCAAGTCCCACAGCTATTTACATTAAGTTACCATTGATATTTTAATTGTATTTCATTCAAACTTTTTGAACTATTTGTCTCCTATTGACTTTAATGGGTCCGTTTTCGAACTTTCCATATAGTTCAAAAGTTCGAAAACGGACCGAACTTTCCAAAGTTTTTACAGTGCACCTATGCAGTTATAGAATATCCTTATTGCCACAAAGTAGAGTTCAGAACAGTTTTCCTAAAGTAAAGAAAGGTACAAAATACAGTAAATTATTACCACACACTTTTTAGTCCATAACTTTCACACTTTAACATCTCTACATTTACCCATTAGCCCCAATGATTTCCCTGTGTAGTTTTGCGAGTTTTGTATGTGTAGCATTGTTACTAATGCTCAAATATTTAATTTCATCATTATGGTGGTTGGAGTAACGTTTTTAAAAAGTTATTTTATTTAGGTGGAAGAAGTAATTAAGATGTCTTCTTTATGAACAAAAGCATACCAGTCTTACATTGCTACTGCAACTGGTTAGGAGCTATTTTAATTTCCTTAATACATTGGAGGTGGGGAAGGTAGGGGGGTTGTTGTTGCACAATTGTTATTTTGTTTCTATTACTATAATCCTAAAGGTTCAAAGTGAACTTAAAGGGCATGTCCACCCCTTTTAAAAAACTTTTGATATATAGAAGTGTTCCTTCCCCCAGCCCCAAATGCAATAAAAGTTTTGTTAGAAAGTCCCCCGATCATTACTTACCTTACCTCTCTCCTTCGCCGCACAGCCCCAGCCCTCTGCTTGCACGGAACTGCAAGCAGGGGGCGGGACCAGCAGCCATGTCTGTGATTGGCTGAGAGACAGCCAATCACGGATGCAGCTGCAGGCTGCACTGAATGCCGGAGGAGAAAGGTAAGGTAAGTAAAGATCGGGGGAGTTTCTAACAAAACTTATATTGCGGTTGGGGCTGGGGGACGGAACACTTCTATATATCAAAGGGAAATTACACTAGGGGGAGGGATTGCAAAACAGGAGGGAGGGGGGAGGGGGAGGGCTGCTCAGAGCATGCCAGAAACCACTCAGAGGAAGCCTCAGAGGCAGAAACAATTTCCCCCTCTGCTAGGCTCCTGGTGACCAGTTTTCTGGACTTTGGGGGGAAATTACAGGAGAACCATTTGGAGCTGGGGTGTAAGGTAAGGATTTTTCTACACTAGATTATAGTTTTGGGGGTGGACATGCCCTTTAATAAAACTTCCTACCTTTCTTTTCTGACCTTTGTATTTGCTAAAGCAGAAACCATAAACTCTTACAGTTTTTTGGACCATAGTATTGCTATCAGGTAATTAGTTGCCTTTCCTCTATTTAAGAATCCCCACGTCTAAATATGAAGCACGGAGTGATCTATGGCATTTCTAAATGTTAAATCACGCAAAAAAAAAATTCTGACCTTTCAGACTTAACTATGTTACTTGACTTATTATCAAAGATGTATAAATACATGTCTTTCCATATGCTGTGAATCCTAGGTTTTTTTTTCTTTCTTTCACTGATGAAACTTCTGCTATGAAATAAATGTAAACTTTCCAAGAAAGAAAACAAATAAAGACATACAGGGAGATTTATGTGCAGGCACTTGGGAGATGCAGTGCTCTCTTTAGGGGTTTAAGTCTTTAAAATGAAAAAAAAATGTGTAACGCCTAGTTTGCGGTGGCTGCTCAAGTACCAGAAGAGACACTTGTGCAACTGATACAAGCCTATTTACCAGAGGCTGATAACTGGCGTTAAATACTTACATGTGGGTGAGATTTACTTAGAGACCTACACCCTCTGGTAAATCTCTTTCAATGGCACCTGCGGCTCTGATGCATTCTCTGAAAGCTACCATAGGTTTAAAAAAAAGAATGACTGCTGCATTTTGTCATTATTAACTTTCACAGTTTCTGAATTTTCATTCACAGATTAAAAAAACAAGCCCTACAGTCTTTATCTACTCTTCTACAACTGACCGGCTGCTCAGCAGTTGGTGAGCAGCCTGCTCTGTTTTATGAGGAGGGAAGCAAGTGGTAGGCCCTGCCATGGTAGTTTCAACATAATTTCTTATTCTAGCAGATCAAATGATGTCAGGGTTAGCCTCTACACATGTTTGATTATGAAATGTGTGGGCATGAAATGTAAGACTCAAGAACTCAGTTTCAATCTTTTTCTCCGACCTTCATTTACTTAGAGAACCGCAGCATGATTTTCCATTAGAGCATCCTAATTTTTTGTGTAGTTTTATATGGGTTTATGCATGTCATAACACCCTATCTTGAGAAAAAAAATGCACATTTCTGCATGTGTTTTCCAAAATGTTTTAACAAATTTTTAAAATAAATAATGACAAATTTGAAATGTTTTCCTGTATTGCTAGGGAAATAAACATGAATTTGATTTTGTTTCTTTATATATTTTTAGGAAACTGTTCATATAGATATTCCTATCAATAATCCAACACACGAGGTTCAATATTTTAATGTCTTGGTTAATGGCTTTGGATTGACAGGAGAGACAAACTTTACCCTTCAAGCTAAAGAAATGTTTCCTTACTTAGTAACATTTTCACCAACAAGAACAGGGACTTCTAAAGGAAGGTAAGAAAGCAATGAAGTAATGTTTCTTAAACAATTTTGGAGAGGAATTGATATCAATAAAGAATAAAATTAAGGCAGAGAGTCCCTATTTGCAGATAATGAGAGAGTAGATTTCTAGCTAAGTAGCTGATGACATACTGAAGACAGATAAACCCTTACACTACAACCCTAGGCAGTCTATAAACATACATGCAAATACAAGGGGCCTCACAAATTCTGCTGCTTCTTAATTCTCCTCAGAAGATATTACAGGCTGGAAACAACTAAAATAAAATAGAACATGCTGTTCCATTTTGATTTGCATGAAGGCACTGTATCTTGCAACAATGTCAGATGGAAGGGCTATAACATTGTCTGTGCGACTAATTAGTTTTGATCATTTTTAAGAATAAGCTTTGACTGCACCAAAGCATTGTGACTTTTGTTTACTGAGATAAAGACATCTCTTCCTAGCTCCCTGAAAGCAGCACAGAATGGCGACATGACTGATTTTATTTCTGTCTGCCAGTAAAATTTCATTTTTAATTTATAGCCCATTTTTATAGAATGAAAGGTCTAATGTTGCATGTTGAAGGAGTGACATTTTGCAGTTGGCATTTTGCTTAGTCAAGCAGTTAAACTGCTTAGCTTCAGTTCAGTTAAGTGTGCTTCAGGATTACGGCTAAAAATATTTACTCCTGCAGGTCAATATAAGTAATGTTTATGAATGTCAACTCATTAGCATGGAAATAGAGCTGCTCTGTAACTGACAGGTGCATGTAAAATGCAGGGTCTGAATTTAGAAGTCTAGTTAGAATTCATTTTGAAAATTACACCAATTATATTACACTACATAAAAAGATTATCAAAAATAATAGAGATGATAAATTCCATGGACAATGGACAACAAAGTGAATACTCAAGTCAGAAAAATAAATTATTAAAAGGAAAAATAATACATTTCAAAGACACTGGGAGGATTATCATGCTCCTACAGCATCTCTGTTGGCTTTGGAAAACTGTATTGTGAATGGACCCATGAATAGGAAGAAAAGTCAGTGCATATGTGCCATGTAAAGGAATGTCGCTTTGTGTGTGTTGCGAGATGGTGGGGACTATTGTGGGACTCAGGTGCAGGGGGCCTAAAGGAGGCCAAAGGAGATGCTGTAGGAGCATGAAATGTATTATTTTTCCTTTTAATAATTTATTTTTCTCACTTGAGAATTCACTTAGCTGTCCATTGTCCATGGAATGTATCATTTCTATTATGTTTGATAATCTCTTTATGTAGTGTATCTATTTCATCTACAAGTGTATGTTATCTATGTTCTCTATATTTAAAGGGAAACTAAAGTGTGTATAAAAAAATTTTTAAAAACTAAAAAATAAATAGTACCTAAAGCAGGGAGGTAGGATTGGTACTTTTTACCTACCAATATCCTTTCTATGAGGAGCAGCAGGATGAAGAAAACTGCTTCTGCAAGTCTTCCTGAATGCTTCAGCACTATCTGTAATATAGAATGGCCCAGGGTCATAACCTGGCAGATGAAAACTGTATGTGCTGTAGCTACTCAACAAAACAATATTGGGAGGTGGGAATAATCAATCCTATCTCCTTTCCCCAGGTGCTTTTCATTATAAAAACTTAATTTTTACTCTATAGTTGTCCTTTAATTAATGCTTCTATGAGTTTGAAAGAGCATAGTTCTAGGTATTTTTACCTTTCATTAATCAATTTGTTATCATTAATCCCCAAGTCTTTTTTAATTCTGAGACCCCTAGGAATAATTTTATTATCCTTATATTTTTTATTATTATAATATCCCACCATTGTCCCATTTCTTTAATCAGTAATTGTTCAAATGTTGCAAATAGTTGAGTGTGTCAATAAGACACTTTTTCTATCTTTATATTAAAGGATATACAACTGTCTGCCATGTACAATGCTGGTTTGACACCTTACCCTGGGCAGTACCTATAAGGCATTTTATTTACAATGAAATCGCGCCTTGCATTCATAAGGGCCCTAACACCTGGCTGTGATATGCTAATTTGGACTTACCAGGGTACATAATTGCCAACAGATTCTTCTACAAGTCATTCTGAATTGAGAAAGCCAGTCGGATGACTAGTGAAACATCTTCAGGAACTAAACTTTAAGTCCAGTTGATACAATAAATACAACAGGTACAAGGAAGCATATAGAATCCTGAATGATAGAGATACTTACACCACTTTAATACAAAATCCCATTGAAGAGTGTGTTGTGATTAGGAATATACTCATTCAAGAAGCATATTGTAGAGGTTATCAATGCAAAAAGAAAAGGATACCTTTAAGGGCAAATGTGGTCTCAAAACAAGTTAGGGTTAAATGAAAGCCTGCAGTATCTTTTTCAAAATGAGCTGACAATTACCTCTCTGGCTGGAGCCTGGGAGACATTACATTGGGGTGAATGTTAGAACTTCCTGCTTCCAGTAGGTTGAGTGACATCGCCTGACCTCTGCCCCGCCCGTCCTCCCGGGGGAGAAGCATACTCAGTTAAAACTTAATTCTGGGGAAATCAGGAAGTACCTGGGGAAAAAATTGGCAGTTGAGAAGGAGAGCCTATTAATGCACGCTGAGGTGGTCACATGACTACAAGCTGGTCACATGGCTGAAAACAGGAAGTGTTCAAGCAGGAAGTATATTGCTGAACCTTTCCAGCATAAATTCTGACAAATTTTATCTAGAGATGTGATTTAGGTTTTATTTTGAAGGTATGATGGAAGGCTTTTTATATAATTCTAACTAGTTTGGAAGAATTCAAGACCACAGTTACCCTTTAATGAATTTAATACCCCTATCTTTTATCATAACCCTAAAATCCATAAAAGGATAGAAACTCCTCTATATCGGGCACAGGATGTTTTATTGGCCCTCTCTAAATATACAGACCTGTTGTCACAACCTCTGGTCAGAATATGAGATCATACCAGATAAATTCCCCACAATCATTCAAAAAATAAAATATATAAGACGGAAATTGACATTTAAAGGGCAAGCAGAGATGCAGAAACACACAGCATACAACACTTAGTGGGTCTAGTATCAATTAAATATAATCTAGAGCAATATAGTTCTATGAATTAACAGCAAAATAATTTATTTTAAAGGCAATAGATTTTATGCTTCATCAAAATTATTTTATTTTTAGGTGTATTATTTACAAATTAATGGTGCAGAATAGGGGGCCAATCTATATAATATATATATAATTGGCCTTTTCGGGGGTGAAAAGGGCCAAATACATTAAAAGTGTATGTCAATGGCTATTTACATTATTACAGCTATCATAGAAACCACGACTGGATGTTAACCATATTAGCCATGTGATAAGGAGTAAGAGAAATTGTACTAAAAAACTAATTTTATTCAAGAATTGATATCAAAAAGAGAAATAAGGCAGAAAAAAAGGTTACCCATAGGATATATTAATTAAGGCAGTGCACAGACTACAAAATACTCAATTAATGGGGAAATATATATATATAATATATATATATATATATATATATATATATATATATCTCACCACATTACACCCCCATTTTTAATTAATTAAAGGTCATGTCCACCCCAAAATATAATCCCCCCCCAACTACTGGCCCCACCAGTAGTGTAGTTTAATCCTTACCTCACATCCCAGCTCCATAGGGCTCCGTAGGACCCCCCCCCACAACCCAAAACTAACCACCAGGAGGATAGAGGGCTCTGCCTGCTATTGCCTCCGGTAGATATTTGCCATGCGTACTGCAGCCTTCCCTCCCCTCCCTCTCCCCCTCCTCCCCCCTCCCTCCCCTCCCTCCCTCTCCTCCGTTCTACTATCCTCCCCCTAGCACAAATCCCCTTAATATGCTGCTCCCCATGTCCCCCAGCCCCAACCGCATATTTTTTTTTTCAAAAAGCTCCCCAAACTCTACTTACCTCTCCTCTTTCCTCCGCTGCACTGAATGACCGGCAGCCGCGTCCGTGATTGGCTGCCGCTCAGCCAATCACAGACACGACTGCCGGTCCCGCCCCTCTGCTTGCAATCTTGGAGGAATGAGGGGAGGTAAGTAAGAGTTGGGGCTTTCTTTTATGCGGTTGGGGCTGGGGGACATGGGGGAGCAGCATATTAAAAATTTGTTTTATGGTGACATACCCTTTAAGAATAATATTAAAACATTGGCACCTATTTGAGAAGATCCATATCTAGAAATTAATGATACAAATGACAATGTTTGTAACAAGGAAAGCTCCTGTATTGCATCATATAAGCAAAATGTAGCAAATACAGTAAACCACAGGATGATAATGTAACAAATAAACAAAATCAAAATGTTAACTCTCAAGTTCACCAAGATGGGGGCATGTATATTGATTCTTAATGAAGAACATTTGAGGAGAACAGTTGCTATCTATGGTGATTTAGCATATATCCCTACTACTTATTGCATATATGCAATAAAAGCCCTACCAAATGCTATATGTTGGTAGATCAAAATGGATGGTTAAGGAAAGAGTAGGAGAACCCAGACCAGCTATCAATAAAGGAGATGTTCATATTCTCTGCCAGTGCACTATAAACAGAAGCATAATAAATCAATAAAAGGATCTAATGTATTTATACTGGAACAAATAAACAAGGAAAAACTAGAAACTAAAAAAATATACATGCTAAACCAGAGAAGCTTATTGATATAACACACTAAACATTTTAAGCCCTAATGGGTTGGGACACACTCCCTATTTTACAATACGTGCGTAGTGTACTACACACCTGCGGTACATCACACTCCAAATAGTTTGCTCAAGTTGTAGAGTCCAGAGTATACCAGTCATCAGTCACACATACTGAATATGTACCAAAGCAGGAAGCATTTCTCCGCTTTCCTTGTTTCTCCACATTTTTGGTAATTACTGATAGTGATGTCATACGATGAAGCACATCACTGAACTGTAGACGGACTATCTGTTCTTGGATCTGGACTGTGTGAAGCTTTAGCGTTAACCAAGGCAATTACTCATTGATACACATATAGGGCTCCGGTATACAGTATTAAAACTGTCTCCCCTGATTTACTATTTCAACATTACTCTATATATTAGTGTACCTACAAGTGTATGAACTATCAACTGTGCTTTTGTATCATTTTATTCTTAATACGTGTGTGTGTGTGTGGGGGGGGGTTATACATTGTTTCTATTATTAGGTTCTTCCTTAGTATGTAGGTTTATAAAGCTTTTTATGAGTGTAGGAGTGTATTAGTATGTGTTTTTTAAAGGGCATGTCCACCAAAACTATAATTTAACCCACTACTGGCCCCACTTGTAGTTTAGTAAATCCTTACTACATCCTGCTCCAATGGCTGCCCTGCAATGTCCGTCAAAGTCCAAAAACTGGCCACAGGAACTGGCAGAGTCCATATAGGACTCTGCCTCTTGTCTTTCCTCCGGGAGAATTTTGCCATGTGCACTGCAGCCCCCTCCCTCTCTCCCACCTTTTTTCATCTCCCTCCCACTAGACATAATCCCCTTTTCTGTAGTGTAGGACTCCCTCCCCCAGCCCCAACCACCATAGTTATATTTGCAGAAACTCCCCCGAATTGTACATACCTTACCTCTTTCCACAGGCGTTCTGGATAGCGGCTTCCTCTCGGCCAATCACGGATGTGGCTGCCGGTCTGGCCCCTTGTTTGCAGTTTCATGCAAGCAGAGGGCCGGGACTGAACGCGGAGAGAGGAAGAGGTAGGTAAGTACGGTAATGATCGGGGGGAGTTTCTGCAAATATTAGGCAATAGCTTTCTCTAGTTTACATAATACGACTTATCCAATCTGTCTTCATATTCAAGCTCCCCCCATTCCCTTTATTAATTTAGTTGCCCTTCTCTGAACCTTTCCATTTTCCAAGATGTCCTTTTGTACACAGGATTCCAAAACTGCACTGCATATTCCGAATTAGGCTACCAATGATTTGTTAAGAGGCTGAATAACACTTTCTACCTTGAATCCATACCCCTCTTTATACAGACAACCTTTATTTATAAAGGTTTGTTAAACTTTTTGCCTGATATCGATGCCTTTTTGCCAAATTTAAGCTTTTCGCTATTTATAAAGCAGTGATAACCAGTCATTACTGCTACTTTTCGCCATGCATCGCTGTGGTAACCACTCAAGCTATTTATAAAATGGCGAAAATGTTTTATTGCGTTAAGTTTAGCCATTCAAATTCACCAAGACTGAGGTGGTGAAACCGCATAAATGTCCATTTATTTAGCCTGCCAATGGGTCAATGGAAGGGTCAATGGAAGGTGCATTGTGGAGTGTTTCTCTATACTAAAAATTTCGAAAATTTTGAAAATTTTCGAAAATACGAAAAATCTCGTTATTTCAAGGGTATTTTTTAATTTTAACGGGTCCGCTCGCGGATTTTCGAATTTTCGAATTTTTTCGAAAATTCGCGGATCTTCGAGCGGACCGGATTTTGCGAAGTTCGGACATCTCTAGTTGTCAGTAGAGACTGCTGCCTACCCACATTCTAAACTTAATAAACAGTAAATAGAAGAGGCCCCAACACAGAACCCTGTGGACCCCACTTAAAACTTTCATCCATACTGGTCCATAGTCCATAATGAAGCCCCCTAACAACTACTCTTGGATCCTATCCTTCAAAATTTTCTCTCATGTACAAATGTGCCACCCCCACCCAACAGACCTTAGCTTATATATTAGGGCCTATGGGGACTGATCAAAAGCCTTAACAAAATCCAAGTAAACTACATCTACTGCTATGCCAGGTCAAATTTCTACTAACTTTCTCATAAAAGCTAAGCAAGTTATATCTGTTGTATTTAAATTAGATCAACTGGACTTGAAGTTTAGTTCTTGAAACGTTTTGCTAGTCATTTGATGGCTTTCTCAATTTCAGAATGGCTTGTACAAGAATCGTGTCAATATGTAATATTCCATTAGCATACACAGCCAGGTGTTAAGGCGTGATTGCTAGTGGCTAAGAGGTGGCTATGATATCTGGTTGTGATTTTCCAGGGTACATAATTGCCACAGATTCTTGTACAAGCCATACTGAATTGAGAAGCCAGTCGGATGACTAGCGAAATGTCTTCAAGAACTAAACTTCTAGTCCAGTGTATCTAATTGAATATAACAGATATACCATGACCTGGATGAATGGGAACCTTCACAAGCCAAGCAAGTTAGTTTGACAAGATTATTCCTCCTAAATCCATGCTAATTATAATGTAAATCTTTGAAACACACTCTAGAATATGTTCCCGTATCAAACTTTCCATCATCTTCCTCACCACTTAAGGCCTGTAATGACCCAGCTAACGACTAACCTTTTTTGAATATTGGAATACATCAGGGTTGTTTTCAGTCCAGGGAACATACTGGACATGAGGGAATCTGTGAAAATAAGAAACAAAGGCCTGGATATAAAACTGAAATAGCTCCCTAAGGACTGAGGATGTATTGTATCTGGTTGAGGAGCGTATTAATATTAAGTTATTTAGTTGTTTCTGAACCGTATCCTCGGTTAACCAAAATTCAATTGCATATTTATTTCATTATGTTAAATAGGCTTAGCTATCTGTACTTGGACTTTCTATAGTGTATACAGACTATACTTTGTAACTATCTTATCCCAATTATTAATGGCCCCACATTTCAGTCCTCATATTCAACTAATATACTTAAAATTGTTTAGGCTTAGTGTTGCTTTGTTCAGCTATCCACTTATTATTTATTTTAATTATCTTAATTTCTTTTTACAACCCTTGTTCCAATTTTTATAATCCCTAAAGGCCCTTTCCGTTCCCTCTTACTTAAAGCTTTAAATGACATTATCTTCCTTTCCATTCCCCTCTTTACATCAGAATTAAGCCACATGGGTGTGGACTTATTTATTTTACATTTATTTCCAGGGATATAAATTTAGATGTGAAATGGTTTAAAAACCCCTTTAGAAAATGTTCACTCTGTTCACCCCCCCCCCCCCACACCTCTATTTAGGCTTGGTTTCTTTATTTTCACATACTGTATATACTCGAGTATAAGTCGAATTTTTAGTCTTTAAAGTTAGCCTGAAACCTAACCTCGACTATACTCGGGTCAAGTCCTAATTAGATCAAATTCTGCAATTGGGATAGTAACCAGTAGGTGGTTGCAGTGGTGTTAAACTGCATAGAAAGTACAGGAGCTTATCTGCCTTTACACTTCTGCTTCTGAAGTCTGGCTGCTGGACTCACTCAGCACTGTCACTTATCATATGTGCTGTAAATCTGATGGGTTTCCTCAGTTGGGGCAAAAACAGCTGCTAGTTCAGTGCAATGCAACACTTGAAACTACAACTCTCAGGTGACATTTTAAATATTGGGGTCAGAGAGTCCTTCATCTATGAGTGGTGGGTCAGAGTGCCCTTTACCATATGGGGTAGAGGGCCCTTTGTGGGGTCAGGAGAATTGTAAATGATGGTAAGTTTAATTAATAGATTACTGACTTGCACTCACATGTTAAAGAAACTGAACACTCCAGCAACAAACAAGCATGCTGGGATGTATGTGTTTCCAAACTTCTGCGAGTGCCAAGGAATTGGAGGTATGGTACTGGATGTGGCTATTACTGTATGGGATTCATGTATGGGAATTCTGCTGTCCATTTAAAGAAAAACTAAGCCACAAAACAAAACTGAATCAGAAGGGTGTCCATGGAATGTATCATTTCTATTATGTTTGATAATCTTATGTAGTGTATCTATTTCATCTACAAGTGATGTTATCTATGTTCTCTATATTTAAAGGGAAACTAAGTGTGTATAAAAAATTTTTTTAAAAACTAAAAAATAAATAGTACCTAAAGACGGGAGGTAGGATTGGTACTTTTTACCTACCAATATCCTTTCTTGAGGAGCAGCAGGATGAAGAAAACTGCTTCTGCAAGTCTTCCTGAATGCTTCAGCACTATCTGTAATATAGAATGGCCAGGGTCATAACCTGGCAGATGAAAACTGTATGTGCTGTAGCTACTCAACAAAAAAATATTGGGAGGTGGGAATAATCAATCCTATCTCCTTTCCCCAGGTGCTTTTCATTATAAAACTTAATTTTTACTCTATAGTTGTCCTTTAATTAATGCTTCTATGAGTTTGAAAGAGCATAGTTCTAGGTATTTTTACCTTTCATTAATCAATTGTGTATCATTATCCCAAGTCTTTTTTAATTCTGAGACCCTAGGAATAATTTAAGCCTATATTTTTTATTATTATAATATCCCACCATTGTCCCATTTCTTTAATCAGTAATTGTTCAAATGTTGCAAATAGTTGAGAGTGTGTCAATAAGACACTTTTTCTATCTTTATATTAAAGGATATACAACTGTCTGCCATGTACAATGCTGGTTTGACACCTTACCCTGGGCAGTACCTATAACGCATTTTATTTACAATGAAATCGCGCCTTGCATTCATAAGGGCCCTAACACCTGGCTGTGATATGCTAATTTGGACTTACCAGGGTACATAATTGCCAACAGATTCTTCTACAAGTCATTCTGAATTGAGAAAGCCAGTCGGATGACTAGTGAAACATCTTCAGGAACTAAACTTTAAGTCCAGTTGATACAATAAATACAACAGGTACAAGGAAGCATATAGAATCCTGAATGATAGAGATACTTACACCACTTTAATACAAAATCCCATTGAAGAGTGTGTTGTGATTAGGAATATACTCATTCAAGAAGCATATTGTAGAGGTTATCAATGCAAAAAGAAAAGGATACCTTTAAGGGCAAATGTGGTCTCAAAACAAGTTAGGGTTAAATGAAAGCCTGCAGTATCTTTTCCAAAATGAGCTGACAATTACCTCTCTGGCTGGAGCCTGTGAGACATTACATTGGGGTGAATGTTAGAACTTCCTGCTTCCAGTAGGTTGAGTGACATCGCCTGACCTCTGCCCCGCCCGTCCTCCCCGGGGGGAGAAGCATACTCAGTTAAAACTTAATTCTGGGGAAATCAGGAAGTACCTGGGGAAAAAATTGGCAGTTGAGAAGGAGAGCCTATTAATGCACGCTGAGGCTGGTCACATGACTACAAGCTGGTCACATGGCTGAAAACAGGAAGTGTTCAAGCAGGAAGTAATATTGCTGAACCTTTCCAGCAATAACTTCTGACAAATTTTATCTAGAGATGTGATTTAGGTTTTATTTTGAAGGTATGATGGAAGGCTTTTTATATAATTCTAACTAGTTTGGAAGAATTCAAGACCACAGTTACCCTTTAATGAATTTAATACCCCTTACTTTTATCATAACCCTAAAATCCATAAAAGGATAGAAACTCCTCTATATCGGGCACAGGATGTTTTATTGGCCCTCTCTAAATATACAGACCTGTTGTCACAACCTCTGGTCAAGAATATGAGATCATACCAGATAAATTCCCCACAATCATTCCAAAAAATAAAATATATAAGACGGAAATTGACATTTAAATGGGCAAGCAGAGATGCAGAAACACACAAGCATACAACACTTAGTGGGTCTAGTATCAATTAAATATAATCTAGAGCAATATAGTTCTATGAATTAACAGCAAAAATAATTTATTTTAAAGGCAATAGATTTTATGCTTCATCAAAATTATTTTATTTATTAGGTGTATTATTTACAAATTAATGGTGCAGAAATAGGGGGCCAATCTATATAATATATATATATTTTGGCCTTTTTCGGGGTGAAAAGGGCCAAATACATTAAAAGGTGTATGTCAATGGCTATTTACATTATTACAGCTATCATAGAAACCACTGACTGGATGTTAACCATATTAGCCATGTGATAAGGAGTAAGAGAAATTGTACTAAAAAACTAATTTTATTCAAGAATATGATATCATAAAAGAGAAATAAGGAGAAAAAAAGGTTACCCATAGGATATATTAATTAAGGCAGTGCAACAGACTACAAAATCACTCAATTAATGGGGAAATATATAAATATATATATATATATATAATATATAATATATATATATATATAATTAAAAATATACTATACTACCACATTACACCCCCATTTTTAAATTAATTAAAGGGCATGTCCACCCCCAAAACTATAATCCCCCAACTACTGGCCCCACCATGTAGTGTAGTTTAATCCTTACCTCACATCCAGCTCATAGGGTTCTCTGTGACCCTCCCCAAAGTCCCAAAACTAACCACCAGGAGGATAGAGGGCTCTGCCTGCTATCTTGCCTCCGGTAGATATTTGCCATGGTACTGCAGCCTCTCCCCCCCTCCCTCCCCCTCCCTCTCCCTTCCGTTCTACTATCCCTCCCCCTAGCACAAATCCCCCTTAATATGCTGCTCCCCATGCCCCCAGCCCCAACCGCATATTTTTTTTAAAAAAGCTTCCCCAAACTCTTACTTACCTCCCCTCTTTCCTCCGCTGCACTGAATGACCGGCAGCCGCGTCCGTGATTGGCTGCCGCTCAGCCAATCACAGACACGACTGCCGGTCCCGCCCCTCTGCTTGCAATCTTGGAGGAATGAGGGGAGGTAAGTAAGAGTTTGGGGGCTTTCTTTTATGCGGTTGGGGCTGGGGGACATGGGGGAGCAGCATATTAAAAATTTGTTTTACTGGTGAACATACCCTTTAAGAAAATAATATTAAAACATTGGCACCTATTTGAGAATGATCCATATCTAGAAATTAATGATACAAATGACAATGTTTGTAACAAGGAAAGCTCCTAGTATTGCATCATATAAAGCAAAATGTAGCAAATACAGTAAACCACAGGATGATAATGTAACAAATAAACAAAATCAAAATGTTAACTCTCAATGTTCACCAAGATGTGGGGCATGTATATTGATTCTTAATGGAAGAACATTTGAGGAGAAACAGTTGCTATCTATGGTGATTTAGCATATATCCCTACTTACTTATTGCATATATGCAATAAAATGTCCCTACCAAATGCTATATGTTGGTAGATCAAAATGGATGGTTAAGGAAAGAGTAGGAGAACCCAGACCAGCTATCAATAAAGGAGATGATTCATATTCTCTGCCAGTGCACTATAAACAGAAGCATAATACATCAATAAAAGGATCTAATGTATTTATACTGGAACAAATAAACAAGGAAAAACTAGAAACTAAAAAAATATACATGCTAAACCACAGAGAAGCTTATTGGATATAAACACTAAACATTTTAAGCCCTAATGGGTTGGGACACACTCCCTATTTTACAATACGTGCGTATGTACTACACACCTGCGGTACATCACACTCCAAATAGTTTGCTCAGTAGTTGTCCAGAGTCCGGTGAGCACACCAGTCAGTACTGAATATGATAACCAAAAGCAGGTAAGCATTTCTCCCGCTTTCCTTGTTTCTCCACATTTTTGGTAATTACTGATAGTGATGTCATACGATGAAGCACATCACTGAACTGTAGACGGACTATCTGTTCTTGGATCTGGACTGTGTGAAGCTTTAGCGTTAACCAAGGCAATTACTCATTGATACACATATAGGGCTCCGGTATACAGTATTAAAACTGTCTCACCTGATTTACTATTTCAACATTACTCTATATATTAGTGTACCTACAAGTGTATAGAACTATCAACTGTGCTTTGTATCATTTTATTCTTAATACGTGTGTGTGTGTGTGGGGGGGTTATACATTGTTTCTATTATTAGGTTCTTCCTTAGTATGTAGGTTTATAAAGCTTTTTATGAGTGTAGGAGTGTATTAGTATGTGTGTTTTTTAAAGGGCATGTCCACCCCCAAAACTATAATTTAACCCACTACTGGCCCCACTGTGTACCTTACATCCCTGCTCCAAATGGCTGCCCTGCAATGTCCGTCCAAAGTCCCAAAAACTGGCCACCAGGAACCTGGCAGAGTCCATATAGGACTCTGCCTCTTGTCTTTCCTCCGGGAGAATTTTGCCATGTGCACTGCAGCCCCCTCCCTCCCTCCCACCTTTTTTCATCTCCCTCCCCCTAGCATAAATCCCCTTTTCTGTAGTGTAGGACTCCCTCCCCCAGCCCCAACCACCATAGTTATATTTGCAGAAACTCCCCCGAATTGTACATACCTTACCTCTTTCCACAGGCGTTCTGGATAGCTGGCTTCCTCTCGGCCAATCACGGATGTGGCTGCCGGTCTGGCCCCTTGTTTGCAGTTTCATGCAAGCAGAGGGCCGGGACTGAACGTCGGAGGAAAGAGGTAAGGTAAGTACGGTAATGATCGGGGGGAGTTTCTGCAAATATTAGGCAATAGCCTTTCTCTAGTTTACATAATCGTAACTTATCCAATCTGTCTTCATATTCAAGCTCCCCCCATTCCCTTTATTAATTTAGTTGCCCTTCTCTGAACCTTTTCCATTTTCCAAGATGTCCTTTTGTACACAGGATTCCAAAACTGCACTGCATATTCCGAATTAGGCCTTACCAATGATTTGTTAAGAGGCTGAATAACACTTTTCTACCTTGAATCCATACCCCTCTTTATACAAGACAACCTTTATTTATAAAGGTTTGTTAAACTTTTTGCCTGATATCGATGCCTTTTTGCCAAATTTAAGCTTTTCGCTATTTATAAAGCAGTGATAACCAGTCATTACTGCTACTTATCGCCATACATCGCTGTGGTAACCGCTCAAGCATATTTATAAAATGGCGAAAATGTTTTATTGTGTTAAGTTTAGCCATTCAAATTCACCAAGACTGAGGTGGTGAAACCGCATAAATGTGCATTTATTTAGCCTGCCAATGGGTCCATGGAAGGTGTTAGTGCATTGTGGAGTGTTTCTCTATACTAATAAGTACCCAGGGGGTATTTGCTTATTTAAGATAATTTTTTTTTTAAGGTTCCGGTTTGTTTATTTAACAATAAAGTCAAATGAGGGTCTAAAGGGACATATTTATAAAGGGGCATTATTTTCGCTTTTTTTGCCACCAGACTTTTTTTAAACTTTCAACTTTTCTTATAAAGTTATTAAAAAGGGGAATTTTTATCAAAGATGAAAATTTTGTAGCAAAAAGTAGCACTAATAATGCTGAAAATATGGCAAAAAGTGAGGTTCAGCGCACATGATGGTAAATAGGTAATACTCCCTGGTGGATTTTCAAAGTAGTATTAAATTGGTTAATACACACTGATCTTTGTTATTTAAAAATAGCCTAACACATGTGGTGTTTTTTTCAGCAAAAAATATGATTAATAGTGCAAAACTCACCCAGGCGAATTTTCGCGTTTTTATTAATAAGATATGATAAATAGTGTAAAACTCACCCAGGAGAAATTTTGATTTTTATTAATAGATATGAAAATAGTTGTAAAACTCACCCAGGGTGAATTTTTCTTTTTTATTAATAGGACTAATTTTTTAGTATTGCTTATTGCTTATTTTCAGCAAACTGCAGCTAATTATCAAACCAGTTCCATTAATATGGGAACATACCATAGTGCTATGTAAGAAATAGTCATGTTAATGGAACATTCCAGTAAGTAATGATGTTTGGGAAAATTCTGGTAAAACTGAAAAGAATGCAATAAAAGGGAGAAAAGGGGCAAAAAAGTGAAATGTAACCTATTTATAAATAGCTTTAAATAAAAAAAATGGCAAAAATAGCTCTGAAATTTAACCTTCTCTGGTCTGATAATGGCTGAGCAATTTCTCTTTTCACCACGATATCAGACTTAACGCAACGAATAAGGCGATATTACCATCACACATCGCCGCAGCATTATTTTTCCACGGAAATGAGCATTTTTATAAATAAGGCGAAAATATCGCTCTTTGTCATTGCAATGTCCTGCGATAGCGAAATGGCGAAAATAACAATTGTTTTAAATATGCACCAATATCTTGCTGGATCGTAGCTCTTGCTGCCTAGCACTGCTAGCCACATTTAAGTTTGTCATTTGTCATTTACTAAAACTTTTTCCCAACAAAGATTTACACAGCACTATTATAGTATAAGCAGAACAAGGATTTTTAAGTCCTAAATGCATCACCTTACATTAATCAACATTGAATCTCATCTGCCACTTAGCAGCCAGTGTGACAATCTACCTAGATCCGCCTGCTCATCATCTGTAGTTTTTAATGGTTTTGTGTTGTCAGTAGAGACTTTGCTGACAATACCCACTTCTAAACCATTAATAAACAGATTAAATAGAAGAGGCCCCAACACAGAACCCTGTGGTGGTTTAGAAGTGGGTATGTCAGCAAAGTCTCTACTGACAACACAAAACCATTAAAAACTACAGATGATGAGGAGGCGGATCTAGGTAGATGTGCACACTGGCTGCTAAGTGGCAGATGAGATTCAATGTTGATTAATGTAGGTGATGCATTTAGGACTTAAAAATCCTTGTTCTGCTTATACTATAATAGTGCTGTGTAAATCTTTGTTGGGAAAAAGTTTTAGTAAATGACAATGACAAACTTAAATGTGGCTAGCAGTGCTAGGCAGCAAGAAGCTACAGATCCAGCAAGATATTGGTGCATATTATAAACAATTGTTATTTTCGCCATTTCGCTATCGCAGGACATTGCATGACAAAGAGCGATATTTTCGCCTTATTTATAAAAATGCTCATTTCCGTGGAAAAATAATGCTGCGGCGATAGTGTGTGATGGTTAATAGCCTTATCGTTGCGTTAAGTCTGATATCGTGGTGAAAAGAGAATTGCTCAGCCATTATCAGACCAGAGAGAGGTTAAATTTCAGAGCTATTTTTGCCATTTTTTTTATTTAAAGCTTTTATAAATAGGTTACATTTCACTTTTTTGCCCCTTTTCTCCTTTATTGCATTCTTTTCAGTTTACCAGAATTTTCGCCAAACACATTACTTACTGGAATGTTCCATTAACATGACTATTTCTTACAGCACTATGGTATGTTCCCATATTAATGGAACTGGTTTGATAATTAGCTGCAGTTTGCTGAAAATAAGCAATAAGCAATACTAAAAAATTAGTCCATTAATAAAAAAGAAAAAATTCACCCTGGGTGAGTTTTACACTATTTATCATATCCTATTAATAAAAAAGCGAAAATTCGCCTGGTGAGTTTTACACTATTTATCATATCTTATTAATAAAAACGCGAAAATTCGCCTGGGTGAGTTTTGCACATTAATCATATTTTTTGCTGAAAAAAACACCACATGTGTTAGGCTATTTTTAATAACAAAGATCATGTGTATTAACCATTTAATACTACTTTGAAAATCCACCAGGGAGTTATACCTATTTACCATCATGTGCGCTGAACCTCACTTTTTGCCATATTTTCAGCATATTAGTGCTACTTTTTGCTACAAAATTTTCATCTTTGATAAAAATTCCCCTTTTTAATAACTTTATAAGAAAAGTTGAAAGTTTAAAAAAAGTCTTGGTGGCAAAAAAAAGCGAAAATAATGCCCCTTTATAAATATGTCCTTTAGACCCTCATTTGACTTTATTGTAAATAAACAAACCGGAACCTTAAAAAAAAATTATCTTAAATAGCAAATACCCCCTGGGTACTTATTAGTATAGAGAAACACTCACAATGCACTAACACCTTCCATGGACCCTTGGCAGGCTAAATAAATGGACATTTATGCGGTTTCACCACCTCAGTCTTGGTGAATTGAATGGCTAAACTTAACACAATAAAACATTTTCGCCATTTTATAAATATGCTTGAGGGTTACCACAGCGATGTATGGCGATAAGTAGCAGTAATGACTGGTTTCACTGCTTTATAAATAGCGAAAAGTTAAATTTGGCAAAAAGGCATCGATCAGGCAAAAAGTTTAACAAACCTTATAAATAAAGGTTGTCTTGTATAAAGAGGGGTATGGATTCAAGGTAGAAAAGTGTTATTCAGCCTCTTAACAAATCCTTGGTAAGGCCTAATTCGGAATATGCAGTGCAGTTTTGGAATCCTGTGTACAAAAGGACATCTTGGAAAATGGAAAAGGTTCAGAGAAGGGCAACTAAATTAATAAAGGGAATGGGGGGAGCTTGAATATGAAGACAGATTGGATAAGTTACGATTATGTAAACTAGAGAAAGGTATTGCCTAATATTTGCAGAAACTCCCCCCGATCATTACCGTAATTACCTACCTCTTTCCTCCACGTTCAGTCCCGGCCTCTGCTTGCATGAAACTGCAAACAAGGGGCCAGACCGGCAGCCACATCCGTGTGGCCGAGAGGAAGCCAGCTATCCAGAACGCCTGTGGAAAGAGGTAAGGTATGTACAATTCGGGGGAGTTTCTGCAAATATAACTATGGTGGTTGGGGCTGGGGGAGGGAGTCCTACACTACAGAAAAGGGGATTTATGCTGGGGGAGGGAGATGAAAAAAGGTGGGAGGGAGGGAGGGGGCTGCAGTGCACATGGCAAAATTCTCCCGGAGGAAAGACAAGAGGCAGAGTCCTATATGGACTCTGCCAGGTTCCTGGTGGCCAGTTTTTGGGACTTTGGACGGACATTGCAGGGGAGCCATTTGGAGCAGGGATGTAAGGTACACAAGTGGGGCCAGTAGTGGGTTAAATTATAGTTTGGGGGTGGACATGCCCTTTAAAAAACACAACATAAATACACTCTACACTCATAAAAAGCTTTATAAACCTACATACTAAGGAAGAACCTAATAATAGAAAACATGTATAACCCCCCCACACACACACACACGTATAAGAATAAAATGAACAAAAGCACAGTTGATAGTTCTATACACTTGTAGGTACACTAATATATAGAGTAATGTTGAAATAGTAAATCAGGTGAGACAGTTTTAATACTGTATACCGGAGCCCTATATGTGTATCAATGAGTAATTGCCTTGGTTAAGCTAAAGCTTCACACAGTCCAGATCAAGAACAGATAGTCCGTCTACAGTTCAGTGATGTGCTTCATCGTATGACATCACTATCAGTAATTACCAAAAATGTGGAGAAACAAGGAAAGCGGGAGAAATGCTTACCTGCTTTTGGTTATCAATTCAAGTACTGACTGGGTGCTCACCGGACTCTGGACAACTATGAGCAAACTATTTGGAGTGTGATGTACCGCAGGTGTGTAGTACATCGCACGTATTGTAAAATAGGGAGTGTGTCCCAACCCATTGAGGCTTAAAATGTTTAGTGTTTATATCCAATAAGCTCTCTCTGGTTTAGCATGTATATTTTTTAGTTTCTAGTTTTTCCTTGTTTATTTGTTCCAGTATAAATACATTAGATTTTATTGATTATTATGCTTCTGTTATTAGTGCACTGGCAGAGAATATGAATCATCTCCTTTATTGATAGCTGGTCTGGGTTCTCCTACTCTTTCCTTAACCATCCATTTTGATCTACCAACATATAGCATTTGGTAGGGACATTTTATGCATATATGCAATAAGTAAGTAGGGATATATGCTAAATCACCATAGATAGCAACTGTTTCTCCTCAAATGTTTCTCATTAAGAATCAATATACATGTCCCCCATCTTGGTGAACATGAGAGTTAACATTTTGATTTGTTTATTTGTTACATATCATCTGTGGTTTACTGTATTTGCTACATTTGCTTTATATGATGCAATACTAGGAGCTTTCCTTGTTACAAACATTGTCATTTGTATCATTAATTTCTAGATAGGATCATTCTCAAATAGGTGCAATGTTTTAATATTATTTCTAAAGGGTATGTCCACAGTAAAACAAATTTTTAATATGCTGCCCCCATGTCCCCCAGCCCAACCGCATAAAAGAAAGCCCCCAAACTCTTACTTACCTCCCCTCGTTCCTCCAAGATTGCAAGCAGAGGGGGGGACCGGCAGTCGTGTCTGTGATTGGCTGGCGGCAGCCAATCACGGACGCGGCTGCCGGTCATTCAGTGCAGCGGAGGAAAGAGGAGAGGGTAAGTAAGAGTTTGGGGAGCTTTTTGAAAAAAAAAATATGCGGTTGGGTGGGGGACATGGGGGAGCAGCATATTAAGGGGGATTTGTGCTAGGGGAGGGATAGTAGTAGAACGGGAGGGAGAGGGAGGGGGAGGGAGGGGGGGAGAGAAGGGCTGCAGTACGCATGGCAAATATCTACCGGAGGCAGATAGCAGGCAGAGCCCTGCTATCCTCTGGTGGTTAGTTTTGGGACTGGGGGGGGGCTACAGGAGAACCCTATGGAGCTGGGATGTGAGGTAAGGATTAAACTACACTACATGGTGGGGCCAGTAGGGGGGGATTATAGTTTTGGGGGTGGACATGCCCTTTAATAATTTAAAAATGGGGGGGTGTAATGTGGTGAGATATATTATATATTAATATATATATATATATATTATATATATATATATATATATATATATATTTCCCCATTAATTGAGTATGATTTTGTAGTCTGTTGCACTGCCTTAATTAATATATCCTATGGGTAACCTTTTTTCTGTTTATTTCTCTTTTATGATATCATATTCTTGAATAAAATTAGTTTTTTAGTACAATTTCTCTTACTCCTTATCACATGGCTAATATGGTTAACATCCAGTCAGTGGTTTCTATGATAGCTGTATAATGTAAATAGCCATTGACATACACTTTTAATGTATTTGGCCCTTTTCACCCCGAAAAAGGCCAAAATATATATATATTATATAGATTGGCCCCCTATTTCTGCACCATTAATTTGTAAAAAAACACCTAAAAAATAAAATAATTTGATGAAGCATAAAATCTATTGCCTTTAAAATAAATTATTTTTGCTGTTAATTCATAGAAAATATATGCTCTGAGATATTTAATTGATACTAGACCCACTAAGTGTGTATGCTGTGTGTTTTGCATCTCTGTTGCCATTAAATGTCAATTTCCGTTCTATATATTTTATTTTTTGGATGATTGTGGGGAATTTATCTGGTATGATCTCATATTCTTGAACAGAGGTTGTGACAACAGGTCTGTATATTTAGAGAGGGCCAATAAAACATCCTGTGCCCGATATAGAGGAGTTTCTACCTTTTATGGATTTAGGGTTATGATAAAGAAGTAAGGGGTATTAAATTCATTAAAGGGTAACTGTGGTCTTGAATTCTTCCAAACTAGTTGAATATATTAAAAAGCCTTCCATCATACCTTCAAAATAAAACCTAAATCACATCTCTAGATAAAATTGTCAGAAGTTATTGCTGGAAAGGTTCAGCAATATTACTTCCTGCTTGAACACTTCCTGTTTTCAGCATGTGACCAGCTTGTAGTCATGTGACCAGCCTCAGCGTGCATTAAGGCTCTCCTTCTCAACTGCCAATTTTTTCCCCAGGTACTTCCTGATTTCCCCGGCATTAAGTTAACTGAGTATGCTTCTCCCCCGGGGAGGACGGGCGGGGCAGAGGTCAGGCGATGTCAATCAACCTACTGGAAGCAGGAAGTTCTAACATTCACCCCAATGTAATGTCTCACAGGCTCCAGCCAGAGAGGTAATTGTCAGCTCATTTTGAAAAAGATACTGCAGGCTTTCATTTAACCCTAACTTGTTTTGAGACCACATTTGCCTAAAGGTATCCTTTTTTTTTGCATTGATAACCTCACAATATGCTTCTTGAATGAGTATATTCCTAATCACAACACACTCTTCAATGGGATTTTGTATTAAAGTGGTGTAAGTATCTCTATCATTCAGGATTCTATATGCTTCCTGTACCTGTTGTATTTATTGTATCAACTGGACTTAAAGTTAGTTCCTGAAGATGTTTCACTAGTCATCCGACTGGCTTTTCAATTCAGAATGACTTGTAGAAGAATTTGTGGCAATTATGTAACCTGGTAAGTCCAAATTAGCATATCACAGCCAGGTGTTAGGGCCCTTATGAATGCAAGGCGCGATTTCATTGTAATAAATGCTTATAGGTACTGCCCAGGGTAAGGTGTCAAACCAGCATTGTACATGGCAGACAGTTGTATATCCTTTAATATAAAGATAGAAAAAATGTCTTATTGACACACCTCAACTATTTGCAACATTTGAACAATTACTGATTAAAGAAATGGGACAATGGTGGGATATTATAATAATAAAAAATATAAGGATAATAAAATTATTCCTAGGGGTCTCAGAATTAAAAAAGACTTGGGGATTAATGATAACAAATTGATTAATGAAAGGTAAAATACCTAGAACTATGCTCTTTCAAACTCATAGAAGCATTAATTAAAGGACAACTATAGAGTAAAAATTAATTTTATAATGAAAAGCACCTGGGGAAAGGAGATAGGATTGATTTCCCACCTCCCAATATTTTTTGTTGAGTAGCTACAGCACATAAGTTTTCATCTGCCAGGTTATGACCCTGGCCATTCTATATTACAGATAGTGCTGAAGCATTCAGGAAGACTTGCAGAAGCACGTTTTCTTCATCCTGCTGCTCCTCATAGAAAGGATATTGGTAGGTAAAAAGTACCACCTACCTCCCTGCTTAGGTACATTTATTTTTAGTTTTTAAAATTTTTTATACACACTTAGTTTCCCTTTAAATATAGAAACATAGATAACATACACTTGTAGATGAAATAGATACACTACATAAAGAGATTATCAAAATAATAGAAATGATACATTCCATGGACAATGGACAGCTAAGTGAATTCTCAAGTGAGAAAAATAAATTATTAAAAGGAAAAATAATACATTTCTGCTCCTACAGCATCTCCTTTGGCCTCCTTTAGGCCCTGCACCTGAGTCCCACAATAGTCCCCACCATCTCGCAACACACACAAAGCGACATTCCTTTACATGGCACATATGACTGACTTTTCTTCTATATCATGGGTCCATTCACAATACAGTTTTCCAAAGCCAACAGAGATGCTGTAGGAGCATGATAATCCTCCCAGTGTCTTGAAATGTATTATTTTCTCTTTAATAATTTATTTTTCTGACTTGAGTATTCACTTTGTTGTCCATGTCCGGAATTATTATCTATTATTTTTGATATCTTTTTATGTAGTGTATATAATTGGATGTAATTTCAAATGATATTTCTAATAGACTTCTAAAGTTTAAACTCGAACTTTTCCATGACACATGTTTACACAGATTACAGAAAGCCTCTATTTCCATGTATGATACATTCATAAACATACTTATATTGACCTGCAGGAGTAAATATTTTTAGCCTAATCCTGAAGCACACTTAACTGAACTGAAGCTAAGGTTTAAATGCTGACTAAGCAAAATGCCAACTGCAAAATGTCACTCCTCAACATGAAAATTAGACCTTCATTCTATAAAAGGCTATATAAATTAAAAATGAAATTTTACTGGCAGACGAAATAAAATCAGTCATGTCGCCATTCTGTGCTGCTTTCAGGGAGCTAGGAAGAGATGTCTTTATCTCAGTAAACAAAAGTCACAATGCTTTGGTGCAGTCAAAGCTTATTCTTAAAAATGATCAAAACTAATTAGTCGCACAGACAATGTTATAGCCCTTCCATCTGACATTGTTGCAAGATACAGTGCTTCATGCAAATCAAAATGGAACAGCATGTTCTATTTTATTTTAGTTGTTTCCAGCCTGTAATATCTTCTGAGGAGATAAGAAGCAGCAGAATTGGGAGGCCCCTGTATTTGCATGTATGTTTATAGACTGCCTAGGGTTGTAGTGTAAGGGTTTATCTGTCTTCAGTATGTCATCAGCACTTAGCTAGAAATCTACTCTCTCATTATCTGCAAATAGGGACTCTCGCCTTAATTTTATTCTTTATTGAATCAATTCCTCTCCAAAATTGTTTAAGAAACATTACTTCATTGTTCTTACCTTCCTTTAGAAGTCCCTGTTCTTGTTGGTGAAAATGTTACTAAGTAAGGAAACATTTCTTTAGCTTGAAGGGTAAAGTTTGTCTCTCCTGTCAATCCAAAGCCATAACCAGACATTAAAATATTGAACCTCGTGTGTGTTGGATTATTGATAGGAATATCTATATGAACAGTTTCCTAAAAATATAAAGAAACAAAATCAAATTCATGTTTATTTCCCTAGCAAACAGGAGAAACATTTCAAATTTGTCATTATTATTTTAAAAATTTGTTAAAACATTTTGGAAAAAAACATGCAGAAATGTGCATTTTTTTTCTCAAGATAGGGTGTTATGACATGCATAAACCCATATAAAACTACACAAAAAATTAGGATGCTCTAATGGAAAAATCATGCTGCGGTTCTCTAAGTAAATGAAGGTCGGAGAAAAAGATTGAAACTGAGTTCTTGAGTCTTACATTTCATGCCCACACATTTCATAAT
Source organism: Hymenochirus boettgeri (assembly GCA_019447015.1). Classification (NCBI taxonomy): domain Eukaryota; kingdom Metazoa; phylum Chordata; class Amphibia; order Anura; family Pipidae; genus Hymenochirus; species Hymenochirus boettgeri. Next base: position 199,683,499 of record CM033470.1, on the reverse strand, counting down.
CAAAAATGTGTAGAGGCTAACCTGACATCATTGATCTGCTAGAAAAAAATTATGTTGAAATACCATGGCAGGGCCTACCACTTGCTTCCCTCCTCATAAAACAGAGCAGGCTGCTCACCAACTGCTGAGCAGCCGGTCAGTTGTAGAAGAGTAGATAAAGACTGTAGGGCTTGTTTTTTAATCTGTGAATGAAAATTCAGAAACTGTGAAAGTTAATAATGACAAAAAGCAGCAGTCATTCTTTTTTTTAAACCTATGGTAGCTTTCAGAGAATGCATCAGAGCCGCAGGTGCCATTGAAAGAGATTTACCAGAGGGTGTGTCTCTAAGTAAATCTCACCCACATGTAAGTATTTAACGCCAGTTATCAGCCTCTGGTAAATAGGCTTGTATCAGTTGCACAAGTGTCTCTTCTGGTACTTGAGCAGCCACCGCAAACTAGGCGTTACACATTTTTTTTTCATTTTAAAGACTTAACCCCTAAAGAGAGCACTGCATCTCCAAGTGCCTGCACATAAACTCCCTGTATGTCTTTATTTTTTCTTTCTTGGAAAGTTTACATTTATTTCATAGCAGAAGTTCAAAGTTTATCAGTGAAAGAAAAGAAAAAAAAACCTAGGATTCACAGCATGGAAAGACATGTATTATACATCTTTGATAATAAGGCAAGTAACATAGTTAAGTCTGAAAGGTCAGAATTTTTTTTTTGCGTGATTTAACATTTAGAAATGCCATAGATCACCCGTGCTTCATATTTAGACGTGGGGATTCTAAAAGAGGAAAGGCAACTAATTACCTGATAGCAATACTATGGTCCAAAAAACTGTAAGAGTTTATGGTTCTGCTTTAGCAAATACAAAGGTCAGAAAAGAAAGGTAGGAAGTTTTATTAAAGGGATGTCCACCCCCAAAACTATAATCTAGTGTAGAAAATCCTTACTTACACCCCAGCTCAAATGGGTCTCCTGTAATTTCCCCCCAAAGTCCAGAAAACTGGTCACCAGGAGCCTAGCAAGAGGGGGGAATTGTTTCTGCCTCTGAGGCTTTCTGAGTGGTTTCTGGCATGCTCTGAGCAGCCCTCCCCCTCCCCTCCCTCGTTTTGCAATCCCTCCCCCTAGTGTAATTTCCCTTGATATATAGAAAGTGTTCCGTCCCCCAGCCCCGCAATATAGTTTTGTTAGAAACTCCCCCATCTTACTTACCTTACCTTCTCCTCCGGCATTCAGTGCAGCCTGCAGCTGCATCCGTGATTGGCTGTCTCTCAGCCAATCACAGACATGGCTGCTGGTCCCGCCCCTGCTTGCAGTTCCGTGCAAGCAGAGGGCTGGGGCTGTGCGGCGAAGGAGAGAGGTAAGGTAAGTAATGATCGGGGGACTTTCTAACAAAACTTTATTGCATTTGGGGCTGGGGGAAGGAACACTTCTATATATCAAAAGTTTTTTAAAAGGGGTGGACAGCCCTTTAAGTTCACTTTGAACCTTAGGATTATAGTAATAGAAACAAAATAACAATTGTGCAACAACAACCCCCCTACCTTCCCCACCTCCAATGTATTAAGGAAATTAAAATAGCTCCTAACCAGTTGCAGTAGCAATGTAAGACTGGTATGCTTTTGTTCATAGAAGACTCTTAATTACTTCTTCCACCTAAATAAAATAACTTTTTAAAAACGTACCCAACCACCATAATGATGAAATTAAATTTGAGCATTAGTAACAATGCTACACATACAAAACTCGCAAAACTAACAGGGAAATCATTGGGGCTAATGGGTAAAGAGTAGATGTTAAAGTGAAAATGGACTAAAAGAATGTGTGGTAATAATACTGTATTTTGTACACTTCTTACTTAGGAAAACTGTCTGAACTCTACTGTTAACCTTATGTGGCAATAAGGATATTCTATAAACTGCATAGGTGCACTGTAAAAAACTTTGGAAAGTTCGGTCCGTTTTCGTCTGACTTGAACTATATGGAAAGTTCGAAACGGACCCATTAAAGTCCATAGGGACAAATAGTTCAAAAAGTTTGAATGAAATACAATTAAAATATCAATGGTAACTTAATGTAATAGCTGTGGGACTTGGGAAATAGTCTGAGAGAACAGTTCGAATATCCAGGACTTTCGAAAATGATTTTACACTTACACGACTATATTCATAATTATCCCATTAATGACTCGCGGATTCGAGAATTGATATTTACTAGGGATGGCCGTTCGCGGATCCGAACCACAGATCCGCCGCGGATTTATGCCGTTCGCGAATGGCTTAATAAACAGATTAAATAGAAGAGGCCCCAACACAGAACCCTGTGGCACCCCACTTAAAACTTTCATCCATACTGGTCCATAGTCCATAATGAAGCCCCATTAACAACTACTCTCTGGATCCTATCCTTCAAAATTTTCTCTCCATGTACAAATGTGCCACCCCACCCCAACAGACCTTAGCTTATATATTAGTGGCCTATTGGGGACTGTATCAAAAGCCTTAACAAAATCCAAGTAAACTACATCTACTGCTATGCCAGAGTCTAAATTTCTACTAACTTTCTCATAAAAGCTAAGCAAGTTATATCTGTTGTATTTAAATTAGATCAACTGGACTTGAAGTTTAGTTCTTGAAACGTTTTGCTAGTCATTTGACTGGCTTTCTCAATTTCAGAATGGCTTGTACAAGAATCTGTGTCAATTATGTAATATTCCAATTAGCATATCACAGCCAGGTGTTAAGGGCGTGATTGCATAGTGGCTAAGAGGTGGCTATGATATCTGGTTGTGATTTTCCAGGGTACATAATTGCCACAGATTCTTGTACAAGCCATACTGAATTGAGAAAGCCAGTCGGATGACTAGCGAAATGTCTTCAAGAACTAAACTTCTAGTCCAGTTGATCTAATTGAATATAACAGATATACCATGACCTGGATGAATGGGAACCTTCACAAGCCAAGCAAGTTAGTTTGACAAGATTTATTCCTCCTAAATCCATGCTAATTATAATGTAAATCTTTGAAACACACTCTAGAATATGTTCCCGTATCAAACTTTCCATCATCTTCCTCACCACTTTAAGGCCTGTAATGACCCAGCTAACGACTAACCTTTTTTGAATATTGGAATTACATCAGGGTTGTTTTCCAGTCCAGAGGAACACTACTGGACATGAGGGAATCTGTGAAAATAAGAAACAAAGGCCTGGATAAAACTGAACTTAGCTCCCTAAGGACCTGAGGATGTATTTTATCAGATTGAGGAGCTTAATTAAGTTTTTGCTTTTTTAGTTGTTTCTGAACCGTATCCTTGGTTAACCAAAATTCAATTGCATATTTTATTTCATTATTGTTACTATAGGCTATGCTATCTGTACTTGGACTTTCTATAGTGTATACAGACTATACTTTGTAACTATCTTATCCCAATTAATTAATGGCCCCACATTTTCAGTCCTCATATTCAACTATTAATATACTTAAAATTGTTTAGGCTTAGTGTTGCTTTGTTCAGCTATCCAACTTTATTATTTATTTTAATTATCTTAATTTCTTTTTTACAACCCTTGTTCCAATTTTTATAATCCCTAAAGGCCCTTTCCGTTCCCTCTTACTTAAAGCTTTTAAATGACATTATCTTCCTTTCCATTCCCCTCTTTACATCAGAATTAAGCCACATGGGTGTGGACTTATTTATTTTACATTTATTTCCCAGGGATATAAATTTAGATGTGAAATGGTTTAAAACCCCTTTAGAAAATGTTCACTTCTGTTCACCCCCCCCCACCTCTATTTAGGCTTGGTTTCTTTATTTTCACATACTGTATATACTCGAGTATAAGTCGAATTTTTCAGGCTTTAAAGTTAGCCTGAAAACCTAACCTCGACTTATACTCGGGTCAAGTCCTAATTTAGATCCAAATTCTGCAATTGCGGATAGTAACCAGTAGGTGGTTGCAGTGGTGTTAAACTGCATAGAAAGTTACAGGAGCTTATCTGCCTTTACACTTCCTGCTTCCTGAAGTCTGGCTGCTGGACTCACTCAGCACTGTCACTACTCATCTGATGCTGTAAATCTGATGGGTTTCCTCAGTTTGGGGCAAAAAACAGCTGCTAGTTCAGTGCAAATGACAACTTGAAACTACAACTCTCAGGGGACATTTTTAACTATTGGGGTCAGAGAGTCCTTTACTATATGGGGGTCAGAGTGCCCTTTACCATATGGGGTCAGAGGGCCCTTTTGGGGTCAGGAGAATTGTAAATGATGGTAAGTTTAATTAATAGATTACTGAACCTTGCCACTCCACATGTTTAGAAACTGCAACTCCCAGCAACAAAGCATGCTGGGAGTTGTAGTTTCCAAACTTCTGGAGTGCCAAGGAATTGGAGGTTACTGGTACTGGATTTGGCTATTACTGTATGGGATTCATGTATGGGAATTCTGCTGTCCATTTAAAGAAAAACTTAAGCCACAAAACAAAACTGAATCAGAAGGCAGTAGTGGTCATAATTTCTACCCTCGGCTTATACTCAAGTCAATAAGTTTTTATAAATTTTTCAGGTAAAAATAGGTACCTCGGCTTATACTCAGATCGACTTATACTCAAGTATATATATGGTAAATGGCCTCCTGATAAAGGGTCATGTCACCTAAATTTCAATTTTTGTTTATGCTATTCCCCATGGGCTCCCAGCCCCAACCGCATTATTTTTTTTTTTTAGCCCCCCAAACTCTACTTACCTCCCCTCTTTCCTCCGACGCGTCCCGGCCCTTGCTTGCGAGGAATGCAAGCAGAGGGGCGGGACCGGCAGCCGCGTCTGTGATTGGCTGAGCGGCAGCCAATCAAGGACCGGGCTGCTACGGCAGCTCACTTCAGCGTAGGAAAGCAGAGAGGTAAGTAAAAGTTTGGGGAGCTTTTAAAAATAAAAATCATGCGGTTGGGGCTGGGGGACATGGGGGATTACTACGTAAAGGGGATTTATGCTAGGGGGAGGGATAGCAGAACGGGAGGGAGAGGGAGGGAGAGGGAGGGGGGGAGAAGGGCTGCAGTACGCATGGCAATGATCTCCGGGAGGCCAGTGCAGCAGTGTCCTATATGGACCTGCTAGCCTCCTGGTGGTCATTTTTTGGGACTTTGGGGGGGGACTACAGGAGAAACCTATGGAGTGGGATGTGAGGTAAGGATTAAACTACACTACATGGTGGGGCCAGTAGTTGGGGGATTATAGTTTTGGGGGTGGACATGCCCTTTAAACACCTCTCTGAACCAGTCACGTTCCTTTGCCAAATGTTAACATTACTATCTTTAAAGGTATGTCCTTTATCCTTAAGATGCAGGTACACAGCTGAGTCCTGACCCGAGTCTGCCATGTACAATGCTGTTTTGGCACCTTACCCTGGGTGTTCCTATAACACCTCTTAGCCACTATGCAATCACGCCCTTAACACCTGGCTGTGATTTGCTATATGACTAGCAAAACGTCTTCGAGAACTAAACTTCAAGTCCAGTTGATCTAATTGAATATAATAGATATAAATCCAATTGAATTAAGTAAGTCTTTTTACCTGACTTAGTGCAATAACAATTTTCATTATTCAGAAAGGAGGCTTTGGTTTGGCTCTTTTTGTATTAAACTGTATTTTGACAATTACTGTATCTGGTCTTCTAAACCCAAATTTAATTCTCTGTTTCTCCCTATTAGTGTGATTTTTCAATCGGATATCTTTGGAGAATTTTGGTATGAGCTACAGCTAGTGTCTGGAAAACCATCTGCTACAACATTGACTGAAGTACACTGCGAGCTTGGAAAGTTAGTATATTTAATACCATCTGTATCTTTTTTATTCTATCTATCTAACTATCTATCTCTATATCTATCTATGGTATGACACAAATTCTGATTATCTCATACATGTTTCCTATTTTTCATGACCATAACAGTTGATTTTAATATTTCTTTCCAGTGATAGTATTATATTTAATTATCATGAATTGTAGCTGAGGCATAACTAAAAGTCACAGGCCCCCAAGCAAAACTATAATGAGCCCTATCATGAGCTTCTCCTCTGGTAGTTACGCCTCTGAAACTTATGTAAAAAAAATAATACTATTTGTGATTATATTAATTAACATGTGTGTGCTAAGTGTTCAGTTACATCAGGGGCATAACTACCAGTACCAGTGGAGCAGGGGGGGGGGGGGCAGGAGTCAAAGGGGCCCCATCTTTTAATTTTCCTATGAAAGATATAACCTCCTCCAAGAAAACCACTGTAGATGAAACACGGATAGTGGCCATTTGACAGTTTTGGTGGGGAATAAAGTGATTCCTAGATATGCCACAGAGTTTCATAAAGGCACATTTAGAATATTTGAGATCCACTGCTGGCTGAAGTGACAGGTCCTGACTGCTTCCTGCTTCAATTTTACTAACCTATAGGAATTTTTTTCTCCTTCATAAATTTGGTGGGGTTTTTTTGCCTTCCTCTGGATCAACCGTTAGGCAGGAAATGAGGATATTGCTGGATGGGTTAGACTGTATGTACATATGTCTTTATTCAACCTCAAATACTATACTATACAATAAATGCAACCTGTGTATGCAGCAAGACACACTAAAACAATATATAAAAATTACAGTTTATTACACCACAAATATACACAAATACACCGCTGGCCAGCTGCCACAATACCAGTACCTATAGGTACTAATAAAAAGCCCTCTAAAATATGTAAGTAATATCTAGTAGTAAATAAAATACATAAAAGGTAATATACAGAACCCTATAATATAGAACGGATGGGTAAATGTCTTCTACATCTGTAATTCATTCCGAAACAGCCAATATATTTCATAATACTGAGATCTTAATGAAGATGTATAAAGTCAACAGTTTGAAAAAATCTCTTAGTTCTTCTAGAGTCCATATGTACTATTAGATAGACTGTGTGCACACAAAAATATGAGGTAATATGGTCAGTGAAACAGTGTTGTATACATCACCACTCCTAGCAAGGTAGCACTCCCGACACTTTCGGCAATCCTCTAATCCCCCGGACTACAATATATTGCTTCTGTCCGTGGCTTCTCTGCACTTGGGATTCTTTAGGGATCCTGAAGTAATCATGCGCTTTTTGTATTTGTCGGGTATTCAAACCTTGTGGCGGTGTGTTTGTATAGCTCCACTTCTATTCACACTGTCCGTCCTCCTTCTTCCGGTGTACGTCACTATGACGCGTTTCACTCCTCTGAGCAGGCACGCTATAGTTAAAGTGAAACCCAGAAGTGGTCGGGACCTGTCAGTGCAGCCGGCAGTGGATAGCGCGTAAGGGAAAAAATACCTCTCTTCGTTCTTGGCTCCTGTTCAGTTGATTCAAGTACGGTAGGTAAAGCATAGGTCCTTTACCTCCCGTTCTTCAATTAATGCATTAAAGGAATAGTTTACTTTTTCAGTGAACTATTCCTTTAATTATTATGAAAAAAATGCTAATTTGAAAGCTGTCCATTATTCTTTTTTACACCTACTGGTTAAAGGATATTTCTTTAATTATGTTTCTAATGTTTCAGGTGGGCACGCCTCTCCATCCCATTGCAAAATCCTACTGAGGAAATCATAGAATTACAAGCTGTAAACAGTAATCCAGATAATTTTTTAGTGGAAGTGGACCACAATAAACAAGTAAGTTACTGCATGCATCATAGTGAGCTATATGCTGTTTTGAGCCATGCCAATCTGCTTCTTTGTGCCACATATTATCTTTACTCCACATGTAACTGCCCATAAAAATGATGTAATTCAGAGATATACCTAAAGAAATTTTTTTTTTAGAGAAATACTGTGCAATTTGTTTTTGCTGTTTTAACTTAGAGATTGCCTGGAACGATGGGATGTGACAAGAGTAACAGTACCCAGACAGAATATTTCTGTGAATTAACTCTTTTAATTCCATTTCTAGTAATCCTGAAATCACATGTAACCATTAGTTTGCAGCATTTGTTCTTGTTAGTGAACAGTTCTAACTTCCTATTGTAGAATCCTGACAATAAACACCCCTAGAGAGTTATTCATCAATTTATTATATCTTCTAGGCCAATGCTGAACAAATAAAAAGGTTGGAAAACCTTAAGGCTATTTGCACATGGGCCAAGTACTGCAACTGGGCAATTAATCTGCTAGGCTGTCTATTTTTATTTGATAAAATTACATTTTCCAGTTTTTGATGAAGGACATCCCTAATCGCTCCATAAGAAACATGAACTGTACAGACAAATGTGCCTCTGAATCAAGTATAATGCCTTAAAAAGGGATGTTTTACTGTCCTAAGTCATATATAATAATAACAAAGAGGTTATTTGTGATACAAATGTCCCTTGTTCAGTGTAGTAAATTATTTTGTATCGTATGAATGTAATTTTCAATTTTAGTTATCATGCTGTACAGTTTTCAAAATAATGCTTAGAGTTCACTTTTGTTACAAAACCCATTAACACAGAAATATGCTTGAATTAATTATCATGACTTAAAAGTTCAGCAGATTGCTAGTGAACTGTCCAGAGAGTTAAAAATATCCCCAGTGCTGTCTAGTTTCTCTAATTCATTAACACTGGCTTAAATGTCATGAGCAACAAAATGCTTTGTGCAAGGTAGGGCCTTCTGATAAGCCAATACCATTAATTCAGCATTTTTAAACATGTGGGTTTACACAAAATGCATATTTAGCTAGTTTTGTAAAATAAATTAGTTACAAATAAAAGAAGAAACATAGCATAATTTATTCTAAGGCTCTTTTAAGATTGAGAATAAAAGGACAATAATACTGTAAAAATCTAAAGGTACTTAGGGCAGGTTGATAGGATTTATTATTCATAGCTCCAAAACATTGAGAAGTACCAGCATGAATAAAACTGCTTGTACAGGTCCAGTTTGAAACAGTAATATATTCCAAATATGGCCTTACCAGTGCCTTGTAAAGAGGGAGAATATTATTTTTTTTCTTAAATCTATTCCCCATTTTATACAAGACAATATCTTATCTGTTGTATTCAATTAGATCAACTGGACTTGAAATGTAGTTCAAGAACTACATTTCAAGTCCAGTTGATCTAATTGAATACAACAGATATACCATGACCTGGATGAATGAGAAGCTTCACAAGCAAGACAATATCTTGCTAGCGCTAGCCATGGCTGTCTTCTACAGCTTCTCTCTGTTATCTACAAGAACCCCCAAATCCTTTTCCGTTAGGAATTCACTTAGCACAGAGTTATTTATGGTGTATGTGGCACTGATGAAGGGGGTAAAAACCCAAAACATTGTGATTTTGTGGTTCACTAGTTAATAAATCTATATTTGGCGTGGGACTTTCTCACCTTTTTTTTTGATATACCGTATTCCTATGCCCCTTGGGGTAGGGGTCGGAGACGTCTGCACCATACCAGGCTAAGTGGGACCTTTGCTGATACAGTTTGAATGTTGCACAAGGATTGTTAAACCCCAAATGCATCACCTTACATTTATCAACAATGAATCTCCTCTGCCATTCTGCTGCCAATTTTGATTATCTAGGTCTGCTTGCAGCAATTATACATCCTTTGAAGTTTCAAAAGCTTTGCATAGTTTATTGTCATCAGCAAACACAGAGACCTTGCTCTCAATGCCCACTTCGTAGTCATTTATAAACAGATTTTAAAAAGTGGCCCCAGTACAGAACCCTGAGGCACTCCAATTAGAATTACATTATACATCCACTGCTATGCCTGAATCTAAATTCTTACTCACTAATTCATAAAAAAGAAGTCAATTTGTGTGATACAATCTATTTCTCATAAATCCATGCTGACTACTACTAATAAGATCAGTTCTGGAGAAAAAGTCAAGGAAATGATCTTATAACAAAGTTACCAGCACCTGATGTTAGGCCTGCAGGTCTATTACATTGGCTTTTTTTCAATCCAGCTGCACATCACCAGAAAAAGGGGAATCTGAAAAGATAAGAAACAGTGGTCTAGATTCCTAGAGTCCTGGGGCTTTATTATTATTAACTTTGTCTAATTGTTTCCGTACCATATCTTCTGTCAGCCAGAGTGAATATTTTTCATTTATACCATTCATATTGTCACAGTTCCTGTTTTAAGGACTAGGATTCATTATAGTGAATACATTGGAAAAAAAGCAAAACAAAAAAAACGTTGAGAACATTAGCCTTTTCGGCATCCTCTATAACCATCTTACGCCTATTATTTAATGGTCCCACATTCTCAGCCCTCATTCATTTTTACCTAGGAACAATTCCCCCAAGTCAATAAGCAAGAGTGATTCCTTTAACTGCATAAAATTAGCTTTCCTAAAGCTAAATTTTTTTGTTAAATGCACTTCTGTTTTTTGCAACCTATATTTAAAAGACACTATATCATGATCACTGTTCCCTAAAGGAAAAGTTCACTGCAAAATCAAGTTATGTTGATTTGGAAGCTGCAGCTTAAAAAACTGTTGCCATATTTTTTTTTACCTATGCCCCTCCAGAACCTATCTTTGTGCTTTGAAAGTTACATCTTGTTACTGGTTTGCTGTTAAGCTCCACCCCTGTGAGATTTCCTCTGCTTTTTCCTGCTTGAGCCTCAAACAGTAATGCCTGTGAATTCCATGCACTCTCCTGCTTGGGCCTCAAACAGAAATGCCTGTGAGTTCTGTGCACTCTCCTGCTTGAGCCTCAAACAGTAATGCCTGTGAGTTCCGTGCACTATCCTGCTTGAGCCTCAAACAGTAATGACTGTGAGTTCCATGCATGTGCTTGTGCACAGAATCCTTTAAGTTTCCCATTACCTTAATCTCCAAAATGAGATCAGGGTTATTAGATATTACCAGAGCCAACAATGCATCCTGTCTAGTAGGAATTTCTACAATCTGTGCAAGAAAATGTTTATATAGAAAATTTAAGAACATGATACTGTGCTGGCAGGTGCTGGCAGTTACCTTAATCCAATCTATGTTAGTGTAAGTGAAATCCCCCATAACCAGAACATGCCCTATACCAGCAGCCGGGATTACCACCTCCTCGATGGTATTTGGTTGCTTATTACAGACACCAACAATTAATTTACCCACCTTCTTGCTTCCCGTACACAGCTTCATCCATATTGTTTCTGCCTTAATGTTTATACCCTCATCTATTTCATCTTTAAAATTTGGTTTCAATTCATGCTTAACATACATACATGCCCCCCTTTCTTTTATATTAACTCTGTTGTGTCTAAATAAAGAGTATCCTTCCATATTTACTGCCCAGTCATGTGATTCATTTTGCCATGTTTCTGCTATACTGATCACATTATATCGTTCTGTTAAAGCTATTAGTTCTAGGTTCCCAAAATTGTAATAAGGCTACTGCTGAAGTAAAGAGGGTAAACAGAAAATTACCAAACTCATGAAAAACATTCTGTTTGTGTATTTGTATATGTGATACTCTGTGGAACATTTTGTTTAATTGGGAAGACTGCTTTTAAATGCTTAGATCCTAGTTTGTTTGATGCCTTTTCTGTTACGGTAAACCTGTTTTGAAATAAAAACCCGTGAATAAGAACTAATCCCTAAACATAAAAATAGACAATTAACAATCTTTTTTTTTTGCTTTTTGGATTTAACCTTTTTGATGTTTGATTAATTCCTGTGTATTGTACAATACATCTGTATCTAATGATATTTTATGAAACAGGGATTAGTTTCTCCCTTCTGTTGTCTGTCGTGTAGTACTATTAAATAAACGTGCCACTCTTGCCATTAAATACCAATTTGTATTGTTTGTTACACCAGTTCTACCAGACCATGGATTACTTAATTTCAGAGAAATACATTTATTAACAAAATAAACACCAGCCACAGCCCATTTATACAAACACATTTATTATTCTCTTTTGTTTTCTTGAACAGCTGTTGTTGCCACCTAAAACCACCACTAATGTGACTGCCCATTTCTACCCATCTGCACTAGGGAAAGGAAATCATAAAGGGACCATTACATTTACAAACCCACAGGTATGGATGCACAAATAATGCTGCAAAAATAAGTATTAATGCAAAACAGAACAAAGAATCATTACGGCTTGGGAATAATAATGGTTTATGTTAATGGAATGATTTGTTTCTTTCACAGTTTTCAACTTAGGTGTTTCAGTCATTATTTGTAGCTGTAATTTCTATTTGCATTGTCAATATAAGGAATGAATAATCTTTAATGGAGAACTAAACCTAATTTTTTAAGTGTTTGTGTAATAGATTTCCCATGTATGTATATTCTGTAACTTAGAAGTCTTCCATATTGTTGCCTGTAAATTTCAGAGTGCATGTTGACTTCAAATAAACTTGTTAGCACCTATTGGCCACACACACCCTATATTTACTGTCTCTATTTACAGAGCCTTTTGTAGACAGATGATGTCATATTAATAATAAAGCCCTTTATAAAACTGCAGTTTATTTTCCAGAAAGAAAGAATGGCAAAAGTAAGGCTGCTAATCAGAAGCAATATTAAATAGGTCAGGTGCTTTTACTGCCTTTTTTGCCTCTATTCTGTTCATAGTAAAAGATTAACAGGGCAATGTACTGAGAGCTATCATTTGCCAGTTGCAATGACACTGCTGATGTTAAATGCTGAGAGTTGCCCTCGATGGTGACCGAGAAAGGGATAGTGCGGGGCTCAGAACCCAGCGAGTGGGCCCGGCACCCAGCTAGTGGTGCCGCATTGAGCTTCAGGGTTCTGGAGCTCGCCCGGCCTCAGCTAAGAACCGCACACACTCAGGGGGCAACCATGGTGAAGCAAGTGGTTGTAGATTGGGGTTCTGGGCCAAAGGAATAATCGGGGATCCAGAACACTACACTTTTCTGCTTGTGCAGTTTCACTGTAACTGGAATGGTTACAATTAGTATGTATAAATTGCATCATGGGAAATTCCATCTTCCAGTGCTGCTTCATAGGGATTACTGAAAATGCTTGCTCACAGATTAGTCCAAATTTTCAGATTAGTCAAGGAAGGGGATTTGATCCTTGAGCCTGAGCAAAACAAGTACTGCATTGAAGGCATGCAGCAACACACGTAGTGCTGCTTACATGTTTTAATTATAAATTGATATGAGGCAAAGTATTTTTTCAGTATAGATACCCTTTAATAACATAATACACTTTAATACATATATATAACATATATATATATATATATATATATATATATATATATATTAGAGAAGAGAGAGAGAGAGAGAGAGAAGAGAAAGAGAGAGGGAACACATTTGGTTAACCATATAGTTTTGGGTTTAACATAACTCATAATTCTCAAATTTGAGTGAATATTAATTTTATTAGCCTAAATCTACCTTACATAAAATGCAAGGATAAGAAAGCCAACCTGTGGTTTTCAGATTTAAAGTCTATGTACACTTAAAATCCACCAGAAGGAAGTACAAGCCTTCCAGGACACTCAATGCTGTGGACCAAAACATCAAATTTCAAGAAGTGGTACAAATAAACACACTGGCTTTCAGGGACTGTTTGGTAGAAGTCAAGGACAATGGTAAACTGGACTAGAGGTTTACAGAAAACCAACAAACACAGATCAGTATTTGATGTTTGACCTCCACCACCCTTTAGATCACAAGCTGGGTGTCATCAGAACCCTGCAACACAGAGCTGAAAACATCCCCACTAGCACGGCTAAAGGAGGCTAAAAATTAAACATCTCAAAGGAGCATTAAAACTTGTGGATATCCAGACTGGGCTTTGTCAAAATAGTGGAAGGAAAGAAAGAACATGATACCAACAGTGAAGGGGAAAAGCAAGACAGAAAAGATATCCAACATATATAACGGAGACGTATTCAATTAAGATACAGATTTTTTATTGTGACATGCAGTGCACAATGTTTCGGGTTTCCCCCTCCTCGGGTGCAAACATCAACATACCATGTGCTCAGTAAAAATAAGATCCGTACAACTCGGACCCGGATGAGAAACAGAACCCCTCGGTTCTGGGACTTCGGAGCCTTTTTTCTATAATTCATATATTTTCTATATATTCATATATCTCAGAGCTTATCCATCGATATCGTCACGGCGCAACCTCTGCTCCGCAAACATATCCTCCTCTCATCCACCCTTGTCACCTCTTCCCATCCTGTATTCAGGACTTTGCTTGTGTGCCCCTCTGCTCTGGAACTCCCTTCCTCAGTCTGTCCATCACTCACCATCCCTTAATACCTTCAAACTAACCTTAAACCCACTTTTCAAGCAAGCATATAACCTGGCCTAGACATTACCCCTCTTACTACCCAATATGATAATATCTTTCTGTGTACATCTCATCCTATTCATATAAAGTGCTTGTGCTTTTTATATAGATTCTGAAGTTAACGTTAATGTGATAAATGTATAATAGTGACTTAAAAAGAACTCTTTGGCTGAACTAGTATATTTTCTAAGTACTACTCTATTTGTTTCAATTACCTTACATTTCAATTAAAATTAAATTTTTTTACTCTTAGATCATACAGGGTTATTCAATAAAATTTCTTATCGTTTAAAATGGTGCTAATTTTGCCCAAACCAATCAGATGTTAGCTTTCAAATGTTAAAAAATATCTTTTAAACCATAAGAACTTTTATTAAAATCTCCTGATTGTTTCTGAATTAACACTGTAGTTTATAGTTACTCTTTCATTCTTTCTTTTCAGATTTTCTTCACAGTTGAATCACCTGCACACCAAGGACTGGGAATAATAACTGAGCAAGGTGTTTACACATAGTAACTATGAAAGAAACTATTGCAGAGAGAGATATTTTGGATACACCACCTCACTATTCCAAAGGATTGAATGAGGCTATGTATGTGATGTTTCTTGTAATCCAGAAGTTAAATTAAAACCATGAATATGTGTAAACAACTTGGTCCAATTATACTTACCCAGTCCATTTGGTCTGCAGGTAATTCAACTATGAAGAAAACCCAAAAATAATGAAAGATTAACTATAAACTACAGTGTACAATTCAGATACAATGTAAAAATAGCATTTTAATTGAAATGTAAGCTAACTGAAAACAATATAGTAGGACTAAAAAATATACTAGTTTTATCCAAAGGTGTTTTAAAATCACTTATTTATACATTTAGCACATTAACGTTAACTTCAAGAATCTATATAAAAAGCACAAGCACTTTTTATGAATAGGATGAGATGTACACAGAAATGTATTAATATATTTATCTTTTTATGCTATTAAACTCTAAGAAATACTTCTGCAGTTATAAGTGGCCACATGTATTTAATTGAGCACATGGTATGTTGTGTTTGCACATGAGAAGGGGGAAACTCCAAAATTTTGTGCACCACATGTCACAATAAAAAATCTATATCTTGAATTAATGCATCTCCCCGTTATCATATGTTGGATATTGACTTCACTGCTAGTGGTAGCAGTTGGGGAATACAGCACCACCGTAGATTTATAGCTATTAAGGTGTGCGAGGAGAACATATCTTAATAAGACAGGAGAAAGAACATGGTCATCCCATATGCAGCAGGGTCTGAGAAATTAACAAGAAATTAAAAAAACACTGTATCCCTGTCTGGTTTAAACCAAAACACACTGAGGCGCAATTGGTACATCCGAAAGTCCAATACCAAAACACAAGAAAAGCACAATCAATACCAGTGCAGTGCAGTGAAGAAGCTCTGATTTGTATGTGGGAGATCAAACAGCAACACACAAACATATGGCCCAACACGAAGAGCCAATTCCTCAGGTCACGACTCAGCTGTGCACCTGCATCTTAGGATAAAGGCACTACCTTTTAAGATTGTAATGTTAACATATTGGCAAAGGAACGTGACTGGTTCAAGAGAGGTGTCAGGAGGCCATTTATGTGAAATAAAGAAACCAAGCCTGAATAGAGGTGGGGTTTCAACACCACTGTCTGCCATGTACAATGCTGTTTGACATCTACCCAAGGCAGTTCCTATAAACCTCTTAGCCACAATGCACTCATGCCTTGCATTCAGAAGGTCCCTAATACCTGGCTTGTTGATATGCTCATTGGGACTACCCAGGGTAATATACAGATTCTTGTACAAGTCATTGAATTAAGAAAGCCGTTGGATGACTAGTGACATGTCTTCAAGAACACTTTACGTCCAGTTGATCTAACTGAATACAACAGATATACATGACCTGGAATTAGAACCTTCACAAACACACAAACATATACAACACTTGCATTCTTTAAACATCTCTAAAAAATTATGGAATTTGATGGTAGCATCTATGGCCTACTTTCTGTATCCTGGCTATTAATGCACGAGAGAATAACAAGCTGTTGCTCCTGTGGCCACATACAGTTTTTAAGTTGAACTCCATTGTTTTCTTCGTGGGTTTCTGAATACTGTAGTGCCAATCTTAGGCAGAAAAAACTAACACAGGTCCAATTTAAACAAACCAGTGAGCATCAAAGACACCAACATAGTGAGAAAATTCAGCCTAGTGTTTAATGGCCTTCCTCACTCATATATCCAAAGACAAGTGCACTGGCAGAATAGCATCCCAAGAAAAAAGACACAAAGAAAACCCCTGGAAATTGCTGTCATGCAGAGGACGTTGTATCAATCATCACTTCAGACAAGAAACAAAATAAGAAAAGAGTAAATGGAATGAAAGTCTTTTAATCCCTTTTGTCTTCCCAGTCACAAAGGCACCACCCATACTGGTTTAATGCATTCCAAAAGTGACATGTTAAACTTCATAAATAACTTAAATGGGAACTAAAGTCACCTGATAACCAAGATAAATGACAGGAAAAAATAAATTATAATTTCATAAGTA
The DNA here is from genome assembly GCA_019447015.1 of Hymenochirus boettgeri. Taxonomy (NCBI): domain Eukaryota; kingdom Metazoa; phylum Chordata; class Amphibia; order Anura; family Pipidae; genus Hymenochirus; species Hymenochirus boettgeri. The sequence goes on along the minus strand of CM033470.1, from coordinate 199,666,645 downwards.
AGTCTCGGGTTTTAACCTGTAACTCACAGATTACCACTTTTAAAAGTAAGCGTTAGTCCATTAACATCAACTAGATAGCACAAAAATAATGAATGCATTAGAAGCTTTTTACCTAATGGCTGGCATTAAAAGTACCACAATGTTAACATTTTGTGATGATTTTCGATTATCTAGGTCTGCTTGCAGCAATTATACATCCTTTGAAGTTTCAAAAGCTTTGCATAGTTTATTGTCATCAGCAAACACGAGACCTTGCTCTCAATGCCCACTTCGTAGTCATTTATAAACAGATTTTAAAAAGTGGCCCCAGTACAGAACCTGAGGCACTCCAATTAGAATACATTATACATCCACTGCTATGCCTGAATCTAAATTCTTACTCACAATTCATAAAAAAGAAGTCAATTTGTGTGATACAATCTATTTCTCATAAATCCATGCTGACTACTACTAATAGATCAGTTCTGGAGAAAAAGTCCAGGAAATGATCTTATAAAAAAGTTACCAGCACCTGATGTTAGGCCTGCAGGTCTATTACATTGGCTTTTTTTCAATCCAGCTGCACATCACCAGAAAAAGGGGAATCTGAAAAGATAAGAAACAGTGGTTAGATTCCTAGAGTCCTGGGGCTTATTTATATTAACTTTGTTAATTGTTTCCGTACCATATCTTCTGTCAGCCAGAGTGAATATTTTCATTTATACCATTCATATTGTCACAGTTCCTGTTTAAGGACTAGGATTCATTATAGTGAATACATTGGAAAAAAAGCAAACAAAAAAAACGTTGAGAACATTAGCCTTTTCGGCATCCCCTAAACCATCTTACGCTATTATTTAATGGTCCCACATTCTCAGCCCTCATTCATTTTTACCTAGGAACAATTCCCCCAAGTCAATAAGCAAGAGTGATTCCTTTAACTGCATAAAATTAGCTTTCCTAAAGCTAAATTTTTTTGTTAAATGCACTTCTGTTTTTTGCAACCTATATTAAAAGACACTATATCATGATCACTGTTCCCTAAGGAAAAGTTCACTGCAAAATCAAGTTATGTTGATTTGGAAGCTGCAGCTTAAAAAACTGTTGCCATATTTTTTTTTACCTATGCCCCCACCGAACCTATCTTGTGCTTTGAAAGTTACATCTTGTTACTGGTTTGCTGTTAAGCTCCACCCCTGTGAGATTTCCTCTGCTTTTTCCTGCTTGAGCCTCAAACAGTAATGCCTGGAATTCCATGCACTCTCCTGCTTGGGCCTCAAACAGAAATGCCTGTGAGTTCTGTGCACTCTCCTGCTTGAGTCAAACAGTAATGCCTGTGAGTCCGTGCACTATCCTGCTTGAGCCTCAAACAGTAATGACTGTGAGTTCATGCATGTGCTTGTGCACAGAATCCTTTAAGTTTCCCATTACCTTAACTCCAAATGAGATCAGGGTTTTAGATATTACCAGAGCCAACAATGCATCCTGTCTAGTAGGAATTTCTACATCTGTGGCAAGAAAATGTTTATATAGAAAATTAAGAACATAATACTGTGCTGGCAGGTGCTGGCAGTTACCTTAATCCAATCATGTTAGTGTAAGTGAAATGCCCCATAACCAGAACATGCCCTATACCAGCAGCCGGGATTACCACCTCCTCGATGGTATTGGTTGCTTATTACAGACACCAACAATAATTTACCCACCTTCTTGCTTCCGTACACAGCTTCATCCATATTGTTTCTGCCTTAATGTTTATACCCTCATCTATTTCATCTTTAAATTTGGTTTCAATTCATGCTTAACATACATACATGCCCCCTTTCTTTTATTAACTCTGTTGTGTCTAAATAAAGAGTATCCTTCCATATTTACTGCCCAGTCATGTGATTCATTTTGCCATGTTTCTGCTATACTGATCACATTATACGTTCTGTTAAAGCTATTAGTTTAGGTTCCCAAAATTGTAATAAGGCTACTGTGAAGTAAAGAGGGTAAACAGAAAATTACCAAACTCATGAAAAACATTCTGTTTGTGTATTTGTATATGTGATACTCTGTGGAACATTTTGTTTAATTGGGAAGACTGCTTTTAAATGCTTAGATCCTAGTTTGTTGATGCCTTTTCTGTTACGGTAAACTGTTTTGAAATAAAAAACCGTGAATAAGAACTAATCCCTAAACATAAAAATAGACAATTAACAACTTTTTTTTTTGCTTTTGGATTTAACCTTTTTGATGTTTGATTAATTCCTGTGTATTGTACAATACATCTGTATCTAATGATATTTTATGAAACAGGGATTAGTTTCTCCCTTCTGTTGTCTGTCGTGTAGTACTATTAAATAAACGTGCCACTCTTGCCATTAAATACCAATTTGTTGTTGTTGTTACACCAGTTTCACCAGACCATGGATAATTAATTTCAGAGAAATACATTATTAAAAAAATAAACACCAGCCACAGCCCATTTATACAAACACATTTATATTCTCTTGTTTCTTGAACAGCTGTTGTTGCCACCTAAAACCACCACTAATGTGACTGCCCATTTCTACCCATCTGCACTAGGGAAAGGAAATCATAAAGGGACCATTACATTTACAAACCCACAGGTATGGATGCACAAATAATGCTGCAAAAATAAGTATTAATGCAAAACAGAACAAAGAATCATTACGGCTTGGGAATAATAATGGTTTATGTTAATGGAATGATTTGTTTCTTTCACAGTTTTCAACTTAGGTGTTTCAGTCATTATTTGTAGCTGTAATTTCTATTTGCATGTCAATATAAGGAAATGAATAATCTTAATGGAGAACTAAACCTAATTTTTTAAGTGTTTGTGTAATAGATTTCCCATAGTATTATTAACTTAGAAGTCTTCCATATTGTTGCCTGTAAATTTCAGAGTGCATGTTGACTTAAATAAACTTGTTAGCACCTATTGGCCACACACACCCTATATTACTGTCTCTATTTACAGGCCTTTTGTAGACAGATGAGTCATATTAAAATAAAGCCCTTTATAAAACTGAGTTTATTTTCCAGAAAGAAAGAATGGCAAAAGTAAGGCTGCTAATCAGAAGCAATATTAAATAGGTCAGGTGCTTTACTGCCTTTTTGCCTCTATTTGTTCATAGTAAAAGATTAACAGGGCAATGTATGAGAGCTATCATTTGCCAGTTGCAATGACACTGCGATGTAAATGCTGAGAGTTGCCCTCGATGCATCACAAACATGTTACCTTGTGGTACTTTTAATGCAGCCATTAGTTAAAAAGCTTCTAATGCATTCATTATTTTTGTGCTATCTAGTATGTTAATGGACTAACGCTCTACTTTTAGAAATGTGTAATCTGTGAGCTTACAGGTTATAAACCCGAGACTTACTTATGAATATTAATTTATTTTTTCCTGTCATTATCTTGGTTATCAGGTGACTTTAGTCCCATTTAAGTTATTTATGAAGTTTAACATGTCACTTTTGGATGCATTAAACCAGTATGGGTGGTGCTTTGTGACGATGGAAGACAAAAGGATTAAAAGACTTTCATCTCCATTTACCTCTTTCTTATTTGTTTCTTGTCTGAAGTGATGATTGATACAACGTCCTCTGCCATGACAGCAATTTCCAGGGGTTTCTTTGTGTCTTTTTTCTTGGGATGCTATTCTGCCAGTGCACTGTCTTTGGATATATAGTGAGGAAGGCCATTAACACATAGGCTGAACTTTTCTCACTATGTTGGTGTCTTTGATACTCACTGGTTTGTAAATTGCACCTGTGTTAGTTTTTTCTGCCTAAGATTGGCACTACAGTATTCAAGAAACCACGAAGAAAACAATGGAGCTTCAACTTAAAAACTGTAGTTGGCCACAGGAGAACAGCTTGTATTCTCTCGTGCATTAATAGCCAGGATACAGAAAGTTAGGCCATAGAGCTACCATCAAATTCAATAATTTTTTAGAGATGTTTAAAGAATGCAAGTTGTAATGTTTGTGTGTTTGTGAAGGTTCTAATTCCAGGTCATGGTATATCTGTTGTTCAGTTAGATCAACTGGACGTAAAGTTTGTTCTTGAAGACATGTCACTAGTATCAACTGGCTTTCTTAATTCAAAATGACTTTACAGAACTGTTATGTACCCTGGGTAGTCCCAATGAGCATATCACAGCCAGGTATTAGGGACCTTTGAATGCAAGGCATGAGTGCATTGTGGCTAAGAGGTGTTATAGGAACTGCCTTGGGTAGTGTCAAAACAGCATTGTACATGGCAGACAGTTGTGTTGAACCCCCCACCTCTATTCAGGCTTGGTTTCTTTATTTCACATAAATGGCCTCCTTGACACCTCTCTTGAACCAGTCACGTTCCTTTGCCAATATGTTAACATTACAATCTTAAAAGGTATGTCTTTATCCTTAAGATGCAGGTGCACAGTGAGTCGTGACCTGGAATGGCTCTTTCTGTGTTGGGCCATATGTTTGTGCTGTTGCTGTTTGATCTCCCCACATACAAATCAGAGCATTCTTCACTGCACTGCACTGCGTATATGATGTTGCTTTTCTTGTGTTTGGTATTGGATCTTTCGATGTACCAATTGCTGCCTCAGTGTGTTGTTTGGTTTAAACCAGACAGGGATACAGTGTTTTTTTTTAATTTCTTGTTAATTTCTCAGACCCTGCGCATATGGGATGACCATGTTCTTTCTCCTGTCTTATTAAGATATGTTTCCTCGCACACCTTAAATGCTATAAATCTACGGTGGTGCTGTATTCCCAAACTGCTAACACTGCAGTGAAGTCAATATCCAACATATGATAACGGGGAGCATTAATTCAAGATATAGATTTTTTATTGTGACATGTGGTGCACAACATTTTGGAGTTTCCCCCTTCCTCATGTGCAAACACAACATACATGTGGCTCAATTAAATACATGTGGCCACTTATAACTGCAGAAGTATTTCTTAGAGTTTAATAGCATAAAAAGATAAATATATTAATACATTTCTGTGTACATCTCATCCTTCATAAAAGTGCTTGTGCTTTTTATATAGATTCTTGAAGTTAACGTTAATGTGCTAAATGTATAAATAAGTGATTTAAAAACACCTTTGGATAAACTAGTATTTTTTTTAGGTCCTACTATATTGTTTTCAGTTAGCTTACATTTCAATTAAAATGCTATTTTTACATTGTATCTGAATTGTATCACTGTAGTTTTAGTTAATCTTTCATTATTTTCTTTTTGGGTTTTCTTATAGTTGAATTACCTGCAGACCAAATGGACTGGGTATATAATTGGACCAAGTTTGTTACACATATTCATGGTTTTTAATTTAACTTCTGGATTACAAGAAACATCACATATTCATAGCCTCATTCAATCCTTTGGAATAGTGGGTGGTGTATCCAAAATATCCTCTCTGCAATAGTTTCTTTTCATAGTTACTATGTGTAAACACCTTGCTCCCGTTATACTTCCCAGTCCATTTGGTGGCAGGTGATTCAACTGTGAAGAAAATCTGAAAAGAAAAGAATGAAAGATAACTATAAACTACAGTGTTACAATTCAGAAACAATCAGGGAGATTTTAATAAAAGTTCTTATGGTTTAAAAGATATTTTAACATTTGAAAGCTAACATTGATTGGTTTGGGCAAAATTAGCACCATTTTAAACGATAAGAACTTTTATTGAATAACCCTGTATGTATCTAAGAGTAAAAAAATTTAATTTAATTGAAATGTAAGGTAATTGAAACAAATAGTAGTAGTACTTAGAAAATATACTAGTTTCAGCCAAAGATGTTCTTTTTAGTCACTTATTTATACATTTATCACATTAACGTTAACTTCAAGAATCTATATAAAAAGCACAAGCACTTTATATGAATAGGATGAGATGTACACAGAAAGATATTTATCATATTGGGTAGTAAGAGGGGTAATGTCTAGGCCAGGTTATATGCTTGCTTGAAAAAGTGGGTTTAAGGTTACGTTTGAAGGTATTAAGGGATGGTGAGTGATGGACAGACTGAGGAAGGGAGTTCCAGAGCAGAGGGGCAGCACAAGCAAAGTCCTGAATACAGGCATGGGAAGAGGTGACAAGGGTGGATGAGAGGAGGATATTGTTTGCGGAGCAGAGGTTGCGCCTGTGACGATATCGATGGATAAGCTCTGAGATATATGAATATATAGAAAATATATGAATTATAGAAAATAGGCTCCGAAGTCCCAGAACCGAGGGGTTCTGTTTCTCATCCGGGTCCGAGTTGTACCCGGATCTTATTTTTACTGAGCACATGGTATGTTGATGTTTGCACCCGAGGAAGGGGGAAACCCCGAAACATTGTGCACTGCATGTCACAATAAAAAATCTGTATCTTAATTGAATACGTCTCCCCGTTATCATATGTTGGATATCTTTCTCCTGTCTTGCTTTTCCCCTTCACTGTTGGTATTCATGTTCTTTTCTTCCCTTCCACTTATTTTGACAAAGGCCCAGTCTGGATATCCACAAGTTTTAAGTGCTCCTTTGAGATGTTTAATTTTTAGCCTCCTTTAGCCGTGCTAGTGGGGATGTTTTCAGCTCTGTGTTGCAGGGTTCTGATGACACCCAGCTTGTGATCTAAAGGGTGGTGGGAGTCAAACATCAAATACTGATCTGTGTTTGTTGGTTTTCTGTAAACCTCTACTTCCAGTTTACCATTGTCCTTGACTTCTACCAAACAGTCCCTGAAAGCCAGTGTGTTATTTTGTACCACTTCCCTTGTAAATTTGATGTTTTGGTCCACAGCATTGATGTGTCCTGTGAAGGCTTGTACTTCCTTCTGGTGGATTTTAAGTTGTACATAGACTTTAAATCTGAAAACCACAGATTTGGCTTTCTTATCCTTGCATTTTATGTAAGGTATGATTTAGGCTAATAAAATTTAATATTCACTCAAATTTGAGAATTATGAGTTATGTTAAACCCAAAACTATTATGAGTTAACCAAATGTGTTCCTCTCTCTCTTTCTCTCTCTCTCTCTCTCTCTCTCTCTCTCTCTCTCTCTCTCTCTCATATATATATATATATATATATATATATGTATTATATATATGTATTAAATGTGTATTATGTTATTAAAGGGTATCTATACTGAAAAAAATACTTTGCCTCATATCAATTTATAATTAAATACATGTAAGCAGCACTACGTGTGTTGCTGCATGCCTTCAATGCAGTACTTGTTTTGCTCAGGCTCAAGGATCAATATCCCCCTTCCTTGACTAATCTGAAAATTTGGACTAATCTGTGAGCAAGCATTTTCAGTAATCCCTATGAAGCAGCACTGGAAGATGGAATTTCCCATGATGCAATTTATACATACTAATTGTAACCATTCCAGTTACAGTGAAACTGCACAGAGCAGAAAAGTGTAGTGTTCTGGATCCCCGATTATTCCTTTGGCCCAGATACCCCAATCTACAACCACTTGCTTCACCATGGTTGCCCCCTAGAGTTAGTGTGCAAGGTATCTTAGCTGAGGCCGGGAGACTCAAGAAAACTGAAGCTCAAATGGCAGGCAGGGCACAACTAGCTGGGTGCTCAGCAGATCAAGGTACAAGAGGGACAGGAGAAATCGTAGTCAGGTCACAGTCCGGGGTCAGGGCAGGCAACAAATGATCAGAAAAGGTAGGCAGGCAGGAAACAGTAACTAGAAGATCAGAACAAGATAAAGTGCACCATAGTTGGGGAGAAATCACAAACTAAAATGGTCAAAGATGACTGTGAGCAGAAAGATTAAAAAGGTACAAAGAACCCATCAGTAGAGATCAGAAAAGGAAAGCAGGAACCAGATATGGCAAAGGATATTTGAATTTGCTGCCAAACAGCTTACAACCAGTGAAAAGAGTTAACAAAAGTTCCCGAAAACTAACATAATTGCAATTTAATGTTACCTTTAGTTAATTTTTGGTCATTTTCACCTGATGAAGGGGGAACCAAAACATTGTTTCTGATGCACCTGGTGGAATAAATTTATAGTTTTGCTCTATTTTAGGTGTGCTACTTTCTATTTTGTTTATGCTATCTGATTATTTAACCCAGAGGTAACAGTTACCCAAAAGTTTAGCACCCGGGGGTGGATATGCGGTGGGCAACCAGTTGTGATTTTGGTAATTTGGGCTGTATAGAGACATTGTTCCAATAGTCTTGAGGTCTTCACCAAGGTGTGCATAGACAAACCTTAGCCTAATGTTATTTGTAGTACATTTCCTAAGTACCCATTTGTGCACTTAATTTGTACACCTGGTAGCTTCAAATTTAGATGATCTTTTTATGGTTGATGTCTAGTAGTCCATTCGTTTACTGATCTATTAACATCCCTTGCCATATTAATACACAAACAGTATCTATTTTGTGCCCCATATAACTTTTTGGTCTAGACATGGTTTCAGTTCTATAACCGTGACTGATTATTATAACTATAATAAATTATTATAAAATTCTCCTGCTTTTTTTCCTTAATAAAGACTTTTTTAGAGTTTGGTTTCCGTCATTTACATTTGCATTATCATATTACCACTAGGGATGGCCGGTTCGCGGATCCGAACCCGGATCCGCCGCGGATTTATCCGGATTTTCCGCCTTCCGAACTTCCGATTCGCGGATTTTTTGTATTTTCGAAAATTTTCGAAATTACGAGTTTTCACGTATTTTCGAAAATTTTCGAAAATACGGGAAAACATGTATTTTCGAAAATTTTCGAAAATACAAGGATTTCTCTTAATTCCTTACATACGTATTTTCGAAAATATTCGAAATTACGAGGATTACTTGTATTTTCGGAAATACATATTTTCGGAAATTCATGAAAACTCGTAATTTCGAAAATTCCCGAAAATACGAAAAATCTCGTTATTTCAAGGGTATTTTTAATTTTAACGGGTCCGCTCGCGGATTTTCGAATTTTCGAACTTTTTCGAAAATTCGCGGATCCTCGAGCGGACCGGATTTTGCGAAGTTCGGACATCTCTAATTACCACTGACCTATAAGTACATAAGTATTGGACAAATGACATGTACATGCTCAACTAATAGTTAATTATATTTAGCAGTGACCCTGGGATTAATTTAGAGGTCTGCAGATCTTAAAGCATCTTTTAACATGACAAAAATGACATTGATTTTCCTTCTTTGATTTCAAGGATTCAATGCATTTAAACTGACAGTTCTACTGATTTAAGCCATTTCATAGTTGACAAACCTGAAATGAACCAATGAGTAAATGTCTTATACGCATTAACCATTTTTGATTGTGCAGGTTTGCTAAATTGAATGAAACTGTTCAGTCATTAAAAGCTTCATTTGCTTCTATTTTTAAACAAAATAAAAAGTTCCTATGAGAGTCTTACTAATACTCTGTATCACTTTGTTTTACACTTTCAACATTAACAATGGGACAGCACACAGACTTGATTATTAAACATGTATCTTGAAAATTACTTTAATTTTCTCTCTTTCTCCTCTTGTTATAATAGAATCTGTTATTAGCCTGGCTAATGGTTAGTTGCAAAATTAATGAAGTACCATCTTGAATTTCCCCTCACATTGTTAAAGCATAAGAAACCATTACCCATCACCCTGGGGTATGTTTACAGAATCAAATTTTAAGGCGGTATACATCTTTTACATTTTCTTTCCCCCTTTTTTTATTGCAGAGTCCAATGAGCATTATGATGCTTGCATAAGCACAAAAGTAAGATACTGAAAGAGAAACAGTGTTAGTATAGAGGAACACATTGGGTTAACATGTATTGCATTTCTCTTTTTTAAAGGGGGGCAAAATGTAATCATTCGAGACACTGAGGGTACATTGCTCTGAAACAGTCTAAAGTCAAGCAAACCAATGTAATAAAGATTTGCATGTCTTGATTTTATAAAATGATAGCAGAAACCTTAGTGGGACTTTATAACACCAGCTAATGGCCAGCACAAAAGTAGCAAATATGAAAACTGGATTGCAATGAGATCCATTATTGCTCAATTACAGCAAAAATTCAATTTCACAAAAAATCGATTGTGTCTTCCATTGCATTGCCCTGATTATCTTGTGTTTGATATTTTCTTTAAATTCAGAAGGACAAAACATTACAGCATGATTGGTGTTCATTATCCTGTTTGGATATTTGGGTTAATTTCTTATTCTGGTTTGTACAAGAAATAATGTTATGGTTAATATATTTTGTATATATAATTTAATTTTATTAAATATTATAAATAAATAAACTGTTATTTAAAGAAATAATGTGTTCCATGTAGGGAGGAGTAATAGAAACACTACAGATAACTTTTAATGTTACTATATAAATGTTATTTTCTACTGTATCTGTATGACTGTTCATGAAAACCTACTGTATATGCACTGGGTGCTGTTAGAGAAGTGGATGTCCATTTTTTACCTATGCTGAAAAAAAAAAACAATACACACATATTCATTAATCGAGGTGATTTTAACGGCTTGTGTAGTGCGCCTTGAATGTGTGCTGCTGCAAAGCAGCCATAAAGCAGGAAAGAACTGAAAGTGCAGCAGAGGTAATTAGTTTATTACAACAAAAACAAACACGGTGCAAACCTCAAGGAAAACAGCAAACCCTAACATCCATAACCCTAACCAACTGACTAAATATACAAAACTATATTTAAAAACAAGATCAAGGATATGGATAATATAATGAAAACATGAGAGAGAAAGGGACAAGTAAGTATAATTTAGACAGGTTCGAAGCAGGATGCAGGTGAACAGGACTATAGAGCAGGGTACAAGAACTCAGGGACAGGGACTGAAGCAGGATTCCAGGAAACAGGACTATAGAGAACAGGATATAAGGACTTGGAACCGGGACAGGGGCCAAAGCAGGAAGCCAAAACTCAAAAACAGGATACCAGAGGAGCCAAAACACAAATGACAATCTGGCAAGGAAGTGAATGGGTGGTTGTAATGCCCGGAATCCTTGGGTATACCTTCCACACCTATACCCCAATCTGTAACTGCTATCTTCACCTATAGACAAGCCCCCGATCATCAGGAGACTTGTCGCGCCTCACTGTACACAGTTACCCCCAGATCTTAGAGCGTAAGGTATAGGTACTGAAGTCCGGTATACCCTGGAAAACCAGGACAACAAAAGCTGACACAGGAGCAGGAAGATTAACAATAAGAGAAAGAGAGGAGACAAGAAGAATGACAAGGAACAAGTAAGAACAAGAAAACCAGGAATAACTCGGAATAGAGCAAACTATGGAACCACCAGCATGGACAAACCAACGCTATAACAGGAAACAGGTAATGTGGAAAATAGGCTTAAATACAGCAAAGGACCAATGGGGAAGAGAAATGACGAGAGTCTGATGCAGGGATTGGCTGAAAGGTAAATGTGATTTTAATTTGATCTCCTCCGTCCAATCTATAGTTTGCAACAGAGGAGATAAGAAGAGGTGCCTACACACGTCCGCAAGGCACCAGAAAAGATCCGTTCCGGTGCGCAACCAGGAGAAGACGCATACGCTCCTGAAGCCCGGCGGCAAGTGATGCATTTGGACGCCGCACCCACTTCTGAAGCCAAGGACAGCAATCAGAACCGTCGCAGGATCGCGAGGCAGGTAAGTGCCTTTCCCTAACATTACCCCCCCTCACAAGGGACCACTGGACCCTTCAAGGTAGGTTTTTCTGGATTGTCCTTATGAAATTGGTCAATAAGTTCCCTAGCATGAATCCAAAGATAAGGGACCCAGCATCTTTCTTTAGGACCATAACCTCTCCAGTTAGGTACTGGAGGGAATTTTGGAGCCAATGTGAGTCCAAGATTTTGTAAACCTTAAATTCTGGTTCTCCCTGGACTTCAACTGGATTTTTTCAAAGAGTTGAAATAGTACCAGATGTAGGAAGACTCTCAAAAGATACCTTGTTACTGCTTTATTTCACACATTACATGTTTCGGACACTGGGTCCTTTATCAAATGTCTTTGATAAAGGACCCAGTATGAGAAACATGTAATGTGTGAAATGAAGCAGTAGCAAGATATTTTTTGAGAGTCTTCCTACATCTGGTACTACTTCAACTGTTCTTTTTATACTACTTTATAGGTTACTCTGTTAATTTTCTGAAGAACAGGATAAGGACCGATGAATTTAGGGCCCGAGAGTTGATGAAGAGATAGGTTGCGAGTGAAGACCCATACAAGATCACCAGGACAAAAATCCGGTTCCTTGAACTGATGCCTGTCTGCGAATTCTTTTTGATGAGTAGAGGCCTTTTTTAGATTTTGTTGTACCTGGCGCCGGATAGTAGACATGTGACCAAAACAATGTTCTAGAAGAGGAAGTCAGAAGTAGATCCACTTAAAGAAGATGCATTGGGATGATGGCCATAATTACACTAGAAAGGAGAAATGCCTGTAGAAGAATGAATTGTATTGTTAAATGCAAATTAAGCAAAAGGTATTGCTCTAATGGCTAATTTTTTTTTCTCCGTTTAGCAATCAGATTGAGGGTGAAAATAGGAAGAGAAAGATGAAGAGATGCCTAGAGATGCAATCGGAGACAATGTTCTCGAGGATACCATGAAATTGGAATATGTGTTTAATATGTGTTTAACCTGTAAGCAGAGAGTAGAAGGGGCAAACAACTGGTTAGGGGGTTTATCAGGAGGAATAATGGACTGAAAAAGATCTAAAAGATCGGAAACATTAGAAAATAAGTCAGAAGTAGAGAATGCATTTTAGAAAGAGTGGAAAGGCAGAATAGGTTAAGGCAAAGTTTCTGAATTGGAAGAAATTTGAAGAATCAGGAAAATTACATGAAAGGGCATCAACTAAATTTTTAGAGGCAGGTCTGAAGTGGAACCTTGAGGAAAAAAAAAGCCCAACGGGCCTGCCTGGAATTTATGGTTAAGGTTTTTGTAATCAGTGAAAACAGTGACTGAATGAAGTGCCCCCTCCAACCAATGTCTCCACCCCTTAAAAGCCATTTTAACAGCCAGGAACTCCCTGTTACCGATATCATAATTACCCTCTGCGGGAGAAAACTTTTTGTAGAGGTAGGCACATGGATGCAGTTGTTTGGGATTACCTGAGTATTGAGATAACACAGCCCCTACACCTATCTACCAGGCATCCACCTCCACAACAAAGGGTAGATTGATATCGGGATGCTATAAAATAGGTGCTTCACAAAAGGCTTTCTTTAATTTGAGGAAGGATTACTGAGTCTCCTGAGACCCGGGAGAGCGAAAGGCACCATTCTTAGTAAAGTTGGTTAATGGGGCTACTAAGGTGGAAAAATATTTGATGAACATTATAAAGAAATTAGCAAATCCCAAAAATATCTGCAGGACTTCAAGGTTGGTGGGAGTCTCCCTATCAAGCGCTGCTGAGACTTTGGGATCCCTAGTTACACCTTGATCAAAAATGATGAACCATAGGAAAGGAACCTGTTGAATTTCGAAGGAGCACTTTTTCAACTTGGCATAGAGACGATGCTCTCTCAAGCTTTTCAAAGACCAGTTTTACATGAATACAGTGTTGTTCTAAAGAGGGGGAGAAAAACAGAATATCATCAAGATATACAATAACAAATCTGTCTAAAAACTCATGTTCATTATGGATCCATTTATTGCAGAATTGAATTGAGTTCTACTGCTACAGTGTTCTTAGAATCCTATAACTTATGGCAAGTCTGTCATTTTCAAAGATTTAATCTTAAGACAGAAATCATGCTTGTGTACAATTCTTTCATCCTACAATGATTGCAATAAAAAGTGGATGGTTCAAAATGCAAATTATTTAATATCATTATAAAAGGAAACACCGGGAAGTTAAATTAGCACCTTTTACATAAGTAAAAATAATTTTCAACATATTTTGTTATGAACATATTACTACTTTTCATTTGCCTTTAAAAAACAGCGGCTGGGATTTCAGGTTGTTCTGTCTATTTATGTAACATGCATTTATGAGTAGTCTAAAATGGTTGGACCAGATCTTTAACTTCTTATTTCAATTTCTTGCTTGTTTCTATGTCTGTCTTCTAACTCCTATAACCTATGTTAATTTCCAGAACTTTCCTGTTTGTCTTTTCACAGGGGTAAAGCAGTAAAATACTGTATGCTAGAAACACAGAAAAGAAGACAAAAAGTCTGATGACGCTGTCATGTTAATATGTTTATGTTCCTTGCCCTTTTCTCCTGGGTTTTCGTTATATGCATAAACCTGCATTTTATTTTAAATGTGTGAGTTTCTTTGGTAGTTCAGCTATTATTCATATGGAAGTATTGCATATTTACACAACGTAGTAACGTAGACACTAGAGGTGAAGTGTATCTAATTGTTTATTTAACCCCTGCTAATTCTTTTATTACTGCTTGTGATCATTGAATGTGTATTTACTGTTTTATTTACGACATTGCCAATCAGGCATGGGTGCAAAAGATAACATCTATGTAATGTCAGAAAGTCTTTGTTCTAGTATGTATAAAATAGAGTGCTTTATAAGATTCAGTATTGTATCATGCCTGAGGAAGAAGCCTAGTGCTTCGAAAGCTTGCATTTTCAATCATTTTAGTTAGCCAATAAAAGGTATTACTTTATATCCAAGATGTCTTCATATTTACACAAAATCAGATAAAACATGGGTATTTGTTAAGGTTGTTTTAAAAGTAAAAGTAATTTTAGTATATTATTCTTTTCTAACAGATTGAAGAATGGATATTCCATGTATCTGGGGTTGGTCTCATACCCCAGCCAATGGATCCAGCAAGTGTATGTGCTTCTGTTGGCAGCTTATCCTCAATCATCATTCCATTCAAAAATCCCACAGATGAACAGGTTCTCGTAGATGTAATCCTAACTGGTAATAGTTTAATAAAATTACTGTTTTAACAAAATGTGCAATTATTTTACAGCGTGTTAGATTGATATATTAAAATACGGTTCTCATGCAAGCAGAAGATTCAAAGAGAAAATAACACATTTACATCCTTTTTTTAATACTGCTGAATATTAACACCTCCGTACTTAAATTCTTAATGGAAAATAATAGCTTGAAATGTTACTATTTTTTTCCCATGAAGGTAATTATAATTTGAGTGTATGAATTTTAGATGTGCATTCCTTTTCTGCTTGTATTTTAAAGTCCGCTTCCCAACAAAAATGTTTACACATAACTCACTCTTCCCCCAAACCTCAAGACCGCAATATTTACACGCAAGCAGGGTGAAGTAAAAGGCAAATCATTCTGATGTTGATAGCCCCCTTCTGTTTTGTTTTCCACCTCCTCTTAAAGATGTATACGTTATTTTATAAGCGTACGCATGCTGAGAACAGGTGGCTCAGGAAGCAGCTGTTACTTATTGGCAGTGGTTATTACTGACTTCTTTTCCCTGGAAGAGCCAAGAAGAGGGAAGAAGGTGCCAAACATTGTGCTAAAGACCCACGTATCTACCTATCAGGTTTAAAACTTTTAGCATTGATATTTTTGCCCAAATGACCAATCGTGCATATTGAAATGAGCACAATCGCTGTGATTTTCCAACATGTCAGTTATAACTGACCAATTTTCCTTAAAATTGGTAGGAAACCATTGGTCACCAGGCCTTCAAGATAATATCACTTGTATTCCAAATGATTCCTACAAAAAATACATCTGCATGTTATATCTGTTGTATTCAATTAGATCAACTGGACTTGAAATGTAGTTCTTGAAGACGTTTCGCTAGTCATCCGACTGGCTTTCTCAATTCAGAATGACTTGTACAAGAATCTGTGGCAATTATGTACCCTGGAAAATCCCAATTAGCATATCACAGCCAGGTGTTAAGGGTGTGATTAGATAGTGGCTAAGAGGTGTTATAGGAACGCCCAGAGTAAGGTGTTAAAACAGCATTGTACATGGCAGACAGTTGGTGTCGAACCCCCCCCACCTCTATTTAGGCTTGGTTTCTTTATTTTTACATAAATGGCCTCCTTAACACCTCTCTTGAACCAGTCACGTTCCTTCACCAGTATGTTAACATTACAATCTTCAAAGGTATGTCCTTTATCCTTAAGATGCAGATACACGGCTGAGTCCTGACCCGAGGAATTGGCTCTTCTGTGCTGGGCCATACGTTGATGCAGTTGCTGTTTGGTCTCCCCCACATACAAATCAGAGCATTCTTCACTGCACTGCACTGCATATATGATGTCGCTTTTCTTGTGTTTTGGTATTGGGTCTTTCAGATGTACCAATTGCTGCCTCAGTGTGTTGTTCGGTTTAAAGCAGACAGGGATATGATGTTTTTTGAAAATTCTTCTTAATTTCTCGGAGACCCCTGCTACATATGGGATGACCATGTTCTTCCTCCTGTCTTGCTTTTCCCCTTCACTGTTGGTATTCGTGTTCTTTTCTTTCCTTCTACTTCTTTTGACAAAGGCCCAGTCTGGATATCCACAAGTTTTAAGGGCTCCTCTGAGATGTTTCATTTCTTTAGCCTTCGCCTCTGTGCTAGTGGGGATGTTCTCGGCTCTGTGTTGCAGGGTTCTGATGACCCCCAGCTTGTGATCTAAAGGGTGGTGGGAGTCAAACATCAAATACTGATTTGTGTGTGTTGGTTTTCTGTAAACCTCTACTTCCAGTTTACCATTTTCCTTAACTTCTACCAAGCAGTCCAAGAAAGCCAGTTTGTTGTTTTGTACCTCTTCCCTTGTGAATTTAATGTTTTGGTCCACCGCATTAATGTGTTCTGTGAAAGCTTGTACTTCCTTATGGTGGATTTTAACCCAGGTGTCATCAACATATCTGAACCAGTGGCTGGGTGCTATGCCCTTAAAGGTATTAAGCGCCTGTGTTTCTACCTCCTCCATGTAAAGGTTGGCCACAATAGGTGAAACTGGAGATCCCATAGCACATCCATGTTTTTGCTTATAGAACTTATCCCTGTATTTGAAATAGGTGGTATTCAGGCACAAGTCCAACAAGGAACACACCTGTTCTGGGTTGAGATCAGTTCTGCTGGTAAGAGTGCTGTCTTGGCCCAGCCGTTTTCTCACCATGTCAACAGCCTCCTTGGTGGGTATACAAATGAAGAGAGATGTCACATCATAGGACACCATAGTTTCTTCTACACCGAGTACTATATCTTCAATCTTGTTGGTGAAATCCTGAGAGTTCTGGATGTGATGCTTAGAACTTCCCACCAAAGGTCCTAAAATGTTAGCTAGATATTTTACCACCTTGTATGTTACCGAGTTGATGCTGCTGACTATAGGTCTTAGTGGGGCCCCTTCCTTATGTATCTTTGGGAGTCCATATATGCATGGATGTGCCTCACCAGGGTAGAGGCGATGATACATTGCTCGGTCAATGGCTTTATCCTTTTGAAGCTGTTGTAGTAAGTCTATGACTCTTTTCTTGTAACGGCTGGTGGGATCCCTTGTTAAAGCCTCATATGTGTTGTTATCGGCCAGGAGCATGGTCACCTTATCATGGTAGTCTGAGGTGTTGAGTACCACTGTGCATCTTCCCTTGTCTGCCGGTAGAATGGTGATACTGGAATCTTTCTTGAGGGATGTTAAGGCTCTTCTTTCCTGTGTAGTCAGGTTAGATGAAGGAGTTTTAGCACTGGCTAAGGCTGCAGATACCTTAAGGCGAAGTTGTTCTGCCTCACTCTGTGATACCTTATTACTGTGGATAGAGGCTTCTGTGGCTGCTATAATATCCACCACAGGGATGGCTTTAGGGGTGATGGCAAAATTCAAGCCCTTACCAAGGACTTCCATTTCTGGCTGGGTCAGGGTCCTTTTAGACAAGTTTCTCACCCATAATTGCCACAGATTCTTGTACAAGTCATTCTGAATTGAGAAAGCCAGTCGGATGACTAGCGAAACGTCTTCAAGAACTACATTTCAAGTCCAGTTGATCTAATTGAATACAACAGATATACCATGACCTGGATGAATGAGAACCTTCACAAGCATCTGCATGTTAGTAAATTACTTAAATATAGCAACTTTTTTTCTCTATAACTGATATATCTGATATATAGAATATATATTTCTTCTCTATAACTAATATAGCCATACTTATTGAGTGTTGCTAAGGCACATGCTAAGCTAATGGGTGATAAGGGAGTACCTAGAGGGCTTTCTGTAGCAAATTTCATTGGGATATAAAAGCACATGAATATAATATAATTTCAATATATATAAACACGGCATGCTTATTATTTAAATAGATACTCATAAAACAATATGTATATTAAATAATTTGCATTTTGAACCATCCACTTTTTATTGCAATCATTGTAGGATAATAGAATTGTAGACAAGCAAGATTTCTGTCTTAAGATTAAATCTTTGAAAATGACAGACTTGCCATAAGGTATACGATTCTAAGAACAGTATAGCAGTAGAACTCAATTAAATTCTGCAATAAATGGATCCATAATGAACATGTTGTGCAAGGGGCTGCTATATTCGGTGTGAAACAGACTTTTTCGGGAATAGCGCCTTGTCACTTAACACTGTAGCATCTAAACATGATGCTCTTCATTTTATTTCCCTTTAGCCTTACTTCTACTTTTCTGTGTGTGTTTTTTTTAATTAAAAACGAAGAGATATAATAAGAATTAAACCAAGGCATGAACTTTTCACCCGTGAAGTTTAATTCAATTTAATTTTGCTTGTACAATGAAATATGTCAAACTATCCTGAACTAATTTGTCTAGCAGGAAGTCCTGGGGCTAGAAATATAAAGCTCAGTAGTCAACTTATTGTTTAGTTTTTCTGAGTAATATCTGCTAACTCATTTTGTAGTTTACACATAAATAAGTAAAATCTACTGGGGAGATTTAATATCACAAATCTATGCATCTTAAAGGGACAGTTCAGTGGAAATTATTAATATTTGTTAAATTGTTAGTTTGTGTAATGCCTTCTTAGTTATTCTACATATTCTCTCCCATTTTGAAAAATCAGTTAATTTCATACCTGCTGTTGACATCAGTGATCTAACATTTCAGGTTCTAACAGTCCTTCTACTTCCCAGAATGCACCACATCCTTGGAATGTTCCTAACAGTAATTTCTATTGATTGGCTGTTGGATGGGTCAAAGATGCTCAGATCTCTACTGAGCAACTGAATCAACCCAGGTGCTGGGTCAAGGGCAAGACCATAACAGTCTCCTGCAAACAGGAAGTCAGTATTTTGGTTGCAGTTATTTATACACAGACAAAATGCTGAATGGGCAGGTTAAGGTCATTAGGATGGGAAAATACTGCCCTTTTTTCTAAAAAAGAATATGTATTTCCACTGAATTTCCCCTTTAACTTTTTGTGATCCGTGATACAGTATTACATCATGGGATTGCAGAAAGATATGGCATGTGGCTTTGCGCTAGTTTCAAGCCCTATACAATCTAAAAGTTAGCTTAGTTAGCTAAGTTAGCTAAGTTAAAACTTAGCTAAGTTAGCTTAGTTTAGTAACTTAAAAAATGGGGAATTGTATCGATGGGCTACTTCTAAATTGACTAATTGACTAATAATAATGAAATGCTTAAATGACATTGGTAACAGTTCTAACAAAAAAGAACACTAAAAAGTCTCTGCCAGCACATGGACATGCTCAAACATCAATCTAAAGAAAGACAGTTGTAGAGTGTTGATAAGAATGATCAATAGTTAACCACAAATACTTAAATATAATCTAATATCCACTAAGAACATTTTAAAGGGGCATGGATAGCTTTCATGGCTGACAAAAACCATTGATAACAACAATAAATATATAAGAAATTAGAGTCATGTTACTTAGATGTTTTTGGACAGAACAAACACAATTCAAAAGGTGGGACTAGTACATATGTACTATATGCCTTATTCCTTTTTATTGTCAGTGTAGAACACTCACAACTAGGTAGTCATTTTGGGGCCAAATTTTATATACTAATACACAACTTAATTTTAATGGTAACATCTTTTTTTTTTAATCACTGATGATGCTTGTTATGAGTGGTTTCACAAATCCTTTTAATAGACCAGAAATAAGGATTTACTAATATGACAATAGGCTATATAGCTGCCTTGTACTTTGTGCTCCCAAGTCCTACCCCATAGAGCCCCATTAATCTGTATCTTGCACTGACGAGATCCAACAAGATCAAAACATGTCATGTCTGTAGGTCAGATGAATGGCTCTGTACAATAAGGCTGAAACATAGTAATTGAGGTTGAATAAAGACATACGTCCATCAAGTCCAACTTATTCACCCTCCTTTTTTTTTAATTTATTTTTTTTACCCTACCTAACAGTTGATCCAGAGGAAAGCAAAAAATCCCAGCTAAAAAGGGGGGGGGGGATTCCTTCCTGACTTCCTTCTCAATATTTTTTAGTTTTAGAAGCATATCTAGGCCTTGTTTAAAGCTATTTAATGAACTTGCCATTACCACTACAACTTTTCGTACTATTTGACTCCCATTGACTTTAATGGGTCCGTTTTCGAACTTTCCATATAGTTTGAAAGTTCGAAAAGGGACCGAACTTAGAGATGGCCGAACTTTCTAAAGTTTGGTCCTTTTCGAGCTTTCAAACTATTTGGAAAGTTTGAAAGTTCGAAAACGTAACCATTAAAGTCAATGGGAGTCAAATAGTTTCGAAAAGTTTGAACGAAATACAATTAAAATATCAATGGTAACTTAATGTAAATGGCTGTGGGACCTGGGAAATAGTCTGGGGAACATGTTCGAATATCCAGGACTTTCGAAAAATTGATTTTACTCTCGCGAGCTCTCGCATTCGAACATTCGATAATTATCCCATAAACAATCCGCGGATTCGAGAATTCGATATTTACTCGCGTATAGGTATAATAGACATTTTACTCGCAGATTTGATATTCGATATTTACTCGCGTATATGTATAATAGACTTTATATTTGCGGATTCGAGAATTCGATATTTACTCCCGTATAGGTCTAATAGACATTTTACTTGTGGATTCGATTATTCGATATTTACTTGGGTATAGGTATAATATCTGTTGTATTCAATTAGATCAACTGGACTTGAAATGTAGTTCTTGAACTACATTTCAAGTCCAGTTGATCTAATTGAATACAACAGATATACCATGACCTGGATGAATGAGAACCTTCACAAGCATATAGGTATAATAGACATTTTACTTGTGGATTTGATACTTGCGTATAGGTATAATAGACATTTTACTCGCATATTCATGTGCCTCGAACCTTCGAACATTCAATGATTATCGAAAGTCCGGAAAATATCAAATATCCGGGTCCTTGATAGTTCAAGAAGTCCGAGTCCGTTTGAACTCGATTAGTTCGTCTCTGGTTCGAGTTCGAATTCTAGTCCATCTCTAATTACCACATCTGCTGGAAGACAGTTCCACGGTTTCACCATTCTCACTAAAGAAACCTTTCCTAACCTGAAGATGAAACTTCATTTCTTCCAACCTTAAAGGATGTCCACGAGTCCTCTGATATGACCTATTAGTGAACAATGCACCAGACAGTTCATTGTATGGCCCATTAATATATTTGTATAAGGTTATCATATCCCCATGCAAACGTCGGCTCTCCAATGTAAACAGCCCTAACTTATCTAATCTGCCTGCATATTCAAGCCCCTCCTTTCCCCTTATTAATTTAGTTGTCCTTCTCTGAACTGCTTCCATTTCCAAGATGTCACTTTTGTATCTGGGATTCCAAAACTGCACTGCATATTCCAAATGAGGACTTACCGGTGGCTTGTAAAGAGGGAGAATAATATCTTTCTCTCTTGAATCCATTCCCCTCTTCATGCAAGACAATATCGTGCTAGCTCTAGCCATTGCTACCTGGCATTGTTTGCTACAGCTAAGTCTGTTATCTACCATAACTCCCAAATCTTTTTCCATTACAGATGCACTTAACACAGAGTTACATATGGTGTAGATGGCACAGGGATTATTAAATCCCAAATGCATCACCTTACATTTATCAACATTGAATCTCATCTGCCATTCTGCTGCCCATTTTGATAATCTATCTAGGTCTGCTTGCAACACTTGCACATCATTTGAAGTTTCCAAACTCTGCATAGTTTAGTGTCATCAGCAAACACTGAGACCTTGTTCTCAATGCCCCCTTCTAAGTCATTTATAAACAGATTAAACAGAAGGGGCCCCAGTACAGAACCCTGAGGCACTCCGCTTAGAACTTTAGCCCACATAGATGTAGCTCCATTTACCACCACTCTCTGTTTGCAATCCAATAACCAATTCTCTAGCCATGCACAAATGTTTTCTTCAAGGCCAACAGTCCTCAGTTTATACATTAGTCACCTATGTGGCACAGTATTAAAAGATTTCACAAAATCCAAGTATACCACATCCACTGCTATGCCTGAATCTATATTCTTAATTGCTTCTTCATAAAAAAACAATTACATTTGTCTGGCATGATCTATTTCTCATAAATCCATGCTGACTACTACTAATATGATGAGCTCTGGAGACAAAGTCAAGGATGTGATCCCATAACAAAGTTTCCATCTCCTTCCCTACCACTGATGTTAGGCGTACAGGTCTATAGTTACCAGGCTGTGAACGACTACCTTTTTTGAATATTGGTATTACATTGGCTTTTTTCCAATCCAGCTGCATATCCCCAGACCAAAGTGAATCTGAGAAACAGTGGTCTAGATAGAACTGAAATGAGCTCTTTTAAAATCCGAGAAAGCAATCCATCTGGTCCTGGGGCTTTATTGATATTAACTTTGTCTAATTCTTTCCGTACCATATCCTCTGTTAGCCAATGTGAATACTCCTCATTTCTACCCTGCACATTATCACAATCCCTGCTGTAAGTACTAGGATTCTCAACAGTGAAAACCGATGTAAAAAAAACAGTTTAGCAGATTAGCCTTTTTGGCATCCTCTACAACCATCTCAGCCCCATTATTTAATGGTCCCACATTCTCAGTCCTCGTGTTTTTACCATTTATATACTTAAAAAACATTTTGGGGTTGTACTTGCTTTGTTCGGCAATCCCTATTTCATTTTCTATTTTAGCTAATTTAATTACTTTCTGTATTGTGTGTTAATATGCCAGCGGTTCTGGGCACAGGTACATTAGCCATGGGACATAAATGAGACATTTTTGCATATCTCTGCCCCTTACTCTGGGAAATCTAATAGTGAGAGATTACGCCTTGTTTTTTAGATTTTGTGGGCAATGCTCTTCATATAGCATGGGACTGCAAATACCTTTTGTTTTAAGAAGGCTCTGTTTCAATAATAAAATAGGAAATACATAAGATTCATTAAAAGTTCTTATCATTAAAAATGGTGCTAATTTTGCCCTAACCAATCAGATGTTAGCTTTCAAATGTTAAATAAAATCTGATTGGTTGAGGCAAAATAAGCACCATTTTAACAATAAAAACTTTTAGTGAATCTCCCTAAATGTGTTTACACTAAAAGAATTGTAGATTGTCTAGATTGTCTGTGTAGAGCAGCTCATAAAATGCTAACACTGAAACAATTATTTACAGAAAGGTACCACTCTTGCAAAGAAAGTAGAAGAAAAATAATGAAAAACTAGTATTAAGTAGAGATGGACTAGAACTCGAACCTGAGTTTGAGTCAAACTTTAATAATTCAGACGAACTTGGAATTTTCGGACTTTAGAGGCCAAACTTGCGAACTTTTTCTGACGTATTATCACTAATTTTCAAACATTTGAGGATTTTTGAATTCCTGCCAATCCTCCCAATTGTACCACGTTCAGCAGTTTTTAAATAGGTTATCATGCATATGTAAGTAAAGGTTTGTCCGATCAGCTGTTTTAAACTATTGCTGGTACTGTACGCACCTTTACTTATATCAGCTGTTTAAAAACTGATGTTCGTGGGTGTGTGTGTCAGGGGCCTGGCTGTTCTGGGCCTCTGCCCTCCAAGGTCCTTAGAAGGACTATTGTGGACCTAGGAAGGACCTTTTGGGGTTTAAGGGGTCCCGCAGCTCAAACTGGGAACCCCTTCCTTGGCACTTATAAGTGCTCTTGTGGCACTTAGAAGTGCCCCTGTGGCACTGACAAGTGCCTTTGGGGCTTAAGGGGTCCCGCAGCTCAAACCAGGACCCCCCTCTCCAGCACTTATAAGTGCTCTTGCGGCATTGACAAGTGCCTTTGTTGGGGGACCTGCAGCTCGAAACCAGTACCCTTATTGGCTCTTAGAAGAGCCATTGTGGCTCTAATAAGAGCCTATCTGATTAGGGTGTCCTGCAGCTCAAAACTAGAACCACCCCTGGTCCTAAAAAGGACCTTCTCAGGTCTCCGTCTATATCGCTAGTGCCCCAGCAATATCAACATAGCCGATGTTGCGGCCTCTTAATCCCGAAACTTTCTTCTGTCATCACAGTTCCGCGCAGGTTTGAAACTTTCTATATAAGATTGCTGAAGGACCAATCCAATCGTTATGGCTTAAAATTTCAATTCTTGCAATCATATGATCACACATTAACAATTATATTTTAATTTGTTAAAATATGATTGGTTAATGTGTGATCATATGATTTCAAGGATTAAAATCTTAAGCAATCATATAGTCACATATTTCAATCCTAGCAATCATATGGTCACACATTAATCAATCATATTTTAATAAAACATTATATTCAGAAATCCTCAAACGTTTAACCAAAGACCGAAAATACTGCACTGCGGGAAGTCTGTTTTTTTCCTGTTCTTCCGATATGTATGTGTTTCCCAGGTCCCAGAGCCATTTACAGTAAGTTACCATTGCTATTTTAACTTTTCAACTTTTCAAACTATTTGACTCTAATTGGCTTTAATGGGTTTGTTTTTGAACTATAGAACTTTAGAACTTTTACTGAAGTTGAAGAGTTCGGAAACGAACTGAACTTTAGGTAGATCGGCCATCTCTAGTGTTGAGTAAAAAGAATACTTTGAGCCTCACATTGCATGGTACATTGTATAATTAAGTCGGTTCTCTGTATCATCTGCAATTTTGAACCACTGACACCTGGTTCTAGAATTATCAAAATATATTTGCCTTTAAATAGAGGAAAAATAGAGTACTTGCAAACATATTCCCTATCTCTTTATCTATATCAACATTTCACAATTATTCTCTGAATTTAATTTTTTAAGAAGTCATTCTAATATTTACTGCAGTAGCTTGTAAAAGGTTAAAACAAATTTAGGCATAGCCGGCAAAGTGATTAAAAATGCAAATAGAAAAGAAAGGAAAGGAAATGCTGTCTCCTTCTATTTAAGAGTCTACTTTGAAGAACATTCATCCGTGAAGTACTTTCATTAGAATGGGCCTTTGATCACATTTCAGCCATCAGTGAATTTATTTCCTTGAATTTGACATTGAAGTATAGAAGCATTTTCCATGTCTTTTTGTTATTTATTTTCAGATCAAGAACAAACCATGCATCGTCTCAGTGCGTCTGTTCTACGCCATTCCATCAATAAAGAACCAGCTTTTTGTGTGCCCCTGAAACAAATGCAAGGTATTTACAGTACTTTTTGCTTTTGTTATTGTGCACTTAGATACAATGATATACTCAATATTACTTTTCCCCCTTAATATTTATTTTTCTTCCATTTTATGAAGAATCTTTACAATACAGCATATTTACTTTGTTTGTGTCCTGTACCTTGGTTAGTATTTGTACTGCATACTTAATGTGCTTAGTAAAAGTCCAGGGTTGACCCCTTTTAAATCCATCATTGTGTATGTGTGCAGCAGTCTGTACCTAGACATTTCACATGGAACAGAAAGCAACGGTCTTTCCATAAATTACGTTATGGCTCAGAAATCTCAGCAAACACAATTTTTACAGTGAGAAGTTATATCATTGAGATTAGTGTTATTTCACAAATCCTGTTAAAAAGAAATACCTTTATATGTAAAGGGGGCCTGAACAATGATATTAAAAAAAAAATCTAAATACTTTTTCCCAAAATTATATTTTTTAATGTATCAATCTGTCAATCGAATCAATTTCAAGCCAAAAACACATTTAACTGACTAACTGGCTCAACCAAATTCATGCACTTTAACCTACAGAGGCTACTGCTCCCTTCCTTTTAAAGAGCATATCCACACCCAAAACTACAATTTAACCCCCTACTGGCCCCACTGTGTAGTTTTAAAAAATCCTTACCTTGCATCTCTGCTCCTGCAGCTCTGCCTTTCAATCACAGACACGGCTGCCGGTCTGGCCCCTGTTTGCGACTTCCTCCAAATGGAGCAGGAAGGAGGCGCCGCGGGAGTGTAAGGGCTGTAAATAACGATCTAAACCTTTTTTGAAAAAAAATATATATCGGCAGTTGGGGGTGGGCAGGGGGTGCCTATGTTAAACTAAAAGTTCATTTACAGGGTGGACATGCCCTTTAAAGAGCATGTCCAGCCTAAAAAAAAACTTTTTATACAAATGCACAGCAACATCCCCAAACCCAGTTTCGTATTATACATAATTCTCAAAAATGCCTCTGAAGGGACTTACCTGACCTGGTCCCTCGCTGTCTGGGTGCTGGCCCCAGTTCCTGTTTCAAGCAAGAACAGGAGCAGTGAGGCACTTCCTGGTCGTGGATATCAGGTAATTGGCTGGACATGCCCTTTAAGCTTAGATATGCTTAGTATAGTTTGCTCATTAAGGGCTACTTCTTCAATCTCCCATATGCTAACTGGGAATGAGGTGGTAAAACTGAAAGTGAATGCAAATAATTAGCTTTCCATAGACGTTCAGTTTTTTTAACTTGTGGCATGATTTAGTTATATGTGGAAGAAATACATTTGGCTTCGATTCACCAGAAACATCTTCTAATGTTACTTTTCCAATATTGTATGAACCAGCTTTGCCAGCAACTAAGATGTTACAGATGTCAATCACTTTGTAATTGCTTGATAGATAACAAAATATTTGTACACACATTTATAATTTGCTGCTTAACAGGTTTTCCAATTTTTTTTTGTCTCATTATGGCTATTGTTAGTGGAAAAACTACACCAACAATGATGTGTATTTTCTATAAATAGTCACAGCTGGCAAATTCATATTTCTAGGTACATTTTTATTGAGGTTTTGTTTTTGATATATATTCCCTTTTATTTGCTATGAATGTACAGCATGTGTCTGGAATAGATGTTTTTCTTTATAAGCACTGTGAAAATAAGAACATTATATTACATGGCTCTTTTGGCAGTGAATGATTTGATATGTATTAATAATGAGAATCTCAGCTTCACTGCAAAGTGAATAGGAATAGCATTATATAGGAAAATACAAATTATCTATCAAACCTAATCAAACATAGCTCAAACATGTCAAAAATTCAATTACACCTGAAACAAAGGCAATTTCATTTCCTTTTTGTCAGAAATATTCTCCTTTATACTTTCTCATAAAAACAAGATTAATGAAATAGATAAAAAGTTGCTATAAATGTGTATTCTGATATACATTTTTAAGCTATGATTTTTCTCTTGGGTAAAATTAGATCATCTTTTCTCTCTTACTCTTTTATTTGCATAATATAAAAAATATTCAGGGAGATTTAATAAAAGTTCTTGCCCCATCCAATCAGATGTTAGCTTTCAATCAGATGTTAGCTTTCAATGTTAAATAAGATCTAATTGATTTGCACCATTTCTAACAACAAGAACTTTTATTGAATCTCCCTGATTGTTTGCTAGCTATTGTGCTGTTTTATCCATATTTTTTGTACATGCATAATATTATTTATATAAATGAAACATTTAAATATCAGTATATTTTTGTTTTGAAAGAGGACTATACAGTACTATACTTCTCTCTCCCAAAACCAACCCTCCCTTCTAATAGTATCCAGAGTGAGGATCTAAACGGATCTGCCTCCTTGCAGTGTTCCGCACTCAGCTAATAGAAAGAGGTGCTATGCAAGGAGCACGTCTATACAAGGAGCATGTTTATTAAAGCAGATAGGGGTGAAATAGGGGATTTTTGTCAAGTTAGTCTTTTCTTTGACCAAGAGTAGAAATTATTGCATTTTTCACTTTTAGAATAGCAGGCCTGTGCACACTTTATGCACAGTATGAATACATATGAGGAGTTTGATTTACCAAGCTATGATGTATGTTATTTTTTGAGACCATATTTCAAAAAAATGAAACAGTCCCTCAATTGTATTAGTAGGTAGATGGATTGCATCCATTTACTAGCTAAAATATCATTTATCATGAATGGGTTTATTTAATATACATTATGAAATCATGTCCAAGTATTCAATGGTCCTAATTTTATTACTGATACTTGATGAAAGACTCCTATTACAGCAGATACTTTTGTACAGATTCCTTGTTCTAAGTACAGAATCTAATTAATATTTGTGTTTATCTTTCAGACCAAACATTAACTTGTTCTAGATTTTTCTCTAAAAATTAATATTTTCCATATTTATCCATCTCTAAAATGCATTCCTCTTAAATCCTTTTTTTGATACTTTTAATAAGAGCAATTTTATTAGTAAAATTGCCATTGTCTTTTAATATAATAATAAATATTTTTTTTGTCATTGTTACTTTAAAAGGAAAAGAACAACAAAATGTTTTTAAAAGTACAAAAATTCAGTATAAAAACCAATATAACTAAACAATTAACCACCAAGATAGGAGTACATTAACATCATTTAAAAACCTATATCCTTTTTATAAAACCTATATATTTAAGGCTAGGATAAAAACTATGTATCTCCTACCAGATGGCAGAAGCTGAAAAAAGCAGTGACCTGGGTGGGATGGATCTTATATATAAATTATATATATATAATTTCTGTTGCATTCTTCCTACAACAGGAAGTATATAATTGATCCAGGGTTGGTAATGCACAGCCAATTGCTTTCTCTGCCACCTTAAAGGGCATGTCCACCCCTTTTGAAAACTTTTGATATGCGGTAGGGCATGCTCCCTCAGCCCCAACCACATTAATATTATTGTTAGAAAGTCCCCATATCCTTACTTCCCTTCCCTCTTTCCTCCCCCACAGTGTTCCGGCCCTCTGCTTGCATGGAATTGCAAGCAGGGGCGGGACTGGCAGCCGCGTCCGTTTAATGTCTGCAAACATTTTTCGGTTACATTTTCCCTCTATAAGCAATAGTTAACCAAAAAAATACTGTGAAAAGTGACAAGGAGAGAATTTAAGAAATTATTCAGAAAGATGCTTTGAACCTCCCTGTACTATGAAGAAAAAATGAAAGTGAAAACCTCTAGGACTTTCTGTACTGGGTGTCTACACTGGATTTTTTTTAGTTGCCCATTGCTGAAAACTAATTTCCCCCAACTATCACTGTATGCTTTTTTGATCTGTCCTTGTGCAGAGGACAGTGTGTATTTGTGAAGACTACTATTTAATCAAAGATACCAAAATTACCATCTAAACCTTTATCTTAAAGACTTCTGTGTTTTTTTCAACCAAACTATATTACCGTGAAATTCTCTAAACTGTAAGTAAGGCTTGACCAAAATGATGTTCTATTTTATGGCCTTAGAGCTTTGATACATTTCTTCTATATTAGAAGCATTAAATATTTTTCACTAAATAGATAATTCAAATCGCATAAAATAAAATAGAATTGGCATTCACTGTGAATGGCAAATTGTAAATATCTTTGATGGATAATTACATATTAAGTCATGACAGTGTCTCCTGCTGTTCATTGCTGCCATGTTTAAATAATATGGACACATGCCCTTGTAGTTTATCACTTTATTAAAACAATATCCAGTTTAGAAGACTCAATCAAAATGATAAGAAGGCAGTGATGTTGATTTAAAGTTCAATCATTCTTTCAGTCAGTCAGCACATCCAAAGTTCTTTAACTTAAAAATACATAAAATATAAAAGTTTTTATTTTCTAGTTCTTTTTTTGTGTATACTTCTAAATATGTAAGTCACACTAAAACTTGGTAAAACTTGGATGGTTGTTACCCTTGTGGTAATTCTCCCTGCCATATATGTAAATATGTAAATAAGTCTAGAGAATTTGCAAGCTTGATAAATCATAGTAAATACAACATAAAATGTATTTTTAATTGCCTTTCTACATATGTGGTTTACTTGGCTACATGTACTTGTAACCCCCAGTATTTGGATAAAACCATCAGGTGGGCCTCTAAGAGAATCTCTGTGCATATTAATGCTACAAAAAAACAGGACCCCCCATAACGACTATTTCCCAACATCCTTTGGAGGTACACCAGGGTAACCGTGAGGTAACTTTTCAGATCATTCATGGAGTTAAATTAGGAGTTACGAAAAGGAATATCCATAGTCCATCACAAACTCGAGACTATATATCCATCAGGGTTGACTAAAGATTTCAAACTTAATTGTTTCATGCATTGGTAATTCTTTTATTTGACCAATGTTTGTGAGTACATGCATGTACACACGTTTATACTTCCCTACAGGTTTATGATTTGTATTTGGCTTTATATATGTGTGGTGTATGTATGTTTAAATATAAACACATATTTGCAGATGCTTTCAATTTTTGCATACATTATTTTCCATTCTCTCAGGGCGATTTTATGCCGATAGCGGCGCTCGGAACATCGCTACTTGGCGCTGTTCTATTCCGGCACTTTTAATAAAATGGCGATTTCGGCATATAACATCACTTGTGGCAGCTGCGCTGTTAACTTTTGTGTTAGCCACGCAGCCGCCGCAAGGAACATCGCTAACATCGTTTAGCGCAACTTTAACTCCAAATGAGGAGCGATGCGTCCGTTGGTGCATCGCCCTGTATATTTCTAATTTCAGTAAAGATGTAACCATTATTTGTTTATGTTTTTATTGATGTATAAACATATGTACACATTTTTCTATATAAGTGCATATGGTTACATTACCTTAAACGTGTATTTAATTACATTTCCTTTAACATATGTCAAATATGATGTAAGGGCATAAGGTGCATTAGGAGGTGTGTATATGTGACCGATGGTTATATATAATTGGGGTTCCAAGGGATAGAGTGCTATATTTAGGGGTTCTGCCTCAGGTCTATCCCTATATATTTATATTTATAGTTATTTAGCCCCTAGCACCCCCTTATTATAGGGTTTTCCCATTCCCATTTCTAATATATGGAGTAGGCATCTAGACGTTATGTTTATTTAATAGGTGTGTATAATTATTTAAAAAACTCCCCCTTCACCTTCTTATGAAATGGTTGGTGAACTTGAGGTTTCTTCTCAAGTACTGAAGAAGTGGGAGTACCATGATTTGCATCAAGTAAGTACCCTGTAATGAATCGAGTCCCGAAGGGATGAGGTTCACTGTGCCTTTTAGGAGGAGTTCAGACTGTAGGCCAGGTTGAGTGAACTAGCAGAAACAAACTGGTCACTGGAGATTATAGATACTGGACCCAATGGAGCTGTTACTATAGAGCAGGATTCAAAGGAGCAAGAAGCGATGGCTGGATACAATGGCTGGAACAATGGAGTAAGACAATGAAGCTGGAGACAGTGGCTGGTTACCAGATGGCTGGAACAATGGAGTAAGACAATGATGCTGGATACACGGCTGGATACGATGTGGCTGGAACAATGGAGTTGAAACAATGAAGCTGGATACAATGGCTGGTTACCAGATGGCTGGAACAATGGAGTAAGACAATGATGCTGCATACAATGGCTGGAACAATGGAGTTGAAACAATGCTGGATACAATGTGGCTGGAACAATGGATTTGAAACAATGCTGGATACAATGGCTGATACAAGATGGCTGGAACAATGGAGTTGGAACCATGCTGGATACAATGGCTGGATACAATGTGACTGGAATAATGGAGTTGAAACAATGCTGGATACAAGATGGGTGGAACAATGGAGTTGGAACAATGCTGGATACAATGGCTGGATACAAGATGGATGGAACAATGGAGTTGGAAAAATGCTGAATACAATGGCTGGAACAATGGAGTTGAAACAATGCTGGATACAATGGCTGCATACAAGATGGCTGGAACAATGGAGTTGGAACAATGCTGGATACAATGGCTGGATACGATGGAGTAGAGGCAAAGAAGCTGGAGACAATATGGCTGGGAACACTGGCAGGTAAGGAGCGCTACAGACTGACAACCTGACTGTCTGGTAGCGAGGTCTATGAATAGGCACTCGCTCCCTCTGCGAGTGCCTATTTGATTTTTTGCGCCGGCTGGCATCTGGATGTGGTGACGTCACAACGCCGACGTCCGGCGCCGGTGACGTGACCAGTCCCAGAACATCAAGGGAGCACGGCAGGTAAGATCCTTACAGTACCCTATATGGGTATTTTGTTTGTCCATATGTTATTATCAATAAAGACTTGATTTTACCTCAGTGAGTAGCCACTTTTCCATGCTTTTTATATGATTAAATGTTCTCTAACTTAAAGGAGAATTAAACTTATTTTTTTAACTCTTAATGTAAAAGTTTTCTCCCCAGGACACCTATACATTGTAAGATACTTCTCTAGTAAGTTGCATTTACATAAATGTGAGAAATAGCAAAATAGCCAGCTGAGGTGAATATAAAATAGCTAGCTGATTGTACTTACTGCTTTTTTATTATTCTCTTACTAGCAAAATTTAGAGTATCTTACTTAATGTACCAGCTTTCTTTGTCTAAACAGTCTTTGTGGCTTAACAGTCTAAAGCACTTCCTTTAGTAAACAGCCTATGAGGTCACAGGTTCAAATCCCCAGGCTTCCTTAAACCAATACAAAATTGTTTGTTTTTCCATTATGTTCCTAGCAAAAGAAATATATATTTTTAACATGGTGGCTATGAGGCTGCAGGTTCAATTCCCCAGACTTTTAATATTTGCTGAACTGTTAACAGCTGTTTCTTACATCCATGCTAGCTAAGAAATAAACTGCAAACACTAATTTTCTTTTATCTGTGAAAGGCAAAGGAATATATGATTGTTAGGGACAGGAGCATTTACAAAAATGTTTACATAAAAAACAAAACTAAAATCCCTGTTCTCTGTCAGGGAGAGGGAGGATTTCTGTGACATGTACTGTGTACACTTAGCTGGGTGTGACCCAGCTAAAAGGGGTTTTTATGGGAGCTGAGCCCTAGTACCCAAAGGTTGATTTCATAAATCACTGAGCAGCCACAGCAATGTGAAAGGTTAGACACTGCTGTATGTTTGTAAATGTGTTCTGTCTATTGGTACAATGTTGTCTGGAGACTTAAGCTCCTCTTTTGTAAGTAATATGCTCAACTTTCTGTACTGTTGTAACTTTGAAGTCATATTTAGGTTAAAGCTGGTCATCAGTCTTCAGGAACAAAAATCTATGCAGGAAGATGACATTCGCCAAAGTACATAAAGGAGTAGCCTTGTAGCTTTGTATGTCTCCACGTAAGATTTTTTAATTAGACTAGGGCAGCATGGTGGCAGCGATGAAGTCCTGAATTCGAATCCACCCCTGGACATCTGCAAGGCATTTGTATGTTCTCCCCAATGCTTGCATGGGTTTCCTCCGGGCACTCCAGTTTCCCCCACAATCATAAAGACATACTGATAGGTTGCATGTGTCAAAAAATGTGTTTAGATTGTAAGCTCATATCAGGCGTGGCCTGATATGAATGTATACATGTAATTGTAAAGCGCTACGGAATATGTTGGCGCTATATATAAATCCACAATAATAATAATAGTAATTACACATATTATAGGTTAAGCAATGCTACCATTTCAGCAAAAAAGTTAGAACACATTTACATGATTAGAGCTAGATCATGCTTGGATATTTGTAATCCAATAGCGCTGTTATGCTATTCTGCTTTTAATATTAACTTTAATGTATTAACTTATTAAACTGTTTTTTCAGGAATTACATTAGGTCCTAAGGAAAAGTTGGATATCCCTGTATTATTTGCACCAGATACAATGAAACTTTATGAAGCTTTGGTTGTAATAAACATGACAAAAGCAAATAATGACAGATGGGAACAAGACAATGTGGGGGAAATAAGCACTGAGTTGAAAAGGTAGGAGTTACAAATCACGATACGGTAGTAGCTTCATATTTTAAGATGCCATTCTCATTTGAATTCAGTGTAATAATGTTTAAGTTTCCAGGAAGCTTCCTGGCTTTAGGGGAGTGATCAGTTTAACTCTACTTTCAGATATTTTAAGGCTAATGCAATAAAAGATGCGAAATGTTACCTGTACTCTTAATCTGCAGCAATCACTAACTGCTGTAACCCAGAAAAACATCTGATTTGCTACTGCAAATTAATAGCACAAGCCAAATTTTGTACATCTAATTGCACCGTTCACTTCAAATTTTGCCAATCAATCTGATCTCTCCAGACACCAGTTTTATTATTAATCCATTTGCAGTGCATTATTTAATTACATTTATTTACATTATTTTACATTTTAATATCTGCAGTGTTTTATCTACATACTTTTTTTCATTTGGTAAAGATATTTTCTTTCTCTAAACAGCATAACAAGGACAGAGGATGGAGACATATCTGGTATACGCTGGATTTACCCAGTTCATGGGATACCAGAAGCTCCTGCTCCTAAATCAGCCCCAGGTATTATAACTTATTCTGCAGTTTAATATACAGTACATAAAAGTTATAATATTTAAAGCTCATTTTAGTGGTTTTGTTTTCCATGCCTTCTGCTAGTAAGTATCAATAGATAGGATATAGGGATGGACTAGAACTCGAGTTTGAGACAAATTTTATGAGTTCGTACGAACATGGACTTGTTAGAACTCTTCGAACTACGAACTTCCTGGCTTTTCAAACTCACGGACATATTTTTAATAGTTATCAAATATTGATGGATTCTGTAATTTTGGAATCAATAACACTCGACTTTAGCGCTCCATAACCCTAGAGTTTTCACTGAATTCGAGGGTTACCAAATGGTACATTTGAGGGTTATGGCCGAATTTGAGGGTTAGGGAACTGTAATAACCCTCGAATGTAGCATTCATTAACCCTCAAATTTGGCCATAACCATCAAATATGGCATTCTGTAACCCTCAAAAGCAACGACAACTCGCGAAAGCTGCGTTTGCCAACCCTCAAATTCATCCATAATGCTTCAATGCGATGTTGGTAACCCTCGAATACGTCCATAACCCATGAATGTAATTTTCATCAACACTAAAATTAGGTGATAACCCTAAAATGTGGCAATCAATTTCGGAAATGCCGAAAATAGCCCCATTGTAAATAGAGTTAATATTTAAACAAGTTTTGGTGATATGTACGTGTTCCCCAGGCCATTTAGAGTAAGTTACCATTGCTATTTAAACTGTATTTTATCAGAACTTTTCAAACTATTTTTCCCCATTGACTTCAATGGGTCCGTTTTCGAAATATCAAACTTTTACTTTAGGAAGTTTGGCCATCTCTAATAGGATAGTGATGTATGAATTTGTAGTTCATAGCAATTATTATCCTAATTTGTGCAGTTAATCAAGCTTCTTTGACCCTGTTTGCACCTCCCATAGGTTCCTTTATAGTAAAGTATTTGAGGTTGAATAAAGACATACGTCCATCTTGTTTAACCTACTCAGCAATAACCACATTTCCTGCCTAACATGAAAATTATACTACAAATTTCAGACTATAAAGAAAAATCAATGAATCTATGATTAATATAAAAAATATTTATTTCAGCTATCGTGTGCTGTCCAGCAAGAAGTCGGACAGAAGAGAGGGTTGAAGTATTATTAACTGGGGTAGTCCCTGGTCAAACAGAAATGGCATCAATCAGTCATGAAGTTAAACCCATAGAAAATGCAAACTACAGACAGGATGAAGTCCAAGTCACCAATGGTATATTGCTTAAATATATATTTACACAAATGTATTATTTTCCCCCCAAAATACTGCAACAATCTGGTTACTTCCTGAGACAATCACATGACCCTTTTAAGATTTACTCAGGATATGACATAGGCATAATATATACATGTATCAGGTAAACTAATTCACATCAAAAATAGAAAGTAGACGATTTTCGAAAATCGAAACTCAAACTTTTGAAATTTCCGAAAATTCAAAAACGAAACTCAACAGTTTCGAATATCTCTAGTAAGCATCAGCCATCGGGCTGGATATCTTAATTAATGTATCCATGGTACTTCTTTCCGTTTCAATTACAAATTCCTGTCACCTCCTCTCCAAGTACATTACTGTATCTACGACTAAGAATTTTAGTTGATTCTCATTATGCCCTTTATCAGCAAAGTGTTTTAACATGGACAATTTCATATTTTCTTTTCTGACTGAGGACCTATGTCCTCTGTGTAAAAATGTAGTCACTTTTTTGGACAAATTTAGTCACAAATGGACATTGGACACGGGAAGGGCAAGGGATAATGTCTGTCCCATTTTTAAGGACATTAACAGAAAATGTTGAAATTGCTCTTCATGAGGATAGGTTAATTTCAGAATTTTCCATTGTCTTTCCAGTGTCATATTGACTTAATTACTAGCTATTGAGAATTTAGTCTCATAAGGAATATGCTTTTCACTAGCCTGCCTCCTGAGAAAGGTACCCTCCTTCAACTGTTTCTTAGCCTTTTTCAGCAGACTTATCCCCTTTGTTGCAACTTAATTTAGCATGTCATTAAACTGCCTACTGCATCTCTCAGGGTTACTTACCAGTCTTTTACCAATTGACTCACAGGTAAATTCTTTTGTGTTAGGGGGGTAAAAACTGTCAAACCGTAAAAGCTGTCTCCTAAGATGTACATTTTTCTCTTTGAATTGGTAACTTATCAATATGCCATAAAATGTTAGGCATTGATGTGAATTAGTTTACCTAATATATGTGTATATTATGCCTATGTAATGGTGGGGCTGTGAGGACATGTACTGCTTCTCAAACACAGGAATACACATATTTCAGCAAATTATATTATTGGAGTATTAATAAAGGTTGATGCTGAAGTAGTGTTAAAGGGCATCTATAGTGAAATTTATACATTGCTCCAATCCAGACATAATGAAAGGTTAGTGTGTTCTGTCTTATTCTGTCTTCAGTGGTCATTCCCCCCGTTCATTTAGTCCGGCTGTAAATTAAGCCTGTGAAACAAGCCGCTAATGCGCCTTAAACCTCCTACACATGACACATCACTCTAACCTTTGTAAACAAAAAAAACCTCGGTATGTAAGCCTGTAGAGAGGAAGTTTCTCCATTGTTCTGAAGATAGTGCTACATAAGGAATAGGAGGGGGGAAGGGGGGGAGTTTCGAGAGACCGAGTCCTGAATCACTGCAGCCCGGTCTCCCTTTGACAGGCAATAAATTGGTGAAAGCTTGCAGAGGAGGGGGAATTTTCCTTCCCTTTACTTCTGTTTTTAACCCAGCATTTGCCAAGCATATCTCAGGACAGAGGTGGAATCTGAAGAAAATAAAGGTACTCTGGGGGTTGGGGGAAATTATAGAACACATAGAAAGAAGGGGAAAAAATTTAATTTTCCCACTATAGATGCCCTTTAATCAACATCAGAAATTGTTTAATAAAATGAAAGAAATCCTTTCTATGTGCTCTGATTCCTGAGATATCTGCAGAAAAGTTTATGCTGTTTATAATAAAATTCTGAGCCCTTTAAACTACTGGTCAATCATCTCAGTACAAATTGAATATCCCCCCCCCAAAAAAAGGAGAGTTACAAAAAGTGATCTTTAATTAAATAAATCAGTTAATCACATTACAAACCTTAATATGTACCAGCTCATCTACTAGGCTGTCATATTTACTAAGCTTTAGAATTAGTTTCACTTTTATGAAAAGCACCAAAAAAAAAAATCAGCTGGCCCAGTGGTCAAAAAAGGAGTATTAACCTGAAATCAAATAGAACAATTTCTGCAAACATTTCAGGAACCATAGCCCACAGAAACATGAGAAATGAATCTATTTACAGTAATTAATTATTTGCGAAGTTTTTTGTTGAACTATTCCTTTAACAAAGCATACACAAAATAAATGCCTTAATACTTAGGTATGCATTGGAATTACAGAAGTTTTGTTGCTGTTTTTTTTTTATTTGTACTCCCAATATAAAATGTTGTTCTGTTTAGCTAAGCACATAATAAATATGTCAACCAGGGTAGTGTTCATTAGGTATGAGCTGAACTAATTGCTAATTAGCTGTGGAACCTTAATATGACATTTCATAAATGCACCTGTTTAAAAATTAGCTACCAACTCCATCCCTTTAAAATGGAAATCTGAAGAATTTAGTTTAGATGTGCATCCCTAGGATATAGTTTTTACTGTAGTATTAGTTAGCTCATTCTTTAATAACAGAAACTCAGAACTCTTGGACA
This sequence comes from Hymenochirus boettgeri, assembly GCA_019447015.1. Classification (NCBI taxonomy): domain Eukaryota; kingdom Metazoa; phylum Chordata; class Amphibia; order Anura; family Pipidae; genus Hymenochirus; species Hymenochirus boettgeri. Next base: position 199,628,266 of record CM033470.1, on the reverse strand, counting down.
TCTGTAAATCTACTTCTGATTCTGAGCTGGTAGATTATGCCTTATTCACTTGGTTGAAATCTAAAGGTGGCCATACACTAGATAGATATTCAATCCAAAGAACATTGCCTGCAAAGTCTTTTGCCCCAGTTCAATGTTCCTAATGCTTAACAGGTTGTAAAGTGATCAGGCCGGCAGTTGTGTGGAATAGTGCAGTAAAATTGTAAGGATTTAGTTGCCCTTTAATATCATTGGATATGCAAATGATTATTTACTTGCATTATATATCAAATTTTATTGCCATTTGATATTTTAATATTTTGCATCTTTAGTTTATTTTGTGAAGTATGACTACAAAATGTAATTTTATAGAACAAATACACATTTCTGTATTATTCGGTATTATCACTTAACAATTTTTGTCTAAATATATGTGAAGCATTAATGTGACTGTATTTAGATGAGAGTCTCAACTGTCAAACCTTTAGGGTAGTTTCAAAATGAAAATAAATTAGCCTCACTAATTAACACAATTTACATTCATAAAGTGCTGATCAGCTATAGTTATGAAGTTGTGGAAAACCTACTAGCAGGGACGTGTGGTAGCTTCATGTCAAACTGTTTGTTTCTGAGCCAGAATTTAATTTGATCCAATTCCAAATCCCTCACCAAAAACTATATTATGAAGATTTAACTGACATCTTGCTCTTTATTTCAAAGTGGTTGGAAGGCTTTTCACTTTTATGCACAAAATTGTAACTAAAACTCCCATGTATTTACTGTTTGCACTAGCACAGATACTATGATATATGGGGCCCAGGAATGTGCATTGATCATCTCTTTTCTTTTTTGTTCTGTTCAGATCAGTAGTAGTTCCACTAAATGTTATAGTAATTTTGCCAAAGAAGTGCTCCCACAGCCCCCCCCCCCCTTTGTGTAGATTTATAAATGCACAGACAGGTTTCTAAATATTATAATACTTTATAATGTTAGACGTTAGATTGTAAATATGCTTGTGAAGGTTCTCATTCATCCAGGTCATGGTATATCTGTTGTATTCAATTAGATCAACTGGACTTGAAATGTAGTTCTTGAAGACGTTTCGCTAGTCATCCGACTGGCTTTCTCAATTCAGAATGACTTGTACAAGAAGCTGTGGCAATTATGTACCCTGGAAAATCCCAATTAGCATATCACAGCCAGGTGTTAAGGGTGTGATTAGATAGTGGCTAAGAGGTGTTATAGGAACGCCCAGAGTAAGGTGTTAAAACAGCATTGTACATGGCAGACAGTTGGTGTCGAACCCCCCCACCTCTATTTAGGCTTGGTTCTTTATTTTCACATAAATGGCCTCCTTAACACCTCTCTTGACCAGTCACGTTCCTTCGCCAGTATGTTAACATTACAATCTTCAAAGGTATGTCCTTTATCCTTAAGATGCAGATACACGGCTGAGTCCTGACCCGAGGTTCAAGAGAGGTGTTAAGGAGGCCATTTATGTGAAAATAAAGAAACCAAGCCTAAATAGAGGTGGGGGGGTTCGACACCAACTGTCTGCCATGTACAATGCTGTTTTAACACCTTACTCTGGGCGTTCCTATAACACCTCTTAGCCACTATCTAATCACACCCTTAACACCTGGCTGTGATATGCTAATTGGGATTTTCCAGGGTACATAATTGCCACAGATTCTTGTACAAGTCATTCTGAATAGAGAAAGCCAGTTGGATGACTAGCGAAACGTCTTCAAGAACTACATTTCAAGTCCAGTTGATCTAATTGAATACAACAGATATGTTAGATTGTAAAGTTTGACAGAAAAATAGTTTGATCATAATTATACATTGCTAGCTTCCTTGAGATGAAAATGAAACATCTGACAACATAAAGTATATTTGTTAAAGCACGTGTGTTATATTTTATCAGACAATTTTCCAGTCCATAAATAATCCAACACAATGAAAATGATGCATTTTAAACAGACACATCTGTGCTTTGAAATGGTAGCAATATTGCCAAGTATAAACCCTTGAGATGTTCAATATCTAGCGTGTCGGACTTTGGTACTGTTAAACACTGTTAAGTGAATAAATAGACATAAATCTGTAAAATTGAATGATGAAAGACAGGTGCAGATTCACTTTTATTTAAAAAGGAAGTTAAGGCTCTTATCCATTTATAAATGCATTTGCATTACAAATAACATAAATTTATATTAGGTAGCAAAGGGAATTAGACACATTGTTTTAGTTTATGGGCACAATATATGCAAACATGTGCATCAATGTAGCATAGGAATATGTCACTTGGTTTCCACCTTGCCATCATTTAAACACACAACGACCTTGGAGAAATGACATGTTTTGTGGTACTTGGGGCCAAGGCCTTATGTCTTGTATGTACTGTACCATGGTCAGTGTTTTCATATCCCTACTTTACAATTATGCCATTTTAAAGGGATACTAAACTGAAAAAAACGACTTTATCCTTTTTTATATGTTTAGTGCTGTCTGGAACTTGATCACTTTTAGCTCTCAGTGCTCCCTGTCACCAGATCTCCTCATGTCCTTTTCAGCTGACTCCTATGCATGTCACCTCTCTATGTATCCGGCCCCTCCCAAAACTGAGGCACAGCTAGAGTGTGGAGCATGTGCAGTGAAGATGATCTGTGCCCCACTACAGCCAACCGCATACACCCAGTGATTTTGTGTTATAGTGAAAGTAAAACTGCTTTGCAGTAGGAAGGTAAACAGCACTGGGAGCTGTAATACCTGCTTGAACCAATGAAGATTTTTTTTAGCTGTAGGAGTTTGAAGGTGTGTGTGTGTGTGTGTGTGGGGGGGGTATGGCTTTGTAATTGATTTCTTTAGGTACAGTGTTACATTTGGACTTAAGTAACACAGACAGCATCTAACTGCAGGAATTGGGTTTATCTGCAGAGAAACAGATAATGTTTTTTCCCTTTCCTGATATTAATGCTGAATCAATTAGCCATACACTGATAGAGAAAAAAGCTTTACTTTTATTAAATGGAGGAAGTGTGCCAGGGGGAGGGGCTGGAGGATTGATAGTTTTTTACTGACTAGCTGTGCCCGCCCCCCTTTAAAAAACTCCCAGAGCTAAAAAAACCCCCAAGGGATAGGAATTATCATATGCATCTTAAGGGTAAAGTACATACCTTTGAAGATTGTAATGTTAACATATTGGCAAAGGAACGTGACTGGTTCAAGAGAGGTGTCAAGGAGGCCATTTATGTGAAAATTAGGAAACCAAGCCTAAATAGGGGTGGGGGGGGGGTTCGACACCAACTGTCTGCCATGTACAATGCTGTTTTAACACCTTACCCTGGGTGTTCCTATAACACCTCTTAGCCACTATGCAATCATGCCCTTAACACCTGGCTGATTTCTGGTGATTTGGTTTGGCTGATTAATTACTTCTGATTGGTTCTGATAAAATATTGGACCACACAGTTTCTTGTATCTGTTAGGGAAGAATATTAAGCATGGGTCTGCCTGTTTGTGCCAGGACAACCTAATCGTAGCAAATGAAAGATAGATGCACACACATTTAAATATCAGGTTACAGAACCCATTTATGTATGACAAAATATGCAGCAAAACTGCACCAAAAGACAATATGCACTGAGTGTGGCCTTCTTTGTACTAACTAAACTGACATTATTTTTGGGGGGGAAAATCTACAGGTATTTTGTGAAAGTTACTGAAATTTAGTTCCAAGGATTCTTTAAAGCATAAATCTTACACTTCAAAAATCGGGGATTTTCAAAATGCTATCTTGTGCCACATATAACAAAACTTAATTCAGTAAAAATTAATTATTTCTTTTTCATTTAATTTTCTTTTTCAATAGCTTGCTCTTTAGCAGATGCTGTTACTTTTCCATGTAAACAATAAAAACCTAAATATAGAGGAATATTGTACCTATAAGCAACAATATTTAACAATTGTAGAACTAATTGAAGCATGTTGCTCTTGTAATAAACCACTGAGCGTGCTCAGCTTATATACATTTTGTATTCTAAAGAATTACTAACTAGAAAACTGGAAACAGTTTTATGCTTCTGCTAACATTTCTGTTTAAACATAACTAAACTGAAATGAGCATGCTTACCGAAGCTTTCCTAATCGTATTAGTTACATTTCAACCATTACTTATGCATATTTTAAAATAAATGTGACAGTTGAGCAAAAGCAATACATTAACAAATTCATTTTTTCTTTACTTATAATTATTATTATTTTATTTTTTTTAAGGATTAAGTACAACAGAAGAATTTCTCTATGAAATTAAGTATGAATCTGTGGAAGTAAAATCCCAACTTGACTGTTTTGTTGCTATTGAACTTATAAGAAAAGAGAGAGATACTACTTCTGGGATTGTCACTTTAATATTTAATATTGTTTTTGCACCCAATAAATCAATGAAGTAAGTAAATGACAGTTGTTGAAATGTCCACAAACTTAGTACTTTTATATTTAAGACAATAGTTAAAACATATTGTATGGGGTAATGACTCCAGGGACACACTATGGTTGATGAGCATGACACTGTGCACTTGCATAGCCTATGCACAATATTCCATTTTTTTTTGTTTGTTACAGCATTTTGTTTGATTTTACAAAACCATGAATTTGGTTTTTGAAGCACTAATATTGTGTGTAATGTACTGTCATTAATCCCATGTTTTGTAGACATTCTGCTATGATTGTTGTGCAATGCACAACAGGAGGAATCTGGAAATTCCCAATACAATTAGTTGCCACAGAACCATACGTGGATGATGTCATTCAGATTGAGGCACTTGGCTTAAACAAGGAATCCATTGTTGGCTTTAGACTAACAAGTCAGACAAGGTAATTTAAACTAAGTACTGTTGAAATAATAGAATTGTAGACCAAAAAGTTCCATTATTTAAATGGAAATAGATTGCTGGTGTTGATGTTTTAACAACTGCAACATGAGTAATCTTTGTTCTAGCACTATCTTTTGCCGTGTTTCATCAATCACTATTCATCCAAAGTATAGTTCAGTTAAAAAATGAAGCAATTAAGCAAGCAATTCCAACCATTCTTGTTCTTTGTGCAACAGAATGGGAAGTTCAAACTGTGTAATAAAATGTATGCATTTATTGAAATGTGTAATACATTGTTTTATTCATTTTGAATTTCTGCCTATAATTAAGTCCCTGAAGTATTGGAACCATGAATGTTATCAGTTCTTTTCAAAATTCAAACAATATATTTCAGTCAGAATAATTATTTTCTTTTCAGTCAAAAAAAACTATTTACAAAGGATTGACATTGGAAAGTAGGAGCCATTTTCTACCATTTTCCCGCCATGTTTGATATATTATCAGGGTTATGTAATAAAAGTTCTTATCGTTAAAAATGGTGCTAATTTTGCCCCAACCAATCAGATGTTAGCTTTCAAATGTTAAATAAGATCTGATTGGTTGGGGAAAAATTAGCACCATTTGTAACGATAAGAACTTTTATTGAATCTCCCTGTATGTCTTTATAGAAATGTTTTTGCTTTTTACCAAATTTGCAGAGAAACGTCAATTTAGAAAAGATCAAAATAAGAACTATTAGCTGTTATGGTTCCCTTTTTGTCAGACCACCTTATGTAAAATATATTTTCTGTGGAAAATGGTAACAAAATGCTCAAAGTGGATAGAAGCATGGGGGGGGGGATATTTATAAACGATTGGTATTTTTGTCATTTCGCTATCACAGGACATTGCAATGGCAAAGATCGTTATTTACACTGTATTTTTAAAGATGTTTGTTTTTGCCTCAAAAAGTATTGCAGCAGAATTGTGCCGCAAAATGATGGGTGATTTTGACATCTCCATAATCATTGCATTAAGTCAGGTATCACGGTGAAAAGAGAAAATGGCTGCAAGAGAAGATAAAAAAAGCAATCTTAGTAAAAGCAGAATTTGCAGATTGTATTACATTAAATGTAAGAGAAAAGGCACAAAAAAACCCTGGATCCTTATTAGTATTAAGAAACTCCCCACAAAGTACTGACACCTTCCAAAGACCCACTGGCAGGCTAGATATATGGGCACTTAAGCATTTTTGCCACTTCAGACATGGTGATTTTAAATGGCAAGAACACACTTATCTGCATTTTATGAATACAATTGATTTTAATGCCAATCCCCGCTTTATAAATTACGTTGCAAAAAATAAACAAACCTTTATAAATTTGCCCCTGGGTGTACATTTTTTTCTGGGGTTAAATTTAATGCACTAATAATTGTGATATATTTTAGCTTATATGATTCTTTTCACATTATTAGACAACAAAACACAGTCAGATAAGGTTTGGGACTGATCATAGTCTTAATTCTAAACGGGGCCATTATTCTTTATTATATAATTCTTTAAATTTGTAACAGAATTAATATAACATTCCTTATTAATATACATTATTTGAGAGGTTATTGCACAATACTGGTAAAAGTGCTAAAAAGAAATGAGGTATATTAGGATATATTAGATAATCGTGCTACATGAATAAGTATCTGTTGTATTCAGTTACATCAGCTGGACTTAAAGTTTAGAATAAAACTAAATACAACAGATATACTATGGCCTGGATGACTGGGAACCTTTACAAGCATACATGAATAAAGTTCTACTGCAATAACTGAAAGCAAACTTAGGTGCTGCTAAAAAAATGTAATTAAAACTGATTTATCATAGTTTGTATAATACCATAAGTTACAATGTTTTGTATTTATCAGTGGAGTGACTAATGTATAGTGGGCTGGTATATGGAGAGAGTATTTAGATAAAGTCACTGAAAATAAGGTTTCTAAGCAAGTATATTTGGTTTGTTATGTTTAGAAGATAGCTACTCTATATATACAGAGATATTTACAGCAATCGCCCCTTCTGCAAATTTAAAGGACAATTCCACCCTCATAAGAACACCTTTTAGAAAGAATGGCCTTTTTAAAATATGTTGATATATCATAGTTTGTCCTATGAATTCATTATACTTCTGCATGCCTCATGGAAACTGAGCAATTTAGAAACCTATACTGAGCCTCTAGGCAGACGGGATTAACATTCAGTCATTGGCTGTGATGTCAACTGTCAAATCCATAACTGACAGTTACTAACTGGAAGAACGAGGAAGCAGAAACGGGGGAAACAGGACATTGTGCAGGATTTCAATTTAGACTTATATATTTCAGATTTCAAACTATTACCGTTTAGGGTTTTGGGGGGTGATTTACCTGTTTGTAAGTTTTCATTTTGGGGCTGGACTTGCCCTTTAATGCCCACTATTAGCTGATGTTAAAAAGTCTTGGGGGAAAAAAGCCACAAATCTGATATTGTTCGCACTATAGTGCAACTCGCACTATTGGTATGGAAAAGGCTATTGAAGTTTAACCCCTCTATTTACCATGGAGGTCGGCTGTGAAACCCTCTGTCTAGATCTGGAGAACTACATTGTGTTCCACCAGCAGCACATAAACCAACACAGATGAAAAAGTAACTAGGCAGAATCAACCTGACTGATCATTTTTCACTGTAATCAATTTGCCTTTGCTTCTTTGTTGAAACTCTATAAACCCTGATTAATCAATGTAGAATATGCATTAAGCCAAAGTGTTTCTATTTTTATAGTTACTAAAAGTTATCAGTTGGGAGCACTTAATGGATATGTTGGGTTCCTATCCTCTCACTTTATTTCTATACATTTACAATACATGCTTTCTACCTATTCTCTCACTGTATTTCTATACATTGATGTATGCCCTCTTTTGTTTTAGAAGTGGTGTCCCGTTTAGCACACATTTAGAACAGGTATAGGACAGGTGGATGCAAAAGATATATATTATATTATAATGGTCAGAAAATGACATCCAAGTCAATGCAGCCTCCCTTACTCTACTAGCAGTTGCATTTCTATGGAATGTTGCAGGTCAATTCCAGGCAACGCAGACCTTAGAAGCATTGCACCTCTTGTTATGTTACTTTTCTTAATAACAGATATGGATGTGTAAGTTATTGTAAACTGTCCTTTTTTGTGTCTCTACATTGGTGTAAGAAAAAATAAACCTATATAATACGTCCCCTTAAAGGGAAGCTTTGTCCTATCTTAATCTATAATTAACATGTACTGTAAGTAGCATTTGAGTTTATATTTGTATTTGCATAATCTTTGCAATTTGTGACTAAAATTGCACCAATTAAAGACAAAACAAATGTAAAAGGGGAATTATACCTCCAGCTTCCCCTCCTATAACAAGTAGCCAAAGTAACCACCAGGTTCACTTAAAATATACTAAACTTCTGCTCACAACTTTGTTCAGCTCTGCTCCCTTCTTCAGTCCAGGGTCTGGCCCATGAAAAGACCAGCTTTGTAAGCTAAAAATTACAGTATACTGCATGTGATTTGTACATTAACCTGTCAAGTTTTCCAGTGCAAATCGACCTGTGTTTAGTAACAGGGCCGTCATCAGGGGGGAAAGGAAGGACTCCAGTATGGGGCCCAGAAGCTGGGGGTCCTGCCATAACAGGGGAATTTTGCATATCTCTGCCCCTTACGCTGGGAAACTTTGGTGTGAGAAATTACCTCTTGTTTCTTAGATTTTGTGGGCAATGCAAAGCTTTTTTTTAATTACTATTTTAAATATATAGTAGTTTCTACATTATTTGCCTTTATTTCAGCTTTAAAAAATATACTGTATATTGCATTTTAATTATTGTTTGACATTATTTAAAACAGTTTTAATTATGCTTCTTTAACAAATGGAGGTTACTACAAACAATTTGTTATATATTGTTTTTATTTAAGTCTTTTAGTGGACATGATTTGAAAAATCACACATTTCTGGGACATATAATTATTCTGCTAGGCATTAACAGTGGAAAGTATATGTATAATTACCAATGATTTGCTGAGGCTGGGTCATAGTGTGGGAGTAGGTTATTTAAATTATTGGAATTTCAGTTCCAAAGGGGATTAGATTGTGATTAAAACATTAAATACATCTGTATTAAAATTGTGTTCATTTCATTTGGATTTCTTTGCAATGCAGTGAAATGTTTGGTTGAAAGAGAAAATTAAACTGAGAAACACATCCTATTTTTGAAAAACACCATACAGTCATTTAGAAAAATGCAGATTTTTCCTCATGCTGTTTTATTGCTATTCATTTAATGATGTTTGAAGTTTATAAAGTATGTTTCGATATATATACTTAGATACTATTGTATGCTAAAAAATAGCTCTATGCTACTTTTGTGGCATGAGTGTATAAAATACATTCCATTTTAGAAAAGCCCTGCTGATTTTTATTTTCATTGGATAGCTTTTTGCCTGTCGAGCCCCTCCTACTTGACTTCCGTGCTCGGAAAGACACGGAGGTTAAGCCCAAGGCAGCCGGGGATCAAAGGCTGGTAAGTACATTTCAGGGGACCAATTACAAAAATTTAGTTTGGGGGTTGGTCATACCCTTTAATACCACCTCACCATAAGCGTTATGGCAATACCATCATTTAGAATATCCTCCCAAAAAGTTATGTAATATGTATGGATTTCAATTAACAAGGTCACTTTGTAGTGCTACTACGTCTTTTTGTTGATCTTGTATATTGGCGAATGTGCACACAACCCCAGCAAGTGTGTGCAATAGCGTGTGTGCATACAGGCACAATGAAGGAAACTTTTTTTCTATCTAAGTGCGGCTTTCTCCTATGACAGGGCCTTTGCTTGAGACAAAAATTTCACTAGTGGTGGCCCTGGGAAAGGGGTAATTTTCTTTCCCTAAGTGCAGATCTTGATCTTTCCATAGTCAAGGGTTGCTAGAAACCTGGGCCTACTTTATGCATTTCACTAGATGGAAAATTTTCATTCACTAAACATTTGTTTGCATCATACTTTTGGTTAACTGAAAAGAATTATTTTTTAGTTGCGACATTAAGGACATTTTTATTTAATTTACTATTCTGATATATTTACTACTGCATTGTTTTCATGTGTGTCTGTTTTATGTTTGTGCAGGATTGCCAGATTTACCCATTTAGTGTCCTCCCTAGTACCCCCCTGTTGCAGCAGGAGGTAAAAGGAATGACATTGTTTGGTAGAACACCACTATTTTATTTTGGCCTGCTGGTCAGAGGTTTAGGTGGGTAGCAACACTTGAGAAGCACAGCTTTGTGGCATTTTTTGGTTTTGGGTAGAAGTCATGTTCCCAGTTCCCATTTTTTAGAATGGTCATATACCGGTATTAATTTAACTAGAATACAATTCAAATGTTTTTGTTTTTATTTTGGAACTAGGTATCCTGAGCCCTTCAGTGCATATTTTCTTCCTGGCAGTGATACAGCATTTTCTGTGCTACCACAGGCAGGAGAGCTACTCCCCCTTGGAACAGCAGGGACATTAATTACTGTTGGTTTCAAGCCATCCATGTATAGCAAGAAACACAAAGCTACATTAGTTGTTCAGGTAAGGTTAAAATGTAATGTTGAGCTTATGATGTTCAAATGTTTTAATACCCTTTTTTTAATATAGAAAATTGTTATTTTTTCTGAAGCGTACCAATGATTTTTAAGAAAAGTTAAAACAGTAAAAAGAGAAATCTTCAATGGAAAAAGTATTTTCAATTATCCTCTATCATATAATTACTCAATATCAATTCTGTTCTCTGATTATTGTGCCAATTTCAAGGCTCATTTACAAAGCTGTGATTTAGTTTACATCTAGGCACCCAATTCCAAGTCAGTTACACCAAACGACTTGCTAAGAAAGTCCGTTAGAAAATCATCAAGGCAAAAATGTTTCTAAATGCAGCAAGCAATACTTTACTTCAATCAAACATTTATGTCAACACATAGTCAAATATAAGTGGCATTAAACACAACATTTTTTATTTGTAGTTGAATAAAGAAACCAGAGTATGTGCATTATTAGTGCCACTACAAAGTTGCAAACAATTATCTTAAATCAAGACAGAGTATCAAAGGTATATATATGAAAATTAATAAATGTAATTTTCATATATATATACCTTTGATACTTGATCTATGTTAGTTTTTGACACGTATAATATTCACAAGGGGCTAAGTCTGTAGGAGTATTTAGAGGAGATTGTATTATGATTTTGTATGCCTATGATTAAGGACCACGAGGTCCAAAACGTGCAAGACGAAGATTAATAAAGGATTGGTGCGGACCTCTTTTCTCATTGATGAACTGTCATTTAAAATTTGATAATCATACTTTCTTCAAAGGTCTTTAATTGCGCTATTTATCATATTTATGTCTGCTAATGTTGCGATTGTTTCTGCATAATTATTTTACTAGTGTACTCGTAAGGTACCATAAGCAGTATTTCTGATAATTTTCCTCTTTGGTTTGGAAGTGAAGTTTGGCTGTGAAAAATTGTAATAGGGAAATCACCCACCAAACCCTAAAACTGCAATAGTTAGAAAGCTGACAGGTGATGGCTAATCTACGCATTGTATGCATTGCTATTTTGGACTATTGACCAAATTTCAAGTACATGACTTAAAACAAATTGGTCATCACTAATAGAGACTTTTTTTTTTGTTTCTTTTTCCTTGTACCCTCAATGTGCATAGGCCTTTACTAAGCATACTTTCTTTGTAGAGGTTAATCATATGCACACAAAGCAAATGACTAAAAAAAGAAAATATTCAAAACATTGTGCAGGAATTTATTGCTGTTTCGCTGTCAGTTCTTTAAAACATTTTAAAAAATTTCATTTTTATTTTTAATTTTAATACCTACCTAAAGAAACAGGTTTTTTATTTTATTTGTCTTAATAATTCACTATTTTTGTTTATTACCCTAGACATCAGATATGCAGTGGACTTATGAAATCAATGGTCTTAGCCCAAAAACCATGCAATTGACAAACATATCACCCAAGATAAATTCTATGCAAATCAAGCAATCAACTTCTGGTCAGAAACGTAATTTTATGCAGGAGAACTTAAAGCTTACAACAACAGCCGTTTCCTCTCCTATCAAAGGATCATCTCTGGTTTTAAGATCAAAATAAATAGCTGTTTCACTTCCACTATGGAAAATAAACTCGTTAAAAAAATATTCACCAATATAAATTAGGCCTTGATATTTTTACACACCTTGATTTTTGATAAGAAGTATATATTTTCATCCTCAATAAAATGTACTGAGATTAATTTTCTTTGTGACAGTATGTTTTCTGTTTTTATTACTGACCAAATTTAAATTTGACTGTACTTTTTAGACTTATGGCTGGTTAAAAAATGCTTTTGAAGAACCAATGGTGTTTACTGGGAGTATTTATAGTACCAACCATGGCATTTACTATCTATAGTTTTTTAATGCCAGCAAATAGCTAGTGTTAAACTCATGTTCAACAATCTGGATGTTATCCCAAGACACAAACACAGTATTACTGAGGGAGATGAGGGGTTTGTAGCTCTCATTAATTTTCCACTATTATGTTTTGGGTTTTTTTATGATTTTTTTTTTTAGTCCAGACAACGTTGTCCCAATAGACAAAGCACATTTAAAAACATACAACAAGCTGTGTCAGCTCTCCATTTGTTGTGGCTGCTGGGTGATTTATGAAATTAACCTGTGGGTATAAGGGGTCAGCTCCCATAATCCACCATAACTGGGTAAACCCCCAGCTAAGTGTCACTGTAAATGCACATACTCTAGTGCTCAACAGATTAAAACAAGGAAGTTGCAGCCTTGCTTCCTAGTAGAGATAGCCGAATGTTTATAAAGTTTGGTCCGTTTTCAAACTTTTAAACTTCAGTAAAAGTTCAAAAGTTTGAATTAGTGATAGTTCAAAAAGTCCGGGTGATTTACAGCTAAACTAACAATGGTAACTTACTGTAAATGGCTGTGACACCTGGGAAATGGTCCGGGGAACATGTCACTATTACTAAAATTTGTTAAAACACTTTTTAAACACGAGCTGGGAATTGTTCAGTTTTGTGCAAGCTACATTCAAGGGTTACGGCAAATTTGAGGGTTACCGAACGATACTTTCAAGGGTTAGCGAAAATAAAACCATAAATTCAAGGATTATCAAAAATGAACGATTAGTTAGTGAACGATACATTCTAGGGTTAGTGAAAATGATCTGTACTTTCGAGGGTTAGCAAACGAAACATTCTAGGGTAAGCGAACGGTCCATAAATTCGATAGTTATGGAATTTACAATAATTATCGAAAATACAGCCGCGAGTCCAGAAAAACAAATTAGTTTGAACCCGAACTAGTTTGAATAGTTCAAGTTCATCCGAACTCCTAAAGTTCGGCTCGAACTTGGGTTCGAGTACGGTTATGTGTCCATCTCTACTTCCTAGAAGCTGACAGACAATCACACAACAGCACAGAGATCCTCCCTCTCCCTGGCACAGAACAGGGATTTCAGTTTTTTGTTTTCAAACGCATTCAATGCTCCTGTACTGACAATGATATAATCCTTTACTTTTCATACAAAAGAGAAAAGTAATCTTTAAAGTGTATTTTATAGCTACCATGGATCTAAGAAACAGAATGTTAACATTTCATTAAAAAGTCTGCAACTGTCTTTCTGAAAGCAGAGCTTTCTACGATAGTGCAGCCATACATTTACGATCATTTGCTGTAAATGTACAATTTGCCGTTAATGTACGTTCACGGCCATAGGGTTTTTAAATAGATCCATATTTATAAACCAGTGAAATAATTTCATTACAAAATTTTTCCGTGTGTCACCAATTTGTTTTTTAAAATTATTATTATTATTAAAGGGTATACTTCCAAAAATCGAATTTTTCACTACTCCAACACATTTTTTACATTTAAAATCCGAGCTGTAGATTCTTCATTTTAAATAACAGCATGTGCAGGGAAAGACCTGTCAGTCAAACCAGGTATTCTAATTTGTGTCCCTCCAGTGACTTCTTACTAAGATCTCCCAAAATATGACAAAACATTTATTAATTACAACCCCAAATATAATGAGTGATTAATCATATTGGTATCCTATCTATCTATCTATCTATCTATCTATCTCTATCTAATCTGTCTCTCTCTGATCTATCTATATATCAGTCTATCTATCGCTCTTGTCTATTATATATCAATCTATATATCTGTCTTTCCATTATATATCAATCTATATATCTATCTGTCTATCTATCTATCTATCTATCTATCTATCTATCCGTCTCTCTGCCTATCTATCTGTCTCTCTGCCTATCTAGCTGCCTGTCTGTGTCTGTATCTGTTGTATTCAATTAGATCAACTGGACTTGAAAAGTCCAGTTGATCTAATTGAATACAACAGATATACCATGACCTGGATGAATGAGAACCTTCACAGGGTGGGTGCGGGGAGTCTGTGTCTGTCTATCTTTCTGTCTGAATCTGTCTCAATCTCTATCTACCCACCTATCTATCTATCTATCTATCTATCTATCTATCTATCTATCTATCTGACTCTCTGCCTATCTAGCTGTCTCTCTGCCTATCTAGCTGTCTCTCTGCCTATCAAGCTGTCTCTCTGCCTATCTAGCTGCCTGTCTGTGTCTGTCTATCTTTCTGTCTCAATCTCTATCTACCTACCTACCTACCTATCTATCTATCTATTAAAGGGAGAAGTGTCTCATGCAGCAGCAGTAGCCCCACCCCACCCACTTTCCCAGCATGTACTTAGAAAGGGAGAGGGAGAAGTGTCTAACAGCAGCAGCCACACCCACTCTCAGCAATGTCAGGAAGATATGTTAATGAGCTGTATAGTGTCGGGCTGAATAGGCTCTTTATTATATAAATGAATGTATCCAGTGTCGGCTGCATTACAAGTAGGCAGTAACTAAGTGAGGTGGGGCCAGATTGGAGCAGTTACTAAACATTGAAAATTCACCAACAAAGCAGGCACAGACACACATGTAAGTAACATCATTGTACTACCCTAACATTGTAATTTCAGATTATACAAAGTTGTTACAGTGAGTATAGTGACCCTTTAACAATTATAGCAAAAATGAAAGAAAGGAAGAGTACCCCCCTTGAATTCTCACATCCTATAGCAACATCCAGATGAACAAAGTGAAGTAAAATATCAAATTTTATTAGATATGCATTAAAAAGTTAGAAAAAACACATATTATATATATATATATAAAATCATAGCTGGACCACATGACCACATGAGGATATGGTAAATGGGGGAAGTATTGCAAAGGGTAACCCGATCTCAGATAGCCTGTATAAACCCTAAATAAGAGTGGGAGAGACCTCTCCTCCCAAAAGCGTGCCCTAAAAGAATGCTGTAAATATTGCTTAATTTTTCTTTCTTTTCATTAAAGGGCAACTGTGATTTTATATAAAATCCCTTTTGTCTTAACTAAAAAAAAGCTGCAGCTTTTCCTGCAAATCTACTAGTCCTTCTACAATCAGCCTTAACTGTCCCATGGTGTTCCTGCATCTGCCTGTGATTTGCAGGGCATTAATAATGGAGAACTTACCAAAAATGTATCATATGAAATATGATGGAACAATTGTTACTGAATAGGCTCCAGTAGCCCATACTTTTGTTGGTTCTTAACTGAATTATGAGCTGGGTAATAGATTGTGTAGATCATAAGAAATACAACATGAAGAGCTATTGCTTAGTTTTTCAACTTTATTCATACTTTCATGGGCATTGTTGTCTATTACTATTTATCTTATATTTGCTACTCTTATACCTGCCACTGTACAGTATAACAATTTTACAGCTTCTATTCCGCGTGTCTTTCCCATAATTGTAATGCACGTGTCCCTTTCATTCTAGCATATATGTGTATTTACCTTAATTGACATTCCATTCACAATTGTCTTTTATCACATCTACAATTTATTCCATTTTACTTATGCCACATTCTTATTTAATTATTTTAACAAATGTAAAACTATATTGGTATTGAAAGCAAGACCTCTGTGTTTTTTAATTTATATAATAATAAATGTATGCACTGTATTAAAACTACATGACTCATGCAATCATTGCAAACAGATCTAGACAGTTTGTTGAAATGTGCAACAAAGTGGCAGGTGAGATTCAGTGTTAATAAATGTAAGATGATGCATTTGGGGTTTGAAACTCTTTGTACTGCTTTGTACTGTTTGGGTCTGTGCTAATTGGATCTCTGTTGGAAAAGGACATTACAGATACTAGTAGATCATGGGTTAGGCCTTAAGAGACAGCAGATATTATCTTGTATAAAGATAATAAAGATTGAAAATATATTTTTTTCCTCTTTATAAAATGCCCCACCTTGAATATGCAGTGCCAGATTGGAGTTTTTTCTCCTTCTAAAGTAAATTGTTTGTGTGCTGAGTTATGTTTTACAAATATGTGCAACTTTATGTCATTGTGTAATTCTCGTAACTTAAAGCACAGTCTTAGTGCAACACGCTCTGGTAGGCTCCCCCTCCCTCCTCCCCTCGGCGACGAGCCAATAGGAAGGCTTGTTGCAGAGCGTGCCTTCCTATTGCCTCGTCGCACGAAGGGAGGAGCCACCCACAGGACAGATAAAGCAAGGAAGCATGTGACTGAGGTCAGGAGGTGTGGTCTGACACTGCACATACACACAGATACTTCATCCAGTTCTTAACAGGATTACATTTTCTTTAATACAATTTACTGAAGTCATATTATATAGCTTATTGGTGTTTTTAGGGGGGTTGTTTTCAGATTCTGGAGTATAAAAAAATGGATTTAGTTCTCCTTTAACATCAACTTATGATGCGTGCATGCAACAAAATGCTATTTGGTCATTTTATTTTAAAGCAAAAGCTGAGAGACATTAAATAATAAGTCATTATGAAATAGAAGAACATTTTTATTTTGTTATTATCAAAACCACAAAAACATTTCTTTTTTAAATGTTTTATTTCTCAGTAAAAACCCAATTATTAACACCTATATTCATTAAAAAATACAGAGGGATAAATGTGATTGCTGATTTGGAACAGCTAGAGGTGGGTTGACTTGTGACTTGTCATGAGAATAATAAAACCTAAGACATTTTTGCATTAACAAACACTAAAAAAGGTTAAATTAAAGAAGAATTAAAACCAAAGCAAGTAAAAGCTGTATTGTAGATTGTTAAAAACATCCAGTATTTGTGGTAGCTTCTGTTTCACCACACCTATTACTGCATGTGCACAGTGGAGTAATTACAACCCCTGGGGGGCCAGGAGCTAAGTGGGGTTGCTAAACCCCCCAAGTATAGTCCAATCAGTAGTTTTTAAGCTGATTGCGCACACCTTTACTTAATTATGTGCGATCAGCTGTTTAAAAACTGCTGATCACGGGAGATTGGGTAAAAGGGATGTGTGTGTCAGTTGCCTCCGGGGGTCCCGGGCCCCAGCATTTGCAGCTTCCTTCCTTTTTCTTTCTGTACCTTGTAGATTTCATCTTTAAAGGACAATTATACTCACATTCCCTCCACTCCTCTTCTTTGTTCCTTACCTTTTACCCAGGGTGAGGACCTAAACCGCTAGGTCCTCACCCCTGGGTTCGTTCAATTAATGAATTGAAGCATATTAGCTGCTATGAACAAAAATATGCAACAACAAAAAATAATCATTGCAAAATTATGTAATGCTAATATTATGCTGTGACTTTTTGAAAACATGTAAGAGTACTTAAAAGACAATTATACTCATCTTCCCTCTGCTCCTCTTCTTTGTTCATTACCTTTTACCCAGGTGAGGACTCTGAACTCGCTAGGTCCTCACCCCTGGCTTTGCGTAACTTAAAGCACAGTCTTATTGCAACGCTGCTCTGGTAGGCTCCTCCCCCTCCTCCCCGTTGCGACAGGCCAATAGAAGGCACGCGCTCTGCAACAAGCCTTCCTATTGGCCTCGTCGCCGATGGGGAGGAGGGAGGGGCGGAGCCTACCAGAGCTTGTTGCACTAAGACTGTGCTTTAAGTTACGCGAACCCAGGGGTGAGGACCTAGCGGTTTAGGTCCCTCACCCTGGGTAAAAGGTAAGGAACAAAGAAGAGGAGTGGAGGGAATGTGAGTATAATTGTCCTTTAAGATGAAATCTACAAGGTACAGAAAGAAAAGGAAGGAAGCTGCAAATGCTGGGGCCCGGGACCCCCGGAGGCAACTGACACACACATCCCTTTTACCCAATCTCCCCGTGATCAGCAGTTTTTAAACAGCTGATCGCACATAATTAAGTAAATGTGCGCAATCACTTAAAACTACTGATTGGACTATACTTGGGGGGTTTACAACCCCACTTAGCTCCTGGCCCCCAGGGGTTGTAATTACTCCACTGTCCACATGCAGTAATAGGTGTGGTGAACAGAAGCTACCACAAATACTGGATGTTTTAACAATCTACAATACAGCTTTTACTTGCTTTGGTTTTAATTCTTCTTTAATTTAACCTTTTTTAGTGTTTGTTAATGCAAAAATGTCTTAGGTTTTATTATTCTCATGACAAGTCACATCAACCCACCTCTAGCTGTTCCAAATCAGCAATCACATTTATCCCTCTGTATTTTTTATGAATATAGGTGTTAATAATTGGTTTTTACTGAGATAAAACATTTAAAAAGAAATGTTTTTGTGGTTTTGATAATAACAAAATAAAAATGTTCTTCTATTTCATAATGACTTATTATTTAATGTCTCTCAGCTTTTGCTTTAAAATAAAATGACCAAAAGCATTTTGTTGCATGCACGCATCATAAGTTGATGTTTAAGGAGAACTAAATCCATTTTTTTATACTCCAGAATCTGAAAACAACCCCCCTAAAAACACCAATAAGCTATATAATATGACTTCAGTAAATTGTATTAAAGAAAATGTAATCCTGTTAAGAACTGATGAAGTATCTGTGTGTATGTGCAGTGTCAGACCACACCTCCTGACCTCAGTCACATGCTTCCTTGCTTTATCTGTCCTGTAAAAGGATTGGCTAGAGATTATTAATGGGTGTGACCAACGTGAACAATTTCTGCCACATCTAAGAATGAGCATGGGCAGAACATAATGGTCATTGACCCAGACTGTGTGACATTAGAATGCTGTGATGTTATGCAAAACCATATACTTTTAGTAAATTTCCCAGCCACTCATATCAAAATGAGAGGTAAGACACTGATTACTGGCTTTATATCAAGGTGTTCTGCCTTCTGGTTCAGTGTTGTTCTGTGGCTTTATTGTCCTTTAAATCTATGCAATTGCAATTTAACTGTATTTTTAGAAAATTATTGATCCATTAACAAACGTTGGAATATTAAATTATTAATCTCCTTTATACAATAATACAGAGCAAATGCTTGAACTAATTATCCTTTTTTGGGGGGAATTCCTTCCTGACTCCAAATGGCAATCGGAAAGTATCCCTGGTCAACCAGAACTGTAGCATATTTACCATAATTCTCAATAGTTTTTTTTGTAGAAACATCACTTTTAAGAGGTAAAATGAGAAACTTGTCTTAGATTACTTTCTCAATAGGCAATTAAACCTCATGAAAAAGGAGACTCTGCACAATATCCATGTTCCCATGCCATTTCTTTTTCTTTGAAAATTCTATGTAATCTGTTGGACATGTAATGCTTGTTTGGTGCACAAACCACTGTACAGGTGATGCTCTAGTCTAGTTTCTTTTCTCAGCCACTGAAATGCTTTGAAAGTCCAACTCAGAGGAGCAGAATTTTATTCAGTTTTGTGTGTTTATAGAAAAAGTCCCGGTTTCAAACGAAACCAGCGGTTTAAATCTATGAATCCATCATAATTTTCAGAATTTCAAAAAGTTTAACCTTTCGCAATTGGAATTTAAAGGGCTGTTCCACCCCCAAACTATAATCACCCCCCAGTAATGGACCCATCATGTAGTGTAATAAAATCCTTACCTCACATCCCAGCTCCATAAGGTTCTCTCTGTAGTCCCCCCCCAAGTCCACAAACTGCCCACCAGGAGGATAGCAGAGTCCATATGGACTCTGCCTCCTACCTGGCCTCTGGTAGAAGTTTGGCATGCGTACTGCGCTCTCTCCCCCTCCTCCTCCTACCTCCCTCTCCCTCCCGTTTTGCTATCCCCCCCTACCATAAAACCCCTTGCCCGTATAATAGAACTACTTCCCCCAGCCCCACCGCATAAAATAATTGTAAGAAAGTGACCAGAACTCTACTTACCTTACCTCTCTCCACCGGCATTCTGAGAAGCCGGCAGCCGCGTCCGTGATTGGCTGCCTCTCAGCCAATCACGGACGCGGCTGCTGGTCCCGCCCTCTGCTTCAGTGTCTTGCAAGCAGAGGCCGGGTCGGGCGTCGAGGAGAGAGGGAAGGTAAGTAAAGATTTGGTCACTTTCTTAATTATTTTTATGGCGGTTGGGGCTGGAGGTATTCTATTAAAGGCTAAAAGTGTTAAAAGGGTGGACATGCCCTTTAAGTAATGAGTGCAGTAAAAAATTACGTTTGAATTTTTTAACATCCGTTGGGTTTGAATTGAATCTTGGTAAACGTAAATGTTATGGTAATGTGGAACCACGGTGGAATGTGAACTGTGGCTGGGTAAGGTGAAATCTGATAGGTTAATCACATTTACTGTAGTACCTCATGTTGTTTCCTCTTGTACGTCCCTTAGTCCATCTGGGATTTCGGGTGTCTTTTGCCACCTCTCTTGTCTTCTGAAGAGGTGTATGTTATCCTGTGCTGTTTCCTGTAGTCCCTGTTCATATGTCCCTTTTTGTTTATTCTCTAATGCTTTTCCTAATGGTTGGGTTGTCTCATCTCTTCTGACAAAAAGTAGAGCCTGTTAATGAAGGCTTAGGGAAAACTTACCGTCAAAATAATCACTATCTGTAGTTGAAAAGGTCACATTTTATTATTAGAATAATCATACTTGTTTCTATTTACTTTTATCTAGAATAAACAAGGGTGTTTCCACACATAGACCTGTCAATTACGGTAAAAGGCTGGAATAAGGACCAATGTCAAAGTAGGCCTTTTGTAGTGCATGCATTGAAATAATTGCTGTCCATTTTTTTTTTTATCAAAAAGAAAGTCCTGTGTTATAATCATATGTAAACCAAAACATACCAAAATCTTATTTTTTACATTGAAGTAGAGTATTTGTTATGTCATTGCAAGTAAGCAATGAGTGATTTACTGATAATCTCTAAGAGACTTTCTGACATCAGCAATCTAAGTTTAGAAAATATAGAGATTTAATATGCAACAATGCTGTCACAAGTACAGTATTTATCCATGCGCGATGGGCTATATCGGTTAGCGTGGATTTAACTCCTTCTTCACGCTGGCTGTGTGAGTATTGCAAAAGACACCTGCGCAGACGGCACAACCTAGTTAAATAGAGGCTGCATCACTTCTTAGAGCAAATTCTAAAACACAATAACTAGCGTTAGAGCGTGCAAAGTAACGCCAGTTTGCAATTTATTTAGAGCCTTGGTGTGTTTGAGGGAAGGCGATTGCAGGAGCACATCCTTCCGTAAGTTATTATGTGTAACATTCTGTGTGTGTTAAGTATGGGGGCATGTTATATGTACCAGTCTGGACTGGCCATTAGGGCATCTTATATTTACCAGCTTGGTGGGTATGGGGGTAACATATTTACAAGTCTGGGCTGGGCATAGGGCTTATATTTACAAGTTAGTGTGGGCTAGGTATGAGGACATCTTATTTTACCAGACTGGGCTGGGCATGGGGGCATGTATATTCACCAGTCTGGCTGGCATGGGAGCATCTTATATTTTCAAGTCTGGGCTGCACATATGGCTTCTTATTACAAGTCTGTGTGGGGCCTGGAATAAGGCATGTTATATTTACAATTCTGATGTGCTCGGCATGATGCCACAGTTGTGTGGGGCTGGGCATGAGGGCACCTTACATTTAGTGCTGTGTGCTGGGCCATGTGGGCATCTTTTATTTACCAGTTCTGGCTGGGCTTAAGGGCATATTATATTTACAAGTCTGTGTGGGCTGGGCATGAGGGCATTTTAAATTTCCAGTCTGTGTGGGAACATCTTTTATTTAAAAGTCTGTGTGGGCATCTTAGACTGGTAAATATAAGTGCCCAAAACACAGGCTGGTATATAGTTGTGTGGCACACTCAGCCCTCCAGTTCACCAGCCTGTTTATGTGCAGCCCTCAATTTCACCAGCCAGTAAAAATAAGTCCTCCAGTTCACCAGCCAGTGCAAAGTCAGCCCTCCAGTTCACAGTCAGTGATAAGTAAGCTCTCCAGTTCACCAGTCAATGTTAAGTCAGCCTCTGGTCTTCACCAAGTCTGCTCTCCAGTTCACCAGTCAGTGTTAATTCAGCCCTCCAGTTCACCAGCCATTTTAAGTCGATCCCCAGTTCACCAGCCGTGTAAAGTCAGCCCTCCATTTCACAAGTCAGTGTTAAGTCAGACCTCCAGTTCACCAGCCACTTTAACTCAGCCCTCCAGTTTACCAGTCAGTGTAAAGTTAGCCCTACAGTTCTCCATTCAGTATAGTAATCCTCCAGATCTCCATCCAGTATAGTCATCCTTCCAGACTCCATCCAGTATAAAGTCAGCCCTCCATTTCACCGTCAGTGTTAAGAATAGATTCTTTTTTTGCATTAATTGAAGAACAGGAGGTAAAGGACTATGCCTTAGTCCCGTTCTCTAATAAAGCCTTTATCTCCCATACTTCACTTAATACAAAATAGGAATAGTTCACTTTTTGAGTGAACTATTCCTTTAAGTCAGCCCTTCAATTCACCAGTCAGTGTTGTCAGCCCTCCAGTTCCACCAGCCAGTGTTAAGTCAGCCCTCGGTGAACCAGAAAGCTTTAAGTCAGCTCTCAGGTTCACTAGCCAGTGTTACTGTAAGTCATCCCTCTGGTCCACCAGATGGACGCATAGCAGTGTTAAGTCAGCACTCCAGTTCACCAGTCAGTGTTAGTCAACCCACCACACCTACATCACAAGCCACACCCATTATTTTTAGAAGATACTTTGCTAGCTTTACATATTGTTTTAAGGCAGGATAAGATAGATTTTAAGATATTTTAAAACTTAAGACTGTGTCAGTGTGAGATTTAACATTTTTTTTTGCTAATGTATATTATTATCTGAATTCATTTTAGATCAACAATTTATTATTGAATCACACATGTCAGTAGGTATAGGGGATTATTTGGGCCTGTGCTGGAATTAAAGGCCATGTCCACCCCCAAAACTATAATCCCCCCCACTACTGGCCACATTGTGTAGTGTTGTTTAATCCTTACCTCCATCCCAGCTCCATATGGTTCTCCTGTAGTCCCCCCCAAAGTCCCAAAAACTGCCACCAGAGAGACAGAGTTAATATAGGACTCTGCCTCCTACCTGGCCTCCGGAGAAGGTGGCATGTGTATTCAGCCCTTCTCCCTCCCCCCCTCTCCCTCCCTCTCAGGATTCCCTCCCCTAGTGTAAAACCCTTTAGCTATATGATTCCCCCTGTCCCCCAGCCCCAACCGCTCTATTTTTTTCTTAGAAAGTGCCCCAAACTTTACTTACCTTCCTCTTTCCCCCACCGCAATGAACTCCCGCGCCGTGTCCGGGTTGGCTGTCGCTCAGCCAATCACAGACGCGACTGCCAGTCCCGCCCCTCTCTTGCATTTTCTTGCAAGCAGAGGCCGGCAGCGCGGCAGAGGAAAGAGGGGAGGTAAGTAAAGTTTGGGGAATTTCTAAGAATAAAAATAGAGCGTTGGGGCTGGGGGGACAGGGGAATCATATATGAAAAAATGGTTTTAAGGGTGGACATACCCTTTAATTAATTGGTTTAATCATGTAAGAAAGGCCTATAGGTATACCTAATCTACTCTGAAATGGCCACTTGGTTGTATTTGCCCCCAAGGCCAAAAGATCCCAGTCTCCCCTGTTCAAGGGTCTTATTTTATAAGATTATGCATGTAAGGATTTTTAAAATAGCTGGATACAAATTGATGGCAGTATTGTTATTTAACCACCTCCATGTGGAGGAGGTAGCATTGTATTTAGATTTACCCTATTAAGAATATTAAATACAGTAATATTCTGATTATGTTTTCCACACCCAATCCTTTTTTTATATGTTTAGTGCTGTCTGGAAAATTGATCACTTTTGCTCTCAGTGCTCCCTGTCACCAGATCTCCTCATGTCCTTTTCATGACTCCTATGCATGTCACCCTCTCTATGTATCCGGCCCTCCCAAAACTGAGGCACAGCTAGATGTGGAGCATGTGCAGAGTGAGATGATCTGTGCCCCACTACAGCCAACCGCAACACCCAGTGATTTTGTTGTTATAGTGAAAGTAAAACTGCTTTGCAGTAGGAAGGTAAACAGCACTGGGAGCTGTAATACCTGCTTGAAACAATGAAGATTTTTAGCTGTAGGAGTTGAAGGTGGTGTGTGTGTGGGGTGGGGGGGGGGAGTGAGCTTTGTAATGATTTCTTTAGGTACAGTTGTTACATTTGGACTTAAGTAACACAGACACGCATCTAACTGCAGGAATTGGGTTTATCTGCAGAGAAGAAACAGATAATGTTTTTTCCCTTTCCTGATATTAATGCTGAATCAATTAGCCATACAACTGATAGAGAAAAAAGCTTACACTTTTATTAAATTGGAGGAAGTGTGCCAGGGGAGGGGCTGGAGGATTGATAGTTTTTTACTGACTAGCTGTGCCCGCCCCCCTTATAAAAAAACTCCCAGAGCTAAAAAACCCAAGGGATGGAAATATCATATGCATCTAGGGTAAGTACATACCTTTGAGATTGTAATGTTAACATATTGGCAAAGGAACGTGACTGGTTCAAGAGAGGTGTCAAGGGGCCATTTATGTGAACATAGGAAACAAGCCAAATAGGGGTGGGGGGGGGGGTTCGACACCAACTGTCTGCCATGTACAATGCTGTTTTTAACACCTTACCTGGGTGTTCCTATAACACCTCTTAGCCCACTATGCAATCACGCCCTTAAACCTGGCTGATTTCTGGTGATTAGTGGACTGATTAATTACTTCTGATTGGTTCTGATAAATATTGGCACCACAAGTTTCTTGTATCTGTTTAGGGAAGAATATTAAGCATGGGTCTGCCTGTTTGTGCCAGGACAACCTAATCGTAGCAAATGAAAGATAGATGCACACACATTTAATATCAGGTTACAGAACCCATTTATGTATGACAAAATATGCGCAAAACGCACCAAAAGAAAATGCCATGAGTGTGGCCTTCTGTACTAACTAAACTGACATATTTTTGGGGGGGAAAATCTACAGGTATTTTGTGAAAGTTACTGAATTTAGTTTCCAAGGATTCTTTAAGCATAAATCTTACACTTCAAAAATCGGGGATTTTCAAAATGCGATCTGTGCCACATATAAACAAAAACTTAATTCAGTAAAAATTAATTATTTTCTTTATTTAATTTTCTTTCAATAGCTGTCTCTTTAGCAGATGCTGTTACTTTTCCATGTAAACAATAAAAACCTAAAATAGAGGACTATTGTACATATAAGAAACAATATTTAACAATTGTAGAACTAATTGAAGCATGTTGCTCTTGTAATAAACCACTGAGCGTGCTCAGCTTTATACATTTTGTATTCTACAAGATACTAACTAGAAAACTGGAAACAGGTTTATGCTTCTGCTAACATTTCTGTTAAACATAACTAAACTGAAATGAGCATGCTTACCGAAGCTTTCCTAATCGTATAGTTACATTTCAACCATTACTTATGCATATTTAAAATAAATGTGACAGTTGAGCAAAGCAATACTAAACAAATTCATTTTTCTTACTATAAAATATTTTATTTTTTTTAAGGATTAAGTATACAAAGAAGAATTTCTCTATGAAATTAAGTATGAATCTGTGGAAATAAAATCCCAACTTGACTGTTTTGTTGCTATTGAACTTATAAGAAAAGAGAGAGTACTACTTCTGGGATTGTCACTTTAATATTTAATATTGTTTTGCACCCAAAAATCAATGAAGTAAGTAAATGACAGTTTTGAAATGTCCACAAACTTAGTACTTTTATTAAGACAATAGTTAAAACATATTGTATGGGTAGGAATGACTCCAGGGACACACTATGGTTGATGAGCATGACAACTGTGCACTTGCATAGCCTATGCACAATATTCCATTTTTTTTTGTTTTGTTACAATTTTGTTGATTTTACAAACCATGAATTTGGTTTTTGAAGCACTAATATTTGTGTGTAATGTACTGTCATTAATCCCATGTTTTGGTAGACATTCTGCTATGATTGTTGTGCAATGCACAACAGGAGGATCTGGAAATTCCCAATACAATTATGCCACAG
This sequence comes from Hymenochirus boettgeri, assembly GCA_019447015.1. Lineage (NCBI taxonomy): Eukaryota > Metazoa > Chordata > Amphibia > Anura > Pipidae > Hymenochirus > Hymenochirus boettgeri. The sequence continues at coordinate 199,601,921 of CM033470.1, read as the reverse complement.
AACCATACGTGGATGATGTCATTCAGATTGAGGCACTTGGCTTAAACAGAATCCATTGTTGGCTTTAGACTAACAAGTCAGACAAGGTAATTTAAACTAAGTACTGTTGAAATAATAGAATTGTAGACCAAAAGTTCCATTATTTAAATGGAAATAGATTGCTGGTGTTGATGTTTTAACAACTGCAACATGAGTAATCTTTGTTTAGCACTATCTTTTGCCGTGTTTCATCAATCACTATTCATCCAAAGTATAGTTCAGTAAAAAATGAACAATTAAGCAAGCAATTCCAACCATTCTGTTCTTTGTGCAACAGAAGGGAAGTTCAAACTGTGTAATAAAATGTATGCATTTATTGAAATGGTAATACATTGTTTTATTCATTTTGAATTTCTGCTATAATAAGTCCCTGAAGTATTGGAACCATGAATGTTATCAGTCTTTTCAAAATTCAAACAATATATTTCAGTCAGAATAATTATTTTCTTTTCAGTCAAAAAAAACTATTTACAAAGGATTGACATTGGAAAGTAGAGCCATTTTCTACCATTTTCCCGCCAGTTGATATATTATCAGGGTTATGTAATAAAAGTTCTTATCGTTAAAAATGGTGCTAATTTTGCCCCAACCAATCAGATGTTAGCTTTCAAATGTTAAATAAGATCTGATTGGTGGGGAAAAATTAGCACCATTTGTAACGATAAGAACTTTTAGAATTCCCTGATGTCTTTATAGAAATGTTTTTGCTTTTTACCAAATTTGCAGAGAAACGTCAATTTAGAAAAGATCAAAATTAGAACTATTAGCTGTTATGGTTCCCTTTTGTCAGACCACCTATGTAATATATTTTCTGTGGAAAATGGTAACAAAATGCTCAAAGTGGATAGAAGCATGGGGGGGGGATATTTATAAACATTGGTATTTTTGTCATTTCGCTATCACAGGACATTGCAATGGCAAAGATCGTTATTTACAGTATTTTTAAAGATGTTTGTTTTTGCCCCAAAGTATTGCAGCAGAATTGTGCCGCAAAATGATGGGTGATTTTGACATCTCCATAATCATTGCATTAAGTCAGGTATCACGGTGAAAAGAGAAAATGGCTGCAAGAGAAGATAAAAAAAGCAATCTTAGTAAAAGCAGAATTTGCAGGATTGTATTACATTAATGTAAGAGAAAAGGCACAAAAAAACCCTGGATCCTTATTAGTATTAAGAAACACCCCACACACAAGTACTGACACCTTCCAAAGACCCACTGGAGGCTAGATATATGGGCACTTAAGCATTTTTGCCACTTCAGAACATGGTGATTTAAGGCAAGAACACACTTATCTGCATTTTATGAATACATTGATTTTAATGCCAATCCCCGCTTTATAAATTGCGTTGCAAAAATAAACAAACCTTATAATTTGCCCCTGGGTGTACATTTTTTTTCTGGGGTTAAATTTAATGCGCTAATAATGGTGATATATTTTAGCTTATGATTCTTTTCACTTATTAGACAACAAAACACAGTCAGATAAGGTTGGGACTGAATAGTCTATAAGAGTAAATTAACATATATATTAAATGCAAATGAAATTGCTTAAAAAACGCAAATAACTATAGATAAAGCTACTTTATCTTGTATAATTCTAAACGGGGCCATTATTCTTATTATATAATTCTTTAAATTTGTAACAGAATTAATATAACATTCCTTATTAATATACATATAGAGAGGTTATGCACAATACTGGTAAAAGTGCTAAAAAGAAATGAGGTTATTTAGGATATATTAGATAATCGTGCTACATGAATAGTATCTGTTGTATTCAGTTACATCAGCTGGACTTAAAGTTTAGAATAAACTAAATACAACAGATATACTATGGCCTGGATGACTGGGAACCTTTACAAGCATACATGAATAAAGTTCTACTGCAATAACTGAAAGCAAACTTAGGTGCTGCTAAAAAATGTAATTAAAACTGTATTTATCATAGTTTTGTATAATACCATAAGTTACAATGTTTTGTATTTTCAGTGGAGTGACTAATGTATAGTGGGCTGGTATATGGAGAGAGTATTTTAGATAAAGTCACTGAAATAAGGTTTCTAAGCAAGTATATTTGGTTTGTTATGTTTAGAAAGATAGCTACTCTATATATACAGAGATATTTACAGCAATCGCCCCTTCTGCAACTTTAAAGGACAATTCCACCCTCATAAGAACACCTTTTAGAAAGAATGGCCTTTTTAAAATATGTGAATATCATAGTTTTGTCCTATGAATTCATATACTTCTGCATGCCTCATGGAAACTGAGCAATTTAGAAACCTATACTGAGCCTCTAGGCAGACGGGATTAACATTCAGTCTTGGCTGTGATGTCAACTGTCAAATCCATAACTGACAGTTACTAACTGGAAGAAGAAGGAAGCAGAAACGGAGACGGAACAGGACATTGTGCAGGATTTCAATTTAGACTTATATATTTCAGATTTCAAACTATTACCGTTTAGGTAGTTTTGGGGGGTGATTTACCTGTTTGTAAGTTTTTCATTTTGGGGCTGGACTTGCCCTTTAATGCCCACTATTAGCTGATGTTAAAAAGTCTTGGGGGAAAAAAGCCACAAATCTGATATTGTTCGCACTATAGGCAACTCGCACTATTGGTATGGAAAAGGCTATTGAAGTTTAAACCCCTCTATTTACCATGGAGGTCGGCTGTGAAACCCTCTGTGTAGATCTGAGAACTACATTGTGTTCCACCCAGCAAGATAACCAACACAGATGAAAAGTAACTAGGCAGAATCAACCTGACTGATTTTTCACTGTAATCAATTTGCCTTTGCTTCTTTTTTGAAACTCTATAAACCCTGATTAATCAATGTAGAATATGCATTAAGCCAAGTGTTTCTATTTTTATAGTTACTAAAAGTTATCAGTTGGAGGCACTTAATGGATATGTTGGGTTCCTATCCTCTCACTTTATTTCTATAACATTTACAATACATGCTTTCTACCTATTCTCTCACTGTATTTCTATACATTGATGTATGCCCTCTTTTGTTTTAGAAGTGGTGTCCCGTTTAGCACACATTTAGAACAGGTATAGGACAGGTGGATGCAAAAGATATATATTATATTATAATGGTAGAAAATGACATCCAAGTCAATGCCGCTCCCTTACTCTACTAGCAGTGCATTTCTATGGAATGTGCAGGTCAATTCCAGGCAACGCAGACCTTAAAGCATTGCACCTCTTGTTATGTTACTTTTCTTAATAACAGATGTGGTGTAAGTTATTGTAAACTGTCCTTTTTGTGTCTCTACATTGGTGTAAGAAAAAAATAAACCTAATAATACGTCCCTCTAAAGGGAAGCTTTGTCCTATCTTAATCTATAATAACATGTACTGTAAGTAGCATTTGAGTTTTTATTTGTATTTGCATAATCTTTGCAATTTGTGACTAAAATTGCACCAATTAAAGACAAAACAAATGTAAAAGGGAATATACCTCCAGCTTCCCCTCCTAAACAAGTAGGCAAAGTAACCACCAGGTTCACTTAAAAATACTAAACTTCTGCTCACAACTTTGTTCAGCTCTGCTAATTCTTCAGTCCAGGGTCTGGCCCATGAAAAGACCAGCTTGTAAGCTAAAAATTACAGTACACTGCATGTGATTTGTACATTAACCTGTCAAGTTTTCCAGTGCAAATCGACCTGTGTTAGTAACAGGGCCGTCATCAGGGGGGAAAGGAAGGACTCCAGTATGGGGCCCAGAAAGCTGGGGGTCCTGCCATAACAGGGGAATTTTGCATATCTCTGCCCCTTACGCTGGGAAACTTGGGTGTGAGAAATTACCTCTTGTTTCTTAGATTTTGTAAGCAATGCAAAGCTTTTTTTAATTACTATTTTAAATATATGTAGTTTCTACATTATTTGCCTTTATTTCAGCTTTAAAAAATATACTGTATATTGCATTTTAATATTGTTTGACATTATTTAAAACAGTTTTAATTATGCTTCTTTAACAAATGGAGGTTACTACAAACAATTGTGTAATATTGTTTTATTTAAGTCTTTTAGTGGACAGATTTGATAAAATCACATATTTCGGGACTATAAATTATTCTGCTAGGCAATTAACAGTGGAAAGTATATGTATAATTACCAATGATTTGCTGAGGCGGGTCATAGTGTGGGAGTAGGTTATTTAAATTATTGGAATTTCAGTTCCAAAGGGATTAGATTGTGATTAAAACATTAATACATCTGTATTAAAATTGTGTTCATTTCATTTGGATTTCTTTGCAATGCAGTGAAATGTTGTTGTTGAAAGAGAAAATTAAACCGAGAAACACATCCATTTTTTGAAAAACACCATACAGTCATTTAGAAAAATGCAGATTTTCCTCATGCTGTTTTATGCTATTCATTTAATGATGTTTGAAGTTTATAAAGTATGTTTCGATATAATACTAGTAGATACTATTGTATGCTAAAAAGCTCTATGCTACTTTGTGGCATGGTGTATAAAATACATTCCATTTTAGAAAAGCCCTGTGATTTTTATTTTCATTGGATAGCTTTTTGCCTGTCGAGCCCCTCCTACTTGACTTCCGTGCTCGGAAAGACACGGAGGTTAAGCCCAAGGCAGCCGGGGATCAAGGCTGGTAAGTACATTTCAGGGGACCAATTACAAAAATTAGTTGGGGGTTGGTCATACCCTTTAATACCACCTCACCATAAGCGTTATGACAATACCTCATTTAGAATATCCTCCCAAAAAGTTATGTAATATGTTGGATTTCAATTAACAAGGTCACTTTGTAGTGCTACTACGTCTTTTTGTTGATCTTGATATTAGCGAATGTGCACACAACCCAGCAAGTGGTGCAATAGCGTGTGTGCATACAGGCACAATGAAGGAAACTTTTTTCTATCTAAGTGCGGCTTTCTCCTATGACAGGGCCTTTGCTTGAGACAAAATTTCACTAGTGGTGTCCCTGGGAAAGGGGTAATTTTCTTTCCCTAAGTGCAGATCTTGATCTTTCCATAGTCAAGGGTTGCTAGAAACCTGGGCTACTGTATGCATTTCACTAGATGGAAAATTTTCATTCACTAAACATTTGTTGCATCATACTTTTGGTTAACTGAAAAGAATTATTTTTTAGTTGCGACATTAAGGACTTTTTTTTATAAGGGCATGTCCACCCCCAAAACTATAATCCCCCACTACTGGCCCCACCAGTGTGTAGTTTAATCCTTACCTCACATCCCAACTCCATCTGGTTCTCCTGTAGTCCCCCCCCAAAGTTCCAAAAACTGCCCACAGGAGGCTAGCAGGTCCATTAGGACACTGCCTGCATCTGGCCTCCCGGAGATTCCTGCCATGCGTGCTGCAGCCCTTCTCCCCCCTCCCTCCCCCCCCTCTCCCTCCCGTTCTCATCCCTCCCCCTAGCATTAAACCCCCTTAATATTATGCTCCCATGTCCCCCAGCCCCAACCGCATGTTTTTTTTTAAAAAGCTCCCCAAACTCTTACTTACTTCTACGCTTCCTCCGCTGCACTGAATGACCGGCAGCCGCGTCCGTGATTGGCTGCCGCTCACGCCAATCACAGACGCGATGCCGGTCCCGCCCCTCTGCTTGCATTCTCGCAAGCGAGGGCCGGCAGTGCGGCGGAGGATCGAGGGGAGGTAAGTAAGAGTTTGGGGAGCTTTTTGAAAAAACAAATCATGCGGTTGGGGCTGGGGGACATGGGGGAGCATAATATTAAAATTCTATTTTAGGGGTGGACATAGCCTTTAATTACTATTCTGATATATTTACTACTGCGCTGTTTTCATGTGTGTCTGTTTATGTTTGGTGCAGGATTGCCAGATTTACCCATTTAGTGTCCTCCCTAGTACCCCCCTGTTGCAGCAGGAGGTAAAGGAATGACATTGTTTGGTAGAACACCACTATTTTCTTTTGGCCTGTGGTCAGAGGTTTAGGTGGGTAGCAACACTTGAGAAGCACAGCTTTGTGGCATTTTTTGGTTTTGGGTAGAAGTCATGTTCCCAGTTCCCATTTTTTAGAATGGTCATATACCGGTATTATTTAACTAGAGTACAATTCAAATGTTTTTGTTTTTATTTTGGAACTAGGTATCCTGAGCCCTTCAGTGCGTATTTTCTTCTGGCATGTGATACAGCATTTCTGTGCTACCACAGGCAGGAGAGCTACTCCCCCTTGAACAGCAGGACATTAATTACTGTTGGTTTCAAGCCATCCATGTATAGCAAAAACACAAAGCTACATTAGTTGTTCAGGTAAGGTTAAAATGTAATGTTGAGCTTATGATGTTCAAATGTTTTTAATACCCTTTTTTTAATATAGAAAATTGTTATTTTTTCTGAAGCGTACCAATGATTTTTAAGAAAAGTTAAAACAGTAAAAAGAGAAATCTTCAATGGAAAAAGTATTTCAATTATCCTCTATCATATAATTACTCAATATCAATTCTGTTCTCTGATTAGTGCCAATTTCAAGGCTCATTTACAAAGCTGTGATTTAGTTTACATCTAGGCACCCAATTCAAGTCAGTTACACCAAACGACTTGCTAAGAAAGTCCGTTAGAAAATCATCAAGGCAAAATGTTTCTAAATGCAGCAAGCAATACTTTACTTCAATCAAACATTTATGTCAACACATAGTCAAATATAAGTGGCATTAAACACAAACTTTTTATTTGTAGTTGAATAAAGAAACCAGAGTATGTGCTATTTAGTGCCACTACAAAGTTGCAAACAATTATCTTAAATCAAGACAGAGTATCAAAGGTATATATATGAAAATAATATAATGTAATTTTCTATATAATACCTTTGATACTTGATCTATGTTAGTTTTTGAACGTATAATATTCACAAGGGGCTAAGTCTGTAGGAGTATTTAGAGGAGATTGTATTATGATTTTGTATGCCTATGATTAAGGACCACGAGGTCCAAACGTGCAAGACGAAGATTAATAAAGGATTGGTGCGGACCTCTTTTCTCATTGATGAAAACGTCATTTAAAATTTGAAATCATACTTTCTTCAAAGGTCTTAATTGCGCATTTATCACATTTATGTCTGCTAATGGGCGATTGTTTTCTGCATAATTATTTTACTAGTGTACTTGTAAGGTACCATAAGCAGTATTTCTGATAATTTTCCTCTTTGGTTGTGAAGTGAGTTTGGCTGTGAAAAATTGTAAATAGGGAAATCACCCACCAAACCCTAAAACTGCAATAGTTAGAAAGCTGACAGGTGTAGGGCTAATCTACGCATTGATGCATTGCTATTTGGACTATTGACCAAATTTCAATAGTACAGACTTAAACAAATTGGTCATCACTAAAGAGACTTTTTTTGCTTTCTTTCCTTGTACCCTCAAGTGCATAGACCTTTACTAAGCATTACTTCTTTGTAGAGGTTAATCATATGCACACAAAGCAAATGACTAAAAAAAGTATTCAAAAAATTGTGCAGGAATTTATTGCTGTTTCGCTGTCAGTTCTTTAAAACATTTTTAAAAATTTCATTTTTAATTTTAATACCTACCTAAAGAAACAGGTTTTTTTATTTTATTTGTCTTAATAATTCACTATTTTTGTTTATTACCCTAGACATCAGATAGCAGTGGACTTATGAAATCAATGGTCTTAGCCCAAAAACCATGCAATTGACAAACATATCACCCAAGATAAATTCTATGCAAATCAAGCAATCAACTTCTGGTCAGAAACGTAATTTTATGCAGGAGAACAAGCTTACAACAACAGCCGTTTTCCCTCCTATCAAAGGATCATCTCTGGTTTTAAGATCAAAATAAATAGCTGTTTCACTTCCACTATGGAAAATAAACTCGTTAAAAAAATATTCACAATATAAATTAGGCCTTGATATTTTACACACCTTGATTTTTGATAAGAAGTATATATTTTCATCCTCTAAAAATGTACTGAGATTAATTTTCTTTGTGACAGTATGTTTTCTGTTTTATTACTGACCAAATTTAAATTTGACTGTACTTTTTAGACTTATGGCTGGTTAAAAAATGCTTTTGAAGAACCAATGGTGTTTACTGAGGATATATAGTACCAACCATGGCATTTACATCTATAGTTTTTTAATGCCAGAAATAGCTAGTGTTAAACTCATGTTCAACCATCTGGATGTTATCCCAAAACACAACAACAAGTATTACTGAGGGAGATGAGGGGTTTGTAGCTCTCATTAATTTTCCACTATTATGTTTTGGGGTTTTTTATGATTTTTTTTTTTTAGTCAGGTATACGTTTTTTTATTAAAGGAGAACTAAAATCTCCAGACAACGTTGTCCCAATAGACAAAGCACATTTAAAAACATACAACAAGCTGTGTCAGCTCTCCCTTTGTTGTGGCTGCTGGGTGATTTATGAAATTAACCTGTGGGTATAAGGGGTCAGCTCCCATAATCCACCATAACTGGGTAAACCCCCAGCTAAGTGTCACTGTAAATGCACATACTCTAGTGCTCAACAGTTAAACAAGGAAGTTGCAGCCTTGCTTCCTAGTAGAGATAGCCGAATGTTTATAAAGTTTGGTCCGTTTTCAAACTTTAAACTTCAGTAAAAGTTCAAAAGTTTGAATTAGTGATAGTTCAAAAAGTCCGGGTGATTTACAGCTAAACTAACAATGGTAACTTACTGTAAATGGCTGGACACCTGGGAGGAAATGGTCCGGGGAACATGTCACTATTACTAAAATTTGTTAAAACACTTTTTAAACACGAGCTGGGAATTGTTCAGTTTTGTGCAAGCTAAATTCAAGGGTTACGGCAAATTTGAGGGTTCCGAACGATACTTTCAAGGGTTAGCGAAAATAAAACCATAAATTCAAGATTATCAAAAATGAACGATTAGTTAGTGAACGATACATTCTAGGGTTAGTGAAAATGATCTGTACTTTCGGGGTTAGCAACGAAAACATTCTAGGGTAAGCGAACGGTCCATAAATTCGATAGTTATGGAATTTACAATAATTATCGAAAATACAGCGCGAGTCCAGAAAAACAAATTAGTTTGAACCCGAACTAGTTTGAATAGTTCAAGTTCATCCGAACTCATAAAGTTCGGCTCGAACTTGGGTTCGGTAACGGTTATGTGTCCATCCTACTTCTAGAAGCTGACAGACAATCACACACAGCACAAGAGATCCTCCCTCTCCCTGGCACAGAACAGGGATTTCAGTTTTTTGTTTTCAAACGCATTCAATGCTCCTGTACTGACAATGATATAATCCTTTACTTTTCATACAAAAGAGAAAAGTAATCTTTAAAGTGTATTTTATAGCTACCAGGATCTAAGAAACAGAATGTTAACATTTCAGTAAAAAGTCTGCAACTGTCTTTCTGAAAGCAGAGCTTTCTACGATAGTGCAGCCATACATTACGATCATTTGCTGTAAATGTACAATTTGCCGTTAATGTACGTTCACGGCCATAGGGTTTTAAATAGATCCATATTTATAAACCAGTGAAATAATTTCATTACAAAATTTTTCCGTGTGTCACCAATTTGTTTTTTAAAATTATTATTATTATTAAAGGGTATACTTCAAAAATCGAATTTTTCACACTCCAACACATTTTTACATTTAAAATCCGAGCGTAGATTCTTCATTTTAAATAACAGCATGTGCAGGGAAAGACCTGTCAGTCAAACCAGGTATTCTAATTTGTGTCCCTCCAGTGACTTCTTACTAAGATCTCCCAAAATAGACAAACATTTATTAATTAACCCCAAATATAATGAGTGATTAATCAATTGGTATCCTATCTATCTATCTAATATCTATCTATCTCATTCTATAATCTTCGCTCTTGACTCTACGATCTATATATCATATCTATGATCTTGTCTATTTATATATCATCTAATATCTTCTTTCCATCTGTATACTATCAATTATATAGTATACTATTGTCTATCTATCATCTATATATACTACTATCCGTTCTCTGCCTATCTATCGTCTCTCTGCCTATCTAGCTGCCTGTCTGGTCTGATCTGTTGTATTCAATTAGATCAACGGACTTGAAAGTCCAGTTGATCTAATTGAATACAACAGATATACCATGACCTGGATGAATGAGAACCTTCACAAGTGTCTGTCTATCTTTCTGTCTGAATCTGTCTAATCTCTATCTACCACCTATCTATCTATCTATCTATCTATCTATCTATCTATCTACTATCTATCTATCTATCTATCTGACTCTCTGCCTATCTAGCTGTCTCTCTGCTTTAGTGTCTCTCGCCTATCAAGCTGTCTCTCTGCCTATCTAGTCCGTCTGTGTCTGTCTATCTTTCTGTCCAACTCTATTACCTATCTTCTCTATCTATATTGAAGTGGAGAATGTTCTGCATAGCAGCAGTAGCCCCACCCCACCCACTTTCCCAGCATGTACTTAGAAAGGGAGAGGGAGAAGTGTCTAACAGCAGCAGCCACACCCACTCTCAGCAATGTCAGGAAGATATGTTAATGAGCTGTATAGTGTCGGGCTGAATAGGCTCTTTATTATATAAATGAATGTATCCAGTGGTCGGCTGCATTACAAGTAGGCAGAACTAAGTGAGGTGGGGCCAGATTGGAGCAGTTACTAAACATTGAAAATTCACCAACAAAGCAGGCACAGACACACATGTAAGTAACATCATTGTACTACCCTAACATTGTAATTTCGATTATACAAAGTTGTTACCGTGAGTATAGTGACCCTTTAACAATTATAGCAAAAATGAAAGAAAGGAAGAGTACCCCCCTTGAACTCACATCCTATAGACACATCCAGATGAACAAAGTGAAGTAAAATATCAAATTTTATTAGATATGCATTAAAAAGTTAGAAAAAACACATATTATATATATATATAAAATCATAGCTGGACCACATGACCCCATGAGGATATGGTAAATGGGGGAAGTATTGCAAAGGGTAACCGATCTCAGATAGCCTGTTAAACCCTAAATAAGAGTGGGAGAGACCTCTCCTCCCAAAAGCTTGCCCTAAAGAATGCTGTAAATATTGCTTAATTTTTTCTTTTTTTCATTAAAGGGCAACTGTGATTTATTAAAAATCCCTTTTGTCTAACTAAAAAAAAGCTGCAGCTTTTCCTGCAAATCTACTAGTCCTTCTACAATCAGCCTTAACTGTCCATGGTGTTCCTGCATTGCCTGTGATTTGCAGGGCATTAATAATGGAGAACTTACCAAAAATGTATCATAGAAATATGATGGAACAATGTTACTGAATAGGCTCCAGTAGCCATACTTTTGTTGGTTCTTATAACTGAATTATGAGCTGGGTAATAGATTGTGTAGATCATAAGAAATACAACATGAAGAGCTATGCTTAGTTTTCACAACTTTATTCATACTTTCATGGGCATTGTTGTCTATTACTATTTATCTTTATATTGCTACTCTTATACTGCCACTGTACCGTATAACAATTTTACAGCTTCTATTCCGCGTGTCTTTCCCATAATTGAATGCACGTGTCCTTTCATTCTAGCAATATGTGTTTTACTCTAATTGACAATTCCATTCACAATTGTCTTTTATCACATCTACAATTTATTCCATTTTACTTATGCCACATTCTTATTTAATATTTAACAAATGTAAAACTATATTGGTATTGAAAGCAAGACCTGTGTTTTAATTTAATAATAATAAATGTATGCACTGTATTAAAACTACCTGAATCATGCAATCATTGCAAACAGATTAGACAGTTTGTTGAAATGTGCAACAAAGTGGAGTGAGATTCAGTGTTAAAATGTAAGATGATGCATTTGGGGTTTGAAACTCTTGTACTGCTTTGTACTGTTTGGGTCTGTGCTAATTGGACTCTGTTGGAAAAGGACATTACAGATACTAGTAGATCATGGGTTAGGCCTTAAGAGACAGCAGATATATCTTGTATAAAGATAATAAAGATTGAAAATATATTTTTTCCTCTTTATAAAATGCCCCACCTTGAATATGCAGTGCCAGATTGGAGTTTTTTCTCCTTCTAAAGTAAATTGTTTGTGTGCTGAGTTATGTTTTACAAATATGTGCAACTTTATGTCATTGTGTAATTCTTTCATTATGTAATTGAATGCATATTAGCTGCTGATGAACAAAAATATGCAACAACAAAAAATAATCATTTACAAAATATTGAATGCTAATATTATGCTGTGACTTTTTGAAAACATGTAAGAGTACTTAAAAGACAATTATACTCATCTTCCCTCTGCTCCTCTTCTTTGTTCATTACCTTTTACCCAGGGTGAGGACTGAACTGCTAGGTCCTCACCCCTGGCTTTGCGTAACTTAAAGCACAGTTTATTGCAACGCTGTCTGGTAGGTCCTCCCCCTCCTCCCGTTGGCGACGAGGCCAATAGGAAGGCACGCTCTGCAACAAGCCTTCCTATTGGCCTCGTCGCGATGGGGAGGAGGGAGGGGCGGAGCCTACCAGAGCAGTGTTGCACTAAGACTGTGCTTTAAGTTACGCGAACCCAGGGGTGAGGACCTAGCGGTTTAGTCCTCACCCTGGGGTAAAGGTAAGGAACAAAGAAGAGGAGTGGAGGGAATGTGAGTATAGTCCTTTAAAATGAAATTTACAAGGTACAGAGAAGAAAAAGGAAGGAAAGCTGCAAATGCTGGGGCCCGGGACCCCGGAGGCAACTGACACAAACATCCCTTTTACCCAATCTCCCGTGATCAGCAGTTTTTAAACAGCTGATCGCACATAATTAAGTAAAGGTGTGCGCAATCAGCTTAAAAACTACTGATTGGACTATACTTGGGGGGTTTAGCAACCCCACTTAGCTCCTGGCCCCCCAGGGGTTGTAATTACTCCACTGTGCACATGCAGTAATAGGTGTGGTGAAACAGAAGCTACCACAAATACTGGATGTTTTAACAATCTACAATACAGCTTTTAATGCTTTGGTTTTAATTCTTCTTTAATTAACCTTTTTTAGTGTTTGTTAATGCAAAAATGTCTTAGGTTATTATTCTCATGACAAGTCACAAGTCAACCCACCTCTAGCTGTTCAAATCAGCAATCACATTTATCCCTCGTATTTTTTAATGAATATAGGTGTTAATAATTGGGTTTTTACTGAGAAATAAAACATTTAAAAAGAAATGTTTTTGTGGTTTTGAAATAACAAATAAAAATGTTCTTCTATTTCATAATGACTTATTATTTAATGTCTCTCAGCTTTTGCTTTAAATAAAAATGACCAAATAGCATTTTGTTGCATGCACGCATCTAAGTTGATGTTAAAGGAGAACTAAATCCATTTTTTTATACTCCAGAATCTGAAAACAACCCCCTAAAAACACCAATAAGCTATATAATATGACTTCAGTAAATTGTATTAAAGAAAATGTAATCCTGTTAAGAAACTGGATGAAGTATCTGTGTGTATGTGCAGTGTCAGACCACACCTCCTGACCTCAGTCACATGCTCCTTGCTTTATCTGTCCTGTAAAAGGATTGGCTAGAGGTTATTAATGGGTGTGACAACTGTAACAATTTCTGCCACATCTAAGGAATGAGCATGGGCAGAACATAATGGTCCTTGACCAGACTGTGTGACTGATAGAATGCGTGATGTTATGCAAAACCATATACTATTTAGGTAAATTCCCAGCACTCATATCAAAATGGAGGTAAGACATGATTACTGGCTTATATCAAGGTGTCTGCCTTCGGTTCAGTGTTGTTCTGTGGCTTTAGTTGTCTTTATACTAGCTAATTGCATTTTAACTGTATTTTTAGAAATATTGATCCATTAACAAACGTTGGATATTAAATTGATAATCTCCTTTATACAATAATACAGAGCAAATGCTTGAACTAATTATCCTTTTTTGGGGGGAATTCCTTCCTGACTCCAAATGGCAATCGGAAAGTATCCCTGGATCAACCAGAACTGTAGCTATTATTACCAGTAATTCTCAATAGTTTTTTTTGTAAAACATCACTTTTTAAGAGGTAAAATGAGAAACTTGTCTTAGATTACTTTCTCAATAGGCAATTAAACCTCATGAAAAAGGAGACTTCTGCACCATATCCATGTTCCCAGCCATTTCTTTTTCTTGAAAATTCTATGTAATCTGTTGGACATGTAATGCTTGTTTGGTGCACAAACCACTGTACAGGATGCTCTAGTCTAGTTCTTTCTCCAGCCACTGAAATGCTTTGAAAGTCCAACTCAGAGGAGCAGAATTTTATTCAGTTTTGTGTGTTTTATAGAAAAAGTCCCGGTTTCAAAGCGAAACCAGCGGTTAAAAAATCTATGAATCCATCATAATTTCAGAATTTCAAAAAGTTTAACCTTTCGCAATTGGAATTTAAAGGGCATGTCCACCCCCAAAACTATAATCCCCCCCAGTAATGGACCATCATGTAGTGTAATAAAATCTTACCTCACATCCCAGCTCATAAGGTTCTCCTGTAGTCCCCCCCCAAGTCCCACAAACTGCCCACCAGGAGGATAGCAGAGTCCATATAGGACTCTGCCTCCTACCTGGCCTTGGTAGAAGTTTGGCATGCGTACTGCAGCTCTTCTCCCCCTCCCTCCTCCTACCTCCCTCTCCCTCCCGTTTTGCTATCCCTCCCCCTACCATAAAACCCCTGCCCGTATAATAGAACTACTTTCCCCAGCCCCAACCGCATAAAAATAATTGTAAGAAAGTGACCAGAACTCTACTTACCTTACCTCTCTCCCACCGGCATTCTGAGAAGCCGGCAGCCGCGTCGTGATTGGCTGCCTCTCAGCCCATCACGGACGCGGCTGCTGGTCCCGCCCTTGCTTGCAGTGTCTTGCAAGCAGAAGGCGGGTCGGGCGTCGGAGGAGAGAGGAAGGTAAGTAAAGATTGGTCACTTTCTTAAATTATTTTTATGGCGGTTGGGGCTGGGGGAGGGTATTCTATTAAAGGCTAAAAGTTGTTAAAAAGGGTGGACATGCCCTTTAAGTAATGAGTGCAGTAAAAAATTACGTTTGAATTTTTTTAACATCCGTTGGGTTTGAATTGAATCTTGGTAAACGTAAATGTTATGGTAATGTGGAACCACGGTGGATGTGAACTGTGGCAGGAGTAAGGGTGAAATCTGATAGGTTAATCACATTTACTGTAGTACCTCATGTTGTTTCCTCTTTGTACGTCCCTTAGTCCATCTGTGATTTCGGGTGTCTTTTGCCACCTCTTCTTGTCTTCTTGAAGAGGTGTATGTTATCCTGTGCTGTTTCCTGTAGTCCCTGTTCATATGTCCCTTTTTGTTTATTCTCTAATGCTTTTCCTAATGGTTGGGTTGTCTACATCTCTTCTGACAAAAAAGTAGAGCCTGTTAATGAAGGCTTAGGGAAAACTTACCGTCAAAATAATCACTATCTGTAGTTGAAAAGGTCACATTTTTATTATTAGAATAATCATACTTGTTTCTATATTACTTTTATCTTAGAATAAAACAAGGGTGTTTCCACACATAGACCTGTCAATTACGGTAAAAGGCTGGAATAAGGACCAATGTCAAAGTAGGCCTTTTGTAGTGCATGCATTGAAATAATTGCTGTCCTATTTTTTTTTTATCAAAAAAGAAAGTCCTGTGTTAATAATCATATGTAAAACCAAAACATACCAAAATCTTATTTTTTACATTGAAGTAGAGTTTTTGTTATGCCTCATTGCAAGTAAGCAATGAGTGATTTACTGATAATCTCTTAAGAGACTTTACTGACATCAGCAATCTAAGTTTAGAAAATATAGAGATTTAATTTGCAGACAATGCTGTCACAAGTACAGTATTTATCCATGCGCGATGGGCTATATCGGTTAGCGTGGATTTAACTCCTTCTTCACGCTGGCTGTGTGAGTATTGCAAAAGACACCTGCGCAGACGGCACAACCTAGTTAAATAGAGGCTGCATCACTTCTTAGAGCAAATTCTAAAAACGACAAATAACTAGCGTTAGAGGCGTGCAAAGGGTAACGCCAGTTTGCAATTTATTTAGAGCCTTGGTGTGTTTGAGGGAAGGCGATTGCAGGAGCACATCCTTCCAGTAAGTTATTATGTGTAACATTCTGTGTGTGTTAAGTATGGGGGCATGTTATATGTACCAGTCTGGACTGGCCATTAGGGCATCTTATATTTACCAGCTTGGGCTGGGTATGGGGGTAACTTATATTTACAAGTCTGGGCTGGGCATAAGGGCTTATATTTACAAGTTAGTGTGGGCTAGGTATGAGGACATCTTATATTTACCAGACTGGGCTGGGCATGGGGGCATGTTATATTCACCAGTCTGGGCTGGGCATGGGAGCATCTTATATTTTCAAGTCTGGGCTGCACATGATGGCTTCTTATTACAAGTCTGTGTGGGCCTGGAATAAGGGCATGTTATATTTACAATTCTGTATGTGCTCGGCATGATGCCACAGTTTGTGTGGGCTGGGCATGAGGGCACCTTACATTTAAGTCTGTGTGTGCTGGGCATGTGGGCATCTTTTATTTACCAGTCTTGGCTGGGCTTAAGGGCATATTATATTTACAAGTCTGTGTGGGCTGGGCATGAGGGCATTTTAAATTTACCAGTCTGTGTGGGAACATCTTTTATTTAAAAGTCTGTGTGGGCATCTTAGACTGGTAAATATAAGTGCCCAAAACACAGGCTGGTTAATATATGTTGTGGGCACACTCAGCCCTCCAGTTCACCAGCCTGTTTAATGTCAGCCCTCAATTTCACCAGCCAGTATAAAATAAGTCCTCCAGTTCACCAGCCAGTGCAAAGTCAGCCCTCCAGTTCACAAGTCAGTGATAAGTAAGCTCTCCAGTTCACCAGTCAATGTTAAGTCAGCCCTCTGGTCCTTCAGCCAAGTCTGCTCTCCAGTTCACCAGTCAGTGTTAATTCAGCCCTCCAGTTCACCAGCCATTTTTAAGTCAGTCCCCCAGTTCACCAGCCAGTGTAAAGTCAGCCCTCCATTTCACAAGTCAGTGTTAAGTCAGCCCTCCAGTTCACCAGCCACTTTTAACTCAGCCCTCCAGTTTACCAGTCAGTGTAAAGTTAGCCCTACAGTTCTCCATTCAGTATAGTAATCCTTCCAGATCTCCATCCAGTATAGTCATCCTTCCAGATCTCCATCCAGTATAAAGTCAGCCCTCCAGTTCACCAGTCATTGTTAAAGGATAGATTATTTTTTTGCATTAATTGAAGAACAGGAGGTAAAGGAGCTATGCCTTATGTCCCGTTCTTTAATAAAGCCTTTATCTCCCATACTTTAATTAATACAAAATAGGAATAGTTCACTTTTTGAGTGAACTATTCCTTTAAGTCAGCCCTTCAATTCACCAGTCAGTGTTGTCAGCCCTCCAGTTCACCAGCCAGTGTTAAGTCAGCCCTCTGGTGAACCAGAAAGCTTTAAGTCAGCTCTCAGGTTCACTAGCCAGTGTTACTGTAAGTCATCCCTCTGGTCCACCAGATGGACGCATAGGCAGTGTTAAGTCAGCACTCCAGTTCACCAGTCAGTGTTAGTCAACCCACCACACCTACATCAACAAGCCACACCCATTATTTTTTAGAAGATACTTTGCTAGCTTTACATATTTGTTTAAGGCAGGATAAGATAAGATTGTTAAGATATTTTAAAACTTAAGACTGTGTCAGTGTGAGATTTAACATTTTTTTTTGCTAATGTATGATTATATCTGAATTCATTTTAGATCTAACAATTTATTATTGAATCACACATGTGCAGTAGGTATAGGGGATTATTTGGGCCTGTGCTGGGGAATTAAAGGCCATGTCCACCCCCAAAACTATAATCCCCCCACACTAATGGCCACATTGGTAGTGTAGTTTAATCCTTACCTCACTCCCAGCCATATGGTTCTCTGTAGTCCCCCCCCAAAGTCCCAAAACTGCCCACCAGGAGGATAGCAGAGTTAATATAGGACTCTGCCTCCTACCTGGCCTCCGGGAGAAGGTGGCATGTGTATGCAGCCCTTCTCCCTCCCCCTCCCTTCTCCTCCCTCTCAGGATTCCCTCCCCCTAGTGTAAAACCCTTTAGCTATATGATTCCCCTGTCCCCCCAGCCCAAACGCTCTTTTTTTCTTAGAAAGTGCCCCAAACTTTACTTACCTTCCCTCTTTCCCCCACCGCAATGAACTCCCGGCAGCCGTGTCCGTGATTGGCTGTCGCTCAGCCAATCACAGACGCGACTGCCAGTCCCGCCCCTCTGCTTGCATTTTCTTGCAAGCAGAGGGCCGGCAGCGCGGCAGAGGAAAGAGGGGAGGTAAGTAAAGTTTGGGGAATTTTCTAAGAATAAAAATAGAGTGGTTGGGGCTGGGGGGACAGGGGGAATCATATATGAAAAAATGGTTTTAAGGGTGGACATACCCTTTAATTAATTGGTTTAATCATGTAAGAAAGGCCTGTAGGTATACCTAATCTACTCTGAAATGGCCACTTGGTTGTATTTGCCCCCAAGGCCAAAAGATCCCAGTCCTCCCCTGTTTTAAAGGGTCTATTTTATAAATGATTATGCATGTAATGATTTTTATAATTAGCTGGATACAAATTGATGGCAGTATTGTATTTAGATTTACCCATATTAAAAGATATTAAATACAGTAATATCCTGATTATGTTTTCAGCACCATCATTCAGGGTATATCTGTTCCTTTGTTTCTTGCTCTCCAGTGCCTACCTTATCTTGGATAGTTTTTTTTCCCTGTGACCGGACCTGGTGTCTGATATAGTATAGTGCCCTTACAGTCCACCCCATAAGATGATTTCTGAACCCCAGTTCCAATTTTTGCAGAATCCTTAGAAAATACTTGAAGAATTAATTATGATAGGAATTCATGTATGAATTCCTGAATTTCATTCCTCATATAAACATTTCCATATAAAAGAGTGAAGATAATTGAAGGCATCCAACACTAGATTGTTATGTAAAAATACTGTAGGTACCGAGTACAGTTCACTGATGGAGGAGAATTTCTTTCTAAATAACCTGGGGATTGAAAGGCAGATCCCAAACAAACAAAAACATTTCAGTACATGGTGGAGAGTGAAACACCATAACATTTAGAGGCTGTCCATAAATCATTTGGATCCATCTACCGTATATACTCAAGTATAAACCAAGGTTTTCAGGCTTTAAACATCTGTTTATACTCGAGTCAAGCCCTTCTCCTACCTTGTCCGGCCGCAGCTCGCTCCGCATCCTCTGCGCTTCCAGATGATGTCCCCACTCGGGGCCTCTCACTTCACGGTGCTGAGTAGTGACATCATCCAGAAGCACAGAAGATGTGGAGCGAGCAGCCGCCGGACAAGGTAGGAGAAGGCAGCCAAATAGGAGCTAACACCAATCTGTTCTCCACAATCTTCCCTTGCTCTCCAGTATCTTACCCTTTCCTTAGATTAGGCCGGATTTTTTATATAGATTGCTTGACCCCTTTAAAGCTTTTATCCATTCCAGCTTACAAACAACTTCTTTCATGTGGCCTGAAGTCCTTATATATATTATGCATATATGTATTTTGGGTGTTAATTAAACTGATAATGGTATTTTCAATTATACTGTACTAATAGCACACAAATCTGTTTTGAGCAAGTCTATCATTTGTGCACTTGGTTAACTTCCAATAGAACATGAAGAACATTAGCTCCAAATAATAATTATTTTAAATATAATACTGTTACTTTATAAATAGAAAATCTATTGTCCTGCAATTAATAGAAAATAATTTATTACTTCTCAATAAAGCTGGGTAAAGGGAAGCTTCTGTCAGGTCTAAAAGAATTGTCCTTTTATTGGAGTGGACAAGAAATTGGGGGTTACTTTATGGGATTTACTCTACATTTAAAGGGCAACTAACCCTTTGAATGGATGGAATCTATTGTAAAAGATTGCCTTCTGATTCTGTATTGTTTTGAGGCTTTAGTTGCCCTTCAAATGGACAGCAGAATTCCCATACAGTAGTCCCATACAGTTATAGCCATACTGGATTTGGCTTCCTGACTCCAAACGGCAATCGAAAAGTATCCCTGGATCAACCAGAACTGCAGTGTATGTATTAATACCAGTAATTCTCAGTATTTTTTAGTTTAAGAAACTTATCCAGGCCACTTTTAAAGCTATTCAATGAACTTGCCATTACCACATCTGCTGGAAGACAG
Organism: Hymenochirus boettgeri; assembly: GCA_019447015.1. Classification (NCBI taxonomy): domain Eukaryota; kingdom Metazoa; phylum Chordata; class Amphibia; order Anura; family Pipidae; genus Hymenochirus; species Hymenochirus boettgeri. The sequence continues at coordinate 199,581,667 of CM033470.1, read as the reverse complement.
TTCAACGGTTTCACCATTCTCACTGTAAAGGAACCTTTCCTAACCTGAAGATAAAACTTCTTTTCTTCCAATTTTAAAGCATGTCCACAAGTCCTCTGATATGACCTATTAGTAAACAATACACCACAGAGTTTATTCTATGGTCCATTAATATATTTGTATAAAGTGATCATATCCCCACGCAAACGTTGCTTCTCCAATGTAAATAGCCCTAACTTGTCTAATCTGCCTGCATAGTCAAGCCTCTCTATTCCACTTTATTAGTTGCCCTTTTCTGAACTGCTTCCATTTTCAAGATGTCCCCCTTGTATATTGGACTCCAAAACTGCACCGCATATTCCAAACGAGGCCTTACCAGTGCCTAGTAAAGAGGGAAAATAATATTTTTCTCTCTTGAATCTATTCCCCTCTTTATACAAGACAATATCTTGCTAGCTCTAGCCATTGCTGTCTGTCACTGTTTGCTATAGCTAAGTCTGTTATATACCAGAACCCCCAAATCTTTTTCCATTGGAGATTCACTTAACACAGAGTTATTTATGGTGTAGGTGGCACAAACCCCAAATGCCTCACCTTTCTTTTTTTCAACATTGAATCTCATCTACCATTCTGCCATTCTGCTGCCCATTTTGATAATCTATCTAGGTCTGCTTGCAGCAATTGCACATCATTTGAAGTTTCCAAAGCTCTGCATAATTTAGTGTCATTAGCAAACAGAGACCTTGCTCTCAATGCCCCCTTCTAAATAAATTATAAACAGATTAAAAAGAAGAGGCCCCAGTCCAGAACCCTGAGGCTCATGTAGCACCATTGACAACCACTCTCTGCTTGCGATCCCATAACCAATTCTCTATCCATTTACAAATGTATTTTTCCAGGCCAACAGCCCTCAGTTTATACATTAGTCGTCTATGAGGCACAGTATCAAAAGCTTAAGCAAAATCCAAGTGTACTACATCCACTGCTATGCCTGAATCTAAATTCTTACTCACTTATTTATAAAAACCAAGTAAATTTGACTGGCACAATCTATTTCTCATAGATCCATGCTGACTACTACTAATAAGTAGGGATGGCCGGTTCGCAGACCCGAACCCGGATCCGCCACGGATTTATCCCGTTCGCGAACGGCGGATTTTTCCGGATTTTCCGGATTTCTCATATTTTGAAAAATGTTCGAAATTACGAGATTTCCCGTATTTTCGAAAATTTCCGAAAATACGAGAAATTATGTAATTTCGAGAATATTTTTCATTTTAACGGGTCCGCTCGCGGATTTTCGAATTTTCGAATTTTTTCGTAAATTTGCGGATCCTCGAGCGGACCGGATTTTGCGAAGTTCGGACATCTCTACTAATAAGCTCAGTTCTGGAGGCAAAGTCAAGGATAAGATGCCATAACAAAGTTTCTAACACCTTCTACCACTGATGTAAGGCTTACAGGTCTATAGTTATCAGGCTGTGAACGACTACCTTTTTTGAATATTGGTATTACATTGGCTTTTTTCCAATCCAGTGGCACATCACCAGACAAAAGTGAATCTGAAAAGATAAGAAACAGTGGTCTAGATAAAACTGAACTAAGCTCTCTTAAGATCCAAGGATGTATTCCATCTGGTTCTGGGGCTTTATTGATGTTAACTTTGTCTAATTGTTTCTGCACCATATCCTCAGCCAGTGCAAATATTCCTCATTTATACCCTTCATATTATTACAGTCCCTACTATAAGGACTAGAATTCGCTAAAGTGAATACAGAGGGAAAAAAATGGTTTAACACATTAGCCTTCTCGACATCCTCTATAACCATCTCTACCTCATTATTTAATGGTCCCATATTCTTAGTCCTCATCTTTTTACTATTGATATGTTTAAAAAACATTTTGGGATTAAACTTGCTTTGTTCTGCTATTCATATTTCATTTTCTCTTTTAGCTAGTTTACATTATTACAGCTTTTATATTCCCTGTAAGCCTGTTCGGTTCCCTCTGATTTCAAGAAACTTTTGTTTCTTAGCGCACCCCTTTAAAACAGACAAATCCCTTTACAAGTGGATCACACAAAGATGGATCGCTCTGGAAGGAGAAACCAAATACCCTATATTGCTCTGGCAGTTTAAACCAATTAGCTACACCCTTATCCTATCAGAATGAAAAGAAACAAAAAAAAATTCCTCTCTTTTGTTTCTTCCCAGCCACCACTCTACAGGTAACAATGTAGTTGATAACAAGTATTTGATTAAGAAACCTTCAGGGAGATTCAATAAAAGTTCTTATCGTTTAAAATGGTGCTAATTTTGCCTCAACCAATCAGATCTTTTTTAACATTTAAAAGCTAACATCGGATTGGTTGGAGAGAAATTAGCGCCATTTTAAACGATAAGAACTTTTATTGAATAACCCTGCTTGTGCCTAATGTTTACTTAAACAATCCCCACCACCTTATTCCAGTAGTAAGCAGTAAAAAAAACAAAAGTGATTTTATTAACTTACTCAGACACACTCCCAGAAATAAATAGTGCTAAGTTAGTACATTCACAATAAACCACAGTTAATAAACGCTTTGTTTCTTCACGCACCCCTTAAAAACAGACAAATCCCTTTAAAACAGAAAATCCCTTTACAAGTGGATCGCACAAAGCTGGATTGCTCAGGAAGAACTTTTTATATAAGGTTCAAACCGATTGCTTCATTAGTGTGGTGATTGTTAGATTACAATAAGTTTGTAGAAAGTTTTATCGTTACAGTTTATAGTGTAAGAAACAACTGCTAGTTTGCTTTTTATTTTTGTACTCATATTGACAATCTAATATTATTATTGTGTATTCAGAAGCTTTATGGGACATGAAAAATTAGCAATTTCTGCACCTGAGAAACATTTTATAGGTTGATGGGACAATAATTACAAAACCACCAAAACAAAGAACACAGTTGCAAAACTATCTCCATTACTTTTGCATAATATAAAGTCTTTTCCCACCAATCATATACAAATATTATGTGAAGGAATGTTATGGTAAGACAAAAACTTCCCTTTAAATTAAAATGGGATAACTAAAGAAACCCACTAATTGTAAATATCTTATCTCTTTTACGTTATATAATACATTTCATTTATAAGTACAATCACATAAGGAAAATAATAGTCTCTTGCCCTTAGATTCCCATGAGCTCCTTCTGATCCTACAGATCAAAAGCTAATGTTGTAGTAGAGTCCTTAGGAAGTTACAATCCATTCCCAGCTGAGAGTATACATGATTGCAAAGCTCTTCTGATTGTCAGAAAAATGACTTGCAATTGATTGCTTTTCATGACAAATATCACTGTCATTTCAAGAGACTTTAATTTCATCCAATTGCTTTTAAAGCTCTGTTGAAATGCACTTGAAAATGATTGAAACCGTTACTGTTGCAGGAAAAATTGCAAACTTGAATGTGATCAATAGTTATTTATGTTGTAACAGTTAAAAAAAGAGAAGGTTTGAAGATCTTAGGTTGTGTCCTGAGTTTAAATTTCACTTCTTAATTTTTAATAAATAAAATTCTCTTTTGAGTGATAATAAGGAGTCTCTACTTGAGGGGTATCAAACCTCCATCCCCACAGATATTTTCCCACTACAATTCCCAGCATTCCCTGATTGGGGTTGTAGTTTACAAACATAGGTTTGACATCCCTGATCTAGATAATAAAGATATCTTGTTGACAGAAATTGCATCCTGTTGTCTCTATAAATTTCACGTATTATTGTGAAAGGATCGAAACCATAATTTACCTAACAATATTTATTTTCCTATTTATTTACTGTAACCATTAAAGTGGAGATTTGGTTATGTTTTATTTGCCTTGCACATTTGAATCGGATGTTTGGGGCCATTGTGTAAATGCAAGCCTATTCAAAGTTATAATAATTTGTTTCAGATGATACCTTTCTACTGGTCTACTACAGTTTGAAAAAAATTGATAACATCTGCTTAGTTGCTGCAGACCAAGAACACGGGAAAAATGTTGCAACTACTGTATTATTGAATAAAGCCCCAGTTGGGTTGTTATCATCAACAGCACAGTAGCATAAGATCAATTTATGATTTTCAGGCACTAATTTTTTTTTTTATCTCATTGCTATTGTTAGTCACCATGGCAGCAGCAATGTGTTTCCTAGATAAATATGATTTCAGGTGTACAATTATAGTTTAAAAAGGCAACGCTCTGTCCCCCTAGGTTTTAAAATGGCTTGCACTATATCTGTATTTCTGAATTAAACTGATTTTAATGTTTGTGAACTGTAGTTGTTGCTTCTAACCAGAAAAAAATCTTTGCATTGAGAAGAGTAACAGCAGGTTTTTTTCGTATATGTGTTTCTTAGACAGTAATAATTATTGCTTTATTATTAATGTATAAAAAACAGCTTTTGTGGCAAACAGCTTACAGTCTAACTGGCAAACCATGGTAATTGGTCAAAACCATACACATCCTGTATGTTTTTAATACAACACACTCAGGAACACCAAACACCCTTGTGTGATGTATTCAAAAGTAATATCACTACATCTATAGAATAAAATACACATGGGATGTAACTATGGAAGGTGGTAAAAATATTTGTTTATCTTTTCAGTCATTTTTTAAAATTAATAACACCATATACAGTAACTATGAGAAAAATCAACCAGGAAATATTTTCTTGAACTGGCTGCACATGGCCCTCAGGTTGGGCACCCATGAACTAGACTTTCTGATCCAGCTAAACATGGGAATTCACAGAGACAAAATAGAATGCTCACCTCAACATAAGCTTTCTGTACTCACAAATCCTTGAAGCCATTTCTCCATGTGTTTGCACTGATCTAAAACACAAAAACATGCCATTGATAAATGAGTTTATACATTAAGACTGCAAGGCATGTTATAACTCTGTCATTCTGGACAATGGGACAGAAAATAATAACGTTGCATGCCCAAAATGATGTGTGTGAGGATCTATTATTTATTTCTTTAATCTTTAAACACATGACTGTGTATGGTCCCTTTAATTTTAAAGGGCATGTCCACCCCCAAAATTAAAAGTTAACTCCATACTGGCCCCACTGTGTAGTGTTCAAAAATCCTTACCTAACAAATGGTCTCCAAATGGTTCTCTTGCAGTGCCTGATCAAAGTCTAAGAAACTGAAGAGAAGGAGGTGTCAGTGAGTCATCCAGTCCCTGCTGCTTCCTTAACTTTAATAAGGACAGTGGCATGTGCAGGGAAGCCCATCTCCCCTCCTCCCTCCCTTCAGATTCTTTCTGTCTGCTGCATCACCTATCATTAAATTCGTTTTACCATGTGTAGTCTACCCCATCCCAACTCCAACCACCAAGTTTGTTTTGGAAGAAAAGTCACAACAAGTTACTTACAAACCTTAGTATCCCCGGTGCTCTGAATAGCCAATCATAGATTGCCAGCGGATGCCGGGCCCTGCCCCTCATTGATGTTTCAGACTAGCAGAGAGTCAGGAAAAGAGCACCGGGAGATCGGAGGTCTGTACGCAACTTTCTAGGGATTGTTTTGCAAAACTAATTTGGCGGTGTGGGGTGGGCTACAATGGAGATAATTAAGAGTGGAGATAACTTTTAAGAAAAGCCTGCTTTATGTTATAGGAATGCATTTTATTTAGCTTCTACTTTCATCTAGCAATTTCATCTTATCTTGGAGTATCCTTTCTAAACTTTCCTGTCGCTCTGGTATAGAAAGAATTGCACTTGAACTGTATTGATTTCTCTGTCATTCACTAAAATGCTGGAGATGGTCCTGATTACTCTTAAACAACATCTGTAAGCAGTTACATTATAAACTGGAGCTTCTTTTAAGCTCCAATTGTGTTTTTATTTGAAGGTCGACAAGTTGCTTTAATTTGTTTTTACATTATAATTCTTCCTTTCTGCCTGTCGTTGTTTCTATTATCAAAATCATTTTTTTGGAACCAACAATGGTTTTTTTTCCTTCTTTATATAAGCACTAACACATTTAACTGATATACCATCAAGAAATTCTGCATAGCATGTTCATACATTTGTAAATCAGGTAAGATATATATTAAAGAGACTCACATAAACACATGTCTGAAAGCCATGTCCACACCCATAGTAAAATCTCACCCCATGCTCTACAGTAGCCTAAACTACCCTCCATTTTTCTTTCCAAAGCAACTGGAATTATCCAGCAAGCACACTATGCACTTCTGCAAGACTGCCATGAATTGGTACTGCAACAACACAGTGTAGCTGAATGCAAAAGGAGAGGGACCTTGCTTTTGTAGTCTATTCTCTAAGAAGCCTCTCAGGCAAATTACCGCAAATACTGTAACCCCTGTAGCTGCTATTTGATTTTCCTGTCTTTCCCTCTTGATTGTTTTTAGATTTATGCAAGAAAATTGACAATCTGTGTTACCCTGCATGCGAAAGATAAAGCACAACCCCGACATCCTCGCTGTTGCCACTGTACCTGACACTCCCCCTTTAAAAATGATATCAATCCACCAATCAGAGTATTGTGTACTCTACACCTTTGCTGTATTTATGACCACTGCTAGTGGTTTCCCAAATCAATGCACCACCCGCTTCATCACTTCTAACAGAAAAAGGTACTGCTGCATGTCGATATTGCAAACAAAGAGGTAGTCCCCAAGATTATGGATCACAGAATCGACTTCTGCCTTTAACTTGACATTTTTCTACGTAATATTTGTAATTCTATTTACAGCATAAAAAATGGAAGCACTGGGGTTGTACTGGTAACAGACGAAAGGCGGACTCAATGTCAGTTTGCCATTAGCACCCCTTAGCTGCTCTTCTGATGAAGTATAGGAAACCCTGCTCATCTCCTTGTCAATATCATTGATCACCAATCTGCCTCTAGGATCTGACAAATGACGAATAAGATGAGAATTCCTTTTTAGGAACCTGTGCAAAAGGGAATACCCTTAGGTTGGCGAAAGCTGGTGAGCTTTGAACAGAATAATGAGAGGGCTGCCTAAAGCCCCAGTCAAGCAGCATCCCTGCATGATGATCTCAATAGACGACAGGCGTCCTCCCCTTTTCCTGGAGCATTGCTATATTGCCCTGCCTGAGTGACTTTTTTTGTTGCATCTGACAAACTCATGAGGTAGGAGCAGTCATGCTTGAACTTGCATGCTTGTTCAAACTTCCAGTGGCTAATGGACTCAGTTGGTGTGAGTGAGGAGTGCGTAGTAGTGCTTTGACCCCTGTGAGGGGAAAATGATCATCAGCCCGAGACTCCTGCCCACTTTTTCGGTCTGCCTGGGCCTGGTGCTCTCTCTGCTTCTCCTCCCTGGTGCCAGTGCTCTGGTGTGCTTTCCTTCTGCTCCTAGTGCTGCCAGCTTTGAAGTGCTTAGGTGAGCCTCCATAGTTCTACCTGCAGACAGTTGTCCTCTCTGGTAGCTGCCTTTGCCCACAGTTTATGTCATGCCTGACAGAAGGAAGCCTGGTAAGTGAACAGCTTGTGTACAGCTCAGTGGTTATAGCTCTGACCAGGCTGCCTGTGAAACCTTTTTTCTCCCCTTTCATCTTCCTCTGCTCTGCTTTGTCTGTGTCTTCCCTTGCCTGCTTATAACCCTATACCTACTGTTAACTTGCCATATTGTTGCTACCCCATCCCTGTATTTGCTATCTTTTAAGTCTAGTTTAACTGATTCTGTTTAGATCACAAACTAAAGAATTCATCAGAATCCTACAATACTGAGAACATCCCCACTTGCACTAAGGCTAAGGAAATGAAATATCTCAGAGGAAACCTTAAAAAAGTGTGAATATTAGTAGTGGACAGCATTCAAGGGTATTTATTGCCTAAAAGATTCTTGCGTAAATCATTCTTAATTTAGAAAGCCAATCGGATGACTAGCAAAACATCTTCAAGAACTAAACTTCAAGTCCAGCGGATCTAACTGAATAAGAATACTGATAATGTAATATTGACTCTTATATTTAAATACGCTTACATTTAAGAGATAAGGTCCATATAGACATGCGAACATGGGGCCAACCCGCATCGCACAACTGTAAGATGAATGGCTGCTTCAGCCAAGTCTTGTTTGGTCTATGGGCAGTTGGTCGGGCTGTTTCACCATTTGGTTGGGCGTCCATAAACCTAACAACACATTTTTAAACTTCATTATTTTATTAAAACAAGGGATTCCTTTTTACAGTCTCTTAATTATTTAAAGGGCAAGTGCAGCCCCAAAATGAAAAATTATGTAATGGTAAACTACCTCCCAAAACTCAAAACTGCAATAATTAGAAAGCTGAAATATATAAGACTAAGCTGAAATGCTGCACAATGTCCTGTTGGCCCTGTTTCTGCATCCTGGTTCTTCCAGTTAGCAACTGCCAGTTATGGATTTGACATTTGACTGAATGCTAATCTCCTCCTCTGAGCATGCTCTAGCTCAGAACCAGCTCACTAAATTTTTGAAGGGGGACGTGAAGAAATATAGCTGTAAACACACTATCCCTTAGTTTTCATGAGGCATCCAGGAGCATAGTAGGCTTATATACTATTGCTATTCTTTACTTCAGTTAAGACAATAGAATAATCACAAATGAAAATTATGTAGGGGCATAGAACCTTATTTATAAAAATTTGTTAATGTTAAATAATGACAACACAATCCTTATTTTACATGTTGGCCATTATTTTACACGGCAATCATTCTTCTACATGGCATTGCAAAATAAGCATGCTCTTTGTGCCTTTATTATTTTACATATGTAATGCTAGTTTTGTTGGAATAAAAATGCCATAAAAAAAGAAACCAGCAGTTCATATGTCAAATAATAAAGGCACAAAGAGCATCCTTATTTTAAAACCCCATAGAAAATAGTGTTAGTGACGTTATCGTGGCGATATCATTATTTTACGTGAACAAAGTTTTATAAATACTGTCCCTGGTTAATTATTTTTTACATAAAAAAAGGTATTTGTTGTTTAACAGTGATTTTTTCAAAACAAACAAGTATATTTATAGAAGTGCAGAATTTACAACAGATGTTAATCACCACTGGAATATACTGCAGGTGCTATATCTGACTGTAAATATCATGGTCTATAAATAATTGTAGAAAAGCTAGAACAGAATGCAGTAACAAGTACCATCGTTATCGCCAGTAATAAGGATTTCCAATGCCCCTTTTACTTTAATGTTCCACCTAATGTATTACTCTATTGAGCCTTGATTCCCCACTGACATGAAATATCCATAATATTACACATTTATTTGGCCCACATTCACAGAATATCATGTATAAACATGTAACATGTTCAGTGTATGCTTTTAATGCCTTTGGGGGTGCTTACATTTTTTTATATGATAAGGGCTATGCCACACTGGTGCGATTCTCAAGTGCTTCCAAACGTGTTTTGTGATGCAAGTGAGAACTGAATGCTTTTCAATGTGGGCAGCTACACTAGATGCGCTGTAATCCATTTTCAGTGCACATATGATCACCATTTCTTGTTCGGATGAGCTCCGATAACAGATGATTGGCAAAACTGTAGCATTTAGCCCAAGAAAATATTAGTCTAATATGTGTCTTGTATCTCTTAGGAACCAAACCGTGAATTATTGTAGCAGAACATAGTATAGCAGCACTGTGCCAGTACATATTCATGTTTCTAAATATTTCCTTTATAGTTAGCCATGGTAGCTAACAGATCACATTGGAGTGCTAGCATGCACTCTTTTTCTATTGATTAAATCAGCAGTTGGGCTAAACAGTGACTTGTGGACATGAATTTTCAAATAAATGACTCCTAAAAGTATACTGTAGAGTAGCCTTTTGATTAGCCTTCAGGATTGAGTCGAGGTTGAATGGCTCAAAAATATATACAGTATTTAAAAAGGCGTCTTGCACAGGCAAGCTAACATCGTTTTACAAACCACTGATAACAATCATGCTTTGTAATAACAACTAACTGATTTTTTAATGTTGATCGTGGTGTCGATTTAAAAGTAGGTGCAGGATAATTTATGAATCTCTGTAACTGACAGTACATTCCGTAATATATATCAAACTTTGATAAAAGGATTTCCCAGTAAGAGCTTTTCACAAAGAGAACACTAAATTCTATTAGTTCTCTAGCAGCAGGCCGCCGTATGCTTTCTTTTATGACACACGTGTCTGATCATATAATGAACAATAAAAACCAAGAACAAACACTTCAACCTGAAATTTTGTGTACAGATAAATAACCTTGCTGTAAACTGTCACAAACATAAAAGGTTTATTTTCTCATAAGACTGACATTAAAATTAGCAGTTAAAGGAGCACTTTACTTATAAAATGAAACACAGGAATGAACAGAACATAAAAATAAATAATAATAAATAAAATACCATAATGTTTGCAAGATGGTAATAAAATATTGATACCAACCCATTTACAACAGTGTAGTAAAATAGCGATACTATTGATAAGATAACATGGAACCATACTGTTTTCAATTCAACTTGTTTTGAGTTTTAAAACTGCTCATTGGGCCATCTGGGATGTGGGTGTGTTTAACATTTAGTTTAACGTAGAACATGATGTTCTACGTTTGAATGGGAAAGTGTACTGCACTCCAATTTAATGTATGCAGCACTTTGCTCTTTATGAAGTCAAATCTTTTGCCTGGGAAAAATTATATAAACACATTTACTGTCTCCAAACTCAGACACTTAACTCAAGTCAGCATGTTAATAGATTATCAAAAGGGATTGTTTTTTAGAACACATCAAAGTAGTAATTTAAACGTTTGTTTTGATAAGCAGATTTCTTATTTCTGTTGTATTCAATTAGATCAACTGGACTTGAAGTTTAGTTCTTGAAGACGTTTCGCTAGTCATCCGACTGGCTTTCTCAATTCAGAATGACTTGTACAAGAATCTGTGGCAATTATGTATCCTGGAAAATCCCAATTAGCATATCACAGCACAGGATTTTCCAGGGTACATAATTGGCAACAGATTCTTGTACAAGTCATTCTGAATTGAGAAAGCCAGTCGGATGACAGTCGAAACGTCTTCAAGAACTAAACTTCAAGTCTAGTTGATCTAATTGAATACAACAGATATAACATGACCTGGATGAATGAGAACCTTCACAAGCAGATTTCTTATTGGCAGTATTAATAAGCAGTTGCAAGCAATATAGTCTTTATACTGCCAGGAGAGAGTATTTCACACACACACATTTTTCCCATGTGGTCTTCCATCGCACAGCTTCTTTTTGAAATGTAGGGTATTATTTTATTTTGTTTCACACCAGTACAAGTTGTATTAGCTGTCAAAGTATGAATTCACTATGTGGAAACTGGAAAATGGCAGAGCTGTTAACATTTCTGTGAAGTCAGATATTGTTTAATAAGGAGCTGAAGTAAATTTCTTCTTTGCTTCAGTGCACGATTTACAATTATTTGTAATAATAAAAGAATTGCCAGGGTTTAGTGAAAGTAATCTCCATAATCACCTAATTTATTTATTGAACTATCTTTAACCTTGCTTCCTTCCTTCTGTATATAGAATAGTTAAGTTTAATGGTGAAAGAGTTGTCAAGGGCTTTAGGCCAAACTGCAAGAAAACTTGATGAGCACTAAAACAGAAATTCAAAATGGTCTTTATCTTCATTTTATTATCTCTTAAAGGGCAAGTCCAGCCCTGAAATGAAAACTTACATACAGGTAAATCACCCCCCAAAACCCTAAATGGTAATAGTTTGAAATGTGAAATATATAAGTCTAACCTGAAATCCTGTACAATGTCCTGTTGTCCCTGTTTCTGCTTCCTGGTTCTTCCAGTTAGCAACTGTCAGTTATGGATTTGGTAGTTGACATCACAGCCAATGACTATTAATTCATCTCCTAGCTGCGTCTTCTGAGCATGCCCAGGCTCAGTACAGGTTTCTAAATTGCTTGCTCCACAAGGCATCCAGAAGCATAGCAGTCATACAGTAATTAATTCATAGGACCAAGTATAAAATATAAACATATTTTAAAGAGGCCATTCTTTCTAAAATATGTTCTTATGAGGGTGGAGTTGCCCTTTAATTATTTACAGTTTCAAAGAGCTCATATATGTATATAGGAATACAGTTATTATATTTAAAGGCAGGGAAATGGAGATTACACACACACACACACACACCATTAGACAGGTTGACTAAAAGGCATTAATCTTACCCCTGGATTACATTTGTAATTACTTTACAAATCCCTAAATTTGCCACTGTTCCTGTGTAACTAGGCTGACACAAGGAGGTGGTACTCACACCAGACAGAAACAGGAGATTCTTAGGCTGCCAATTCCTTATAAAAGAAGTATTAATTTTAGTACAGGTATATCTAGCTGTGGGAGGGCTCAACCTTTTAGTTTCCCTTAAAGACACGTGCTTTAATGCTTATGTGGAAAGTTCTCTATAGTACAGTTAATCATCATGTTTACTTTGACTAAGCATTTAGCTTCTTTTTTAAAAAGTGTGGTTTTAGAGTTATGTGTAAAAAAAATTAAAGCCCCCCCCCCATAATGCCAATGCCAAAACATAGACAAAAAACCTTTGAAGGGCATGCTCAACCCCATAACAAACCTTTAACCTCACAATCAGCAAAATCCTATTTTTGCAATTCTAACCATTCTCCACGGCACTCCCGGAAAAAGATATGCCATGCCGTCATCCAAGGCTCTGACAGTGTCATCATGCTCAATGACAATGGCTGCACAAGTCATCGCTGCATAAGCTCCAAAAGCTGAAAAGGAGGAACTACAATGCGGTAAGGGAACAGGGGACATCAAGTTTAATATCCCCTTTCAGGAGAGTTGGAGAGAAAGGTTACTATTGGGGGGGGGCTTGTGATATTAAAAAATTGAGGTGAACATGCTTTTAAAGGGACACTAAAGTGAAAATAAATGACTTGCCTTTATCCTTTTCTATATTTTTTAGAGCTACCAGGAATGTGATCTCAGTTTTTCCTTTCGCCATATCTCCTCATGTCCTGTCCATGCATTCCCCTCTTTCTGCGCCCTTCACCTCCTAGAAACTAGAGTGGGGAGCATGTGCAGTAGAGATGAACCTCCAAACAGTGAGCTACAGCCAATAGTATTCACCCTGTGATTTTGTGTTACGAAATAATGAGGGGGTTTAACTCCCTTGCTATGGTAAGGTGGGAGGTGGGGGTGGGATTTCTTTAGGTGCAGTAATAGATTTGGACTCCAGTAACACAGACAGCACAAGCAGCAGATAACTGCAAGATTGGGTTTTAGCTGCATACATAATGATAGAACAGAGGGATAATACTTAATCTTAATGCTGAATCAACTATCTATGCAATGACAGAGAAATAAGCTTTACTTTCATAGAAAGGATACAGTTTTTATACACAATAGGGGGAGTGGAAGGGACTGGGAAATAAAAAGGGAATAGGCGATTGAGTTCTTTACTTCCTAGCTATGCCTGGCACCCTTGAAAAGTAAAACTTCCAGAGCAAAAAAAATAAAGGAAAGAAATGTCAGAAAAGGGGAAAAAAGCAGATTAAAGGGAAAGTTCACCCCTCAAATAAAAAATTGTATATGGGTAAATCATCAAAGCACCCACCAAAACTGTAATAGTTAGAAAGTTTATGAATTGTAAATATAACTTGAAATACTGCTTGATGTTCTCAATTTCTTTTTTGTCCATTAAATACAGTAGTACACTTAAAGAGTAGCCCTTTAGTCTCCTTCCTGTACTACCTCAAGACAAACTCTAAAGACCAGCATTGCAGTTCAATTATTTCATTTTTAGCACTAAAAATTCAATGTACATTTCACAACCTAAAATGTCCATGTGGGAAAGTATGCATTTAAATGAGAACTAAACCCAGTTTTTTGTACTCCAGAATCTGAAAACAACCCCCTAAAAACGCCAATAAGCTATAAAATCCCACTTCAGTAAATCGTATAATAGTAAATATAAGCCTGTTAAAAACTTAATGAAGTATCTGTGTGTATGGGCAGTGTCAGACCACACCTCCTGACCTCAGTCACATGCTTCCTTGCTTTACCTATCCTGTAAAAGGATTGGCTAGAGATTATTAATGGGTGTGACCAACTGCAACAATGTTCTGCCATAGCTAAGGACTGAGCATGTGCAGAACATAATGATCGTTGACCAAACTGTGTGATACTAGAATGCTGTGAAGTAAAGCACAAATCTGCTTCAAAATTATTGAAAAATACAAAAAAGCTCAGAAAAAACAACAATATGAGAGGTGTACACTGTGAGTAAAATGTGCAATATTTATTGTACAAGCCACACTGGAGGATCTACCTTAATTAATGATTGTTGACGATATTTTTTCCATACTATTTGACCTCAATTTATTTAGAGTCATTTGATTGTGCTAGTAGACCATAGTTTTCAGACAGTTCTAACTAGCTGCCAGTACATAATCTTCTGCTATTTCCAATTAATGAAGAGAGGATTTAGGAGACCAAGTAAATAAGCATTGTAACACGGGTAATTTACTATTAGGGTAAAATTTAACAGGTTTATGGATCAGTGTTTTTCTTATACAGATTTTGTTTTCTATAGTTAGCATGTTCTGCATTGGAAGATTTGTGTGCTAACATCGATATATATATCAAACTAATGGGAAGTGGCATTTGTAGAAAGGAAAGAAACTAAGGTTATTTTTGTAAATAAATCCCATCTTCTTTTCTGCAATTTGCCATGTGGATGAGCAGCTGAAGGAAAATTCTGAATACACTTCACATATAGATCTGATTAAATGACTGAGTGAATACATTGATTCAGCAAATCCCTGATCAAATAAAAGAAGGCACGCATTCACCACAGGCAATAAAAAAAACAAACAAACATAAAATAACCTGTACTTCTGCATGTGAAATGGGGTCTTTTATTTCGCAAATACTCTGCATCTTTTACATAAAAGACACCCAGGATCAGTGCCCTCCTATAATAGGTATTATTTGTGTGTATTTGTGCATGGTTTTGACTTAAGTCACTCTGCCAGTTCCATAAATCACAATTTATTTTAGATGTCATCAACACAAAGCTTACCTGTGCATTTGGGGTGTATCATGTGACTAGCAAAGGTAAGGTGATCACAGCAACCCCCAAAAGCTTATTTTAAAACTGGAGGAAAACTATCGATTGGAGGATAGGCTCTGTACAAGGTGTATCTCTTTTTGTGCTAGCTTTTTGTGTTAAGATTTCATTTAAGGAGAGGTATGTGCGATGAGTTGTTATAAATTATGTTTCCTATATTGCATTACATGATTGTTTGTTATACTCATATTCTCGCTTGGAACAAGCCATTTCAACTCTTCTAGTTGAGGAGTCTGGTTTCTCTATATGTTAATACATTACCTGTAAGGGTAGAAAATGGTTATAAAGCCTAATAAATTGAACAGGCATGCCACATATTTACTTTGCTAGTTTTTTCTTTAGATATTTCAGTGGACAATATGCACAGACATGGATTAAATGAAATGCATTTATAGAAACTGATTTCCAAATCATTAAAGCAACGAAGAAAATTCATTAGATGATAGTGGTGCTAGATTACGTTTTAATTTAATTTTTTAGAGAGGAATTAGTAGGTTAGATATAACAATTAAGAAAAAGTCATTATGCCCTGTTAAGTTTGCCCACCACAATAAGGATACAGTTTTTGGATTAAAAAAAGACAATTATCATGAAGTGCTCTGTTCTCTGTCTAAATCCAATTACTTGATGCACTGCAAGATAACTAAAAGAATTAAGGGAATAGATAAAGATCTTCCCTCTAAGGATTACTGTGCTGTAAGCTAATGCACTTTATGGTATTTATGCAGTTATCCAGCAAATCAACTATTAAGAAATTAATTAATAGCTATTATTAAAATCACAATTATTTATCTTTATATTTTTTAATTTCTTAACACGTGTTAAGTTAATTGTCAACCAAGTAATTTCTTTTAAAATGTCCTTTTATTTATTGCAGTCTAACAGTGACCTAGAAAAATAGGATTGGAAAGTTGGGTGACTATTGGGTAACCTACTGGATAGAAAAACTAAATCTAGTATTTATTTATGTATAATACTTATTATTACATAAAACTATTATTTTTTTAAAAAATGGGCTTTCTAGAACCTTAACCTGTTGATCTCTGAAATCGCTGGGTACCGCTATTGTGAAATGATACCCATAAGGCTCTATATCACCCATTAATGGTCCCTCTGTAAATAGCCTTTTCTTACTCTGTTTCTTCTTACTGGGACAATTCTGAAATTACCCAACTAATTGGCTGAATGAATAGTAAACTGAGCATAATATATAAAGATTTTCTTGTGCTTCTGTCTACCTTGCTGGGAAAAATAAAGCCATGTGGATCGAAATCAAGGTAAAATAGCAGGAATCTAAAAAACACATTGGAGATGTGCTGAAAAATGGGACAGAGCTTTTTTTCCCCTTTAAAACCTACCTTATAAAAAATGCAAGTAAAAAATATAAAATGTGCCACTTTATTGTTACTATTTGTTTGGCTCACAATGTCAGTCATGAGCATGCAGATTTTTGGCTTTAGTTTTGATTTAATTGCTCAGTTCTGGACAAGTCCAGCTTGTGGTTTGAGTGGTGTTTTAATTATTTATACTGTAAATTTAAAAGGTATCTACTGTATATTTTTTTTTTAAATTGTCTATTACTATAAACTATAATTCTTCCTAATTATCACTGTACCATTCATCTGACACCCTATTTCCCACTGGGCCAATATTGTGATCAATCTGACATACAAGTAGACATTTCCAGTGATTGGCCTGAAAATTGTATGTTTTTCCCATCTTATAAAATGGATTGTAAAAATAATCGTAATTGGAAATGGAAAACTGATGTAAATGTAATGTAACCTCACTAGATGACATTAGACAATAATCAGCAAATAAACTGAATGTTGAACAATATGTATAGGTACGATTGCAATTCCGATCGCAATAATCTTTTGTGGTGGATGGCCACCTTTAGATATCCAATCTGATCCATCAAACATTTCAGCTGTCAATTGCCTTATAAACTTTTTTGCTGTGCAGACCTTTGCTGTAACTGGAATGTGACAGTTGGTATGTGTGAATTGCATGATGGAAAATTTCCTCTTCCGATTCTGCCTCAATATTGAGCATGCTTGCCCACACAGATGTAAGAAGGTGTCGGTTAAGATATGGAGGGGGGATGCTGAGCCTGATCAAATCAAGTACTAAATTAAAGACATTCAGCAACACACACACACCTCTGAATAAAAGGGCTACTTACACATTGGTGTAACTAGCAATCACTGGGCCCCCCAGCAAACCAATGATGTGACACCTATCAGTGCTTTATCCACAGTGGTTTTCTGGAAGGAGGCTATATAAGAAGATGGGGCCCCTTGGCTCCAGAGATACGTGTCTCAATTAAAAAAACGTAATGGTTGTCCATAACCCTTACCTGTTTTATAGGTATTATAGGTATTATAATTATAGTCTGATCCCTTGTTCACTGTTGATTGGTTGTGGCAAAATTAGAAATATTTTAATGATAAAATCTTTTATTGAATAACCATGTAAGGGGCTTATATAAGAGGAGCAAAAATTTGCCTGTGCTGTTAATCTGCAGCGACCATTCTGAAGTTTTCAAATGTTTTCTAACTGTAGTAAACCAGTAGAAAGTTAGCATCTGATTGGTTGTTGCAATTATCAGCACGGGATAATTGCTAGCAGAGAGCAGATGAGTCAACTTCATATGCAGTTTGCAAGGGCTGCAAGTTTGGGGAGTGTGCTCATTATGGGGGACTTTAATTACCCTGACTTTGATTGGTGTAGTGGAACTGCCATCACAGAAAAAGGCGATGAGTTCCTGAATTTGCTGCAGGATAATTTTCTCTCACAGGTGGTTGAGGTTCCTACTAGAAAAGGAGCTCTGTTGGATTTGGTAATATCTAACATGGTGCATTATAGATATAAAGGTAACTGGAGGCTTAGGGAATAGTGACCATGAAATAGTGGCGTTTGGACTTTGTTATCGAAAGGAAAAGTGTGCTGGGATAACAAATAAAATTTCGGGAAGGCAAATTTTCCCAGGTTAAAAGCAGCTCTTCAAAATGTCAACTGAGATAATGTATTATCAGGGAAAGGTACTGAACAGAAGTGGACTGTGTTCAAGGGAATTTTAAGCCAGTTCACATCTAAATTTATATCCTTGGGAAATAAATGTAAAAAAAATAAATGGAAAAGGAAGAAAAAGGCATTTAAAACCTTTAAGGCCGAGGGAACGGAAAGGGCCTTTAGGGATTATAAAAACTGTAACAAGGAGTGTAAAAAATCAATCAAACTAGCTAAAATTAATAATGGGGTTAGGATAGCTGAACAAACCATCACTAAGTCTAAATTTTTTTTTAAGTATATTAATAGTAAGAAGATGAGGACTGAGAATGTGGCACCATTAATTAATGGGGACATGTCCGGTGGTGTGCCTCTGGATTGGAAAAAGGCTGATGTTATTCCAATATTCAAAAAGGGTAGTCATTCACAGCCGGGTAATTACAGGCCTGCAAGTTTAACTTCAATGGTGGGGAAGATCCTGGAAAGTTTAATAAGGGAACATGTTCTAGAGTATGTTTCAAGGACTGACATTATAAGTAGTAACCAGCATAGATTTAGGAGGAATAGATCTTGTCAAACTAACTTGCTTGGCTATTATGAGGAAGTAAGTAGAAATTTACTTCCTCTGGAATAGCAGTAGATGTAGTTTACTTCTATTTTGCAAAGGCTTTTGATACAGTCCCCCATAGGCGACTAATGTATAAGCTAAGGTATGTTGGTCTGGGGGGTCACATTTGTATATGGATAGAAAATTGGTTAATGAATAGGATGCAGAGTGTAGTTGTAAATGGGGCTTCATCATTAGGGACTAAAGTGCTAAGTGGGGTGCCACAGGGTTGTGTGTTGGGGTCGCTTCTATTTAATCTAATTATTAATGATTTGGAAGTGGGTATTGTCAGCAAGGTTTCTGTGTTTGCTGACAACACAAAACTTTGTTGACCATTAAAAACTTCAGAGGATGTGCAATCATTGCAGGGGGATCTAGATAGATTGTCATTGATAAATGTAAGGTGATGCATTTTGGACTGTTATTGTCTTGTTTAAAGAGAGGTTTGGATTCAAGGGAGGAAAATGTAATTCTCCCTCTTTACAAAGCATTGGTAAGGACTCATTTGGAATATGCAGTGCAATTTTGGAATCCTGTGTACAAAAAGGACATCTTTGAAATGGAAAGGGTTCAGAGAAGGGCAACTAAATTAATAAGGGGATTGGTGGAGATTGAATATGAAGAGAGACTGGAAAAGTTACAATTATGTACGCTGGAAAAAAGGCGCTTGCATGGGAATATGATTACTGTGTATAAATACATTAACCGGCCATACAATAAACTATCTGGGGCATTGTTCACCAATAGAACATGTCAAAGGACACGAGGACATCCCTTAAGACTTGAAGAAAAAAGGTTTAGGCTTTAAGCTCGGAAAGGGTTTTTCACTGTAAGAACGGTAAAGCTGTGGAACTGTCTTCCAGTTGAAGGAATGTTGCAAGTTACTGGTATTGATAAAGTAGAGTTGATCCAGGGAAATTTCCGATTGCCGCTTGGAGTCAGGAAGGAATTTTTTCCCCCTTTATAAATTTGGTGAGGTTTTCTTGCCTTCCTCTGGATCAACAGTTAGGCAGGAAATGAGGATATTGCTAGATGGGTTGGACTGGATGGACGTATGTCTTTATTCAACCTCAAATACTATAAACTGTAAACTACTATAAACCTCTTATTAAATAAACCTGTAAATCTTTTTTACACATTTTTCTATTGATATTTTTGGGGGGGTTTGAAGGATTTTACAAAAATGAGAGATGGGGAGCTTGAGAGACAGGTAACAATGACACCATACAGGTTTGTTTTATTATTGCAGTTTTGGGGGAGGGGGTTTACTTGCATAACATGTTTTACTGGATGGGTGGACTTGTGACATGCCCATAAAAATATGTCACAGACCAAAAAAAGCAATAATTAACTTCTATGTTTCTATCGTACTGCATAGTAATATAGTAATCAAGGTTGAATAAAGACATACGTCCATCAAGTCCAACTTTTTCACCCTCCTTTTTAAACCTACCTAACAGTTGTTCCAGAGGAAGGCAAAAAAAAAAAACAGCTAAAAAGTGGGAGAAATTCCTTCCTGACTCCAAATGACAACCGGAAAGTATCCCTGGATCAACTAGAACATTATTTACAGTAGAACTACTGCATTTGCCTAAATTATACAGCAAGAAATACACATTCATCAAGTCATAAAATGTACTGTATTGAATGAAAGCCTTTGGTCTTCAGAGGATTTGCACAGAGAACTAAGTGGCTCATTTACCCAGAGCTGCTGGGCAATAATATGAAGTTAAAGTCATGCTAACCGGTTCACTATCACGTTTGCGCTACTTTTAGCGCATGATTTTAATGCCGGCTATTGGACTTTTGGGAGATTTTTCCAGAGTGATAGTGGATCTGGGTAAATCCCCCCCTAAATGTTTAGTAGTTACTACTACTTAGTAGTTAAAGGGGAACTAAGAAGTCACCAGACACCATTGTCCCAATAGACAGAGCAGATTCACAATGATACAACATAGATAATGTATTTAATTAACCTGTAAATACTAGGTTTGTTGGGAGTCTTATTGTATACCATACACTTCTCAACATACTCTCCAGTGCACAGCAGATTAAAACAGTCAATCATGTTACAGCTCATAGATGATGTTACACTAGTAACACTAGTATTCTATGCACATGCGCAAGTGTGATGTGCATGCGCATAGAATACAGTCTGTCGGGCCCTGTCAGACTACGTGTCAGAGGAGCAAGCGATTGTGTAAGTATATTACATTTGTTCCCGGCTCCTGCAGGATTTATTGAAGAACGGGAGGTAAGACACAGCTCCTTAACCTCCCGTTCTTCAATAAAACTGAATACCAAAAATTTCTTTTAGCAGTGGAGATAGCCTTTAAGAATAAATGCTAAAATTGTGGCACAAATAGGCTGGAGAGGTCAGCGCCGCTGATTTTGGAGAAATTTAACTGAAGAAAAATCCTCAGTCGGTTGGTTAATAAACCAAAATTTAATCTTCTCTCAGATTTCTGTAATCACAAAGAGAAAATGAGGAGAGTTAAATAAATGTGAATAGGCCCCAATATATTAGTCACCACCAGGATGGGTTCTGAATCCTGGGAATGACAGTACACAATATAAAAGGGGGGGGGGAGATAAGCTAACAATAAAATAAGGAATATTCCTTTAATATTGTATTCCATGCTAGTACAAATAACACATGTCAATAAATATACTATTATACATTAATAAGAAAGTGCATAAATGACAATATTGGCTATTCCGACACTGTAGACCTCGTGGTCAATGAGACAGTCCAATCAAAGTCCAGGAAAACAGTCTCTCCTACCCTCGCGACATGCATCTTTTTTCCACTTTTATATTGCTTAGAAAATGAGGAGAATTGCAGGACAAATCTAATCTAAAATGTGTTTTTTTATTGACATAATTATAAAATGGTAGTATTTCTATTTTCCCTCACTCCTCTCCTCTAACAGCCAAATAGTACCCAGAATGAGGACCTAAAGCACTAGGTCCTTTTCTCTGGATTTCACCCTGGGTACACTTTAGGTGTGGATTGGTTAGGTGAGTATAATTGTCCTTAATTCTTGGTTTTCTGGAATTAAAATGTTACAGTGTTCTCAGGGGCAAGTGATATATTATAGGAGACAGTGTCTTCTTACTACCATGTGTTTAACTATGTTCAGTAGTTGACTGTTGGTTGTCTTGGCAATTCTTATAAGTTTGTCTTGTAGTAGAAGGTGGGACAGTGTGTAGTGAATGTACTAATTGCCAACATAAAAAAAACTTTTCATAAGATAGTATGACATAACAATTTCTTGTTTTTACTGTAAATTACATTCCACTGTTTAACCCTCCTGTGGATCTCGGGACACTACAGGAGGAATGCTACTGAAGCTAGGACTGTCCTGCAGATTACAGATTTGTGCATCTGGCTGTATTGGATGTGAAATCATTTAAAAAGGTCTTGTCTTGGGTCAGTGTGAAAACAATGTTTGCAGAGGTTTCTCTGCAGCAACATGAAATATAAAACACAACACACTGAATGCCATTATACTCACTAACAATAAAATGAAAATGATTCCAAATGGATCAAAAAGCAACATCTTTATCATTCTTTCTAGTCCATTTGGAATAATTTGCATTTAATTCTTTGTGCGTATAATGGCATTCAGTGTGTTGTGTTTAATATTTCAGTTTGTATAGATTTTTTTTATCTGTTTTTCAGTTGACTAACATACTGTAGGTTACGTACAACAAGTGCTGTGGTCTGTTCAGCCTCACACTAAACTTTTCCCCACAGTTCATTCCATTTTTCCTTCATCAAGTACCACTCACTACCCTACAATGAAATAGCCAAATCTTACTAATGCTGAGAAATTAAACAAAAATCCTATTAAGGGATTAATGTACGGATAGCCCCATCGTTTTTCACATTTAGATTACTGTCTTCTAAGTAATGGATTTTCTAGAGAAGAATAACTTAGCCAACTAGAGAATAACATCATTATACATCATATATTATTCATCACCTTGCACATTAACATTAGAAGAGGAAAATTTAATTTACAACAAAAGAACTAAAGTTGCAAACATGGTTTTTCTATTACTTCATATTGTATCCAGAATGTTTCTTTTTAATGGCTGCGTGAGCCCCTATAGTTTTCCATAGATGGTTAATAGACATAAAGTAAAGCTCTGCTGGCTCCGTTAATGGCGACGAACTAACGAGCTGACATCTTTTTCATGTGAAGTATGTGAGGAATGTTCACAGTTGGGTTATGGAAAATGTTTTTAAACTAATTAATTACTTAATGATGCTGTTCCCCGTCACCTGCATTTTGTTAGAATATGACATTTTAACTAAACCTTAAGATAACATTTTAAAAATATTTTAAAAGTATTATTACTTCTTAAATGTATTCAATTTTAATGAGTGATTATTATATTCCAAAAATAATATTTAAAATTAAAATGATATAAATGATTAAAATAAATGATAACCTGGAGCGCACAGTCCTAATTGGTTAGGGGTCTGGGAAACCCAAGTAAGGTGGTGCTAAGGGAAATTAATTATATAGTATTACAAGCAAAATAGGACAGATCCTACCTAGTCCCTAAACAGCACTCGAATACACTTGTGGCCCTAACAGACTAAATCAAGACTTAGGGCTAGGCCACACTGAGACGCTTTTAAGCGCAATCTGATTGTACTTTTAAAAATGCACGCTAGTGTGGACCAATTTATATGGCAGCACTAGCATGCGACTGTGCACTGCATTTTTTGCGCAATCGCATTAGCTCACAATTATGCGCCCACTGCAACACGTTCTCACACACCGGGAACGAGAGCGCAATCGCAAGCATTAATGTGCATGTTTCTGTGCATGCAGAAGCGTGTTACATTGTGGCCTCAGCTTTACAGACCCATACTATTCTAATTGTACGACCGTGATTGGTGCGTGTATGGGCCCCATAAGTCACACAATGAGAAAATGCACTTTGAAAGAACAGAATGTAATCATTGGGGTGGCCTGCTCAGTGCAGGTTGCTTGCTGTTCTACTCCTGGTGCCCACATATACCACCTCCGCTAATGGAGGGGGTAGGTGAACGCTACCCTTAGTCTATTTTATGTACGTTATGGAGCGCTAAAGTCGAGGGACATCGATTTGAACGTTCAATAATTATCGATAATTTGATCATCATTGAAAGTTCGCAAGTTCAAAATCCAGAATATTTTGGGGCTGTTCGAATAGTTTAAGCACGGGTTCAAGTTCGATTCTAGTCCATCTCTAGTCATGAACTTCCTACTGTGCTTGTTCAGAAATCCCCCCCTGCACTTGCCCCTGGATTTGATGCATTCCCAATGGGACCAGGCATGTACAGCACAAGAAGTGCACTGTAATGAAGGGGCTACAGCACCGGCTGGTGCATCATTTTGGCATCCAGATACAGTGGTCAGACCTTAAGAGGCAGAGGATATATTTCTTTCATGCCGTCCGGCAAATGATGGAAGGTAAGTATCCTTTATATTATTACTGTATTGAAATAATAGTAAAATAATTCAATTCACTTTATTCTTACAAATTAAAATATATTTATATTTATTAAATCCTTCACTAATCCACTAATCCATTTGGCTTGAGAGAGACAGATCCCAGCTCTTTCTATTTCTCACTCATTGGTTATTACATTATTATTCTTATCTCCTTATATTATTCTATATCAGCCTTATTTAAAGGGTACCTAAAGTCAAAAAATGAAATCTTTAAAAAGTTACTTTAACACTCATAAATGCAAATTGATACCCACACAGACACATGTGGCTAAAAGGCAGCAATAACAGCTACACGGACACACAGACACTTTCACACAGATACAGACACAAAAACAAGGCACTAAAAAATGTCCAAAGGGCTTATGGGGGGGGGGGGGGGGGGGGGGGGGGGTTAGTCCTTAAATGTATTTTTAGGTCTTAAATTGTGTGAATAGAGGGGTGGTTAACAACAAGTGCTAGAACACCACACTGAAATTCACACACATAAAGCTCAAAAAGCATAAAAACTCCTACACTGTCAGGTCTCCACTAAACTCACTTCAACACACTGGCAAAATGGCACCTGTTTAGCTGTCTTTTATACCCAGGGAGTTGGCACTAATAAAAATAGCTGCCATTTGTGAATTTGGGACATGTGGCTTGATCGGTTTTGAACATTCTAAAATCCATGAAAATCCAAAAAATCTAAAATTTTTGACCGTGGGTTCAGAAAAGTACGGAAGTTCCAAGGATTTGCGGGTCTCTGAGATCCACCGCGGAATCGAGTTTGGATCCATAATCCAGTCCATCTCTACTCCCAGGTGTCGTTCATAAAAACCTTGCAGCTGCTACAAACCCTGTGTTAAAGTCATGCTAGACACAAATGAGTGTCTGAAGACTAAGCACCACAGGCAATAATTTGGCACAGGTGAGTGCATTCTTATCTTATTGATAAAGTCATGTTAACCAGAATTACATTAGTATTTTGTTGCCTAGCAACTGGTGGTACATCACTGATTTTATGTTAAATTGAAGGCTTGATTAAGCTATTTGGAAAGGTGTACTCCATACAATGTTTTGTCATGTGCTCATTTGAGTACTGGAAGCAGGAAAGTTAGCCTCTAACAAACAAGGCATATACCTGTAGGACAGAGATTCTCAAACTACAACTTGTTGTTATCAAACATCTGGAGGAACACGTATGAGAATCCCTGTAGTAGATGATGCCATCTGCTGATTTAAAGCTTGTAAAAAATAACTGGTAGGTTACAACACAGCTAAAGAAAGCAACCGTTGCATGGGACTGAGCTTAACATTCCCAATTTCAATTCTCCAATTTATTAAACTTGTAATTGCTTCCATTAATCCATGGTTAAGGGCAGGCTTTTAAAGCTGCAACATAATGGAAATTTAGCTAGTCTGTAAATGACCTGGATATGCACTAGTACTGCATTTTGTTTGGATTTCTTTTAGGTCACAAGTTGCACTCTACTATGGATGTAAAAAGCTCCATTTATATATATATAATTTGCAGTAGCACAAATGTTTCCAGGTAGTATGGGGTGAAAGTGAAATTTGTGTTTTTTCTATTGGAATGAAGAAATATATTTATATTGATCCAACATTTTAAACTAAATTTGCTGTACTGCAGCAATTTAAAAGTTAAGTTGTTTAGCTGGGAAATGGAAAGCAGAAAATCATGAAAGAAATGATTGACAGAGGAAGGAGGAAAAATCAAGAGCCTGCAACACTTCTTGATCTGTTTTTCAAGTGACTGTGAAGCTGTAATTTCTGGTGCTTTGTTCCTTCAAAAGGGTTCTTAAAATAGGACAGCATAGGCGGTAGAGGTTTTAGAAAACTATTCTATCTTTTTTAATACTTTTGATGGATGAATTGCATTTCTACTGAAGGAAAACAAACAATAGATGGACAGACATTGTTCCCTGATCTTTAATTCCAGATCTCCCGGATTCAGCTATGCACACAGCTGGCTTTTCACTCCAGTTCCCATAGTGCCAGTCTTTGGAAAACTTCCTAAGCAATTTTAGTTACATAGTAAATCCATCAAAGGGTTTATGTTTTAAATGTATGTCTAGCACAAGAAAGATATGGGGAAGCACACTAATCAGGTGAATTCACAACTATTTATTGTAACAACACATACAACGTTTCGGGACCCCCTGTCCCTTTCTTTTTTCTGTCCCTTTTTAAATGTCACATCTTCAAATAAAATTGTTTGAGGAAATGTAGCTAGTGTGCATTCTTAAGCAAACCTTACATGGGGCAAATTTTTATTGAACGTTCAAGCTATTTTCGAAAATTCACAAAAATAGCCTTGAACGTTCAATAATGCTTGAAAATACGGAATCAGAAACTCGAAAATAGTTTCTGATGGTATTTTCGAGTATTATCGAATGTTTGAGACATTTTCGAGAGTTTTTGAAAACTCGCTCCGAAAATCCGATTTTAAGTTCCATTTTCAGATTTTCGGATATTTGGGATTTTCCACCAGCTTGGTGTGTATGACTATTTTAAGTATTAAAACTCAGAGTTGGAAATTTACCCTATTCAAAATCCCAGCCCCTTTCTGAAGTGAACGTCTGTGGTTAGAATGACAAGCAGTATTGCAGCCCCAGATGCACTCAAGCTATAAGCTGACAGGAAATCTAGCATTGATTGTAGATACTAATTGCATGGCTAAAACAAGACAGGTGTGTTCTGCATTTAAGTAGACTACCCATTAAAATGACAAATATGTTTTTAAATGGGTCTAGGAGCTTTTATTGCAACAGATTCCATCCAAGGACACATACAGAAAAAATAACTATGGTTTCACAGTTAATGAGTTGTTATTTATGGCAAACCATGCTGTTCATTTTATGCTGATCAATTTCACAAATAATTTTAAATAAAATGAAATAGCATACCTATGCTTGTTGCTAGAAAGAGAGAAAAGTAAAAGTCTGTAACAAATGGACAGATGTCTTTATTCAACCTTAAAGGAGAACTAAACTTCAGTTTTTCAGATCCTAATGTGAAAGTTTTTCTCCCCAGAACACCTACACGTTGAAAGATTTTTCTCTAGTTATTTGCATTTAGTAGATATAAGTAATAGATTCTGTAACAAAGGAGGCTTCCATCTTGTTGCCAGTACAACTCATAGCCCATGTTGGCTTCAAAGAGCCACGCCCCCTGACCCCAGCATTCACTGTCTCTATGTGCAGAGTTTCTAGCATCTCTATCTAGTGAAAGATAAAGTTTCTAAATGTACCTGTGATCACAGTTGGAGTTGCTGGTGGCGCACCATGTAAATGCTGTGTC
The DNA here is from genome assembly GCA_019447015.1 of Hymenochirus boettgeri. Taxonomy (NCBI): domain Eukaryota; kingdom Metazoa; phylum Chordata; class Amphibia; order Anura; family Pipidae; genus Hymenochirus; species Hymenochirus boettgeri. Next base: position 199,554,102 of record CM033470.1, on the reverse strand, counting down.
TTTAGGAACAAACGGACCAAGAAGTCACAAGTTCAAATCCCCTAGTTTACTTATGAAACAATATAACATGGTCTACTGCCTGAGTTTAGTTCTTTTTCTGTTTGTTTGTTTCCATGTTTCTAGAAAATATGAAGTTTCTACATATGTACAAACTTTATATATAGCAGCTCTGTTATTTATTTACCAACCAACATGAATTGCTGACAGTCTTCCAGTAGCAATACAAAATAGTGTGCTATCAATTGCGTGTTCACCTGTGGCGTGTTCTGCTAAAGTGCTGGGTTAGGGAAAAAAATCAGACTATTGGGACACAGGTTTGATTCCCCATGTTCCCTTTTTTTGTTTCTATTATGTGTCTAGCAAAAGATAAAGACTCTTCATGTACAGGGCCATTATTTGTAATCCCTTGTGGCCTAGTGGTAGAACGCTTTCTTTTTAGAAAGACACAGTATAGAAGGTTGCTGGTTCGATTCCCCATACTGAAAGCTGAAATGTTAAATGTTCTGTTTCTTTCATCCGTGATAGCAAACACATACACTGCAAAGATTACTTTTCTTTTTTGTATGTAAAGCATAGGAATTTATCATTGTTAGGGACAGGAGCATTTCTAATGTGTTTACACAAAAACTGCACTGATATATGTGTTCTGTGTCAGAGGGAGGGATCTCTGAGCTGTAACATGATTGGCTGTCAGCTTCCAGGAACCAAGAATGCAGTTTCCTGTGAAGTGTCCGGCGGACACTTAGCTGGGTGTTCCCAGATAAGGTGAATTATGGTAGCTGACCCTTAGTACACACAGGTTATTTTCATAAATCACCCAGCATCCACAGCAAAGGGAGACATGAGACACAGCTTGTTTTTCGTTTGTGAATGTGCTCTCTCTATTGGGACAATGTTTTCTTGGGACTTTAGTTCTCCTTTAATTACTATGTTGCTATTACTATGTTCCTGCGGTCCCTGAAGTTGCACTTCTCCTCCTCTGCCCTTGTCTCCTCTAAGCTCTGAGAGCTTTTTCAGAGGAGATAGTATGCAAAAATGCAAAAATGGGGAAGCACATTAGACATAGACTGTGAAGTATGAAACCCCCAAGAAAGCTGGCTTCTTGCCCAGATGCTAGCTTTTTTGAGGAGGGGAAAGATAAATTTTCTGTGGTTTAGGGACTGCGGGAGATGAGTAAATATAACAAGGAGAAGGTGAGTAAGAAATATCATTCTGGAATGGACATGTCCTTTGATAAGTCCTTGAATAATTGATGATTTGTGTAGTGTTTTGAACTTTATTAATTACATTGTTAATTATGATCATTATTCTAAAAAAATCTCTCTTTAATTGCCTTTCATATACTGCAATTTAATGTTGCATTATTGTATTTATGATAATATATATTTGTATAGTAACTATTTAATTAGAATTGCACTTTATCCAAGGGCTTGTCATATGAAGAATTACATTACACAAAATTTTGTCGACCATTAAAAACTTCAGAGGATGTGCAATCATTGCAAGGGGATCTAGATAGATTGTCACATTGGGCTGCTAAGTGGCAGATGAGATTCAATGTTGATAAATGTAAGGTGATGCATTTTGGACTTAAAAATCCTTGTGCTACTTATACTATAAATGGCTCTGTGTTAAGTAAATCCCTGTTGGAAAGGGATCTTGGAGTTTTGGTGGATAACAAACTTAAAGGTAGCAAGCAGTGCCAGGCGGCATCAGCCAGAACCAGCATGGTATTGTCTTGTATAAAGAGAGGTATGGATTCAAGGGAGGAAAATGTAATTCTCCCTCTTTACAAAGCATTGGTAAGGCCTCATTTGGAATATGCAGTGCAATTTTGGAATCCTGTGTACAAAAAGGACATCTTTGAAATGGAAAGGGTTCAGAGAAGGGCAACTAAATTAATAAGGGGATTGGGGGAGCTTGAATATGAAGAGAGACTGGAAAAGTTGCAATTATGTACGCTGGAGAAAAGGCGCTTGCGTGGGGATATGATTACTGTGTATAAATACATTAACGGGCCATGCAATAAACTATCTGGGGCATTGTTCACCAATAGAACATGTCAGAGGACACGAGGACATCCCTTAAGACTTGAAGAAAAAAGGTTTAGGCTTCAAGCTGGGAAAGGGTTTTTCACTGTGAGAACAGTAAAGCTATGGAACGGTCTTCCAGTGGACGTTGTTATGGCAGGTTCATTGGTCAGTTTAAAAAAAAAGCTGGATGAGTTTCTGCAAACAAGGAATGTTACAAGTTACTGGTATTGATACATAAAGTAGAGTTGATCCAGGGAAATTTCCGATTGCCACTTGGAGTCAGGAAGGAATTTTTTCCCCCTTCATAAATTTGGTGGGGGTTTTTTTTTGCCTTCCTCTGGATCAACAGTTAGGCAGGAAATGAGGATATTGCTAGATGGGTTGAACTGGATGGACGTATCTTTATTCAACCTCAAATACTATACTATACTATACTACACATTAAAAAAAAAATCACATTTTATTATTTCCTTTATGAGGCCATAACCTTCATAAAATGCATTTTATGTTGTTGACTTTATCATTGGTTACTATAAGTGATGGACCCGAACTTGAACCCAAGCTTGGGTAGAACTTTCTGAGTTTGGACAAACTCTAAACTATCCGAACTAGTTCGGTTTTACAAACTTGCGGACTTATCTTTGATAATTTTCGATTCGGTAACCCTCGAATATATAGTTCCAATTTGGGTAACCTTCTAATGTAGCTTTCGATTTTGGTAACCCTCGAATGTAGCTTTCAATTTCGGTAGCCCTCGAATGTAGCTTTCGATTTCGGTATTGTTTTGTATCCCTCGAATTGGCCATAACCCTCAAATGTAGCATGCAGAAACCCAACTATTGTCTGATCATGGGGAAAGGTAGTGTTTAAATAAGTTTTGGTGTTAATTGCATCTATTTTTTCTGTAATTTTACTGAAGTTTCGAAAACGAACAGAACTTCAGGATGTTGATCTATCTCTAGTTACTATTAAGAAACAAAACATGTTTTTACTACTCTGTACTTAATGTACTTTTTAATATGTTTTATGACAAAAGTAGGGGAACTTACAAGGAGCTGAAGTCACTCGGCTCTCGGCACTTTATCGGTTGCAACTCAGGGGAAAATCCTATTTGACTGCAGCCATTGCATGAATCTAAAAACAGGCACAACATGAATATTAAGTAGGTAAAGGTGGCTGCCACTCACCCACATACGGGTCCATGGCCCTGCCCACTCATGAGACCCATGGCCCTTCCCCACTCATACCTCAGACCCATACCCTCCTGTGAAAACAGCCTTTACAGGCAGAGTCAGAATCAACAGTTTAAAATTTTCTGTCTCTGCCTCAAGTGGGAGGGGCCATGAGGAGGGTAGGGGCTGTAGATTCCCTTACCTTTAAATCTGGTGTCTTCACAAAGAAAGGAGGTGGAGAGACTTATGGTTTTCTTCACACACTGTGTAGTCTCAGGCTGTGCTCACCATCAGTGAGGTGGAGAAGAAGCCTTTGGAATGACATCTGTCAACCCTACTGCCCTTTAACTTTCTTATCAGAGATTTCTTCATATTTTGGGCTGTACTGCACGTAGAGAGGTAGTTGATGGCTCATTTTAAAGGTAGGAACCTTTTTTTAAATCACATTTCTCCTTTAATGTGATAATAGTAATTAATTATGGAGGGTGAGATAAATAAATATTTCTACACATTAATTATTAAAGTGAAGGCTAGGACACAAGGCAGATTTCCCTCCAACCAACTAAACAATCAATAAAATAATCTGTAAGAGTTTTGGGTATCAATAATGATCTGTTATTACAGATTGAAGAAACTTGCCACAATTTTTGGATTTTTTGACTTTGCAACACCAGATTTCTATGAAATTTTCCTATCAACTTTGTTAAGTTATCATCTGTTTTGGTTTACAGACTGGACCTTGGGGGATGGTCAGATAAAAAGAGAAAAATGTTCCTAATTTTTTTAATGATTTAACTGAATACATGAATATCTAGTTGTTCTTTACAGTCAAGCTCCTCTGTTCCCTTTTTTAAGTTATCCTTTTTAAACTTTTTCCAGTCCCATGATGTCCTTTTTATATTAAGTTTCCATAAATGCATTGGATATTATTTTTCACACATAATTTATATCTGCTATATACAGCTATTGCCTTCTGGTGTTGTTTTCTACAACTAATGGTGGGCATAGATGGTACAATCTGATCGTATGATCCGCAGGTCGTACGATCAGATTGACTGTTAGACAAAAAACATTCAACGGGCCAATACAAAAAAAATGTTGGGGGACCGCTGATAAATTGATCATCCATACACAATCTGAGGATTGAACGAAATCAGGAGATCCTGATATTGTACAACCGCAATCATTGCGTCTATGGCCACCATAACCCTATTATCTTTTTTTCCTGTAAAACTACAGAAATTTTGACTGTCAAAACTGAGGACAGTTCTGTAAACCTGTTGGCAGAATAAACCTCATTATGTTTGTGCATCCTTACATTAGACTCCAAATACATCACTTAACATTAATTAACACTGAATCCCATTAGCCCCATTGTTGTCCATTTTAACAATCTGTCAAGATCTGCCTTCAACAGTTGCATCATCATCATAGTTTCAATGCTCTACATTATTTTGTGTCAAATACCTTCCTTTCAACACCTGTGTCTAAATAGTCATGTTCGCTTGCAGACTCTCTTCTTGACCTACTAAACAAGTCTTCTATTTTTTCTTCTAGTTCTACTTTTTAAATCAATAACATGTTTGGATGTTACTATTGCAATTATCGCTGCTTCTCCTAACTTTCATTTTAAAGCAGAAATTATTGATCAGTGACATTCATAATATTGGAAACCTTTTTTACATAATTCTTGCTTCTTCCTATATGTATAAGTACTATTAAATCAGGGGTGCTCAACCCGCACAATAGATTAAATAATAGCCTGTGTATCACTTTAAGATTTTTTTGTATGTGCATGTCACTTTATTTTTTTATCATTCCCAAAGATAATCATCTGATCATTTTAAAGAATGATAACAAACTTGGAATACGGGCATAAATGCCCATTTTCAAAATCAGATCGATAATATCACTTCCCAGAAAGCATTTTCCAGGAAGTGATATTTCTTTCATTTACAAAGATTAGGCGATCAGAACCACAGAAATCCTCTTCTCTTCATGGGACCGGCTTCCATTATGCAGTCACGGCTTCTAGAACCGCTAGCTCCAGATCCCCCATTGGATTTGGACCAAACTGATGGAGATCGAGGGGTCTAGGGGGACACTTCCCCCCGATTGCCCCTAGCTGCCTTAAAGGGGCAGTATTCAGTAAAGTGCCCAGGGCCACTCCTATTTGTGATAGGGCCATGTGTTGGGCACCAATGTGTTATATACATTAACAGGGCGATGAAATAAAAGTTCTTATGGTTAAAAATTGTCAATCAAATATTAGCTTCCATTTGAAAGCTAACATCTGATTGGTTGGGACAAAATTAGCACTATTTTTAAGGATAAGAACTTTTATTAAATCGCCCTGAAAATGTATTACAAGCTAAACAGGCTTCTGTGTATAATAGAGGTTCTAAGATTGGACACAGTATTTCCTTTCTAAAAATCAATTAGGCATGGAACTTAAAGTGATAAAATAAATCATGTCTGTACCGTGTATTGAAATAAATATGCAGACTTTGCATTAATTTAGCAGACAATAAGGGTGAATACAGAAATGAATCTCTCTTTCACAGTCACTTAATCGCTCATTATTAAAATTTATAGCTCCATTTAGTTTTCATGTTAGAACTTAATTTTGACTTAAAACTACATTATAAAACAGCCAAAGCCAAAAATATGGAGTAGGCTAGAAAACTATTTACCCATGTATAAAGCATAAAGGAGAACTAAAGTAACAAGGAATTTTTGTTCGTTAGTTTAGTCAGATAGAAAAGTACCTTCCATCCAATATTGTTTCGTTAAGGAGCACCAGCAAAAAGAAAAATGCTTTGTGTACTTCCGGTTTTACATCTGGCAGGCTTGCTGCTATCACAGGAAAGTACAGGACAATAACCTGGCAGATAAAAATCAGATGTTGCTTTTTTCATGCTTGTGCTCCGCATCAAAACATTATTGGGGGGTACTGTATGAATAATTAATCCTACCTCCCTGCCCCTGGTACTTCATGTCAAAGAAGTTCATTCTTAAAGTCTAATTGCCCTTTAATATCCACAGCCATAGCTGTCTATTGATTGTAAAACTGTACAGCCCCTCTGAACTGGTCCTCAGTAGTTTTCCATAAGGGCATCTCCGGGGGTAGCAGAGTAGCCAGCCTGGAATAAATTCTGCATACAGCAAGGTAAAAACATCTATATGTTTGTATCTGCCTTGGGCATCTTTTTAATGAGCAAGATACATTCAGACTCTGTAGTCTGGATATACCCAAATGTAAAAAATGGGGAAATTATGGAAGAAAATAGACAAAATTATCTTTCACGATTCTCTCTTGCTTTAAATTTGCAAATATAAGAGTTCCCTTTTGTACTTTATTTTATCCTTAGCTAGAAACCTCTGCCATCCAGTTTATTGTGTGTGGGGAATATTTTTAAGATCAGAATTGCATTAAAGGGCAATCACAGACGCCGCTGTCGGTCTGGCCCCTTCTGCAGCTTCCATGCAGGGAAAAGGCATGGAACTCAGACAGAAAGCAGCTGAGAGAACAAGGGCTGGTAAGTACATTTGGGAGCAGAGTTGAGCATTTTGAACCTGGCAAGGTCAAGGGGCAATTAGGCGATATCCAAAAGTTTGTTTGAGGGATGGACATACCCTCTAAATGTTAAGGTAACGAAAACAACATGTTGCTTCTCCCCAGAATAACTATTTTAAAATTCTTCTCTAGTAAGTTGCATTTACAGCCCATGTAGTCTTCAAAGTGCTGTGTGAGCATGTGCACATATTGCCATGCCCTCTGACCCCAGTATTCACTGTCTTTATGTATTTTCTATACCGGTGTCCCCACATCAAGGTCGCTTTGAAAACTGATTATTACCCTGCAGTTTTTATCTAGCCAACATATATTACTGACAGCCAGGAACAATACCACTTATATACCACAGTGCTGCGTCCCCAAGTGGCGCTATATAAATCCAAAATAGATTTTACTGCCATTTATTTAATTTTTTTGCTTCTATTCCTAGCAAAAGACACACAGGGAGATTCAATAAAAGTTATTATTGTTTAAAATGTCCAATTAGAACTTATCTAACATTTTAAAATTAACATTTGATTTGTTGGGGCAAAGTTAGCACCATTTTAAATTATAAGAAATTTTATTGAACAACCCTGTATGTTTCTAAATATAGCTGTTTTTGTTGTGGATGCTCTGGTGGCTCCACTAATACTTGGTTTTTAGAAACACACAGCCCATGCAATAACAGGTTCAAATTCCCTGGCCCATCTATTGAGACAATGAATTTAGTTCCACTTTAACAATACTCAATGATACATATAGTACAGTGAATTGATTCTGTCAACAGGAAGCAAGAAGTGTAAATATCTTCAAAAATATGTAAAAAAACAAGCAAAAAAAACAATGAAAGTAAATGGCAAAATACCCAGGAAAGCAATACCTTTCGATTAACCTAAAGTCATTATTAGGTTAATAGTTACCCTTAATTTTAGGTTAATAGTTATAGTTACCCTTTACTGTACCCTGGATAATTTTGAATGTCCAAGGATACTTTAAGCCTATTTGAAGATGCTTAAAATACATCACACTATCTTTCCACAATCTTATTGCCCTCAAAGTCATAACAGAATGATGAAATCTTGCTTGTCTCAACTCGTCCAATACATAATAGAATAGTTAAAAGAAAAATAGAAACAAAGTAAATATAATGTTAAGGGGCAATTAAATATTTCAATATGTGCTTGTTCAAGTAGTATTAAAGGTTTTTTTTAATTCCGAAAATAGACCAAAATGAGAATGTATTTCACAATACAGAGATGAAGCATTTTTTTGTCATGTAGTAAACAATTTTCCTCTTGAAGGCCATCATTCAACTTTAATGCCTTGGCATAAATAAATCATCATGCTTTGTTTAGGTATTTCTTTTTAAAGCTGTAACTGGGAATTTTCAGAATACTAAAGTTCAAATTTCATCTATTTTCTTTTTCAGCTTCTCACTGTGCAGTGATGCATTTCTAATACATCAGTTACAAGGGCAGCCTTTCTGATATTCACATTAAGCAGTTTCATTGTATTTATGCCATGTCCAATAAAACAAGTTTTAGAATTTGTTTTCTTAACTTTATTGTCTTTTTCTGTATAAGGAAACAAATACATTTTATGTCTGCATTCTAATACTATTTCTTTATTAAAATTGCATGCACATTTTATATTATTACAAGCTTATTTGTGTGTGCATTAGTATACAGTGCTTTTCTTATGATTAATACACAAATACACTGAGGATGAAACTAATATTAGTTATATTGTTTTAATATAAAAATGTAGCTTTCCCAAAATTGTTCATTGTACACATTGTAACATTTCAGGTACAGGTAGTACAATAGTTTATCAAAGATATCAAATGGCCTGATGTAGCTCTGCTGTAATGATGATCTGTAAAATGGAAGAGGTGCATAGGTATCATACATTTATTGCACTGTATATGTTTTGCACAACAAACCATCACGATTGTACATTTACGACCGAACATTTGGTAATTAATGAACGTTCGGTCATAGTATACCATGTGGCAGTAAACTACGGGGGGGGGGTAGTAAACTATGGGGATCGTAAATCTACGATTTCATTATCGTAGTTTTACGATCGGTACCGTTAACTACCGATCGGAGATTAACGGTTGGAAATTAACGATTGTTAAACCAATCAGAAATTAACGATCGGTTTAACAATAGTTTTACTGATCGTTAACGGCACGGTATCGCTTTTTAAATACGGCCCCATACATCTCAAAGCTAATCTACAGATGCTATCCAAAGAAAGAAATCTGCTCTTCATCCACTTTACTAACCTCTTCCCACACCTGCCGTCAGGATCTTCACCAATCACTCACTAAAAGGGCATGTCCACGCTTAAAACAAAAACTGGGCCCAAAAACTGGTCACATGCTGGTTACTGCCACTAATCCTAACTGATATATTGAGCACATTATTAACCAGATATTTACTGTAAGTATAATGATTGCCTCCATTCTGGCAGAGTAAGCTGGCTCCTCCCTCTATGCAGTCAATCAAGGCGCTGACATCCCAACCAATGATTGACTGTTTCCACTGCTGCCTCCACTGCACATGCAGATACCTTTGCCAGAATTGAAGATAACTTGTCATTAAATATCTGGCTACAAATGCAAGTAATAAACTGGTTAGAAAAAGCAGTTGGGGTTGAGAGCATGACATGTCACCATTTTTTTTTATGTTTTAGGGGGGACATGCCCTTTAAATCTTACCTCTTTAGGCAAGCATATAATCTGTCTTAGCACACTACCCCTTCCTTTGAGAAAACATGTCCTTCCTGCTAGTTAAAATCAGTTGACAATCTACTTGCCATTTGGTCACACTTTGTATTATATGCATTACCCTTCATATGTATCAATGTAATTGTTAAGTGCCAGGGAATGTTGATGCTATATAAATCCATAATAAATATAATTATAATAATTGTTAATATATTTTTCAATGAACCAGTTAACATACTAGTATTTTTGTTGGCAAAAGTTACTGTGTAATTTACTTCCTCGTAAATTCATTTAAAAAAAACAAAAAACTTCCAATTCCCTTTATTCTTCTCGCAGGTCATAAGAGTTGTCATATGCCTCTAATATTCCTTGTACACATCACATAAACAAATACTTTATTTCATCTATTTTTATGTGAATGGATCCCCCCACACACACACACACACACATACATACACACCTTCTGAGCTTGCGTTTTTGTACATTCCACTGTGTATAGCTTAATACACAGTGGAATACACAGCTGTAATTTCAAAAACTATACTAATCAAACACAACACCAATAAAATCACAAAATTGTCTGACAGCTCTATAGATTAATTGCAACTCCATATATATTTACTATAAAAATATATACACCATAATCATAAGTAGACATTATGGCAGGCATTCCTGAATTTACAAAGTAATAGTAAAATACTGTGGAAAATGTTTGACACAATATAGACTCAAATACATACAATGTGCCGAAAGTGTCAAATGGAAGCAATTTTACAGTTAATGAAAAATCTTTCTGACACTGAATGGATATCAGCACTCTTCAGAATGCAGAATCAAAGTGGCTGAGTTAAATATTATTCTTGGATGCACATTAATGGAATACTAAAAATATCTTTTACTGCTAATGATTCATAGACCACAGTTTTAAAATCCAACTCCAGCACAAGTCAAGTGGTTTCAATGACTGTTGATGCTGGTTCACATTGTGATAATGGTTTTAAAATGCTTTTTGAAGGGCAGGTACTTGTATTGTTATCTTCTTCATAAGCTGCTTATATCCTAAAATACAGCAGGTATTAATGATATATCAAACCCCTTGTGTGTTTAATAGCAGTATGTAGGAAGCAAAGATAATTCCTTAAATAACATCGGTTTGTTGTTTGCGTGACAGGGCAAGAGCACAATCAAGAAAGCGGAATTTAAATAGATCATTGCAATTGAAAGTGATGTATAAATCATAACAGTATAAACAACATAACAAAGTTATACTTTGTTCAAAATAATAAGTTCCTGAATTATCTTTGCATTGTTTTTTTTCTTGTTATTAGTTTTTTCGCTTAATAGGAAAACATCAAATATTGGAATAATGTCAGTATTGATAAAGGAACCTCATTGTATTCTCAGACAACGGTACAGGATTATTGGAGATTTAATGCAAGCATAAAAATGTACAATTGATTTGTACAATCATTATTTTCTATTTTGAAACAACATATTGTTATTAGCTGATGTAATGTTGATTGCAACAACCAAGGATCATCTGGGAAGATTACATCATCAGGAAGTAATTTTATTACACAAGCATTGCTTGTGTATTCAGGTTCAACCCAGCTGGAGCTGGTACTGGCACTTCCAGTAAATAACACTGAAAATCAAACAGCCAATTAGTAGAAATTACTGTTAGGAACATTCCAAGGAAGTGGTGCATCCTGGTAAGAAGAAGGACCGCTAGAACCTGAAATGTCAGCTCACTAATGTCAACAGCAGAGAACAGCAAAGGGTATGAAATCAACTGATTTTTCAAAATGGGAGAGAAAATGTAGAATAACTAAGAAGACATTACACAAACTAACAATTTAACAAATATTGGTCATTTCCACTGAACTGTCCCATTAAATGTGTTACAGTAATTTACAGGAGGAGTGCCCAAACCAGAGCTCATTCACAGATAGCCGTTCACATGGTTGACATGGTTGGTGGAATTCATGTAAGTTATGACACATTGTGGTAGGGTGTGGGTAGGACCAGCCTTCCTATGTGGCATGATGGGTCACAGATCGGGCATTGGTGATATGCAGTAAAAGAAAGGACAGAATAAATGCATATCAAGCTTTTTAATTTCACAGTGGGATAATGTAAAAGATAGCTTAATTCTTTATAGGCCAGTAGTTCTGCATATAAAACAGACAGAAGAGGTAATTGGTGTTGAAGTAAATAACATATCTCTTGTATAGTTTGTTGTATTTATTTTATCAGCATGAAAGTGGTGTTACTGAGGGTGTGGCATTTGGGTTATGTCATGTTACTGGGCAATTTGTAATGTCTGAATAGATGTTAACAATCCTCATGAGGATAACAGACTGTTATTACAGAATATTTAATAATTTCAAACTTTTGTCTTAAACAGAAAGATGTTTTATTATATTTTCCTTTTTTATGATGTTTTAACTGCACCTTTTTAAATGTGTTTGCTTGGATTGTGTTATATTATTATTGATATGTTCCCCAGAGCCTAACATCATTTTATTCTACTTTTCTCATCTATTGTGTAATGCCTCTTTACAATCACAATAAAATTTAATGATTACACGAAAAATGAAGAAAATATGCCTCGTTCAACTTTGCAGCAAGATAACAGATAGGAGTTTTTTTCACAGATGCTCAGTTTTATTAAAGAAAGCAGTAATAAGTTTCTAGCCCTCCCAGAGTCATAAGGTAAACTAAATGTAAGGTTTACAATACAAATAGAAAAGTAAGAAGCCAGGGTACTGAATAGGAGCAAATTCCAAGCACCACAGACTTTTATAAAGTATGGGACTTTCTATGGGGATGTGTATGGGACTTTCTATGGGACTGTGTATGGGACTTTCTATGAGGCTGTGTATGGGACTTTCTATGGAACTGTGTATGGGACTTTCTATAGGGCTGTGTATGGGACTTTCTATGGGGCTGTGTATGGGACTTTCTATGGGGCTGTGTTTGGACTTTCTATGAGGCTGTGTATGGGACTTTCTATGGAACTGTGTATGGGACTTTCTATAGGGCTGTGTATGGGACTTTCTATGGGGCTGTGTATGGGACTTTCTATGGGGCTGTGTATTGGACTTTCTGGGGCTGTGTATTGGACTTTCTATGGGGCTGTGTATTAGACTTCTATGGGGGCTGTGTATGGGACTTTCTATGGGCCTGTGATTAGACTTTCATGGGGCTGTGTATTAGACTTTCTATGGGCTGTGTATTAGACTTTCTATGGGGCTGTGTATGGACTTTCTATGGGGCTGTGTATGGGACTTCTCATAATGCCTGTGTATGGGACTTTCTATAGGACTGTCTGTGGAACTGTCTATAGGGCTTCCTATGGGAGAAAGTCAACCCTCGGTTTATACTTGAGTCAATCAATTTTTCTTAGTTTATCAGTTAAAAGTAAGTACCTTGCTTTATATTCAGGACAGTTTATACTTGAGTATATACGATAGATATTGTTCGCTTTGTTTTACTTCCAAAGTGTATGAACCTCCAGTGAACACACACTAACATTTAGTTTTGAACCAACATGACCTCTTTTTTTCCCACAGAGTTTATGTTTCTTGTTGTTTAGAGATTTAAAACATAGAAGCTCCTATAACTATAAATTAATAATTAAAACATAGCAACTGAAAGATAGAAAACTAATGAAGAAATGTATATTACAGCATAAAATCACTGATTATTATTTATTATTCACATGTGAGTGCAAAGCCCATATTGGCAATCTTTTCTTCTATGAAGAATTTGATGCATTTTTCTAGCATTGCAAATTTCAAGTAAAATAAAGACAACGATACACGCAGCGCTATTATTGTATGATTATCTAATTGCACTGACAATATGTGTTGTGATATAAATGTTTTAGCTGGACTGACAGAACAAAAGAACTATTTTTCTTAGGGGCATATTTATAAAAGAGCGAAAAGTAGCGAAATGTTTTCGCATTCGCTTTTCGCATGGGTTTTCGCCAAAAAGACAGTTAACGCTATTTATAAAGGTAGTGTTAACGAATGGCGAAACCGTTTACGCGAGCTATCGCTAAACCCTTTTCGCCTAACTTCGCAATGGTAATTTTAGCGAAAAAGGAGCAAAAAGGCATAACGCGATTTATAAAAGAGCAAAAGGTGGTTTTTGCGTTAAAAAGAGCGAAAGATTAGCGCGACCCTGAAGGTGGTGAAAAGTCATTGTTTGAGCGAAAAGGCATTCTAATGGGTAATATGCCTTGAAAAAGCGAACGCGCATTAGAAGGGCGATCGCGCATTAGAGTGTAATATGCCTTGGAAAAGCGACATTAGAAAGGCGAACGCGCATTAGAATGTAATATGCCTTTGAAAAGCGACATTAGAAAGGTGATCGCGCATTAGAATGTAATATGCCTTGGAAAAGCGAACGCGCATTAGAAAGGCGAACGCGCATTAGAAAGGCGAACGCACATTATAATGGAATATGCCTTGGAAAAGCGAACTCGCATTAGAAAGGCGAACGCGCATTAGAAAGGCGAACGCACATTAGAAAGGCGAACGCACATTAGAAAGGCGAACGCGCATTAGAAAGGCGAATGTGCAGTGCAAAAGAAAATTGTATTCCAATTGAGAAATTCTAAGAAGATTGACTAAATAAGACATGGCTGACTTCTTGGTAAATGTGAGGTGGCCATTTTGAACTTGACATCATTTTCTAGTGGGCTTTTCTGGTTTCGAATGGTTTTCACAATGCAGTCTTCTTAGATGCGTTAAGTTTTCGCTGCGATACTTTTCGCTCTTTATCGCGCCCGTTCGCCTTTTTCAGCCGCGAAGTGTGTTTTTTTCGCTTTTTTATAAATAAGGCGAAACGAAGCCCCAAATGGCGCTATTTTCACTTCGATGTGCTGCGCTAATTATTTGGCGAAAAAGACAATCCTTTATAAATATGCCCCTTAGTCTTATTAGGAGGTTGGTCAAAGTACTGTACAGAAACAGGCTACAACTACAATAAAAAGGAGACTAGTAAAACTACAGTCTGTATATTATTACAATCTGCAGTTTAAGAAACAGGTAGTTTACAGGTCTACTTTATTTGCTTCCTTAAGTGGTTCTTTGCCCAAGCAAATAGAACTTTACTCTTCATATGTAGAAGCATTCATAAATAAATTCCACCTTCTTGTTTGTTTTACATTATATATATTTACATCCCTGAAATAAGCATCACAAAGTTTACAACGCTTAGATATTGCCTGTTTCTTGAAGGTCTGCAAAATTAAACATTTCTTTATATTATATCCCAATGTAGTATATAATGTAGTATGCCTTTACTTTTCTAGTAATTTCCAATCTAAAATCCAGCAATATACACCAATTTCTTAAGTCACAATAATGTAAAAAATGTGTCTAGCTTTAACTGATAACATGTTTTTTATTTTTTGTCTTCTTTGATAATCACCCATTATGTATTGACACCTGTAATGTCCAAAGTATACTTGGAACACAACATGTGGAAGTAGGTGGTTAGCGCACGGTTCAACAAATTCCAATAATAATAATAATTTAACACTAATAGGAAAGTCACAGCTTGAATATCACTGCATAAATTATTTGGATGTGTATGAATCAGATTCCATCATTCCTTGTTCCTTTTTTGCAAATGCCTAAGGCATTAACTAAACAATGGAAACTGCAGCACTCTTACACTCGTACACACCTATTACTATGAACGATGCCCGACGAGGGCACATGTGCACTGTACAATGGTTGCGGCAGATTATCACACGTGTAGCCATTATGTCAGATGTCCTGCTCATGTACGCTCATTCTTCGGGCGTTGTGCGCAGTATAGGATGTGTGTACTAGTCCTAAGACATCAAATACCAAAAATAAGTCAGAAGTTTACTCTCTTCCATATGGCTTTCAAGAATGTTTACTATATACTATATACATTTTCTGTTAAAATGTGTTGTGCCTTCTCCTCTCCATGTTCCTTCCATGATATCTCCATGGGCCACATGTTGTAGTTACATTATGAAAGGCAAAGTGAATTGTTGATGTAGTATTTTAAATTGAAAAAACAACGATATTCAGCACACAACAGCAATATGTCAACCTTTATGTTTAAAAAAATGCCTTTCAGTAAAAAAACCAGAGGCTTATTAAAAACGGTTTCCACGTAATCTTCGTGGTTTGCTGAGTAAGTATTGCCTTCCATTAATATTAGAGAATGAAATCCTCCTTTGTTTGCTTTTTATTGCGCTCCATCTTTCCTTCTAAGGTTTTTCAGTCTTGTGTTTCCAAATTTCCTGAGATTTGACCCATTAGTTTTTGCTTTATCACAGTTTCATAAACCATTTGCTTAATTCATTACACGTTGGTTAACTGCATTCAGAGACACACTTTGCACAGTTGGAATATATTCAGTCCATTTTCTCAAGCCAGAATGAAGAATAGGACATATTTTTACAGCCCATTTAATCTACTAATATCTCAGTCTCTCTATCATATAATGAAACATTCATTTGGAAAAAGGAAATTGATCATAGTTAGTCAGTGGAACACACCCTTTAGATACATTTTGCATTTCTTTTAAGATAAAGATTGGCAGATATACACATTTTGCCAGCTTTACCAACAACTGTCATGGAGCTGCCATTCGAATTTCCAGGTAGATTTCTAAACTCTCCTTTTTCTCTACACTATTATTTTAATGTCACACATATTGTTAGCACTGTTTTCCAGGGCACAAATATAATTTTTGACCTGGGAATATGAAAGCTGAATCCATATGACTTTAAAATAGGTTCTCTCACAAGATATGTATTTCTATGCACAATTAGAAGCTTGTATGTGAAAATCTAGTTAACTAATCGTGAAAGCCTATGTTTTCTTTAAAAAATACTATCCCTTGGTAAAAATATTACTGTTTAACGGTGGATGATTTTATTGGCTGCCTCCCAGCTAGAAGCATAATATACACTTTAAATGCCTTCTGATCTCTTTCAGGGAACTGTTTATTTCTGTAAAATTTGCCAGCTGTGAAATATCAGTAAATGCGCAAAAGAACTGTGAGAACGCTGTGTGATTCAGAGCATTAGGACCCTAAAAAGTAAATGGCTTGGCAACATAATGGAAAGGACCTATGAACAGAGAAACATACAATGTAGTGTATAATCTGTCATGGGATCACATTGCCATACTCTAACATGCAATAAGCACTGATTGGCTCGGATCATTTCAATTTGAAGTGGGGATGACCATAGATTTAAGGGGTGTTTTTGGGAACTCCGTTTTTATGATAAATAATATAATATACTTACTGTGTCAAATTTATTTTCTAAAACACAGTCCTTTGATTCTCTGCAGACTTTAATATACTTAACCCATGAAAATGTGTTGTCCTAGCTAATTGACAACATATAACCATTAGTTTTATATTATGCTCCTTCTAAGATGGTATGGTCTCCTTAACTAATAATTAAGTTAGATAATTCACCAATTTATTTTAAAATGATCACATTAAAATTCTAATTTTTGGGATTATTAATCACAACATTTTTGTCTTAAAGCCCCATACACATGCGACTGCCACCTATATTACACTAAAATATTTTGGCAGTATGTGTTGGCAACAGCATATACTACCATATATAAATACACTCATACACTTTGCCAATATAGGGCAAACCCTGTCAAGGATCGTTTAGGTGCAATAACTTGTTTGCTCGTTAATGATTACCTGATTCTACAGCTATCCAAATGACTAAGCAATAAGATATTAAAGCTGCAAATTAGATACATTGTTAATTATTCCATTTGTACTGTTGTTTGCTGAGCTGTGGAAAGCTGTAAAGTGTTACTAAATTATACTTTCATTGTGCAATAGAAGCAAAAGAGTAAAAACTACTTTTAGTGGCTTATGAATAATATAATAGTATCATTAAGCAAATTTAAAAAAAATAAATGGGCCTCATGGCATAAAACTTACATGACTATGGTGGTATTTTGTTTAGGACATAAATGACCCTTTAGGACTCTCCTGGTCTTGCTGTGCTTGAGAAAGTTATGTGAGACCAGCATACAACAATCTGAAAAATGCTTCTCACCTTACAGTATGTAATAAAGATATAATGTTCAAAGTTTTGTCTGGAAAACTAAAACAAAACAAACCAATATTCCTACACAAGCAAAAGTTATTTACAGCCCAACACTTGTTCTCAACATTTTCACTAGCGAGAAAACAGAAAACATCTCAAATGGGAATAATTCCAATTTACCTTACTTAAAAGTTTTTTGGCTCCTGTAAAATCTATATGCTACAGTGTTGATTACCAATTAGCTGAGATGAACAAGGAATTACCTGGTGAAAATCAATGTACTGTGCAGTGTGGATCAGTCCTGATCAGCCCTGCAGAAATGTTAGACCTGTTGACTAAACAAAATTTAGAAAGCAATAAGATGCTGTGTGTTTTTTTTCTCATTTGATTTAACTTGGTGCAATACAACCCTAAAACAAAGCTTTATTTATTTGACTTTTCTTACAGAATATAAATTTCTGGAAAACATTTATTTTGCCTCACTGCTGAGTGTTTTCCTAAGCAGAATAGACAAATCAATCAATACATTTTATATTATTTGAGTGAGAATCTCTGAAAAAAGACAGAAGGCAAATTTTTATTTTTTTTCCCCAAGTGAAAGTATTAAGTTGTTTTGAAATCAAATATATGTAAATAGATTCTATTAGATGGCTTACGGACCATGTAGTCTTCCAAAAGCCTTGTAAACATGTTTTGGCTACACCTCGAACCCCACTACATACTGCCTATATGCATATTTTCTATACAAATGTCTCCACACAAATATTGTATGGAAGTCCTGATACGACTTTGAAAGCTGATTGTTTTTGGGTTTTTTAGCTTCCTTTCTATTCCGTTTTTTTTTTAATAAAAATGCAAACGAATGTGTGGGGTAACCTATATTGTTTTCAACACTGTCAAATCTCTGCTCTGTTTCTGAGAGGCAAGATCTTTGGTAGCATGATCTGAGACTAGCAGAGGTGGGTCTCTGTGCTGTTAAATGATTGGCTGTCAGCTTCTAGGGGCAAAGTTGCAGCTTCCTGTTAAGTATGCTATGTATACTTACTGGGGAGGACTACCCCAAAAACAAGGCAGTGGATTATGTGAGCGGACCCCAGTACACACAGGCTAATTTCATAAATCAATCTACAGCCACAGCCACAGCAAAGGGAGTGGTGAGACACATCTTGTTGCATCTTTGTGAATGTGCTCTATTGGGACAATGTTGTTTGGAGACTTTAGTTCCCCTTTAAATATTTTAAATGTGGATCTTTAAAGCGATATAAACTTTTGACAGAAGAACATAGATGTAGATGTCCTGGATCTCATTTATTGCAAAATCTCAATATAATAATGTAAAAAATGTATGCATTCCAATTAGTTCATGCTTCTTTTTCAGAGTAGTTCTTCCCATTTGTCAAGTCCTGCATATTGTGTGTGTGTGTGTCTGTGTGTGTGTGGGGGGGGGTGGGGGGGTTGAAGCAAACCTGGACAAACAACTTTGAAGAACTTGCACAGTTGATATAAGCAGGGACTCATGGCAAGCCTCTGTTGGCCATTAGAAAGGTGGAATGTGACATGTGTACGCGAATGAGGGGTGAGTGGGGGTTGAGAGCTGGATCATGCAGCTGACACTTGGGTCCAGCCTATACCAGTGGCAAGTGAATCTGCTTTCAACTGTGTGGGCTGGGCATGACGGCATCTTATATTCAACAGTCTGCGTGTGCTGGGCATGAATGTATGTTATATTCACCAGTCTGTTTTGGCTGGGCATCAGGACATATTATTTACCAGTCTGTGTAATCTGGGCATGAGGGCATCTTATATTCACCAGTCTGTGTGGGCTGGACATGAGGTCATCCTATATTTACCAGTCTGTATGAACTGGGCATGACAGCATCCTATATTTACCAGTCTGTGTGGGCTGGACATGTGGGCAACTTTTGTTCATCAGCCTGTGTGTGCTTGGCATGAGGAGATCTTATTATGACCAGTCTGTGTGGACTGGGCATGAGGGCATCTTATATTCACCAGTCTGTGTGGGCTGGGTATGAGGGCATCCTATATTAACCAGTCTGTTTAGGCTGGGCATGAGGGCATCTTATATTCACCAGTTTGGGCTGGGCATAGGGAGAATCTTAATTTTAGTATTCTGGGCTGGGCATAAGGGAATCTTATATTTAGAAGTCTGTGTGGGCTGGACATGAAGGAATCTTATATTAACCAGTCTGTGTTGGCATATCTTATATTTACCAGTCTGTGTGAGTTGAACATGAGAGCTTCTTAATTTCACCAGCCTGTGTGGGCTGGACATGCAGGCATCTTCTATTTGCCAGTCTGTGTGGGCTGGGCATGAGGGCATCTTATGTTCACCAGTCTGTGTTGACATATCTTTTATATACCAGTCTGTGTGAGTTGGACATGAGGGCATCTTATTTCACTAGTCTATATTGGCTGGGCATGTGGGCATCTTTTATTCATCAGTCTATGTGTGTGCTGGGCATGAAGGCATCTTATATTCACCAGTCTGTGTGTGCTAGGCATGAGGTCATCTTATATTTTCCAGTCTGTGTATACTGAGCATGAGGGCATCTTTAATTCTCCAGTGTGGGTGTGCTGGGCATGAGGGCATCTTCTATTAACCAGTCTGTTTAGGCTGGACCTGAGCGCATTTTATATTCACCAGTCTGGGCTGGGCATGGAGGCATCTTAATTTTGCTAGTCTGGGCATTAGAGAAGTCTGTGTGGGCTGGGCATGAGGGCATATTATGTTTATCAGTCTGTGTTGGCATATCTAATTTTTACCAGTCTGTGAGGGTTGGGCATCTTATATTTATTTACAAGTCTGTGTGGGCACATGTCTGTGCAGGCATATTTTATTTAGCAGTCTGTGTTGTGGACACTTTTATTTACCAGTTCACTTGTTAGTGTTAGGTCTAAAGTTGGGTCTAAAGTCTAAAGTCATCTCAAAGGACATGTGGCCTATGGGTTACTCATCATCATAACCCTCTGTGGGTCAGTCAGGGGCCTGGTTGGGCTGTGATCAGCCACGGTGTACCAGACCTTATGTTCTGTATGTTAATAGCGAAAAAAGCAACTATAGTTAATAGTTGTAGTTGATAAAAAAGATACAACTTCACACATTCCATAGTAAAATGCTATTTTGGCTTTCACTTTGGTCACAATAACATTGAGGAATGACCAGCTATAGATATTAGTCAGATGCAGTGTTTCTTAGCCTATTATATACCTAGCTCATCGTTAATGTTGTCTCTGGCACTGGATTTTAAATTTCTGTGGTTATGTAATGTTCCCCCCCTGTAAACTAATAATTGATAATAGTTATGATGCATCTTGGCAGTTGCATATGTGGGCTTGTAATAAAGGAAGAAAAGAGAAATATACTCCTGTGAGTTCTGGCATTAATCAATCTACACTCACACATTGGAGCTGCAGCTTTGAAAATAAAATACAGTACATTAGAGTTCTTGTGAAGGTTCTTATTTAATCAGGTCATTGTATATCTGTTTTATTCAGTTAGATTAACTGGACTTGAAGTTTAGTTCTTGAAGACATTTCGCTAGTCATCTGACTGGCTTTCTCTTGAGGACAGACCTCAGGAGAAGGTACATTTATTCAGTGCAATCCAATATAACTTTAATAATCAAAGCTTAAATGTGACACTATGTTTCAGGGACAACGCTTCCTCAGCTAGGAAGGGAAGAAAGGTTGTTCTGAAAATGTTTTGTCACGTTTCAGCTTTGATTATTAAAGTTATTATGCATTGCATTAAATAAGTGTGCCTTCTCCTGTGGGCTATTTGAATTGACTCACCGAATTGATCACACTACCTATATAAAATGAAACACATTGTAATATAGCAGAAAGCTTTCAGAATAGCACTAATAAAACTAACTGCAGAACAATTCATAAAAATGGAAACTACAGCATAAATCTGCACCCAGAATATCCAAATGTTAATATGTATTGAGAAAACAGCCTTTGCTGGATAAGCTTTGCTTTGGATGAAATGTTGTTGCCATGTTAAAACACATTGGTTGATCTAACAGAAATGAATAAACCTCTTTGTGTTCTTCTCTACCACTCATTTTTGGCTATTTCTCTGTGCTTGCAGCAGAAAGCAATGATTTAAAGTTGTGAATTCTGTTCGTATATATTTCCAAAGGTGATGATAAAACTTGGTTTATTATTTTAGCCTAGCATTGCTTAACTTTGTGAAATCACTGGGGGCGAAAAACAATCTTCAGAAAAAATGAAGACTATAAAGAATTTTATTGTTCTGTGTGGAATGAAAAGTGAGATTTTAGGTGCATTTATAACATTAGCATGTTATTCAAAGCTTCTGCTTACATTATTGTGGCCAGCTTACCAACTCACTAAAACCACTACAATATACTGTATATACCCGACTATAAGCCAATCCGAGTACAAGCCGAGGTACTTCTTTTCACCTGAAAAATTAGTAAAACTGATTGACTTGAGTATAAGCCGAGGGTTGACTTTCTCCCATAGGAAGCCCCATAGATCGTTCCACAGACAGTCCTATAGAAAGCCTCACACACAGCCCCATAGAAAGTCCCATACACAGCCCCATAGAAAGTCACATACAACAGCCCCATAGAAAGTCCCATACACAGCCCCATAGAAAGTCCCATACACAGCCTTATAGAAAGTCCAATACACAGCCCCATAGAAAGTCCCATACACAGCCCCATAAAAAGTCCAATAAACAGCCCCATAGAAATCCAATACACAACCCCATAAAAAGTCCAATAAACAGCCCCATAGAAAGTCCCATACACAGCCTTATAGAAAGTCCAATACACAGCCCCATAGAAAGTCCCATACACAGCCCCATAGAAAGTCCAATACACAGCACCATAGAAAGTCCCATACACAACCCCATAGAAAGTCCCATACACAGCCCCATAGAAAGTCCCATACACAAACCCATAGAAAGTCCCATACACAGCCCCATAGAAAGTCCCACACACAACCCCATAAAAAGTCCAATACACAGCCCCATAGAAAGTCCCATACACAGCCCCATAGAAAGTCCAATACACAGCCCCATAGAACTTTCCTTTAGTGTAGGGACCCCCTCCCAACCCTAACCTCCAGGTTTAAATTGTAAAAAAGTGCCCAGAAACTTAACAGCCTTGGTTCCTATGGGCTCGGCCTCTAATGCTACTTTCGGGAACGGAGTAGCATTACCGGCAGCTGCGTCAATCACAGACGTGGCTTTCGCCAATTGAGAAAGCCGAAGGAACGTGGTCTGGTTAGTAAGTTTCTGGGCACCTTTACAATTTAAACCTGGTGGTTAGGTTGTCACTGCACAGACAATTGCATACAATACAAGGATTGTGGAAGCACTCCAATTAAGTTAATTTTCAACTACATTTAGTAGAAGTGCTACTGATCTGGTCAAACATTTATACAAACAGAAAGGATAATCAATGCACAATCCTAGGCCGCATACAATATCATATTATCTGCACACTGGCATACAATATAAACCTTCCAGACTGGGGTTACCTTGACGTGGTTGGAAGGCTTTTTATTCATGTAATCACAGTAATGTATACTAAAACCCCTTTGTTTATAAAGTATGCCAGTGTGCAGATAATATGATTTTGTATGGGGCCTAGGAATGTGCATTGATTATCTTTTCTATGTTTGTATAAATGTTTGACCAGACCAGTTGTACTTCCGCAAAATGTAGTTGTAAATTAGCCTAATTGGTGTGCTTCCACAATCCTTGTATTGTATGTATTTATTGTGAGGCCTGGTCAAGCCTCCATGTGGTAATAGCAACCCAACATGCCCCTTTAATGGGAGGTCCTATGCCTTTAATATAAGGCATTGGATGGATGGCCTCTTCCCTCATTTTAAAAAGCCAAAGGGCTGGGGGGGAAGTGAGAGCCTGTTATATTGATCCAGTGTGCAAGTATGAGAAATGCAAAAGTTTGCTAATTGGAATTGAAGTAAAAAAAGGTTAGAACTTAGGACCTTCCAGACTGGGGTTACCATGACATGGTTGGAAGGCTTTTCATTCATGTAATCACAGTAATGTATACTAAAACCCCTTTGTTTATAATGTATGCCAATGTGCAGATAATATGATATTGTATGGGGCCTAGGAATGTGCATTGATTATCCTTTCTATGACTGCACAGACAATTGATCCGGAGGGTGGAGGGAGAGAAGAGTGCTCCACAGTGCATGCCAGGGTCCTCCAGGAGGACAGGGAAGGGGAAGAAACCTTTTTACACACAGGAAGGCTTTTACACTTCAGTTTTCTGGACTTTCAGAAGGCAATGCAGGACAACCATATGGAGCAGAGGAGAAAGGTAAGGATTTTTTACAGTACACAGAGGGGCCAGCAGTGGGTTACATTTTTGTAATGGTAATGTTTATAGAACCATTTGTACATTGGCACACATTGACATACATAGCAATAATAAATATATTTCAAAGTTACTGTAAAATATTTTTTTCCTAGAAAAGAAAGTTAATATTTTAAAAGAATTGTACACTATAAAAATGTATTTGTCTCATTTCAGTCTATAATATCAGCAGCACTTGCTCTGACATGACTTCAATCCTGTTCTAGTTTTGCTAAAATTTAGTCCCTCAGTCTCCCATATTCCTGCCAGACTATTTGACTCTCTGTGAGGTCAAACTTGCTCTGTAACCCCTATGAGACAGCACTTGGAGAGGAAATTTCCCACCATGCAGTTCACTTACCAATTGTCACAATTCCAGCTACAGCAAAACTATACATAACAAAAGAATTTATGATACGAAGGAACTTAATTGATAGCTGAAATGTAAGATGGTTCAGATTGGATATCTATAGAAATGGGGGACAGATCAACAAAAAAATGATACAGTGATAGTTGGGAAGAATTATAGTCCCCAGTTACCGACAATGTAAAAAAACAAATTTCCCAGTGTACATATCCTTTAAGACTTACTGAAGTCAATATTCAGGTTGTACACATTCCAACTAATAGAAGTAGAAGAATTGTCCTTTCACAATATGTACTTTTTCAGAATAATTTCTTTGGGCAGCATTTGTTTTAATTAAAATCTCTTGCCTGATAAAGATACTGAAATTACGACAGTGCATAATTTACATATATCTTCTACACAAATTTCTTTAGAAATTGCAAATAGTTCAATTGTTAAGAGATTGAATCAAGGGAATGCATTTAAAGGGCAACTAAAGTGAACACAAATTGGGCTAGAAACAAATTACTTACAGAGAGATTCAATAAAAGTTCTTATTGTTTAAAATGGTGCTAATTTTGAACCAACCAATCAGACCTCATTTAACATTTAAAAGCTAAGATCTGATTGGTTGGGGCAAAATTAGCACCGTTTTAAAAAATAAGAACTTTTATTGAATAACCCTGATAGTGCCTTGTATATAATGCACTTACTTAGAGTAACATCAGCCCAATGACAGTGAAGACATGGGGCTGCCATCTTGGCTCCTCCTACTGTACCCACTGGGTATTGCAAATAGCCCAATTGCCATGCCTTAGGGCCTGCGGATAAATAGCAAACTCATCTCTATTTTGCATGTATATTTATTGCAGAACTAATTAATACTGCACCTACATTAGATTAGAAACAGTAAAACTAAAAAACTGCATAGGGATTTTAAAATAACAAGCTTGCTAACTCCTGTTTGAACTGTATATTTATAAAATCTAGTTAAATTATGGTTGCTTGTTTTTTTTCCTAGTGGGTAAGCTGAACAAAATACCGCTTTTCTGGAAAATGTTAATTAACAAACGTTCGGCATAAATGTACGAATGTGACTACATTTACGGCCGCGATCGTACATTAGCAATAACGCGTGGTGTTGTTAACTTGCGATACCTCACGTTTATGAATATTTCCCAGAGTGCTTTATATAACAACCTTAACATAAAGTACATTATTTAAAACTGTTTGCAAAAAAGATAATTGGCTATACAAGAGTTTGAAAGGTGAAGACCCTTTATCAAAAAAAAAAAGGTTATGTTCCAATGGTAAGGGTATGTGGGCAACAATATAGTGATTCAAGAGTGGCATGATTCATTCTTAATATTGAACAGAGGGAGAATCAATGTGGCTTTGCGGAAAACTCAAAGTATTAGGATATATAGTGTCCCAGTGGTTCTCCATAAAATTTACCCATAGGTCACACCATATTGCTTTCAGGAATGTGGGGCTTTGGGAGATTTCTACTATATGTGGTGGACTTGCCCAGTTGCCTAAACAATTTGCACTCTGATATATAACTTAATTTAGATATGTAAAGCCATGCCAGTTCCACCTAACCCTTTAGTGGCTTTTTTAGGCCACAGTAGTGGCCTAACTAGTCTGGTCACCAGTGTTTCTTATTATGCCTTTTCCTGAGGGCATGGATGCCACTAACATTTCTGATCATACTAACAGTACTTTACAGAAAACGTATTAAACATTTTTTTTTGCTCTCCATCTCTGCTTGATTAACCAAATGATATTGCGCCGTTTACGGCAATGCAGTAGAGTGGTCAGATGGGAGGCGCCATCAAGCGGGGATTTTACATCCTAAAATAGTACAGGTTACGTTTTGCTCTACTTTGTAGGCTGTTAATATTAAAAACAGAAGTACCGTATATAATATTGTATTTATTTTCTATATGGCAGTTAACATATTGTGCAGAATTTTACAATTAGTTTACTCAAAGGATGAATTTTTTTTATAAACAAAATTGTATCAATAAAAATCAGTTTACTAAGAAAGCTTGGAGGATACACTAACATTTTTCTAATATATTATTTGTAGCAATAACAATCATCTAGCCACATGTTTATTAAGCATAAGTCTAGAAAAAAAAATTCTGTAAGGAAAATATTTTTTTAATGTCTAATGTAGTAAAAAAAATTCCTATACTTCAATGAAATGTTGTCTGAAAAATGTCCAATTAAGTGATTTAGCTGTGTATTACATTTCAACCAATTTGGCTTTCCTAAGTTTGCCATGAAATTGTAAGTTCTTTTCTTCATAGATGGGCAATTTGTTATAATGCTCAGCTTGCCAATTGATCATAATAACAGTTTTATGAATATATGCCAGGCAAATAACTAATGGAAACAATTATTCTTACTAACTAGATCTAGGCATGGACGTTCCGCACAGATGGGCTATATTTTCTCTTCTTTAGTTTGGCATCTTTTAACATTCAGCATACTGGCATATTTGTTCTGGAGTGAATTTTGGAAGTATTTGGGGTGCAAATTGCTGCATGTGTAAGGATTAGTAAAGGGAGATCATTTTATCATACATAATCCCCTAACAACCACATGAACCTCTAACTGTTTTCCACTAGTAAAGCATGAAAAGATCCATAAATATATGTTTTGACATTCAAAACATTTAGAATAGCCATTAATATTTCACGCTGGTTAACCCTGTTGCCAAGCACGTGAGATGGGCTGACAACTGCTGAAAAGCTCACAGCAAACTTGTCTTGTTCTTTTTTTGCCTCCAGCAGTTATCTACAAAAGGACACCAGTGGTATACAGTAACCAATTTGGGACCCCCTGTGTCGTTATTAAGCTTTTAAAAAAAAAAGTACTACCTAGTTTCCATAATAGCTAAACGCAGAAACCTTTCAAAACAGCTGATGTTCAATCAACATTGCATTTCTTCTTCTATTACTATTCTATTCTGTCTTGCTCTTTTTTGTTAACTGTCTATATGCTTTTCCATTATTACTCTCTCTCTCGTTGTTTCTTTTTTCATGGGTGACATGAAGGTTAACTTGTACTTAGCTTACTACTGTCTTCCCCAGAGTCCTTTGATTTGACCTTGTATGACATTGAACTGTTTATTCCTTTTTTAAGTGTTTTGCAACCTTTCCAAATATAGCTGCCTAAGAATTGTCATCAAACGTAAGCTGACTCACTTTAAATAGGTATAAGATCAATTTTATCTTTTGTCTGAAAAGGTATAAAACTGTGGAATACAAAGCAATGTTTTTTTGCTGGCAATTCTATTAGGTTGCTGGGGATGGTTACATAAAAGGACATTGTTGCCAATAAAAGTGTCCCAGTAACCCTAAACATGTAAATAGTTACAGTATTTATGAAAAAGGTAATGATACCCTGGATTTCATATACTGGTAATATAAAATATTGCCCACCCCAAATTCTGAACTATTGTTCCAAATGCTACTGCCTGGCCATTGGCCAGACACAAACAACCTTGTATGCAAAAGACCTCACCACTGACAGAAGGTTCCAGATGCATTGACCTATTTTCTGTGGTGTTGAACAGAAATTACAGTTAAATGGTAATATTACTGTATTATTTTTTTTCAAGTTTCTTTTATATTGTTTTTTTATATTAAATATAATTTGAGGGTTGCATAACAAGATAACTTATAACGAGACATCAGTTCTCTTTCAAACCTAAATCCCATTGGCATCATACATTGCCTTTATTTTTAATAAAACTGAACCTGGCATACATTTGAGAATAACCATTTGCTTTGCATGTGCCTTGAAAACAAACAGTAGGTTCAATTAGTTCTCGGCCAAATATATTAAGCAACAATAATTTAGTCAGTGTTTGCTTATTTTAAATCATTTCACTCTTACCCAATTTGCTCTGGCATATATCATCAGTTCCCCTAGCAGTTATTTTGATAGAAACCATATGCTTTTTCTCTACAAAATAATTTGCTTTGCATATTGCACAACACTGTCAACAAATCATAATTTGAAAAAGGAAGATATAAAGCTGTGTACTTACACAAGACATTGGGCTGTACAACTCATATGTCTATTAAAATCTGCCACTTTGATGTTATATAGGTTATATAAATGTTAAAGGGCATGTCCACCCCCAAAACTAAAAGTTAACCCCATACTGGCCCCACTATGTAGTTTAAAAACATCCTTACCTTACATCCATGCTCCTTATGGTTCTCCTGCAGTGCCTGTGCAAAGTCCAGGAAACTGAAGAGTAGCAGCTGTCTTCCTGTCCAAACGACTCTCTTGCCTCCAGGAGGGATGGTGACATGCGCAGATGAGTCCTTTCCCCCACTCCCTCCCATCACCCGGATCCATCCTCTGAAACTTTTGCCTAAACCATTTAGTGAGAAAATTGTATGCTTTTTTTTAAATTTTATTGTGATAAAGGGAAATGACATTCAAATTACAACTATACCGTATACTGTCCCCTATAACACAGAAAATGGGGTCAAAGCCAACCCCGTAAAAAAAGGCCCCATTCAAAAAAGGCACACTGCACTACCAACGAGTCAAAATAACAAAATACGTTTATTGGTGATCAATTGACACGATCCCTTATCCCAACAACAGTACAATTCATATGCAATATCTAGCAATAATAAATACCCTTTTACCTAACCCTATTTACACAACAATATATCTAAAAAGAGGTGGCTGGGCGTCCCCAACACCACGTTAACAACCCGGCTCCAAGGAGTAACGTACATCTAGTAACAGTGGGACAGAGAATTAACTGTTACCAATCCAAATAACAAAAGTCACGTTATTAGTCCCAATCCAACTACACAGGCCTGTGCTGTCAAACAAACCCGGGACTTACGTGAGAAGCCAGGACCCCTAGCGGGAGGACCACACTCTTCACCCGGTCCTCGATCCTTTGTACTCAATCTCCGCTTCCTTTCTTCCATTCCGGACTTGGGGTTCCTATTCTTGGTCTGGTATGTACTTCCTCCTAGACGCCGGCAGCTTCACCCGTAACTAACCTACGCGCGTTTCACCAACATGCGCCAACTTGCGCGGTGGCTCTTTCAGGGTCTCGCGATATCCTACGGTGAGACCTTTTTATGCACCATTCTCTAAAGGTATAAACCCTCTATTGTACTTCTATATAGAGGGCGCTGTGATACTGCTTTTACCTGCAATTACCATTGTACTGTACATATTTCTTATCAAACCAACACACATTTTTAATTGCAATATCAAACCAAAACACATTTTTAGTCCCATTACAATAATACGTTTGATTTTTATAATCTTTCTAATCGTACATGTATCTCATGTACGAGACCACTCACATAATCGATTACACCACCTCGTCACACATTGCTGGATTTACAAATACATCCGTCAGCGCGGCAATCATTGGATCCGATGGCATATTCCTTAGATTTTCAAACCAATATTGACATCAACCTCAGAACTAATATTGACCTCCAAAGTCAAGACTAATGACATCTCCAGATTCATTATCAGATATCGATGTAAATCTGAAAAACGACAGTTACTAATGAGGATTTCCATTTGAGACGTCATTATCGCTCAATTGTCTCATAAAGGTAATAGAGTTATGCACCTATTGTTATACTTTACTATTGTGTTATTACACATTTCAGTTAATATGAGGACTCCCCATAACAATAAGGTGCATCATTCTATCAATAAGATAGACCAAGATCCGATGGATCATACATCCCATCATTTATAGAAAACATGCGATTGCATGTCTTCGTTTAGCCCTGTTGGACTTAGGGTTTTTAATTGAATCCACCGGAGTTCTTTTGAAGCAGACATCTATCAACATCCCCTCCCTTATACCCAGAGACACTGTTTTACACCACAGAAGGACCAATCCACTGGCCCTTTGTGTGTCTCGGCCATATGCTTGGCTACCGCGATCTATCAATTTCCATTTTAACGTATGCTCTTTCGTGTTCTAAGATGCGTGTTTTAAGCGCTCTCCTCGTTTTCCCAACATACTTCTTGTTGCACTTGCAAGTTATTAAAAAATCACTTGTATAGTTTTACATGAAATGTATTGTCGATGGCCCACTCTCTACCATCTGACCCCACACATATGTTTTTTTGGGTCATATAGGAGCATGCCCGGCATGTCCCACAGCATTTGTTCCCCTTTTGTTTTAACCAATCACACCTTTATTTGTGGGTAACAAATGACTGGGTGACAATTGTTTCAAGTTAGATGCACGACGTGCCGTAATTGGGGATATTGACCAATATGTTTTTCAAGAATCCCATCATTCGCAATCAATCTCAATGTTTTGGAGTATTGTTTTTACTCCCCCCAACTTTGATTATAACTGGAGATGAATCTAATGGTTTCATCTTTTTTCTGCTCTCATGTTGTACGTTCAATAGAGACACTTCGACTTCTTTCTTAGATTTCTAAAATCTACGGATCACTGTTTCAGTGTAGCCTCTAGCTTGATCTCTCCGCTAAATCGGCCGATGAGTTAACCACCCTTCCCGAGTTGAACAGTTGCGTTTGATCCGCCAAATTGTCCAATGGGGATGCCGTTAATTAGGCTCTTAGGGTGAGACTATCGCGATAGCAGGGAATTCACGGCTGTTCTTTTTCTATGGGTCTTAGTCGACACTATTCCCCCTTCATAGATATCTCTAGATCCAAAAAATCTACTGATGTTTTGCTATATACATATGTCAATTTTTATTTAGATCATTTACATTCAATTTGTTGATAAATAATCTAAAGCCATCTTCCGATCCTCTCACAAAAAGAGGACATCGTCTCATACGTAGCCAAAGGATCACCTCTGTCCCTCAGGTAGATCATTAATGGCATCGTCCACAATGGAGGTTCTCCAGAGGCCGAGATGGAGGCAAGCATACGTCGGCGCGCATGCCGCCCCCATCGCGGTCCTCTCACACTGCGATAGTATTTTCCATTAAATACAAACACATGTTTTCTAATATAAATGTTATAATGTTATAACAAACCAGTATGTGCTTGCAAATGCGTTCTCTTGAGGTTAGGACATTCTCGCGGCATTAATTCCTTCCTTATGCGGAATCGAAGAGTACAACCCTTCATATCCAATGCCACAAGAACGTATCACTTTGAATAGATAATCCCCAATTTTTCTCAGTACATCTCCGTGTCTATGACATAGGAGCTCAACGTCACCAAAAAAGGGCGTAGCATCTCATCAATGTATTACATACGTGCTCTGTGGGGCCTCCAATACCGGAGATTATCGGTCTCCGGGGGAAATTTTTGTTTTGTGCACTTTGGGAATGTGATAAAAAGTAGGTAACCTAGGGGATGTAATCCAAAGAAAATTATACCTTTGAGCTTATGACATTATTACTTCCCATTGTCCAATATCTTTTTCAAGGTCTTTTGTATCCAGGTAGCGGATTGGTGGCTAACACTTCGTATTGATGTCGATCCCCAAGTTGTCTGATTGCCTCCAACTGTACTGCAATTTAGTCATTAAGACAATGTTGCCACCCTTATCCGCTACCCTGCACAAAGGTCATTCTATTCTCCAGCCAACGCAGAGCTTTAAATCTGCCCTGGATAGATTCGAATTATAATTGGAATCTCTGGTAGGGCCTCTATGTCTTGAGATACCAAATTGACAAACATCTCAATATTCGGAAAACCTCTTATAGAAGGATACCATTTGGACTTATTCTTCAATTGAGAAAAACCCCCTCTATACTCCATTTTATCTGCATCTTGTCACCATCCGCTAACGCTTGAAGGTCAGCTAATGCTCTAATATCACGTTCTGAGGATAAGACAGGTTCTCCTTTTTAGAAAATATTTTCTTAAACACAATTTACGTGCAAATATATGGAGATCCTTTATGCCATAAATTTGTCAAGTGTACAAGTAGGGGCAATGTTAGTCCTTTAGAAAGGACTGATATTACTTCAGGTTTCAAAATTTCCCCCGTTAAATTAATCACCTGTAATGTATCAGTAGGCTCAAAATCTGGATGTCCGTTTTTTCCTAACACATATCTCTCTCTCTGCGGTCGAGGAGGAGTTCTTTTCCTTCTAGTTCTTTGCCTCTCCTTGTTTTTTCCCCCTAAGGGATCTTTCTCCTAGTATACGTTTTTTCTCCATCTGAACTCATTTCCTATCTATGTTTATACCAACTATACGCCTCTCCATTTCTAAAGTCTTACTGTTCTATAAATTTTTTCTTTTTCCTCTTTTTAATCTCTACCTGCATCCATCAATGTCTTTTCTAAGAGTGGTGTTGAATGCCTCAAAGTCTTTTTCCCCTTTGAACTGATCCAGCTTTTTTGGAATTCTTCTATTTCCTTATTTAATTTTTCTAAACTACTGAATCTGTTTTTACAATCTTCCTATCAAATTCAAAGAGCAATTTGTCAACTATCCTCCCATTCTTGTTTGAAGTGTGGGTCTATTTCGCTCAGGTTCGCCCTGGGCGTCAGCCTAATACGTAGGCCTCGTGGAATCAAATTATTCCTCAAGTAATTATCAAGACTTGCCACTTCCCATTTAGCTCTTAATTGTTGGAAGATGAGTTCCGATATTGCTTTTTAATCTGGCGAAAGCCATCATCGGGTTCGGATGCGTCTGATGTGTCCCCACTAGAGAACACATCCGACATATCCGAATCCAGTCCAGGTCATCTAAGTGAATGCCATGCTAGGTGACGAGGTGGTGTAACAAGCAATTGAGAACCAATAAACCAATCACGTATAAATCAAAATGAGGCTGCTCAAACAAACCAGAGAAAAAAAAAAAAAAAAAAAGGGAAGGATAAAGTATCCTCTACAATTGTAATTATTCTGATGTGGCACAAAAGCTCATACTACAGGACTCGGTGCATACGCCAAACATCTAGCGGTGCCTCAAGGAGCAGAATTAGCAATAACACAGAAAATGGGGTCAAAGCCAACCCCTAAGAAAAGGCCCCATTCAAAAAAGGCACACTGCATTACCAAACGAGTCAAAATATACAAATACGTTTATTGGTGATCAATGACACGATCCCTTATCCCAACAACAGTACAATTCATATGCAATATCTAGCAATAATAAATACCCTTTTACTAACCCTATTACACACATCAATATATCTAAAAAAGTCCGGAATGGAAGAAGGAAAGCGGGAGATTGAGTACAAAGGATCGAGGACCGGGGTGAAGAGTGTGGTCCGTCCCGCTAGGGGTCCTGGCTTCTCACGTAAGTCCCGGGTTTTGTTGACAGCAAAGGCCTGTGTAGTTGGATTGGGAACTAATAACGGTGACTTTTGTTATTGGATTGGGTAACAGTTAATTCTCGTCCACTGTTACTAGATGTAGTTACTCCTTGGAGCCGGGGTGTTAACGTGGTGTTGGGGACGCCCAGCCACCTCTTTTAGATATATTGAGTGTGTAAATAGGGTTAGGGAAAAGGGTATTTATTATTGCTAGATATGCATATGAAATTGTACTGTTGTTGGGATAAGGGATCGTGTCAATTGATCACCAATAAACGTATTTTGTATATTTGAATCGTTTGGTAAGTGCCGTGTGCCTTTTTTGAATGGGGCTTTTTTTAGGGGTTGGCTTTGACCCCATTTTCTGTGTTATTGCTAATTCTGCTCCTTGAGGCACCGCTAGATGTTTGGCGTATGCACGAGTCTGTAGTATGAGCTTTTGTGCCACATCAGAATAATTACAATTGTAGAGGATACTTTATCCTTCCCTTTTTTTTTTTTTTTTTTTTTCTCTGGTTTGTTTGAGCACGCTCATTTTGATTATTACGTGATTGGTTTATTGGTTCTCAATTGTGTTACACCACCTCGTCACTAGCATGGCATTCTTAGATGAACTGGACTGGGATCGGATATGTCGGATGTGTTCTCTAGTGGGGACACATCAGACGCATCCGAACCCGATGATGGCTTTCGCCAGATTAAAAAGCAATATCGGAAACTCATCTTCCAACAATTAAGAGCTAAATGGGAAGTGGCAAGTCTTGATAATTACTTGAGGAATAATTTGATTCCACGAGGCCTACGTATTAGGCTGACGCCCAGGCGACACCTGAGCGAAATAGACCCACACTTCAAACAAGAATGGGAGGATGAGTTGACAAATTGCTCTTTGAATTTGATGAGGAAGATTGTAAAACAGATTCAAGTAGGTTAGAAAAATTAAATAAGGAAATAGAAGAATTCCAAAAAAAGCTGGATCACGTTCCAAGGGGAAAAAGACTTTGAGGCATTCAACACACTCTTAGAAAAGACATTGATGGGATGCAGGTAGAGATTAAAAAGAGGAAAAAGAAAAAAATATAAGAGGACAGTGAAGACTTTAGAAATGGAGAGGCGTATAGTGGTATAAACATGAAGATAGGGAAATGAGTTCAGATGGAGAGAAAAAACGTATACATAAGGAAAAGATCCCTTAGGGGAAAAAAACAAGGAGAGGCAAAAGAAATAGAAGGAAAAAGCAATCCTCCTCGACCGCAGAGAGAGAGATATGTGTGAGGAAAAAACGGACATCCAGATTTTGAGCCATACTGATTACATTACAGGTGATTAATTTAACGGGGGAAATTTTGAAACCTGAAGTAATATCAGTCCTTTCTAAAGGACTAACATTTGCCCCTACTTGTACACTTGACAAATTTATGTGCATAAAGGATCTCCATATATTTGCACGTAAATTGTGTTTAAAGAAAATATTTTCTAAAAAGGAGAATCTGTTTTATCCTCAGAACGTGATATTAGAGCATTAGCTGACCTTCAAGCGTTAGCGGATGGTGAACAAGATGCAGATAAGAATGGGGAGTATAGAGGGGGTTTTTCTCAATTGAAGAATAAGTCCAAATGGTATCCTTCTATAAGAGGTTTTCCGAATATTGAGATGTTTGTCAATTTGGTATCTCAAGACATAGAGGCCCTACCAGAGATTCCAATATATAATTCGAATCTATCCAGGGCAGAATTTAAAGCTCTGCGTTGGCTGGAGAATAGAGATGACCTTGTGATCAGGGTAGCGGATAAGGGTGGCAACATTGTCGTAATGACTAAATTGCAGTACAAGTTGGAGGCAATCAGACAACTTGGGGATCGACATCAATACGAAGTGTTAGCCACCAATCCGCTACCTGGAGTACAAAAGACCTTGAAAAGATATTGGACAATGGGAAGGATAATAAGTCATAAGCTCAAAGGAATATAATTTTCTTGGATTACATCCCTAGGTTACCTACTTTTTATCACATTCCCAAAGTGCACAAAAAACAAAAATTTCCCCCGGGGAGGAGACCGATATCTCCGGTATTGGAGGCCCCACAGAGCACGTATGTAGATACATTGATGAGATGCTACGCCCTTATTTGGTGACGTTGAGCTCCTATGTCATAGACACAGGAGATGTAATGAGAAAAATTGAGGGATTATCTATTCAAAGTGATACGTTTGGTGGCATTGGATATAGAAGGGTTGTACTCTTCGATTCCGCATAAGGAAGGAATTAATGCGCGAGAATGTTCCTAACCTCAAGAGGAACGCATTTGCAAGCACATACTGAGTTTTGTTAAACATTATTAACATTTATATTAGAAAACAATGTGTTTGTATTAATGGAAAATACCATCGGCAGGTGAGAGGGACCGCGATGGGGGCGGCATGCGCGCCGACGTATGCTTGCCTCATCTCGGCCTCTGGGAGAACTCCATTGTGGACGATGCCATTAATGA
This sequence comes from Hymenochirus boettgeri, assembly GCA_019447015.1. Taxonomy (NCBI): domain Eukaryota; kingdom Metazoa; phylum Chordata; class Amphibia; order Anura; family Pipidae; genus Hymenochirus; species Hymenochirus boettgeri. The sequence goes on along the minus strand of CM033470.1, from coordinate 199,518,008 downwards.
TCTACCTGAGGGACAAGAGGTGATCCTTGGCTCGTATGTAGACGATGTCCTCTTTTTGTGGAGAGGATCGGAAGATGGCTTAAGATTATTTATCAACAAATGAATGTAAATGATCTAAATATAAATTGACATATGTATATAGCAAAACATCAGTAGATTTTTTGGATCTAGAGATATCTATTGAAGGGGGAATAGTGTCGACTAAGACCCATAGAAAAGAAACAGCCGTGAATCCTGCTATCCGCGAAGTCATCACCCTAAGAGCCTAATTAACGGCATCCCCATTGGACAATTTGGGCGGATCAAACGCAACTGTTCAACTCGGGAAGGGTGGTTAACTCAATCGGCCGAATTAGCGGAGAGATTCAGAGCTAGAGGCTACACTGAAACAGTGATCCGTAAAGGATTTGAGAAATCTAAGAAAAGAAGTCGAAGGTCTCTATTGAACGTACAACATGAGAGAGAAAAAAGATGAAACCATTAGATTCATCTCCAGTTATAATCAAAGTTGGGGGAGATAAAAAAAACTCCAAAAACATTGGAGATTGATTGCGAATGATAGGGATCTTGAAAAACATATTGGTCAATATCCCCAATTAACGGCACGTCGTGCATCTAACTTGAAAGACAATTGTCACCCAGTCATTTTTAACCCCACAAATAAAGGGTGTGATTGGTTAAAACAAAAGGGGAACAAATGCTGTGGGACATGCCGGGCATGCTCCTATATGACCCAAAAAAACATATGTGTGGGGTCAGATGGTAGAGAGTGGGCCATCAGACAATACATTTCATGTAAAACTATACAAGTGATTTATTTAATAACTTGCAAGTGCAACAAGAAGTATGTTGGGAAAACGAGGAGAGCGCTTAAAACACGCATCTTAGAACACGAAAGAGCGATACGTAAAATGGAAATTGATAGATCGGCGGTAGCCAAGCATATGGCCGAGACACACAAAGGGCCAGTGGATTGGTCCTTCTGTGGTGTAGAAACAGTGTCTCTGGGTATAAGGGGAGGGGATGTTGATAGATGTCTGCTTCAAAAAGAACTCCGGTGGATTCATAAATTAAAAACCCTAAGTCCAACAGGGCTAAACGAAGACATGCAATTCGCATGTTTTCTATAAATGATGGGGATGTATGATCCATCGGATCTTGGTCTATCTTATTGATAGAATGATGCACCTTATTGTTATGGAGGGGAGTCCTCATATTAACTGAAATGTGTAATAACACAATAGTAATTAGTATAACAATAGGTGCATAACTCTATTACCTTTATGAGACAATTGAGCGATAATGACGTCTCAAATGGAAATCCTCATTAGTAACTGTCTGTTTTCAGATTTACATCGATATCTGATAATGAGATCTGAGATGTCATTAGTCTTGACTTTGGAGGTCAATATTAGTTCTGAGGTTGGATGTCAATATTGGTTTGAAAATCTAAGGGAATATGCCGATCAGGATCCAATGATTGCCGCGCTGAGCGGATGTATTTGTAAATCCAGCAATGTGTGACGAGGTGGTGTAGGATCGATTATAGTGAGTGGTCTCGTACATGAGATACATGTACGATTAGAAAGATTATAAAAATCAAACGTATTATTGTAATGGAGACTAAAAAATGTGTTGTTGGTTTGATATTGCAATTAAAAATGTGTGTTGGTTTGATAAGAAATATGTACAGTACAATGGTAATTGCAGGTAAAAGCAGTATCACAGCGCCCTCTATATAGAAGTACAATAGGAGGGTGTATACCTTTAAGAGAATGGTGCATAAAAAGGTCTCACCGTAGGATATCGCGAGACCCTGAAGAAGCCACCGCGCAAGTTGGCGCATGTTGGTGAAACGCGCGTAGGTTAGTTACGGTGAAGCTGCCGGCGTCTAGGAGGAAGTACATACCAGGACCAGAGAAATAGGAACCCCAAGTCCGGAATGGAAGAAAGGAAAGCGGAGATTGAGTACAAAGGATCGAGGACCGGGTGAAGAGTGTGGTCCGTCCCGCTAGGGGTCCTGGCTTCTCAGTAAGTCCCGGGTTTGTTGACAGCAACAGGCCTGTGTAGTTGGATTGGGACTAATAACGGTGACTTTTGTTATTTGGATTGGGGTAACAGTTAATTCTCTGTCCCACTGTTACTAGATGTACGTTACTCCTTGGAGCCGGGGTTGTTAACGTGGTGTTGGGACGCCCAGCCACCTCTTTTTAGATATATTGATGTGTGTAAATAGGGTTAGGTAAAAGGGTATTTATTATTGCTAGATATTGCATATGAATTGTACTGTTGTTGGGATAAGGGATCGTGTCAATTGATCACCAATAAACGTATTTTGTATATTTTGACTCGTTTGGTAAGTGCAGTGTGCCTTTTTTGAATGGGGCCTTTTTTAGGGGTTGGCTTGACCCCATTTTCTGTGTTATTGCTAATTCTGCTCCTTGAGGCACTGCTAGATGTTTGGCGTATGCACCGAGTCCTGTAGTATGAGCTTTTGTGCCACATCAGAATAATTACAATTGTATACTGTCCCCTACATGAGGCGCCATGTCCATGACATGCGTTAAAATCTTGCTTAGGGCACCCTTTCTCTCTAATTTGTGCCTTACGTGTGCCTTCTATGGGGTATTGATCGATATGGTTTGCCTCTGATCCGTGTCCACTGTGATAGCCTCCTGGCCTTTCTGTACTATTTGCACCTAATACAACTGGAGGTGCACTCTTGTCCAGACTTTGGGTGCAGATGCCTCAAATGGTTCTCCCTTCAACCATAACTGTTACAGCAAACATAAAGAAGCAGAGGATCGCACTCCAGTCAATTTAAGTCTTTATTGTGGACCACACATCACAAACACGACGTTTCGGGGGAATAACGTGCCCCCTTCTTCAGGTGAGGTCGCCTGAAGAAGGGGGCACGTTATTCCCCCGAAACGTTGTGTTTGTGATGTGTGGTCCACAATAAAGACTTAAATTGACTGGAGTGCGATCCTCTGCTTCTTTATGTTTACTATTTGCACCTGCCTGTCCGACGACCCTGACTGTAGATGTGGACAGATAAGTAGCCATTTATCCCACACCATTTTTGAATGTATAGAAACAGCTCCTTCTATACTGGATTAGAGGTAGGAGTAAAGGTACTATGTAAATATATTTTTAAGTGTTTTTAATAATCTGGCATGCTTTTGTCTATTTATCCCTGTCTGGAATAATGGATTTTTATGCAGTATTATGAAAGTGTGCAGACTATCAGGGCTATTTACCGAGAGCCGTTATCGGCTATTTGTGTCTTAAAGTCACGTTAACCAATGGACCAAGCTTTAACGTGACTTTAAGACATAAATAACGGCAGTTGCGACGTTATGCAAATTTTGTGTCACATACTAAGCCGTTAACGGGTTTTTAAGACGTAATCTCTAACGCCAGTAGATAGCTGGTGTTAAAGATTTGCAAAAGGAAAACTCCCTTTGCAATGCACTGAGAGCCACTATCAGTTCAGTGCATTGCCTAAAGGGGGCAATAGAGAGCAATAGCGACTCTCGGTACATAGCCCCTTATGTTTGGGATACTGTGTTTCTTTTGTTTGTTTGAGGTCACGGGTGACATGGGGGTAAACTTGTTTCTGTGCCCACAAGGATTGACAGTGTTCTAAATGTCAATCTGACCTGCAATTAAATTATTCTTGCATTAAGATTTTTCAAATGAAACTAAAATGCACCCAATATGCAGCCTTGATACACTTTACATTATGTGTTCTGTATATACAGAACATAAATAAAAATAACGCTTGGGGTCAACTGCACATCTGCATTATTGTAAGAACATGGACCTGTTGTATTATTTAACATGGAGTCTAGGCTTTTAAGCTAGTTATGGACCCCATCTACTTAGTGTTATCATCAATCACCTAGTTGACAGTATTTATTTAGAGAAAGAGAATACTTGGATTCATTTTAAACTGGTAATATTTTGAGTCAGTCACATACTGTACCTACATCAGGTCAAAAGAAAATTACATTTGATGATTTTTTTTAAAGCATAGTTATATAATTAACAGCATATAATCACCAATTTTGTAATTACAACATGTCATACTACAGGAATTAAGATGCAGTGATATATTATGATTAGATATTTTACTGTGTCTGAATGGTCTGCCTGTCAAGAACATGTTAAACAGCACAAACCTGTGATGGTTTACACTATCATTTGATCCTAGCTACTGTCAGACAAGCATTACTAGGATTGGCAGATAGTTTAGCTAAGAATATTACCAATATCAACAATGAGTCAGTAGACATCAGTAAAAAGAACTGTAGGCAGCTGCTAATCATAAAGCATTAAAGGGGAAGTTCAGTGCAAATACATATACTTTTCAGAAAAAAGAGCAGTATTTTTTATCCCAATGACCTTAATTTGCCCATTCGGCATTGTGTCTGTATATAAATAAATGCAACCGAAATACTGACTTCCTGTTTGCAGGACCCCTAGTAAAGACCGTTGTGGTCTTGCCCTTGACCCAGCGCCTGGGTTGATTCAGTTGCTCAGTAGCATGTTTGACCCATCCAACAGCCAATCAGTAGAAATTACTGTTAGGAAAATTCCAAGGATGTGGGGCATTCTGGGAAGAAGAAGGACCGTTAGAACCTGAAATGTCAGCTCACTGATGTCAACAGCAGATAACAGCAACTGATTTTTCAAAATGGGAGAGAATATGTAGAATGACTAAGAAGGCATTACACAAACTAACCATTTAACAAATATTGATAATTTCCACTGAACTGTCCCTTTAAAAATTGATAGACAATAACTAAGATGGCCAATATAACGTACACACAGAGAATGATAAGAGATATGTGGATGTTTCCCCATGACTCACTGCAGGCTGTGGTGCCAGTTTGGCATGCACCATAGTTTGTTCCAGTAAAAACAAAACAAAAAAACAAACACATACAGCAATGTGGAAAATGTAAATTATATTTTGTATTGTAAATTATGAATTAGTTTCCATAAAAATGTAATAACTTGTTTTAATAGCTTAACACCGTTTTGCTGACAGAAGTCCTAAGAGAAATGTAATGTAAGCTGCTATTTATGCACTGGAAGTGAAATGTATTGCTACAGCACAGCTATTAACCTTGTTAAATTTAGAATTTTTGCCCTATAATAAGCCGGAGCTGGAGTAAAGTGCCTTAACTGATACTATATTTTTCTATTTTAACACTATATAAACTGAAATATGTTCAAAATAAAAATACACAGTTGATCACATTTACCAAGAGCTACAAACCCACACAGGATGTGACAAATTACTACCATGTTTGCAGTGCTTGGTGGATACTTTGTATTTTACCCTAACATGACATAAGCAAAGTGTTGGTGTTAAAATGTCATGCTAAAGAGCCCCAAATGTGATATTAAATCCCTTGTGGGGGCTGTGTGTGTTACTTTTCGGTAAGGCACACAGCTCCTGCTTTGCAATAGTACCTCTGAATTAATCTGTCTACAAATATTTCTGCCATAAAAAAAAAAAAAAAAGTAAAAATTTAAAAGTTAGGGCACCAGGTAACAAGTGTCAATGTAAATAGGGACTATATATAGGCTATATATACGTGTAATAGTAATAACTAAGACAATTCAAAGGAGAAAAAGCAATAGGGTCATTTTTAAAAATCCAAGGTATCCCAAGCTTGTGATACAGCGGGTTATTGTAAAAGTACAATTGTGGCTGTAAATGCGTATGTGCACACGGTGCAAACTCCGCCAGGACCTGTCAGAGGAGCAGCGCTGGAGCACGATCGAGGTTAAGTACTGTAACTTCCATGCCTGCTCCATTCGTTTAATCGAAGAATGGGAGGTAAGACATAGCTCCTTTACCTCCAGTTTCTCAATTTAACTGAAAAAACAAACAAACTCTATTTTAGAGTGAAGATACCTTTTAAGCCTTATTTAGGATTTGGTGCAAATATAAATGTTATGTTTTAATTTAAGATACATGGCCTGTATTCAGTCTTACAATATCTGTTTGGAAAGAATGTATTTTATATTGTAGTAGTAGTACAAGTACTTCTAAGAGGTTAAAATATAGTATAACTTGTGCTTGTCTGGCATAAACATTTATAGCCATTCACTATATATCCCTAGGCAACAAATGTGTCCCCAGCCATAACAGCTGGCTTTTTTTTTTATTGACAACTCTATCACAGCAGGTCTTCAACCAGAAAAGCCTTACAGTATACATAACAGCAAGATATAACACAGCATTTATAGTTAGTTGTAGAGATATTTTTGAATCTAAATGGAAAAAAAGAAATACTGTAATTTACAGTATTAACCTTATCCTGTCTTATCGTTATGATAATGTGATATATATTTTCCAAACTATTTGCCAGATATTTCATTCAAAAATTTTCTAGAATAAAAATAGAAAGGGATTTTCCCACTAGTTTTTTTTCCAAGCTATGATGACAATAAAATAATAAATGAGGATCTAAATAATTTATATTGTTTGTTATGGCTACAGTGCTGTTTCTATACTTCTGTTCTACATCTGTGGTGATGTTCAACTGTTGGATAAAATGATTGCAGGTAGAGTACATGCATTTTAAATACAGTGGGGGAGATTTACCCAGAGCCACTATTGCTCCAGGTAAATCATCCGCCATGGATGTAATATCCGTTTTGCATCCGATTTACACATAGCGTAACTTTAATGGCAGAAATTTGTTGCACTGAATGAAGCACAAACAGGATATTAAATTAGATTAGACGGCCGTCTGGCAATACTCATACAGAAGGCATAACGAAGGTCTTAAGTGCAATTTTAACAACTAAACCTTGCTTTGCAGATCTGGTTAAATGAGCCCCTGTGTTTATTAAAGGATACGTACACTGGGAAATTTGCTTTTTTTTAATTGCCCATTACTAGAAACTTTAATTCTTCCAAACTAACACTGTACCGTTTGTTTTTCTTGATCTATCCCCTATTTCTTTAGATATACAGTCTGAAACATCTTACATTTCAGCTATCAACCAAGTGCCTTAGTATTATAAACACTTCTGTTATGTGCCATTTTGCTGTAGTTGGATTGGTGACAGTTGGTACGTAAATTACATAATGAGAAATTCCCTCTCCCAGTGCTGCCTCATTGGGATTACTGAGCATGCTTGCCCTTACAGAGAGTCAGATAGTCTGGCAGGGGGCTGGGGGACTGAGCTTGAACAAAACAAGCGCGATATTGAATTTGTGCAGCAACCTAAACACAGAGCTGCTTACATGTACCATATATACTCAAATATATGTCAACCTGAGTACTTTTTTTTATCCGAAAAATCAGCAAAATAAGCAGAGAATAGAAATTATCACCAATATATCAACCAATAAAATAAGTAAGCCGCATCCAGTTACAGCCAATTCCTTGGCTGGGAGTTGTAGTTTCTAAACATCTGGAGTGGCAAGGTTCATCAAGCTTATTACCATAGGCTAATGCTCCTGCCCACATTTAAGCCCATGGACCCCAAAGAAGCTTTTGAAAACTACTGGTAGCTCTTACCAGTACCTCTGGCAGGAGAGTCAGAGCTCCTTACTTGCTCCTCCATTACATCTGGATAGTGTTAAGAGGAGGTGCATAACTATGCTGCTATAAGAACTTGCTGCCTGCGGCTCATCTACAATTTGTTCTTATAGATGTATTCTACCACTAAAAGACGGAGTGGAGTAGACTTGAAGCCTGAAAGGATACAAAAATCCTGTGAGTTTCTACACCTGCTTTATTGAAGCATAACTTTGCTGCTCGCTCTCCAACGTTCCCGTGTCTATGTTCCCGCTCCTATGTGCCTTCTCCTTTCGGCTCTCCTGAATGCTCCAGTCTTAATTCAATTGCTTTGACCCGAGTATGAGCCGAAGTAAGCTTTTCAGGCTAATTTTAAAGCCTAAAAACCTCAGCTTACATTTGAGTATATACAGTATTCATTTATAGATTCAAAATGAGGCAACATATTTTTTTCGGTGTACAATTCCTTTAATTATATTATAACAGTAAATTATATTAGAATCTTGTTAAAAACAAGACTGTATCAAATAATAAATAAAAGCCATCTAACTCACATTGGCATAAGCAAACATATATTCAGTCTTTTATTTAATTTAAAAAAAATTTTTTTTAATTTTAATCCTTAAAGTATCTCAACATTTTATTACATTGTTTTCCCATTTGTTAATAGGAATTTATGTGGGAAATTTCACTGTGGTGGAATTTTCAAAGAATCGTTGCTGGTGTGGATTAACATTGAAAATTACTGAACACAAAACTATTTTTCAAAACAGACATTTTACATTGCTGTATAGAGAGTTCTTATTATTATTAGTTCTGATTATTTTATGATCCAGGTAATTCTAAGTGTTGTTCTGTTAAAGAGTATTTTAGTTTATGTTGTGTTTATTCGTTTATTTTTGTTAAGGAGTCGTATATCAGGGCACGTCCTCACTGGTACATTTTTTTTTATTATATGTAATAAAAAAACCTGTGCACTTTCTTTTGAAAATAGGGAATCACCTTTATTCAGTGAAATGCGTCTGCATTCCCTGTACAGTTATTTTATATGGTTTGCACCTCATCCTACATTTGCTCAAAATCCCATAATCACCCACACATTTTTAACTTCTTTTCTTTAGTTTATTCTTTTATACAGTAATTAGACATTAAGTCCGTTACATTAACGGGTGCTAGAAGCCCAGAGTGCCCCCTAAGTACACCAAGGCCATAGCCCCCCTCCTCCATGTTCCAAGGCCAGAGTCCCCTTTTAGTTTCCCAAGGCCAGAGTCCCCTCTTAGTTTCCCAAGTACAGAGTCCCCCCTCAGTGTCCCAAGACCAGAGTCCCCCTCAGTCCCAAATCCAGAGTACCCCTCTGTCCCAAATCCAGGGTCCCCCTCTGTCCCAAATCCAGGGTCACCCCCTCTGTCCTAAATCCAGGGTCCCCCTCTGTCCCAAATCCAGGGTTCCCCCTCTGTCCCAAATCCAGAGTCCCTCCTCTGTCCCAAATTCAGGGCCCTCCCTCTGTCCCAAATCCAGCCCCCCCCCCCCCCTCTGTCCCAAAATCCAGGTCCCCTTCTTTCCCAAATTTCAGGTCACCCATCTGTCCCATCCAGAGTCCTCCTCTGTCCAAACCACAAATCCAGGTCCCCCCTTGTCCCAAATCCAGGGTCCCCCCCTCGTCCCAAATCCAGGGTCCCCCTCTGTCCCAAACCAGGTCTCCTCTGTCCAAATCCAGAGTCTCCCCTCTGTCCCAAATCCAGGGTGTCCCCCCCTGTCCCAAATCCAGAGTCCCCCCCTCTGTCCCAATCCAGAGTCCCCCCCCTGTCCCAAATCCAGGGTCCCCCTCTGTCCAAATCCAGGTTCCCCCTCTGTTTCCAATCCCCTCTGTCCCAAACCAGCCCCCTTTTCCCAAATCCAGGGTCCTCCCTCTGTCCCAATCCAGGGTCACTTCCTCTGCCCCAAATCCAGGCCCTCCTCTGTCCCAAATCCAGCCCCCACTGTCCCAAATCCAGGGTCACCCCCTCTGTCCCAAATCCAGGGTCACCCCCTGTCCCAAATCCAGGGTCCCCCCTCTGTCCCAAATCCAGAGTCCCTCTTCTTTCCCAAATTCAGGGTCACCCATCTGTCCCAAATCCAGAGTCCTCCCTCTGTCCCAAATCCAGGGTCCCCCCCTCTGTCCCAAATCCAGGGTCCCCCCCTCTGTCCCAAATCCAGGGTCCCGCCTCTGTCCCAAATCCAGGGTCCCCCTCTGTCCCAAATCCAGAGTCTCCCCTCTGTCCCAAATCCAGGGTGTCCCCCCCTGTCCCAAATCCAGAGTCCCCCCCTCTGTCCCAAATCCAGAGTCCCCCCCTCTGTCCCAAATCCAGGGTCCCCCTCTGTCCCAAATCCAGGTTCCCCCCTCTGTTCCAAATCCCCTCTGTCCCAAATCCAGCCCCCCTCTTTCCCAAATCCAGGGTCCTCCCTCTGTCCCAAATCCAGGGTCACTTCCTCTGCCCCAAATCCAGGCCCTCCTCTGTCCCAAATCCAGCCCCCCACGGTCACCCAAATCCAGGTCACCCCCTCGTCCCAAATCCAGGGTCCCCCCTGTCCCAAATCCAGGGTCCCCCCTCTGTCCCAAATCCAGAGTCCCTCTCTTTCCCAATTCAGGGTCACCCATCTGTCCCAAATCCAGAGTCCTCCCTCTGTCCCAAATCCAGGGTCCCCCCTCTGTCCCAAATCAGGGTCCCCCCCCTGTCCCAAATCCGGGTCCCCCTCTGCCCAATCCAGGGTCCCCCTCTGTCCCAAATAGAGTCTCCCCTCTGTCCCAAATCCAGGGTTGTCCCCCCTGTCCCAAATCCAGAGTCCCTCCTCTGTCCCAATCCAGAGTCCCCCCTCTGTCCCAAATCCAGGGTCCCCCTCTGTCCCAAATCCAGGTTCCCCCCTCTGTTCCAAATCCCCTCTGTCCCAAATCCAGCCCCCCTCTTTCCCAAATCCATCGGGTCCTCCCTCTGTCCCAATCCAGGGTCACTTCCTCTGCCCCAAATCCAGGCCCTCCTCTGTCCCAAATCCACCCCCACTGTCCCAAATCCAGGGTCACCCCCTCGTCCCAAACCAGGGTCACCCCCTGTCCCAACCAGGGTCCCCCCTCTGTCCCAAATCCAGGGTCCCCTCTGTCACAAATTCAGGGTCCCCCCTGTCCCAAATCCACCCCCCCTCTGCCCCAAATCCATGGCCCCCTCTGTACCAAATCCAGTCCCTCTCCTCTGTCCCAAATCCAGGGCTCCCCTCTGTCCCAAGCAACCTTACCTTCAGTCTGTGCAATTGCTGTGTTTTGCCTCCTGCATGTTTCCTGTGTTTCTCCCTCTAGTGGTGAGTCAATAGGAACTGCAGAGACAATCTACATACATATATATATATATATATATATATATAATATATATATATATATATATATTATTTATATAAAAGTTAGTGTAACAGCTACTCCACCTAGTGAAAAGATTGCAGGGTTGGTGCACGCACAATGAGGACACCTGTATTCCTCCAATGAATATAGAAAAGAGAACAATCTGTGCAGCACTCGTAGAAAATTTATTCTTGGTTAATCATCGTATAAAAATAAAGGCGACGTTTCGGTAACATCCATTACCTTTCTCAAGCCATATTAGAATGATGTAATTTAACAGCTCATTAGCTAACCTTATAAGGCCTGTGCAAAAACACCTGATCTAATCACATGACAAATATCAATTAAGCAACAAAGCATCCATATACAAAAATAGTCCAACATGCAGTAAATATAAAAGATTCAATTATCAAATATATACATAAAGGTCATAATCCCTGTTAAGACCATTAGGCCACAGAGGATTGAGTTCATGAATCCAAAAGACTTCCCTTTGTTTTAGTTTTAAAACTCTATTACCTCCCCTTCTCTGTTTACAGATCTGTTCAATAACAAAAAACGTCAGCTGGTCACAGCTGTGGCCAGCAACAGCATAATGCTGAGGAACAGGTAAATTAGAATGCCCACACCTAATGGAAGACCTATGACGCCAGAGAGAAGTATGGTGGATTCATCGTCTTCGGTCCCTCGCCCCCAGTGGTTTAAATAGGGAGTAGTACCTATATCTTTTTATATAATCTGTATATGTAGGCCCAGGTGTGTTGTCTTTCTTCTGAGCCTCCACTAGATGGTGGGTCTGGTATTGCACAGAGATTTGGGTTTATACTATGAAGGGGGAGGTGTAGGGGGAGGAAGGTGTAGGGGGAGGAGTTAGAGGTAGGTCATTTCCTGTTATATCCTATAAATCAGGATGTACCTTATGTGTGTTGTAGCAGTCATTTTTTCCACCTGAGGAAGGGGACTTTGTTTCCCCGAAACATCGTGGTTGATGCATACTTAGTTATAAAATAAAAGATTGAAGCAATCATCTGAGTGCAGTGTTTTGGACAAATATATATATATATATAATATATATATATATATATATATATATATATATATATGTATGTATATATATATCTTGAAATATTTATACATTCAACAAATCATACATAAAGTTAAAGGTCATCTATACCAAAAAATAGATTATTTTAAATTGACGAAAACTATAATTCTTCCCAAAACGCCACTGTATAATTTTTTGTTGCTCTGCCCCCTATTTCTTTACATATCCAATCTATAACTTCTTATATTTCAGCTGTCAATCAAGTTTCTTTTTCTCAAAAACTATTCTTCTGTGAGTAGTTTTACTGTAGCTGGAATGGTGACAGTTGGAATGCTGTATGCTGTGTGCAGGCTTGACAGTTGGTTTGTGGGGAAAAAGTCAGGTCGGATGGAAGTGGTTAAAAGAGGAAGAGGTTATACTGCTCCTACACAAAATGTGTGCTGGGTTGAAGTCATGCAGCAACACATGCAAATCAGAGTAAGTGCTACTTACATGAATTCAATTATAGATTAAGATGAGGCAAAGTCATTTCTTCAGTATAGTGTCCCTTTAATCAAAGACAATCTATTCTTATTTTCATGCTGTCTTGTAATATAGTTAAAATAGTAAATACATTGTTGCAGATATTTTAAAACCATAAACATTATATTCAATGTATTTTCTTCTTCTGAAGCTGAAAATGAAAGAATTGTTTTTCTGATTCAAATCTGATTTATACATAAAATGTAGAACCATGAATCTACAACGATCCATTAGGAAAAACATCAAAATGCACCTTTCACACTTCACAGTTTCTCTAGACTGCCAAATTAAAGCTAGGTTCACACTTAGCATAAATATCATTTTTAAGCAGGGTTTACAGATATTTTGACACTTGAAAACTAATGCATGATTCATTTTCCTAGTGCCATCACTAAAAAAGCCTGTTAAATGGCAAAATAATTAACTACAGATATTTATCTGAATATCAATGTGCAGTATAAATCCTATAGGAAAGTAATTTAACCAATAGAAATTTCATTTCAATGTTAATAAGTGCTTACAAAAAGGAGTTAATTATTTTTTCATTTGGTTCCTGTCAAAATATTGTGTAGACAGTACTAGATTTAGACCTGTAAGTACATCTTGTACTCACTGCCTTCTTTTAGTATCTGTGACACTTACAGTATGCGTCTGCACAGCCTCACCATGGACACTGCTCTGTTTACACATCTCCCCCTCCCTCCCCCTTTATTCTTTTCTCTGCTGATTCTCTTAGTAAGAGGTCGAGATGGGGCACATATTATAATTTCTGCTTCTGGAATGACAGGTCTTTCCCTGTAAGTGCTCAGAATTTACAGCTCAGATTTAAAATCTGGAAACAATTTTAAAGCAGTGGGATCTTGCTGTATCCAAACGTATTCAATTTTTTGCAGTAAATTATTTTTCCCCAATTAAATTACAAAGAAACCAGCTAGCAGACTTTAATGACTATGCTATGCTTCATAGTGAGTAGGTATGTAGCAATTATCTCTGTACCCTGGACTTTAAATGTGCAACAACTTATGTTAGTAGAAGAAATACTTGTTTATTTTTATGCCACACAAAGGAGTTGAAAGCTTAAATGCATTTATCACATATATACTGTAATTATGTACATTGCTATAGATATGCTTTGAAGTTATTTTTCTACTGGTAGCAGTTTATACTCCATATGTTACTGTTTCATCTTGTGTATATCCACAATGAAGTTGTACCTGAGAACCTTAGCAAATTTCAAACTTTTTCCTGTTTATTTTAAAAGCATTTATAGACGCCAGGAAAATTTGTATGTTTCTATTTTTATCATTTCACAAACAGACTAGTTCATGGGGTTTTTACTAAAAAATACTAAATTATGGTTACAGTTCTAATGTCTTTTAAATTATCTTTTCACTGTAACAAATATATATATAGATTGACTGATTTTCCTATTTAACAAATGTGTAGGGTTTTACAGTTTATAATTTTTTTGTTTAAGGTATCTCTTTATTTAATGTAGTAAGGTACCGTAAAATACATACTAACCATTCTCTTCAATGGTACTGGTTGAAAAAACAACTTGCATTGTGGCTCAGTGGTTAGTATTGAGGTCTTGCATTGCTTAGTACTGGGATAACATCACCTACTTTGGCAAGTTTTGTTCTTCCTTTCTGAGGGATTCCACTGGGTACTCCACAGTAGAGATGGCTGAACTTGCTAACATTTGGTTCTTCAGCAAAAAGTTCCAGAGACCTGAAAAGTTCTGTTTTAGGAGCCAATGGGGGTCCTGGTTTCTAGCTGCAGAACCCCCAACAAAGGCACTTGTCAGTGTTGGGGAGTGCTGGGAAGGGAACTCCCGGTTCCAGCTGTGGGACCCCATAAGCCCCAAAAGGCACTTGTCAGTGCCACATGGGCACTTCTAAGTGCCGCAAAGGCACTTCTATGTACCAGGGAGGGGGATCCCGGTTCGAGCTCTGGGACCCCTTAAGCCCCAAAGGTACTTGTCAGTGCCACAAGAGCACCTATAAGTGCCAGGGAGGGGGGGTCCCATTTACAACTGGTGGGACCCCTTAAGCCCTAAAAGGCCCTTCCCAGGCCTTTCCCAGGGCCACAATGGTCCTTCTAAGGGCCCGGGTTTAAGCCATAGAATACTCGAACATTGGAAGAATCTCTAATTTGAACGTTTGAGGTTTACAGAATGGCCGACAATCTTATATGTTCTGGAGTCCTCAAACATTCAGAAATCCTCGAAAGTTTTTTTCGAAAATAAGTCCATGAGTTCAGAAAACCAAAACAGTTCGTAGTTTGGAAAGTTCTTAAAGGGTTTGAGTTCATCTGAACTATAAAGCTCTATTCCACAGGGTACTTTCCTCCACAAAGACATAAAATATATTGATGTGTGAGATGAGTGCTTATATTATAAATGGGGTAGCCTGTTACAAATGGGTTTACTAATGGTATAGCTCTAGTTGATATGTTTTGCACTATGTAAGAATATCAGTGGTATTCATTTAGCGCAACAGGACTTGTTTAGTTTTTGCTAGTCACCTGACTGGCTTTCTCAATTTAGAATGACTTGTACACGAATCTTTTGGCAATAAATACCCTGGAAAAGTGTCTCAATCAACATATAACATCAAGGTGTTAGAGACCTCCAGAGTGCAAGGTGTTGATTGCATTGTAGCTCAGAGGTGTTATCAAAACTGACACGGCAAACAAAAATTATACATGGCAGACAAATGGTGTTTAACCCCCCAAAACACAAGAAGAGGACATTATATATGCAGTATACTGAAGAGTTTTGTGATTTATATGCTGGGGAGAGAAAACAGCATCTGCATCAACTTATGGCCCATCATAGAAAAGCCAATTCCTGAGGTCAGGACTCAGCCATATACCCACATTTTAAGGGAAAAGGACACAAGTTTGAAGATGTCAACCTCTTGGACAAGGAACAGGACTGGTTCTGAAGAGATGTCAAGGAGACCATTTATGTCAAAATAATGAAACCAAGCCTGAAATACACCATTTGTCTACCAATGTAAAATGCTGTTTTGATGCCTTACCCTGGGCAATTTTGATAACACCTCTTAGCTACAAGTTTGGATGACTACTGGAAGAACTAAACTTCAAGCCCAATTGATCAAACTGAATAACACATGTACTGTACTGTATACCATAACCTAGATGAATGAGAACCTTCACAAACAAGTTCATTGGATTTTGGCAGAATATGTTTCTAAAATTGAAAAATATTCAAAGTTACTTGCACTAATACTTATAGTAGGTCACATGAGATCCCATTAGACTTTTAATATTCTTTATTGGGTATAAAACACAACATGTTTCAGACTTGTTTGTCTTTCATCAGGTGCAATTACAGAAACACCAAGCCACCACCTTTATATACACTAGTACACATGGCACCTTTACAAGACACCAGTTCCCCCAGAGGCCATGTTTCAAAATACATTCTTTTTTTTTTCAGACACTACTACTTTACCATAGTCTATCTCAAAAACCTTACATAAATCAAACAATCATTCTCATGTATTATAATGTGAGAATATACGTAGTAGAAGAGTCTCTGCTTACCTACGATTCTCATTATGAAGGCAGAATTTATTTTCATATTCGCCCTATGAAGAAAAGAAAAATATTTTGCTAGATACTTGTGGTCAATACAGCACTATAAAAAACTATAAATGGTACATGTGAAATCAGTAATATATGCCATAAAGTGCTCATGTGGGCAAATTTATGTGGGACAAACCTCATGAGCTGTGAAAGTTAGAATTGGGAAACATCAAAGTTCCATTAGGAACTATGAGCCCTTAAATAAGAATTACAACACCCACCAGTTGGGTAACATTTTTATAATAATAAACACAGTCCAGCAAGCATGAGGTGGCAGATATTGGAACAAGTACTGTTACCTAAAAGGGGGGGAAATAGGAAAAGATTACTCCTACAATCTGAACTTAAATGGATAGACAGATTGAACTCCATGGATCTTATGAGGCTCAATGATGCATTCAGTATTAAATGTTTTATAACACTGTATTGACCACAAGTATCTATCAAAATCTATTTCTTTGTCTTCATAGGGCAACTATGAAAATAAATTCTGATTTCATAAAGAGAATTGCAGGTAGGCAGAGACTCTCCTACTATGCATATTCTCACATTAGGATACATGAGAGTTATTGTTTGATTTATGTAATGTTCCTGAGAGAGACTATGGTAATATAGTAGTGTTTTTGGGAAAAAGTTTTGAAAGAATTTATTTTGATACCTGTCTTGTAAAGGTGCCATGTGCACTAGTGTATAATAAAGTGGTGGTTTGGTGTTTTTGTAATTGCACCTAATGAAGGACAATCAAGTCTGAAACATGTTGTGCTTTTTCCTCAATAAAGAGTAAAAATGTTGGACTATAAAAAATATATAAAAATACTATCTATCTACAATGCAATCAACACCTTGTATTCAGGGGCTCACTAACACCTTGCTGTTATATGCTAATTGGGACATATTCCAGGGTTTTATTGTCAACAGATTTTTGTCATCCAGTCATACTAAACAGAAATCCAGTCTGGTGACTAGCAAAACGTCTTCAAGAAAACCGGTAGCAAAAGGTAAGACATTTTTCAGAGATTGAATTAGTGCACTGATTCACTTTACAATACCTGGGCACTTTTTCTTTTCACAAGAACACCAAACAATCATCTATTTATTGAACAGAAGTGTATATGTTATATATACAATATTCACAATAGAAGGACCGTGGAAGCACTCCTTAGGCTAAATTATAACTATATTTTGCCGAAGTGCAACTGTTCTGTTTAAACATTTATACAAACAAAGAAAAGATAATCAATGCACATTCCTAGGCCCCATAGAATATTATATTATATGCACACTGGCATATATTATAAACAAATGGGGTTACCTTGACGTGTTTATGCTTTTCATTTATGTGATCACAGTAATGTAAATTAAAACCCCTTTATTTATAATGTATGCCAGTGTGCAGATAATATGATATGGTATGGGGCCTAGGAATGTGCATGGATGATTAATTTTAACTATATACTCTAGATCACCTGTTTGTTTTATTAGTTATAGCGTCGTACTAGGTTTAATACAAACATCATTGGGGGTAGAGGGGCATACCCAAGATCTATATAGCATTTAGTTTACTCCTCACACATTTTATATAATCATCACACTCTATCAGATAGGGCAAGTTTATATTATTCTAATATTATAATCTGCATTAAATGTAGTATTGTACAGTTATACATCCATATTTATAAAGGCATGGTAATGCTTTTTAGTGCCTTTAATGATCGGTTTAACAATCACTAAAATGATTGTCAATTTGCAATAGTTTTTTGTAAATCTACGACCGCGATTGTAGATTTACGATCCCCATAGAATACCATTGCGGTAGTTCATTATTTAATGGTATCCTACGACCGAATGTTTACAAATTAACAAACATTGAGCGTAAATGTACGATCGTGGCCTTAAATTTACATCCGTAGTTGTAATTAACTGATATCGCGCATTTATAAATATGGCCCTTGGAGTCAGAAATTAATTTTTCCTTTTAGACTGGGATATTTTTTCTGGATCAACTGTTAGGCAGGCATCATAGATAAGGTTAAAAAGGCTGAACTTAATATTAGTAGATATATGTTTTTCAACCTTAAATAGAGTGTATTAATTATTTTTATCTTTATTGGTGATATTTTATTTTTCCAGTAAAATAGATCATCAGCTGAATATTACTGTGAACAAAGATGCATTTATTGTCGAACTGGGATCTAACTGCAGTAAAACTTATTTCCATTCAGTAATGATTTTGTCTCATGTGTTTAATATAGTTGACATTTGAGACATTAATATCTTCTCCAGTTTACAGAGAAATTCTAAAATCTATCTAAATAAAAGTGAACAATTTTACTGTTAAAAATGAACATCTACTGCATGCAATTATTATTCCTTTTGGGGAAAAACTATTAATGCTGTAAGCATAGATATCACAATAAAATTGAGAGAAGCTTCTAATTAGTAATTTTGGATTTTTATAAACTTATTCAGCACATTATCCACATTTGAGAAACAAATTCTAAAGTTCAATTTATAACAAGAGCTTTAGTTTATTTTCATGGTATGTATACAAAGTAGGGACTTATAGTACTGTTTAGGAACAATTATAGTTACATATTTTACAAGTACTGCTGGCCCCATAAATTGATACAAAGAAAGGATATGATTAAGCCATATTCCGGTTCCTCATATTGTATACTGTAGGTATAAAGTAATATGCAATACATTGGAACAAAACCAGTGGGGTTCCTTACTCCAGCGGGTCTGCTGATTAGGGCATAGTTTTGGTTTGGATCTTTGACCATTGAAACTGAAGTTCAGTGAAAAAATAAATGAAATGTGATAAATTAAATTACACCATCTAAATCAGGTTTCAACAGTCAAAATGTCATTAGTTCCACGTTAAAATTCCATCAGTAGTTTTGACCGGTGAAATTTGGAATGGAGATTCGGGAGTTCCGACCTAAAAGTAGCAGGGTTGTTCAATAAAAGTTCTCATCGTTTAAAATGGTGCTAATTTTGCCCCAACCAATCAGATGTTATTTAACATTTGAAAGCTAACATCTGATTGGTTGGGGCAAAATTAGCACCATTTTAAACGATAAGAACTTATATTGAATCTCCCTGTAGGTTTTTTGGTCAAAATTCTGCCACATCCCTAACATGCATAAAATTGTAAAAAGTGCAATTTTGTCCTAAATGTTTCCCAAAGAAAATTATTTTTCAGTGCAACTTTATTTTTGTAAAATGAGCCAAATTTTTGTTAAGTTAAAACGTATTTCTAGCTCCTAAATACTCAAAGGCTCCCCCCTGAACATTTCCAGTCATGGGTTTAAATTCATTAAACTCTATGAAAAATCTCCGATATCATGCTTAAATATATGCCTTAATAACCATAATACAGAACACATGAGTAATAAATTATTCTTTATAGACCCTCAGAGAGCAACTATAAATGTAGAATTTTAATCCTGTTTGGCCCAAGTTTATACTTGTTCTGTTGTCAAAGAATTGGTTTGGGATCTGCTACTTTCCCATGAAGGCTCCAGTTTGCTAATTCTTTATTCAGTTGTACTTTCACTACCTAGGAAACAACATTCTTTGTTTAGAAGACAAGAATATTAAATGAACATTCTGTTCTGTCTCATAATGAAGTTGATATACTAGTCTTTAGATAGTGGGGTCAATTTAGGTCTGTCTGGTGTTGCTTTGTATGAAAATGCTTGTTCAGCATGTATTGTACTCCCTTAGATACGTTTAATGTAGCTGCAATTTTGGCACTGAAATACTTTTTCAGAAATCAGTAGAGTAATTTGGCATTGACATACTTCACTAAGCTCAGATTTGTTACAAAGACCTTGAAAATATTCAATATTTTTTAGCTTCCGCAACAATATCATGGGGACTGCCATATTAATTAAATACATTCCCAGTATTAAGTTCAGAAAAAACTCTATTTAGTGTACCCAGGCATTGCCTTTTAGAATATTTATGTTAACAATAATATAAAACAACTTACTGAAGAACAAAATAACCTTTTTTATTTTATTTTAACAGAAAAATAAGAGAGAACTATAGATTACAGAATGTTGTTAAAAAAAAAAAAAACTTAAAATGAACAAGGAAGTTAAGTAGGATTTATTATTCCTACCTGCTATTCAGGGGCATCTTTAGAATATATTAGTAATAAGAAAGCTAGGTTTGCGGGGGTGATTAACATTTACAGCTAAAGTTTCTTTTTGACTGGACATGCCCTTTAACATAAACTAAAATATCAACATAACCATTTAAAATATTAACATAAACAGTTAAAATATTTTTGCAAAGGATTCTGATATCTCTTATATGATTACTTTCAGACAAGCGTCATGTTTTAGTCTGTGTTGTAGTACTTAACATACATTTTCTGAGCAGTCAATGTTGTACAATTTTTCTGCTGCTTAACATCTGGATCAACCAAGAAACTGTCAAAAGAAATGTGTAAAAGTAGCCTGTATTCTCTAATCAACAGCTGTCACAAAGCATGGGCAAAAAAATTACATAATGGAAGCTGGGAATCCCTCCCCTGGGAAAATCCCTACTCCCCATCAAGTGAGTTTTAGATTTCCTCCTTATACACGAGGTAACCTTCTACTGCCAGTGCTACTTTTCAAACAAAACCTTTCACTCATCCCTCCTGTCTAGCTTACACCCATCCCTCCTGTCTAGCTAGGTGTTATGGTGAGACCCTCAAGGTTTGCTCTGCCACTGGGTATAGATCTGCTATAGATATGTGCCTGTCTGTCCAATTTTGGAAATATAGTTTCTGATTTTGCACTAGCCTCTGGGTGTATTCTAAGGTCCCCTTGTATCTTATTGGTGATTTATTTATAGTGATGTTTAGTCATACTGTGTTTAATGATAAATGGATGAATGACTGGCTATACATACCATGTGTGTGTTTTATACCTTAATAGATATAGAGTGATCGGTTGTGTTTTTAATCATAATTTTTCCACTTTACTTACCATATCCCATAAGTTGTATAAATAAATGATATTTTATTATATAATATATATGTGGCCCTATATATTCCACTTCCGTTTCTCTTTTTCTTCTAAATAAACACATAGAATTAGTAGGCACTAATGGCTGTCACAAATGCAGACACAAACATACATCCATTTTAAAAACACGACTTCTATCACCATTATTAGTGTTTCTTTAATTCTATTCTTTTAATCATACAGCAGCATTCATACCTTCTGTGCAAGAAGGAAAAACAGGCCTTCACAGTGGGAAATCCCTTCTCTTGATCCCTGATACCCAGATACTTTATCTTATCTGGCACCTGTCTTGTCTTTTTATTTTAGCAAAGACCTATACAAAAGCAGAACCCAAACCATATCCTGACAAGTAGGAATTTAAATGTAGTTCCAACAGGGCAGGAGTTGAGAGATAAAAAAAAAACGTTGTATGGAATCAAGAGCAAATATTTCACATTGCAAAGATATTAAAAGACATTTTTACTGGGAAGGCATTTAGGAGGAAATCAAATGGACCCCTTGGCTTCAGGTCCCATAGTAGCTAGTGATTCCCACACCTCTGATCCTAATTGGTCATGTGAATGGTACCAGAGAGAATAAAAGAGCAAACCCACAATCTGATGTTATAACTAGAAGAGGTGTGGGAGAAAGTCAACTATTAATCCCAAAAAGTCATTACTATTCAGAACAAATCATTCACTATTGAGACATTGGGTCTTAGGTGCCTAGCTGTACTCATTGCAGATAATAAGATGTAGATACACAAAAAAAATAAAAGTGTGCAATCACTGTCAGCTTGTTATTGTGTTACATTATTGAGACCAGCTGCAGTAAATGAAGACATTTTTCAGATCATAAAATCAATCAGAAAGCAATGAAACATTTTAAACTTGCAATGAATCATGACATTGCAGATATTCTAGCAGTAGTTGATGAGTGACAAAGCTAATTGTGATTGTTAGTGGATGTTAGCTTTAATTACTCTATTTACATGGATAAAATCCACGTATTTCTGTCATCTTCCTCTTTAATTATATTTTCTACACAAATCACTCGTATTGCCTACTTCATTTTTTCTTTCTTCTCTTCTCTGGGGAACATTAATAGAGAATACTGCTTTCACATCAAGATTGAGCAGAGGTCTCGCATTCTTAGACATCACTTTCTGTGGTGTATATTTGAAGTCTATGATAGAGTATGATGGAATGGCCTCTGTAAAATATAGAAATACATTTAAATCAAAGGATATTAGAAATGAACACAGTAATATAATTTTAGTATCATATATAAACCCTATTCAGTTTTCACCCCCACAAACTGTAATGCTTAGATAATGGTGAAATTCTGAAAGCCCCGACAGACCCATAACCACCCTCACCCCCATCCCCACAGGAAAAGATAACACAAGAGGCACACCTTAAATCAGCTCTTCTTACTTATGTAGTGCTGCATCCCTCTGTTCACTCTCTGGCAGCTCACAGGAGTATTCCCTGGGAGAGTGCAATGCCTTTAAGCTTAAATGCAATATAACAATTTGAAAAGGTCCTTCCTGAGGCATTTTACAAAAGGTTTATCAAAAAGGTATAACCAACACTGGCACATTAATAAGCATTTAAATGAAAGGATATCAATGCCTAAAATGCATTTCTACCTTCCTGGATTATTAGCAGTGCTAAAGAGTGCTAAGACTATCGCCCTTACCAGTTATCTGTGTTGCAAAATCAATTCATTAGCTCTGTTCCTTTCCGTGGCTCCTTGTGCATAGCTTTGCTGGCTTCCACTAATAAGACATTAATAGATTCAACCTTAGATTGTTTATTCTATGAAAAGTCTATCATATCTGCAGGTTTATCCCACTTAGACTCCATGGATTACAGCTGGCAGGTAGGTAGAATCTGAAAGTGAGGGAGAGTTTGGTAAGGTCTATGATTCCTACTGCCTTAAGTGACCCATATAATCCTTCCCTAATCCAACAGTGTAATAGCTATGGATGTAAGGGAAGGACAGATGGATCACTTGCATGTTCAAACCCATGACCGTGGGCTTTTAATGTCTGTAAGTCAGGAAAACGGATTTATTCCAGGATGTATGAAAACGTTTTTTCAGATGTATAAAAACTAAATTTTCCAACATTCTGTGCAGCCAGGGAATGCTGGGAGTTGTAGTTTTTAAACATGGGAAAAGTTAAACACATATGCTCTATATCATTAGGCTATAATGCATCTATATATATTTATTAACCAATGGACAGGAAGAAGCAACTTACAGCTAACAGAATTCTGGGAGTTGTAATTTTGAAACAAGTGAAAGGACACAAGTTCAACATCCCTACTCTATACCATTAGACTGTATTACATATTGACACATGCATTAGCTACAGGACATTAAGAAGAAACTTACTGCAAACAGAGAATCCTGGGAGTTGTAGTTTTCAAAAATGTAAAAGGTCCCAATTTTAACACCCCTGCTCTATACCATTAGGATGTTTTACATCTGGAGACATGCCTTAGTTACAGGATATTAAGAACAAAAATTACTGAAAACAGAGAATGCTGGGATTTGTAGTTTTCAAACATGTAAAAGGTCACAAGTGCAACACCCCTGCTCTATACGATTAGGCTGTAGTTCATCTGGACACATGCCTAAGCAACAGGACATTAAGAAGAAACTTACTGCAAGCAGAAATCCTGGAAGTTATAGTTTTCAAACATGTGAAAGATCCCAAGTTTAACACCCCTGCTCTATACCATTAGGCTGTATTACATCTAGACGTTAGCTACAGGCAATAAATGAGATACTCCATACGCCCATTTCTCTGGAAGTGAGAAATCTGTGTTTCTATGTGTTAATCTGGATCCTCTATAGGGTCTCAGGTTGTCTATTGATGCTGTTTAGCACATTCTGGCAGGATTTCCTGGGTCTATTCTCAGACCTGCAGGTTTATTCCTCATAGACCCTCTAGATTCTAGCTGGCAGGCAGGTGGAAAAGTTAAGGGAGGGTATGTGTGTGTGTGTGTGTTTGTTCATGTACTGTTATGTGGTGGGGTTGGCTGGGTCCTTTTTAGGACCTTCAGGCTTATCCCATGTGAGCCTCCCCCTGGATGCTTGCTGGGAGTGGAAAGAGTGAGCAAGTTTGGAATTGTTACTGATGCCTACCTGCTGAAGTGATCAAAGTAGCCTCTCTCTACCCCTACAGCTTAACAGCTATGTGCATAAGGGAGAGGCAGACAGACCCTGAATCACTTACATGTTTGCGCACTTCGTGTTGGTATCACTGAAACATGACCCCGTGCTACCATAAAAATAAACAAATAAATAAATAAATAAAAATGCTGTTTAGGTTGAACTGCACATTGTGGCAGAATTGCCTGGGTCTATTTTTGGTTTTCCTGGAAGTTCTCCTGAAAGCTGATGACTGTTTGAATAACAGTTTATATAAAGACACTGTATTTATACATAGCATAGCATACACACATCATTTCCACTGTACACAATATATATATATGGTTATATATGGTTCTGATGATGGCTCCTGTGTGAGCAGAAACGCGGAAACTTTTGGAATAAAGATAACTATGGATGAGAAGTCCCGTGAGTGTGTTCCTCTTTTATACGGATTATAGTAGTATTGAACTGCAACCGGGCTGATGTACTTTGAAGTTGGAGTGCCTTCCTTTGGATTCTGTTATATATATATTACATAAAAGTCTCCAGCACTCAACTACACATATAGTCATAAATCAATAGATGTAAATGTTAAAACATATCTGCAAGCAATGAAGGGTAGTCACCTGCACTTCCTCTTATATAGCTTATGAACCTTCTGGACTGCCTTAAAAGGGGCAGGGAATTAATTTACACAGGCATACAATGGGGCTAGCCGCTATCGCCCTCTAGTGTATACCAAGATAAAAAATATGCAGCTCAAACCTTTATTCATAAGTTCATAACTACTTTCTGGTGCGGTGCAAATGAGACCGTCAATTTAAACATTACATAAAAGTCTCCAGCACTCAACTACACATATAGTCATAAATGAATAGATGTAAAATGTTAAACATACCTGCAAGCAATGAAGGGTAGTCACCTGCACTGAGGTTAAAAATGGATACCTTTATCCATATTTGATGCTCACGTATAGGTTTTAATGGACCCTTTACTCGCGGATTTACTCGCGGATATTTATCGAAAGTCCAAAAATATCGAAAATCTGGGTCCGGGATAGTTAGAGAAGTCCGAATTTGTTCGAATTCGAATAGTTTGGCTCGAACTCGGGTTCGAGTTCTAGTCCATCTCTAGTCCTAACCTAATAATAAAAGTATTGTCCCTGGGAGGGGAAAGACCATACCTGCTTTACTCTTTATTTAGTATGACCTCTTCCAGGGAACCATATTGGCTTATATAGCTTATGAACCTTCTCAACCGCCGTAAAAAGGGTGGGGAATTAATTTACACAGGGAGCATGCATACAATGGGGCTAGCACTAGCGACTGAGTGCCGGAGACTTTTATGTAATTTTTAAATTGCCGGTCTCATTTGCACCGCACCAGAAAGTAGTTATGAATAAAGGTTTGAGCTGCATATTTTTATCTTGGTACTCCCACGCTCCAATGATACTGCCTGAGTGCTGACCCCTCTGAGCTCCCACATTTGACCAAAATACATCCAATTGAGGGCACTCACAGAACTTACACAGCTACATCACGTGTTCGAATACAGCAATCAATGTATTTCTGCCACCATACGGGCCGTCATCAGGATCGTCAGTTCCGGTTAATCTTGTCATCTTTAAAGGGCCATAGGGGACATGCCCCTCGCACCCTTAACCCCTAAAGTGCTCAACAAAAACCTCTTACACCAATACAGTGATATAAAATGTGGATAAAAACAGTAAAACCAACACATTTAGTTGCAACCTAAACCTTTATTAAATAGAAATAATGGCACATGGGGACGGCAACACCCAAAACACTAATCAGGCTACCGGCGCTTCATAGGCAATGTCTATGACAGGGAGACCATTTCATTAAGGCCCCTCGAGGAGACCGTGCCAAGCCTCGTTATCCATTTCACTTCTAATTGCAAAAGTTTTGTGTCTCTTGGCACACCACTGGTGTTTGCAGGTATATGGTCAATTGCCATCCATTTAAACATAGAGAGGCTGTGTCCAGCCACCTTAAAATGCTTAGACACAGATTGTTCCCCATATTTGGAGTCACTAGGGATTCCTGGCCAAGAACCTCTCAGTCATTTCAGCCATCTGTATCTTCGCTGTTTCAGGGTCAATGTTGTTCCTAATAACTCTAAAGAACTGAGAATATGGAATGCTTTGTATTTGTTGTTTAGGGTGGAAACGGTCTCTATATAAAATGGTGTTTCGGTCTGTGCTTTTCCAGTAGAGTGTGGTCCCCAACTTGTTTTGTTTAATAAAAATCCTGAGATCCAAGAAGTCAATAGTGGACAAACTATTTAAACCCGCTACAAACCTCTGGGCTCCAATGTGGTCCCTTCTCCACAGAATAAAGACATCATGTACCAGCAACATTTTGGCTTGTGTCCTAGAGCCTTTATCAAGTTTGATAAAGGCTCTAGGACACGAGCCGAAACATTGCTGAACACTGTTTGAATAAATCTCTATAAAAGGACCCTTTGGGTCAACAACTTGTCTCATTTTATTATCTATTGGAACTCTACTGCACTTGGGCAAGTATACTATCTGATGTGAGTGCCTACATTGAAATATATATATATATATACTATATAATAAATAATCTATATATATATATATATATATATATATAACTAAAACAACTATTCCCTTTGAACCTGTGGATCTATAGTTTTATGGGATATAGGGGTAAAATTTAGAAGTTTTGTCACTGGGTGCTTGCAGGAGGAAATGTATTGCCGTTCTTGGATTTGGAGGAGGGGAGAGAGGGAGGAGTTCCTTCTAGAAAGTTATAAAAAAAGTTATAACATTCAAATGACATTTTCTTTAGATATAACATAGTCTATATTCTACATTATCTATTATAAATAATATATGTGTTTGATTTGATCAGTAATATTTGAACAATACTTTCCCCTTTTACAGTATTATATCACAATGCCATTTAATGTTGGTTTATAAACCTCTTACAAAATTCCATTACTGTATCTATGGCTAAGAATAATCTTCTTTCAATGCCACTTAGTATAAAGGTATGCTAGTTGCAACAAAGTAAAATGTACATAAATAATAACTAATTCAGTTAATATGGTGAAAGGCAGATACAATGGGCTAACTAAACATTTTTAATTGTTCTGATACACATTGTCATTATTGTTCTTTAAATGCTTAGAATTTGTTGTTCTTTAAACAGCATATTTTGTCAGTGAGTGTGAAAGCATTCTCCACCAATAATTCATATATATATATATATATATATATATATATATATATATCAATTGGATCAGATCACAGGCACTCGCTTCAAGCCACTGTTTGTTGCCCGGGTGCACAAATACAAAGATAAAGATGCACGGTGCACTCCTGGGTCTTGTAAACTGTTTATTGAAACATGCAATGGCAACGTTTCGGCCCTGTGTCTTGGGCTTTTCTCAAGCCAACTTGGCTTGAGACAGTTCACAAGACCCAGGAGTGCACCGTGCATCTTTATCTTTGTGTGTATATATATATTATATATTAATTGAGAAAGGTCTGAGACAAAGACCGAAACGTCGCTATCTGTTTGCTGCTTATGGAATAAAAGTTAAAGATTTTTTCAACAAGTCCTGAGAGTGCTCTACATGTTACTATGGTTGGATATATTAATATATTATAGGTTTTTTTCAGTTACATACCGGTAGTTTTTAACTAAAGTTTTTTCATGTAAAATCACATTGTCAACTTTTGTATTTCTCTTACAAACTACATACAGATTTCAAATACTTTTACATTTTGTAAAGTAAAAAAATGAATAATAATAAAACGAAAAAGAGGATAAACAACTGCAATTATAAAGGTTATTCCAGTCTTTTCCATTATTCTTATATGGAGTTTCATTTGAGTTCCTACTGCTAATCTACACTGAACCACTCCATCTCCCCTAGTTTTAGCAAGGAATAAATAGTTTAGTGGAATCTAGTCTCCAACCCTTTTACAGTATTTATTCTGTTCAATATAACTTAAATTTCACTTCAGTCATGAACTTATTCGTCCATCCACCCCTAGTCCAGTTCTGGCAACTGCTGCCGCCTCTTGATTCAGATATTTCCTGCTTTATTGGTGTCCATTTTTAGATTCCAAAACATCCAGGTTTTTGTCCGTTGTCTAAGATTATTTTATAAAAAGTAGCTGCTAAGTGTTCATTGTAATGAATGCACCAGATTTTAGATCACTTCTGATAGGGGAGGGGGTAGATTTCCACATTGCTGTTATGGGGCATCTTGATGCTGTACATATATGTAGGATTGGCCTAGATGCATGGGTATTAAATTTAACTGGTGAGTGGTTGAATAAGGCAGTGAAAGGAGATAATTGAAATGGCTGATCAAACACCTCTTCTATAAGTGCCTCAGAAATTGACCAAAATATTTTAAACTTAGGGTATTCTCCACATTCTCTAAAACATAAAGGTGGCTGGGAGGATATGATTTTGTGTAGGTGGGCTGACGTTATATACCAATCATAAAGGATCTTTAATGATTTCTCTTTGACTATAATATTTTAGGAGCATTTATGTGAGTTTAGGTATATTTATTGTCAGTGTTCCTAATTTATTTCTTGTAGGAAAGCAAGTATATGTGTACCAGTGTTTTTCTGATTCCATTTTTGTTTGGCTTCTGTCCATGTGAGAGGGGTGCCATTTGTGTGGCATACATCATTAATCCTGCTTATTACTCAGGATATCCAGAATGTTTTAGAGATTTTCGAGGATTGTGTTGGGAAATATAGGGTGTTGAAGAACGGGGATAGTTTTGAGGGTAGATAGATTAGTTGATTTGTTCTATTGCATTCATCCCATAACTTCAATAAGTAGTGGATAGTTTGTGTAATAGTATTAAAGATAAAATTCCTGTCCTTTATTTGTTATCCATAATATGGAAGATGGGCAGAAAGGTGCATAAGTTTGAGTTCTATATCTGCCCAACCCACATTGCCGGTTCCCGATACCCATTGAGAGATTTTTGCTAGCTTAGCAGATTTGTAGTAGTTGTAGTAGTTTGGTAGGCCAAACCCTCTTTGGATTTCTTGTGTGCTAGGTGTTTAAAAGGGCCTTCCAAGGGCCACAAAAGCACTTATAAGTGCAGGGGAGGGGGGTCCCGGTTCGAGCTGCGTGACCCCTTAAGCCCCAAAGGGCCTCTGTCAGGGCCACAAAGGTCCTTGTAAGGACCCAGGAGGGGGTCCCAGTTTCGAGCTGCAGGACGAGCTGCCACGAACGGCCGATTTCGGGAATCTCCAGCTGTTCAGGGATTTTCGGAAGCGGTAGTTCGAGTTTTACCAAACATTTGGAAATCCTCGAACGTTTTTCTATATCTAGAGAAAGAGCTATTGATTCTATACTATGTGAAGCAGCATATTGTAGAAGTGTGATTGTTTTCCTTATGTTATCTGCAGTGTGATGTCCCTTCACAAATCCTATTTGGTCATAATGAACAAGTGTGGGTAAAATAATATTAAGAAGGTTTACTAGTATTTTTGCCATTATTTTGATATCTGTATTGATTAGTGATATTGGTCTATAATTAGAGGGTTGTGTCAAGTCTCTATGTGGCTTAGGAATTACTATAATATTTGCATCTAGCATTTCTTATGGTAGCTGTTCAGAACCTTTTGCTAGCTCCGTAATTAGTTTACATAAGTGTAGGGTCAGTTGTTAAGTGAATGCCTTTTAATGATGGGATGTGAGGACGTCTGGGCCTGGAGATTTTCTGGCTTCTTTTATTTCTGTTGGTGTGACAGGAGATTGAAGTGTGTGTTGCTGATCTTTGGTAAGTTCTGGAAGGTTGATTTCATTAAAGGACAATTATACTCACCTTTTCCCCGATCCACTGCAGCATAGTACCCAGAGTGAGGACCTAAAATCGCTAAGTCCTAACCCTGGGTACTTTCCCTAACTCCTGCACTACTTACCACAAATCTGCTTCGCCGATCCACACTGTTCCACCTCTCTTCTACTGTCAGTGACAGTCGCGAGGCAGCCAATTGGAAGACACGCCTCCTTGCAGAGCGTATCTTCCTATTGGCTGCCTCGCGATCTGTCACTGAAGCAGGAAGAGCGGAGGAATGGAGTGATCGGCGAAGCAGATTTGCGGTAAGTAGTGCAGGATTTAGGGAAAGTACCCAGGGTGAGGACTTAGCGATTTTAGGTCCTCACCCTGGGTACTATGCAGCTATGGAGGAAGAGGAGCGAGGGTGATGTGAGTATAGTTGTCCTTTAAGAAATTTGTCTATATGTGCTTTTGTTATATGTTTGTTATATGTTGATTGTTTGTCTGTCAGTTTTTGGTAGAATTTTGGAAATCGATTAGAGATATATCTGGGGTCAAAATGTAGATGGCCTGAAGAGTCTCTTAGTGGGAGATATCTGTTTTGCTTTAGCTTTTGGTTTAATTTATTTCCCAGCATTGTGTCTAGTTTATAGCTATTAGTCTAAAAATGTTGATTAAGGAAGCAAAGTGAAATGTCTGCTTTGATGTTTAGGATAGAGGCCAGCTTCTGTTTTTTCTAGGTTTGAAGTTAGTTTGTCTGTTGGTATTTTACTGTGTTGTTGTTCTAAGAGTTTATTGACTTTTTAATGTCTTAATTCTGTCTTTGTTATTGTATTTTTCTTGAGCCGTTAATTGTGAGAGAGCACCTGCTGAGGTGTTGCCTTTGTTGGATACATTGGTATGTTTACTTGTCTTTTTGGTGTATGTAATCTGTATGTCTCAGTTCGTAGTTGCTATTTTAGCAGGTTCGTTGGTTAATCGGAGGCTGTTAGTCAGTTCACCAGGAGGGGTCTGACTGTTAGCAGTGCTTTGTAGTTGCTTAACATGTTTGTATAGAAAAATAAATAGATTAAAACAGCAGTGAAAAGAAAAATAACAGGCTAAATTATCACACCTAAGTCAGTGAACTTTATACCTTAAAGCCTACTTAAAGCTTAAAATATTAATGTTAAGAATCTATAATCACGATTCACAATAGATCCTCGGGGTGAGGATACACCGTATCTCACTGTGGAAATTCAATAGTAGTCAGGACTTTGTCCTACTTTATGTGGGGGGGGGGTCTCTTTTAACTCTATTTTAATAGTTTTAGGAATGCTTTATATATTGTTCTCCTGCAGCATCCATTAATCCTGATTATTGATTTGGTTATGGGTCTCAGGGTTGTGTGTTCTGTCTATCTGCAGTTTTACATCTGGTTCTTCTGTTAGGAGATGTTTAAATAGTTGTGTACCTCTGTCACCTCCTTTGATATGCCCCTCACTCCTGGGTCCCCCTTGATATTCCCTCTCCTGGGTCTGTTTTCTGTGTCTTCCTGATGATCTTGTAGGAGGAACATGTCTTGTCTTATTTCATGGATTTCAAGCTCTATCTGCTGATTATAATGGGATAATTGTTCTGAGGTGGTTTCCAGAGTTGTAACCCGGTCTCCCAGAGCAATTTCTTACCTAACATATTATTTGTGAATGTGAGGCTTGGATAATGCTTTGCATATATCCACAAAGGTCCTTGAGGTCTGATCTATCTAGTGCAGAGTTTGCTTCTGTGTGTCTTTACCGTCCCTGCAGTTGACATCTTGCAAGCCACGATGAGTCTTGGCTTTGGTGAAGAAGACTGTTTATTCTCCGTTGGTAGTGTTTTTGTTTTTCAGGCCCATATTGAGGGTGGTGAAATTGCAGGTCTTTGTAGTATTTTTTATTAGTTTTTAGCTGGCTATTTTGGATTTATATAGCTTTATAAGGGATGCTGCCACGGAGCTTCGGCTTTATGCGACTGCTCTCATGTCCAGCCGGACTCCCCCCCCATTTGTAGTTTTTAAATCCTTTTTATTTCCAATCTGGATAATGCTGCTTGTGTATCTCCTTCTTTCAGGTAGTGACATTTGCTCTATGCAAATTTATACATTTATTCCAATGTATTGGTACTGAGTGGTTTGTATTGTTCTCTATATTGTATAGAGAACAATAATAAATTCCGTCCTTTAGTTTTCTACCCATTCTGCCCACATATTTATATCTACAACCACATTCCAGTATATCAGTAACATTTTTGCTTTTGTAAGTAATTAGGTTTTTAATGTGGAAATTGCCTTTAGTCATATTACTGAAATGTTTCTTACACCATTTACACCTTTCTTTTAAGTTATACCTTTTTAAAAATAAATTTTTGTCTGGTAATAGTTTTGCAAGGTGTTTATCTTTATGTAAGATATGCCAGTGTTTCTTCATTAAATTTCTTATTTCCTTATCTCCTCTACTAAATTGAGTAATGCTAAAGGGTTTTCTTGTATGGTATGGTGTTCCTTTGGTTTTATAAATGTGCTTCTGTTGACTTTCACAAATTTTGCACCCATGGCTGTACCTTGTGTTTGTTATATGAAATTATTCTTGAATGTAAAATAATTATGATTAAGTATGAAATCAATACCTTTTATAAGAAATTCTTGTTGTTCAGTTTGTAGTTTTTCATACTCTTCCAATTTTTAAAAAAAATGTAGGTCTATTGTGCACCATATTATTTATTCCGTGTGATATTCTCCAGGATTGACAGGATATGAGTTGAATATCTTGTATTTGATTTAGTTTATACAATGTAGTACTCACGGATCCGTTGGCGGCACTCCGATCTTCCACACCTGGTGCAAATGATCCCCAAGCGAAGGGTGCCTCCCCACACCGGCACATAGTAATGATGAAGTGATCATCCCATGAAACGCGTCAGGCTGTTTGCTGGGTAGCGTTGGCTCCCTAACGATGCACTTTTTAATTTACATGTGTTCAAAATAAAGAGGATGATTTTTATCCACACCGTGAGTTGCATATCCCGTGTATCTTCATACTAATTATCATTTGATTTAGTTTACTTAATGTATGGTTGTAAGAATGAGTCAATAAATTCAGAAAAAATGCTTGTGAAAGAAATAATACCTTCTATAACTGGCCATCCTGGTGGTTAGGTAATGAATTTAGTAAATAGAATAGTAAAACATGAGAATAATAAAACTTTGCTAGGACTAGTGTTTAATGTTTAAATAGTCAAATTCTGTTTTGTTGATGATTCTTTCTGTCAGGCCATCATTCTGTAATGAAACTAGTTCTTATTAGTAATTTCTTATATTCCCATATATAAACATTTGTTTAAAATTACAATGCTACAATACAAGGTGTTAATTACGATGCTCCCATCTTGTTCTAAGTCTTTTAAATATCTTTTTTCTGGATTGGTGAGGTTTTCTTTATATGTATCTTTTACCTTTATTTGTAAATTTTCTTGTTTCATCTGTCATTTGTTGGAAGGCTTGTTTTTCAAATTTGTATGGGTATATTGATAAGTTTTATCCAATAATCTTTCCCTTGCTTGTTTCTCAATTGCTGTGGGCATAAAATATCTTTTGACTGTCAGTTTGCGGGAGGACTTGTTAAGATCTTTAGATAGGTTAAAATTATTTATATTATCAGGGGTGAATTTTAGACCCTTATTTAAGAGTTTAAGGTAATCTCTATTTAGTACTTTCTGACTTAAGTTAAAAATTTCCTTTGTATTTATTTCTTGGTTTTCTCCTTTCTTGTCTTTTCCTACTCTGATTCCTCTCAGTCTGATGTACGTTTTCTCTTTAATAATGTTATTCCTTGTTTGGGCTTTCATCTTTCCTTTCCTATTCTGCTTTACGCTCAAAAATGTTCCTTTGGTGTAAGCAAAAAGTCCTATGTACTCTCTCCAACGCAGACTCCTCCAAGTACCCACCCTCATTGTAATACATATGTCAAATAAAGAAGAGATTGAGGGGCACACTCCAAAAGTAAATATCCAAATTTTATTGGTGACCACACATCAGAAAAACACAAAGTTTCAGGGAGTAAACATGCCCCCTTCCTCAGGTAGGCAACTGAAAAAGGGGGCACGTTTACACCCCAAATCGTTATTTCTGATATGTGGTCACCAATAAAATTTGGATATTTACTTTTGCTTTTGGAGTGTGACCCTCAATCTCTTCTTTATGTGGCTGTGATTCTACCTATTGGCTGTCTAGTTTTCTCCTTGGGATATGAAGGTTGTTTTTTTTTATTTCCCCATTGGCTATTACAATGATCCCTTTGGTATCTTATATGTGTCATATTCCCTTTATTTTCTAGTCCTTTCTTATACAGTATGTAAATCTTTGAAGTTCCACTTATCCTATAAACCTTTGTGTTTCATCTTTTCTGTACTTTGTCTGTTATTAAATCTCATAGGTATGTGCCCCAAAAGTACATTTTTGCCATTCTCTTTGTAATAATTTTTGTCATGCTCTTAACTATTAATTCCATTAGTTTCCTATGGTTTCATACCATTTTTGTACAAACTCCAGGCTATGCAAGTATACGGTGGGTGATTTTTTAGCTTCAAACCTCTCTATACCATTTTGATATCAATGTCTATTTGTTCCACCATTTTCTTGTTTCTTTTAGGGTTCATTTTTCTCATTATAAATATAAGACTTATAGTATTCTGTTACTTCTTTTTTCAGGCTGGATATTATTGATTTTTGTTTTTTCCATATAGCCTTCTGTAGGCGAGACTGTTGAACCCCTGGATGAAGGTTTTATGTTTGGGGTGTTAAAGCTGAATTTAGTATTATACAGTTTCTAGCGCCAGAGATATGTTCTTTACAGCAGCGCTCCAAAAGTTTTCCACTTTAAAGGTTAGTACAAGTTATTATATATTTTGAATGAAAAAAATAAAAAAATAAAATTAATTTGTTTTAAAAATTTTTATTGTTATTAAATATATTGGCATTCAGAATATGGGCACTCGCTTTTACACAGTTCCTTGCCCTGGTAGTGCGACTTTTATCAATTAAACCACATCCCTCTCAAAATGACATCACAATGTGAGAACCTTAATAGTCAGAACATTAAAAATACAGTTTCCATGTATAATGATAGAACCTATAGTGCATATAATATAATCTTCCTATCAATTCCTTATTATAAAATGCATATATCAATGTGCGAATCATAAAGTGTATACAAAAAGTGCTATACAAGTGATAAAATTCATATTGTCTTAAAATATTTATAAAATACTTACAATAAATGAATGTGCAAACATACTAGTGGCATAATAATCCTTCACTATAGAAGACTTCTGACAAAATCTAAGATAATCAATACCAAATGGACCCAATTAATAATCACTGAAATGTATATATTACTATCTATAATAACAAAAGCACCGCTGAGGACCATGTGGAACAGCTAATAACATATGGTGGATATGATGAAACTTGGCATGTCACTGAGACAGATGTTGAAAGGGTTCTTTGGCAAGATACCCACACACATCTTTCCATTCCTGATAACATTACTGCTGAATATACACAACTATATTACAAAAAAAGATCTGATCAGATCAGATTACTACCAAAATAAGCAAATTCCAAGGGGTTTTCACATTTTCAAAATACCTATCATGGGTCGTAATAACCCAGAATTCTGTAGAAAATGGATGGGTGTGTTAAACAGGTGTTTGCTGGATCTGATGGTTCTGGTTGTGCAGGAGGTGTCCAAGGAACTGCAAGAGATAAGAGGTAAAATTCAATTGTTTGCAAATGAAAATAAAAACATCCTAGTAAAAGAAACCGATAATGTGTTTTTTTTTTTAAATTGAGTAAATATAGGAATTAACTGTTTTGCGCTTGAACAAACAAACCTCCAAAAGGTTTAAAGATGATTATAGCGGAAACAGGGTGTGCAGAATGTTGTCCAGTTACCAAAACTTTCTGTCCACTAGAAATTGAAGCAGGTCCAGATCTCGCTAGAGGACCAGATGTATGCGCAATTACGTCAGAGACCCGGATATGGAAGAGCTGAATAGACAAAGACATGCGGTTACATGGGGGTAGAACCCCACACCAACACAGAATCCCGGGGACCAGGCCCACATGTGAATTGGGTGAGTGAAGTGCCAACACTTCCAAAGGATTTTTTAGGCAAGGTACAGCGAAATTCGAAATGGGAAAAAGAAGATTCACAACCAGATGAGAGGGAAAACGGCCGTCTAAAGGTGGCCATACATCTATATTTTACTTACCCGACCGAGCGCTTCCGCGATGTTCATCGATGCTGCCGGAACCGTTTCTCCCGATCGTATATTTGACCGACATGCGATCGCAAAATCCCATTCATTTTGCGATCGCATGTCGGTCGAATGTAAGATCGGGAGAAGCGGTTCCGGCAGGATCGAAGGAACATTGCGTGAGCGCTCAGTCGGGTAACTCCATTTTTTTAAAAAATACACATTATCGGTTTCTTTTACTAGGATGTTTTTATGTTCATTTGCAAACAATTGAATGTATGGCCACTTTAAGACACAGCAGGTAATCCCTATTTTTAAACATTCTAAGCGAACCTTGTCAATTGATGAAACTAATTTATTACAGAGGGGTTAACCAATGGACCTAAAACTAAATTTAATGCACTTAACTGGGATATTGATATTTTAAAGATTTTAAGACAAATCAGATTGAGAGAACATTTTGGACCCTCCACTGCAAACCACAACACTAACCACTTTCATTTGAGAAGCACCTTTGATCCAGTGAACAACATCCCTACTATTAGATGTTTTCAAAAAGTGATACAGACAGATGTTACTGAGGCACTTCAAAAAGGTAAGACAATTACTCTCAACTAAAATTTTCTGAACTAATGTTTATTTAGTCTTTGAAATCTAATAATTCAATTGTCATTGATTAGAGGGATTATTGTTCCTGTTTATGTTGATTATCGTGTTGAAATATGATCACAATTGAGTATTCAGCAAGTGTATGAACATCTTCCCAATAAACTTCAAAAATTGAGGGCGGTTTCCATGCAATTAATCCCAAAGGATGTAGGGGGTTATTTAGAACAAATGTACTATTTTGTATACTTGTATACGTCTGTTCTTTATTTGCTTCCCTCTTACCTGTTGTATCTTTCTTAGTCTTGCTAAAGATTGGGGTGTGCGATTTTCCATGGATTGGAACTTTTTATATACGCTTTTCTGATATATACACCTTGATCCAGTATCCTACATTAAGAGGGTTGTACTTGACTAGTGTTTGTGTCCGACACTGGATAACCCTATGGATGGGAATGCTATTGTCTACTGAGGACCCTACCAGAATTTAGTAGATTATTTTGGGAAAAAGTAGCTGAGTGCCATGGGGAGATTAGTCCCCATGCAAAGGCAAGAGCCTTTTCCTCAACAATATTTATAAAGACTGTACACATAACCACATAAATAGCCCCATACCCCCTGATATAAGTCCAAATAGCTCTGCCCATACTAAAAGGACAACAATCAGTATCCCACCCACACACCCTGGGTGAGGACCTAAACTGCTAGGTCCTCACCCTTGGGTTTAACCTTTAAGCAAAATTGAAAATGCTATTTTGCACCTGCCTCAATCCACCCCTAACCCCCCCCACCCCATTTAGCCCAAGGCTGAACCACCAATAGGAAGGCACAGTGCGTTTAGCTATTGGTCAGGCTGTGGGTCTAAAGCAGATATTGTAGCAAGGCAGGTGCACAAATGTAAGTATTACAGTTTTGGTTATACAGGCTAAACCCAGGGGTGAGGACCTAGTGGTTTAGGTTCATACTCTGGGTACAACTGACCCAGGAAATAAGAGGAGCGGGGCTGAAGTAAATATAATGGTCCTTTAAATATATTTGGTAATGGTGTCTTGTAATGTCCTATACATTACAGAGGGTGGCGAAGTACAAAAATTATGTTTGGTAAACCAGGGATACCAATTTAGTAATACAAACACAAGTTTAAATAACTACTTCGAAGGGCCCGTTTTTCTCCTGATATTTCTATGAATAATAGGCAAAGCTTGCCAAGTCCAGATACAGCATAATAAATAGACTCTTATCCAAAACAACTGAGAGTTGTAATAAAATCAACATGTGCAACATAACTCTGCAGGCCTGCGCACACAATTTCAAAAAATCTGATGTAATATAAGTGTTGCAGTATTTAGTGCGCACAGAAAATTATAGTTATTATGTGCACAGAAAATGTATTTCCGCGCACACAGATGACTTTAACTGAGAGGGAACATTGCCCACTTTTCTGTGTGCTTTTTGAGAATGTAAGTAGATTTAAAAAAACTGTAATATTTCTATTTAACTGTAAATCACTGAGATTAGCACTGTAATATTTCATTTATTAAAATGGATTACGCTCCAGAGTTCAGATAGCTGGTTGTGTTTGCACATTTTTTGGGAAGTTTTCTAACCTGTCAGCAAATCAAACTCAAAAAGAAAAAAAATGTTTTAAAGCCCCTACAATCCCCAGACAAATACATTTTACTTTGGAGATATTGTGGCACACATTTAAATTTCAAATACTTCCTCTGACAGCGCAAAAAAAAAATCCTTATATACTGTAGCATGTGCATCTAGACTGAATAACTGTTAATCTGCATCCCTTCTTAACCTTTTTCTTCACTATTATATTTTATCTTACATAAATAAAAGGTTAGGCAAAGCAATATTCTCTTCTGTTTATACTTTATAACTTCAAGTGCAGGATTATTTTAAGACAATCAGAGTTATTTGAAGAGATGTCAGGTATGAGGGTAATTTTAAATCTTAAAATGGCAGTTTCTGAACATTGATAAATGCTGGATCAGTCAATTAGGTGATTTATGGTGAAAGGGCGAACACAGAGAAATCTATTTAATGATTTGCATGTTTGCTTGTGAAGGTTAAATCAACTGGACTTAAAGTTTAGTTCTTAGTAATTGCCAACAGATTCTTGTACAAGTCATTCTGAATTGAGAAAGCCAGTCGGATGACTAGCGAAACGTCTAGTCCAAGTCTAGTTGATCTAATTGAATACAACAGATATGATTTGCATGTTTGTTTTTAAATAATGTGCAATATTCCAGTGTAATGTTTTTATATTTCTTAAAGGGACAGTTCAGTGGAAATTATTAATATTTGTTAAATTGTTAGTTTATATTATTCATACTTAGTTATTCTACATATTCTGTACCATTTTGAAAAATCAGTTGATTTCATACCCTTTGCTGTTCCCTGCTGTTGACATTAGTGAGCTGACATTTTAGGTTCTAATGGTCCTTCTTCTTCCCAGGATGCACCACTTCCTTGGAATGTTCCTAACAGTTATTTCTACTGATTGGCTGTTGGATGGGTCAAAGATGCTCAGATCTCTACTGAGCAACTGAATCAACCCAGGCGCTGGGTCAAGGGCAAAATCATAACGGTCTCTACTAGGGGTCCTGCAAACAGAAAGTCAGTATTTCAGTTGCATTTATTTATACACAGACAAAATGCTGAATTGGCAGATTAAGGTAATTGGGATGGAAGAATACTGCTCTTTGTTCTGAAAAGTATATGTATTTGCACTGAACTTCCCTTTTAAACAATTAAATGGGTAAAAAGTTTTATTATTAAGATGCCCAAGATATCATTGATATGATTTCCTACCTTTCCTTCTATGGAAGATTTAAAATAACAAATAAAACCCTTTTCTCTGTATCTAATATACAATAATATGGTCTAAATAATTTTCTGTCCTGGATTGTGCCTGCATTTTGTGTTGTTTTTTTAAGAGGCTTGCATTTTTCTAGTATCCTGTGCTTTGAGTTTTAAAGAACTTCTCCTGTTTTCACTTTTCCCACACAACAGGTGACTTAATTTACCCCTGTCTTCAAGAAGGTTACACAGCACTATCCTCAATTCATGTGGTGTATGATAAAGGATATGTGTTCCACTTGCACATTTCAAATGATGAATAAGAAGTGTAGAATTTTAAAACAGTTTAAAACCAAAATATGTGCCTGGATAAAATATATTATAAATAATATTTATTGTAAATATCTTGCTTAACAAGAGAACTGCAAACACTGTAGTAACACAATTAACTGGGGATAAACTCAAAGGACAACTCCACCCTCATCTTTTAGAAAGAATGGCCTCTTTAAAATATGTTGATATATCATAGTTTGTCCCCATTCATTACTGTATGCCTGC
Organism: Hymenochirus boettgeri; assembly: GCA_019447015.1. Classification (NCBI taxonomy): domain Eukaryota; kingdom Metazoa; phylum Chordata; class Amphibia; order Anura; family Pipidae; genus Hymenochirus; species Hymenochirus boettgeri. Next base: position 199,477,682 of record CM033470.1, on the reverse strand, counting down.
TATGCTTCTGGATGCCTCATGGAAACTGAGCAATTTAGAAACTTGTACTGAGCCTGTACTGAGCCTGGGCATGCTCAGAAGAGGCAGACAGGGGCTTTACATTCAGTCATTGGCTGTGATGTCAACTGTCAAATCCATAACTGAGAGTTGCTAACTGGAAGAACCAGGAAGCAGAAACAGGGGCAACAGGACATTGTGCAGGATTTCAGGTTAAACTTATATATTTCAGGTTTCAAATTTTTACAGCTTAGGGTTTTGGGGCGTGATTTACCTGTATGTAGGTTTTCATTTCAGTGTTGGACTTACCCTTGCCCAGTGTTCTTGAAGCTGTTTTGATAGTCATACTGTACCACTGGCTTTCTCAATCATTATGACTAGTACAAGGATCTTTTGGCAATAAAAACCCTGGAATGTGTTGCAATGTGCATACATGTTCAGTGTGGTTTGGCCGGCTAGCTATTTTATATATTTATATTTAATAAACGCTGTTTAGATTTTATATTCTGGTTTCTAGTTCTATCACTATTTTTACCACCACGGGTGCTGATTAATGTTTATCTGGAATTGTATTGGTGACCGTAAATCAACAATCGCAATTGTAGCACCATGATCCTAAATCCACAACCGCAATCCTAGATTCACAGAATAGCAATACCGTGCCTTTATAAATATGGTCCTAAGTGTTGTAATACAATAAGTTCAGAGGATTTACCTTAGTTTCTTTTTCATGTTATTAAACAACACCTGCTATTTTTAAGGGTGTGTAGACTTTCTATATCCACTGTTTCCAAATAGCCAAACATACACACAAATATTTCCTACTGTGCATCAATGGGTACACTTTTGCAAGTATATGAAAAGTTCAGAGCACGGTGGTAAATGCTTTATTCACACATTGAGCATATAGACGATGTCTAAAACAGTGCATGCATGTCGGAATGTGTAAATGAAACATTCACCTCTTTGAAAAGTTTGAACCTTTCTGTTGTTATATATAGTAATGTGGTGGCAAAATCTTCATGCAAACACACTAGATGGGTAAAAAAACTTTGGGTTTTTTTCAATGGTTGTTAAATAAGGTAATTAAGTAAACAAAGGTGTAATAGTCTTTAGTAACAATACTATTGATGGTTAGCCTTCTTGTCTTTTAGGAGTATTAATTTTGTAATTTAATTGCACTTTACAAGGTACAGAACACAAAGGAATTGTGCATCTGCCGTTTTTTATTTCCCCTGCAGCTACAGACAATTCAATTTCAATCAGACCAAATGCACCAGGGGACACGTAACATGCCCTAAACCAGTTACAATGTAATTAAAAAGAGTGCAATACATTTCCTTTCATTAAATTAACTTTATTTCTTTACCATGCACCATTTTAGAGATGGTTAATTAAAGGTTAATTACACTGCTGTTCATCAGACACCGTTAAAAAAATAACATTATAATTCTTATTAAATGTTTCAAAAGCAATACTCCCTCAAAATAAATGTATTTATTACAAATAATTCTGGGTTTACTGGACAGCAGGTTGGTTCTGTAGTTAGCATTGATACCTGTGAGTGAGTAATGATTTCTGAATCAAAAACCCCTCTTGGATTCATCTGCAAGAAATGTGTTCTCCCTTATGTATTAAACATAGGCTTTAATGTGGAACTGTTTTCTCCATTCAAGTTTTCTCTATTTAATGGACATCTCAATTACCTTTAAAACAATTTAAAGCTTCACACTCTGTATCTGTATAAGCTGCCATCTGTATACCTGCGCCTCTAACCTGAGTACCAGAATTACTGAAGGAAAAGGAAAGGTGCAGGAGTACAGGGTGGGCTTCAAGGCTACATGACAAGTGTCTGCAACAAAGCTTTTATTAGAATGTTTAACACAAAATGATAACATTTTAGACAAGCAAACTTTACCAGGTTGAAAGAAACTATGCATCCAACTAGTAGTTATATTCATGGGTTTTAACACAGAAGGTAAATGGAGTGGCCTTTTATTTATCTTAGAAGCAAAAGAGAACAAGGCGAAACTGCTGTGGTGTAAAGACATTTTTAGTGCTGAGATGTGTAAGAAGAAATGTGCATTTAGGGCACTCAAGTTCACTGGGTTATTAAAAGCCTTCATAATGTATAAGGAGAAAAACAAGCTATGTAATAGGGCAAGCAAGCAAGCAAGCAACATCTGAATATGAAAAGATTTTTTCTGAATAGTAAATACAGTAGTAATAGTAAAACAAATCTGTAAACATTTGATATGGTACCGCATAGATTAATTATTTAACTAAAGAACATTGATTCTGATCTTACTATTTGTACTTTAATTTAAGGAGAACTAAACCCAAATTTTTACGCTCTAAAAAAAAAAACCCTTTAAAAACATCAATAAGCTGTAAAATCCCTCTACAGTAAATAGCATTAAAGTAAAAGTAATCCCCTGAAGAACTGGATGCAATGTGCGAATGTACAGTGACTGGCCACACACCTGACATCAGTCACATGCTCCCTTGCCCAATCTGTCCTATAAAAGGATTGGCTAGAGGAAGTATTTTAGAATAAAATAACATAATAGTCAGTGACCACACTGTGTGATACTGGGATACTGGGATGCTGGGAAAAAAAACCCATAAACCTCATTTTAGAAAGATAAATTTCCCAACAACCATATCAAAATAAGAGGTGAGACACAGATAAATGCTTTAATATTAAGGGGCACTTACTTCTGAAAGTTGACTTAAGTTGTCCTTTAAGAGCTAGCAAAAGGAAATATTTTAGAAACTGGTAATAAATGAAACATTTTCTAGTTAGATCAGTGGTGTTCCTCATGGGTATTTGCTGGTTCTGGTGTTTGGAAAATTACCTACCGTAGAGTTTGGCACTGAGAGTACAATCTTTGTGTTTGCTGATTATACTAATGTGCAGGACTATAGGCTTGTTATTTAAATAGACTTGGGGAATTGGCTACAAAATAACAAATTAGGTTTCCTGTCGAAAAATTCAAAGTTATGCACTTAGGCAAAACAGCATTAAAACTAGTTATATCCTAAAATGAATAGAAATAGGATTTTGCTCAATAGAGAAAAACTTATTGCAGATCTGCTGAAACAAATAAAATATCACCCTATATAAGAAGTTGAGGGAGGGAAGTTGTATTCTTAGTACTTTGTGCACTTTTTGATATTAGTCTACAGAACAGATATTAGTAAATTGAAAAGGGTACAGAGGAAGAGTATTATCGTTGAGTTTGTTTACCATTGAGAGACATTTTTTGAGGGGGATAAAATAACACATTACAAATATATTAAAGGGTACTAAAGCCAATAAGCAGGTGACCTTTTCTCTCATATGGTAAACACAATGCAATATGCTCTGTAGTGCTCAACAGATCAAAACAAGAAAGTTGCAGCCTTGCTTCCTAGAAGCTGACAACCAATCATATAGCAACACAGAGATCCTCCCTCTCCCTAACACAGTACAGAGATTTCAACGCAGTTTTTGTGTTAACATATTTAAATAATATTAAAATATAGTTATAAACCTTTGCTATTCATTAAAAAATAATCTTTGCAGTGTATTTCTTAGTTAGCATGGATGTAAAAATACAGTGTATTAATGTTTCAGTAAAAATAAAGTAAGTCTGGAGGATTGAACCCACAACCTCATGTACTTTGCCTTGCTAAAAGCAAAGCTTTATACCACTATCCCAATATAACAACCATATAGAAACTAACATGTAGAATAGTTATTTTTTGCTATCAACATAATGGGGGAAAAGTAGGTGTGGGGATTAGAACCAATCAGCTCATGGTCTGTGTGTTTCTAAAACATGCATTTGGACAATATAGCCACCATTGCATATGCAATGGGATAAAAGAACACTAAGAAGCTTCAGCTTTTGCTAGATACAGAAGTTAAAAGTCAGTAAAATGAGCTGACTATTTTGTATTGCCCCAGGAAGGCTGAATGCAATTCACACTGGCTGGTAAATAAACTGCAGTGTAACAAGCAACATCAAACTCTTATCAGGGACTTCTATAAAGTCATCTGAATGATGACAGAAGACAGAAGAAAGAAGACTTTGGGATCAAGATGCCATTGGTGGCGGCAGTGATCTGGATGTCAGTGGCAATAGAGGTGTCACTGGAGGCTGCAGTGGCTTTTCAGTGAATTGAATTTTTTTCGATTCACCAAATTCGAGGGTTATTGCTGAATTGAAGGGTTAGCGAATGCTACATTCGAGGGTTATTGCCAAATTCAAGGGTTAGCAAACATTACATTTGAGGGTTGTCACCCTTGAATTCGGTGATTACCCTCAAATAAGCTGATTAATTTAGGTAATCTTCCAAAATTCAATGCGGAAGCCCAACAATTATCCAATCATGAGGGAAATTAGTGTTTAAACACATTTTGGTGATATGTACGTGTTCCCCAGACCATTTCCCAGGTCCCAGAGCAAATACAGAAAGTTACCATTGCTATTTTAACTGTATTTTATCAGAACTTTTTGAACTATTTTTCCCCATTGACTTTAATGGGTTAATTCTCGAACTATAGAACTACTGAAATTTTACTGAAGTTCTTTAGTTCTAAAATGAACCAAACTGTAGGAATTTCGACCTCTAATTTCGAATCTCTACTGGCGACCTGCTCCGGCAGAACCCCCATAACACCCCCCCCTTTCCAGCAGCCACTGTTTGGCCGAACTTTCCTCAAGATCGCCATTGCTGCTGAATAAATACATACGAGCGGTGATATGCGAAATGGCTATGGCAGCAATTACTTTTTCCAAATTTTCTGAACACTTAATGAATAAGTTTAGTCTGATTCTGGTGAAAATGTTGGCGATAACAGCAGAGGAAAGTTAAAGAAATTTTGTAAATATACATATTTTGTAAATTTTGTAAATATGCCCCTTAGTATGACACTGGCAGCGGCACCTATGACTGGCTGAGACACAATGTCACAGGTGCCATTCTGCTTGCTTCTGTGCATGGAAAAGGCACGTAAGCAAGCAGAAGGCAGCTAAGGGGAATGAGGGCAGGTAAGTATGCTGAATTTTGAACTTGTTTTTTTTTTCTAGCCACAGAAAAAAAAAGTGGGGGGGTGGACATAACTTTTCACCTATATGGGCATTTGGTGTTTGACTTCCTTTGAATCAACAGTTAGGCAGGAAATGTTGAACTAGATGGGTGTATGTCTTTATTTAACCTCAAAAACGTTACTATATTATATATTAAAAACAGAATTTAAGTAAAAAATGTTTAAAATGACCATGTGTATCTTAACACAAACCTGCAAAACCAGCAACATGGAGGACTGAATACAGGAAATGGGTTTATCGTGTGGGAAAATAACACCCACACAGGTCATTAGATATACCGTAATATGAATGACAAGGGAAAAGAAAATGGAGAATGAAAAGAATATTCGGATAAATGCTGTTTAAGGGTTTTAGAGAAAAAAAGCACCAACATTTTGTCAGTATCATGATGCAAAAATGTTTCTCTTATAAGGTAATAAAATCTAGAGAATAAATCATGGAGTAAATTGGATTTGACATAGTAGGATCATACAGTATTTTTAGCACATGACACCAAAATATAAGATATGAAAGAGTAAGAAGGAGGGTAATTGTACTGTATGTTATATTGTGTCTAAAGCACCAAAAAAAAGATGTGGTACCAACTAAATGTATGTACCAACAATGTGCGTTGTGCACACCTTTCACAGGCCTTCCAGGACTTTTAACTACCAAAATCTCTGGGGGGGGATCTCTGTAAATATGGTGCTGTTTATTGCAAACCTTACAGTTTACACATCCTTTGCAAAAGCACCATTTAATATTATCTCCAAATATATTTTTTAAAATGTAATAATAATACCTAAAAGGATTTGTTGAAAAAACTGCATTTTTTTCTTTTACTTATTATGCCCTTGAACTATATGTGCACAAGAGATCCCAGAGCTATACAATATGTGGTGGTGTATTTTGATATTTGTTTAAAAGGCTTTAAACTTGTCAGTAATTATAAACACAAACCCATCATTCATCATAAACCTTTGAAAGCAATCAATATTGCCCTACATAATATTTTATATCGGCTGGTCATTTCACCTTTGACAGAACAGCTACTACTGACAGATCCAACTCCTGGTACTTGAAATTCAGTATTTCTAGAGAAAAAGTAGGGCTAATTTCAAGGAGTAATCCCATTTCTTTAATGCAGAAACACACACACAACGTTTCAGCTGTTAGACCTTTATCAAGTAATAAATTAACGCCGCTTGGCGGAGATGTGGCCAAAAGAGAGTGGACACCCTGCGTATGATTACTTGAAAATGTATCAGCAAGGGGCAAGCAGCTGAAAGTCCTTACTATGTACATATATTTTATTTTCTATTTTGTTTGTATGTACAATATTTTGGTTATACTGTAGTCACAATCTTTATACCACGGAAGTACAAAGCTCAGTTTTGAATATACAGTGTGTTAGATTGGGGAAATACTGATTTTAGTTTTGCTCTGTTGCCTTACTATTATAAAGGCTCTAGTTACTCTAAATAATATTATTTTATATATATAACCATTTCTATACAGTAATAAATAGTATATAAATGTATATAAAATAAATAACCATAAATGTGTAAGAAGAAAAAGAAATGTAATAAAGCTCTCATTTGAGCTTTATTTACTTTCTACCAGCCTAGACTTTTTTTTATTTCTAGCAATTTATTTCTGCTTGACTTTTCTTTTTGCAAGCATTTAGTGATGTTACCGGAATCCATTAAGCTATTGATCTGCCTTTCATGGGATATTACCTGTTCTCACAGTGTTAGCTGCCTAATGTTTTTATTTATTTATTTATTTAACTGATTGATTCATAGACAATTTCACTGTTCTATGCTACCTTGACAATTATAGGAATATTACAATGAATACACAGTGTCAATAATATTACTGCTCACTTTGTACTTGAATCTACTTTAAAAAAAGAATCAAAAGAATTTGATAAAGGGATGTTTCATTCATAGCTGGCAAACCTTAGTCCTAATTCTTCAATGTGTGCTTTTGGGTTACCACTTTGGAGTATAAATTCCATTTTATGAAGGGCAGGGTAATATAAACATTCCCACTACAAACCTACATCATACCCAAAAAGAAAAAGAAGCATTTACATGATTGCAAATATAAGGATTACAAAGGCAGAGAAATAAGAAATAAAATAGAGATTAAGAGAAAAAAGAAGATGGGGGGTACAATTTTCCCATTTTCTGTTTAAACAAAGTTTACACATTTAAGGACAAGTCTAATGTACCTCCCAAAATAAAAATGTACAAAGCGTAAAACCCCCATAAACTGTAATTCTTGCATTGTTAAAATATGAAGGAATAAGGTGCTATTTACTACAGTGTTCTCCTCCCCCTCTCACTGACTCTTCGGTATTCTGTGCAGCAGCATCTAGTTATGGCCATGACAATTGACATCAAGACCAATGAATTCTCTATGCATAACTTGTAAAGAGCCTGTATAGCTTTAAGAGGATTGTGGTTTGGGGGGTCGGTGAAGTAAAATAGGGGTGAAATGTTGTTTGGTCATAAGTAGAAATAAACCCCATAACATGAGTTATAGGGTAACTAGTTTGCAAACCTTTAGGGATCAGGTAATGTAAACTAATTCTAAAAAGCTGCATAAAAAGAACTACAATTACTACAATATACAAAATTCCTTTCTATGCACTGCAGCATGGAATTAATAAAACACGTGTTCCTTGGGGTAAATTCCATTGTTGTCTTACCCCCTGCATGAGTTTTACACTATTTTGAAACGGTATTTAATAATTTGCTGCGGCTGCATTTCAGATTTTTTTTCTAAGAAGCCACAGCAATTTCCTTCTTAATGCCATGCTAACCCTTGATAAATTGGCACAAAAGGGTAATGACTTTCAGACAGGAATTATCAATGTTCATTTCTCTGTAAACCTTCTATTATATTAAAAATGTGCTTTTGTTATCAATAAAGCTATTACCTTTACATCATATCTGTTGTATTCAATTAGATCAACTGGACTTGAAGTTTAGTTCTTGAAGACGTTTCGCTAGTCATCCGACTGGCTTTCTCAATTCAGAATGACTGAAAAATGGCTTACTTACCAAACCCAGTATGTCCGAAGAGCACATGGGGATTTCTGGAAGCTATCTCCAATGAACAGTACATAAACAAGTAAGTAGAAGGCTCTTCTACCATCCAAGACAAATCCATACAATTAAACATAGCTATTTTTACAGTGCATTTCTACTCCCCAACTAAAATTTGCCCCACTGTAGGCCCCTTGTGTAGTGTAAAAAATCCTTACCTTTCTCCTCTGCTCCATATGGTTGTCCTGCACGGCCTGATAAAGATTATTAAGCTTGTCTGTGTGTAATCTGGTATCTGCCTCTTCCTTGTCATCTTAGAGGACTCAGGCCTGCGCAGTGGAGCTCTCCCCCTTCCCCCCCTCCGTATCCCTTCTTCTTTAAAAAAAAATCAAACTTCCTATAATGTAGGAGAACCCCCCAACCCTAAACGCCAAGTTTATAACTTTAAAAACAGCCCAGAAACTTACTTACCAACCTTCGTTCTCTTGGTTCTCTTCCCTTGCTTCACAGATGTCCCCGGAAGTACTGTAGCAGTAGAGGCAGTGGCTGAGGGAACAAAGGCGGGTAAGTAAGTTTCTGGGCTGATTTTAAAGTTGTAAACTTGGCATTTAGGGTGGGGGGTCCCACTAAATTATATAGTTTTTGAAAATTTGGGGTAGACAGGCCCTTTAAGGCTTTTCCATTAAAAACAAGCATAAAGCTGTGCAGCAGACATGGGCCTGATGTGTTTTGTGTCACAAAACTTGTCAATTTGTTGGCCTGAAGGGTCCTTGCCAGTCTACAACGTTGAGTGTACTTGATCTTACACTTCAAACAAATGTACAGTGAGGGTCACACTCCAAAATATGAATAAAATATTTATTAGAAACCACAATGTTTTGGGGAGTAGCTTGCCCCCTTCCTCAGGCACGCTACCCCCAAAACATTGTGTTTTTTGATGTTTGATTTCTAATAAATATGTTATATACATTTTGGAGTGCGACCCTCACTGTTCATTTGTTTGAAATTTATCGTTTGCTTGAGGGAGGAATACTAAGAGGAGTCTGCACTAGCCGTTGGACAAGAGTGCATAGGACTATTTTACATTGTTTTAATCTTACACTTCTCTTACTGCAATGGTCTCTTACTGCAATTTAAAACAGTAACTAACCAAGAACTAATGTAAATCACTTCACATACTTATCTGTTGTATTCAATTAGATCAACTGGACTTGAAGTTTAGTTCTTGAAGACGTTTCACTAGTCATCCGACTGGCTTTCTCAGTCGGATGACTAGCGAAATGTCTTCAAGAACTAAACATCAAGTCCAGTTGATCTAATTGAATACAACAGATATACCATGACCTGGATGAATGAGAACCTTCACAAGAACACTTCACATACTGTTTTGTCCATCCCCAGGCCATCCACCTCCAGGAGCTAGACCAGGCCAAGGTGTTGTCACCCTTTTTAATAAAAATTTAATTGACCCCAGACTGGTGAGGGACGCCGCAATAGGGACGCAATAACCCCTGCAGAAGAGGCTGGACCGCAAGTGGTGTCTGTGATTGTCTGAGAAACTGCAGTCGTATATTTACGACCGCTCAGCCATACAATACCAAGTTGTAGTTAACTACCGCAATGGAGTGTTCGTACAATTACGATTGTGGTTGTAAACTGCAATTGTACATAAACAGTTACAATCTTTAAAGGTGCGCTATCAAAAAAATATTGATACTGCGCCTTTATAAATACTGCCCCAAGAGCCTCAAGAGCACCAAATACTGATGTACCCGCCTCATCTGTAAATAACTGTATACTAGTCCATTCTACCAGCGTCTGCCAATATGCTTTTTATGATTTCTGGCACTTCAGAAAATGATTATGTTCTCTGCTGCTACTAAAATTTCATCCCATGTAGATTTATTTTGTATCAAAGTGTTCATGTTTCATTAGTTTTCTGACCGTTTTTACTAGTTGTTTGGGTTATTATGCCAAATCCATTGATGCACAGTTTTTTTGTATGAAAATGTATATATAAATCTACAGAACTAATATAACCATATATATAAATATATATTTAATGGAAGAATAAAGCTATATTATAAATTCCTTAAAAGTATTCTATAAAACCTAATGAGCAGATAACAGAAATTCCCATCTTAACATAAATTAAAAAACATTGTGGAGAAAGCATCTATAATTCAGACTTCTGGCTTTTCTTGGGTTTTGCAGTTCCCAGTAAAAAGAAATCTGATTTCTAACAACTAAGCCTTGCTTACAGAGAGGTCATGGGCAGGTCCCCCAGTAGTTGCTTGACAGTTCTAGCAAATGGCTATAGAACTCACTGAGCATCACTGACCCATACAGGAAAAGCTAGAAACCTGCAGAATTAATTAGATCATTTATCCACAATGCTGCTGGTGTCAGAGATGAGGTATAGAGATATCTGTTCATTAGGGATTACAGAACACATTCAGGCTCATTTATATTTTAGCTTTAGTTTTGAAACAAAAACTTCGGCAAGAACCATTTCACGACACATTGTTATTTATTCTTACTTTGCCCCTGTTCTGCTGTTCCCTGTCACTAACACCTGAGGAAAAAATACCATTTTGATCATCTCGTGTTGTTAAGTCACATCACTTGGCAAACTTTCTTAGATGAATGCACCATTAGACTGACCTAGATGTTGTTTCATGCAACATAATTTCACTCAGTGTTCTGTCAGATTTATCAAAAATACAATTAAATGAGGAAGTATAGAAATATTGTGCTTCAAATATTTTTTTTTACCTGATGGAATATTAGAATTGTTGCTGGTATTATGGTTCTCCAAAATCCACACTGCAACAGTAGTAAACAGAACACAGGGAAAACCAGCATTACTGTATAGAACCAGTCAACTTGTATACATTTGAAAACACAACAAAAAAACTATTAATCTTACAACATTAGAGGAAGTGCTGAATAATAAAAGTGTTCCGTCACAAACCTGCCTTACATAGCCTTTGTGTATTTAATAGTTAATAATAGTAAAATTCTGATCACAATCGCAATTTTCTGATCGTCTACTGTATATCCAATACCATAGCGGTAGTCAACTACCGCTTGGTAATCTATGGGCGCAGCTGTTCTTTTATGATAACCCACAGTATTGAACTTTCTGATACTGTGGATTTTTACATTTGGCCCTTAGTCACAGACTGAAGACTATCATGCTGTTTAATGACATATACTGAACTATAGTAAATACCATTTAATAAGGGTGGTGGAGCATCTAGCAATAGAACAGCAGAAATAAATGGTCAGAGAGTAAAAGCCAGTAGGCAAGTAGCAGGAAATCGACTATACTAAAAAAAAACAACAACAACTTTGCATCATCTTAATCTATAATTGAATGCATGTAAGTAGCACTTACTCTATCTGTTGTATTCAATTAGATCAACTGGACTTGAAATGTAGTTCTTGAAGACGTTTCGCTAGTCATCCGACTGGCTTTCTCAATTCAGAATGACTTGTACAAGAATCTGTGGCAATTATGTACCCTGGAAAATCCCAATTAGCATATCACAGCCAGGTGTTAAGGGTGTGATTGGATAGTGGCTAAGAGGTGTTATAGGAACGCCCAGAGTAAGGTGTTAAAACAGCATTGTATATGGCAGACAGTTGGTGTCGAACCCCCCCACCTCTATTTAGGCTTGGTTTCTTTATTTTCACATAATGGCCTCCTTAACACCTCTCTTGAACCAGTCACGTTCCTTCGCCAGTATGTTAACATTACAATCTTCAAAGGTAATGTCCTTTATCCTTAAGATGCAGGTACACGGCTGAGTCCTGACCCGAGCCAATTCCTCGTTTCGCTAGACATCCGACTGGCTTTCTCAATTCAGTATGGCCCAGCACAGAAGAGCCAATTCCTCGGGTCAGGACTCAGCCGTGTACCTGCATCTTAAGGATAAAGGACATACCTTTGAAGATTGTAATGTTAACATACTGGCGAAGGAACGTGACTGGTTCAAGAGAGGGTTAAGGAGGCCATTTATGTGAAAATAAAGAAACCAAGCCTAAATAGAGGTGGGGGGGTTCGACACCAACTGTCTGCCATATACAATGCTGTTTTAACACCTTACTCTGGGCGTTCCTATAAACACTCTTAGCCACTATCCAATCACACCCTTAACACCTGGCTGTGATATGCTAATTGGGATTTTCCAGGGTACATAATTGCCACAGATTCTGTACAAGTCATTCTGAATTGAGAAAGCAGTCGGATGACTAGCGAAACATCTTCAAGAACTACATTTCAAGTCCAGTTGATCTAATTGAATACAACAGATATACCATGACCTGGATGAATGAGAACCTTCACAAGCATAGCACTTACTCTGGTTTTCCTATGTTGCTGCATGCCTTCAATCCAGCACGCATTTTGTTTAGTAGCAGTATCCCCCCTCCCTCTTTTAACCACTCCCACTTCCACCTGACTTTTTTCCCACAAAGCATTTGTCAAGCCTGCACAGAGCATACAGCATTCCAACTGTCAGAGAGAGAGACAAGGAAGTTGATTGACATCTGGAATATAAGAAGTTTTAGATTAGATATCTAAAGAAATAGGGGGCAGATCAACAAAAAAATGATACAGTGGTGGTTGGGAAGAATTCGTTTCCAGTTATGTTCAATTTAAAATAGCCCTTTTTTTCGGTATTGATGCCCTTTAATGCTCAGAGAGGTGAATGGAGGTAGGCTGGCTTGAAAGTGAATGCTGGTGCAGGAGAGTAACTTTGTTGTTCTAATGGTGGCCATACAGACGACAATGCAATCCTACAATCCGATTGTATGTCCGTATTGGTTGCTGGAAATGTTATTTACAAATCTCCCTTCAAGAATTTTTTTTTTTTCATGATCGACATGATCTGACAATGGTACAAAGTGGGGAATACATTATTAAGCAGTTACACTTGTATTCCACAGTCATGCTACTCTTGTTATATCTTAAGTGAAATGATGAGTGCAGCCTTTGTCAATCTAGAACTGAGTGGTGTCTCCCCTTTCAATCATGATATTATTTTTTTTCCAGCATAAAGGTTCCTTAAAGAAACTATGACATGCCTTGATACCATAATTTTCCTGAAGACATTCTATGTACATTAAGATTAAATACATTTACAAGCTATAGAATATATTTATTAATTTTTCCATTATAAAAATGTATTGGAAAACCTGTAATTGTTTTTCTTACTGAAGCTTTACTTTTGTGTTGGTCAAATCAATAAAAACACACATTAGTTAAAGTGGCCATACACATTAGCAATTTAATATCGGCAGTATGTAGGGGCAAAACCGACCGATTGCAATGGCAAAGAACGTCCATGCATTGTCAGCATTACGGTTAGTTGGGAAGGATGGAAAATGTACGCCTGTCAGTATCAGTTGGGTCCATGTGTGTGGTTTTTAACACAATATGCCGACAGATTCCAATGTGATCTGTCGCCACATTGCAATGGAAATCACAAGTGTATGGCCACCTTAAATGGTTTCATTGATAAATCTGCTGGCCAAGAAAGAAGGTGAAGCCATTGCTCTGGACTGGAAGAAACTACCAATGCAGGGCTGCAGTAAGAAGTAAAGACAGACATAGTCCTGTCATTAATTGTACTTTTCAAGGCAAGAAGCTATTTTTTTAGTTTAGTTCTCTGTTAAGAGGGACTTGGTGACATTTTGAGGTTACTAATATTTAAAGGGCAACTGTAGTCTCAAAACAGGTTAGGGTTTAATGAAAGCTTGCAGTATTTCCTTTAAAATGAGCAGATAATCACATTTCTGGCTTGAGCCTGTGAGAAATTACATTGAGGTGAAAGTTTAAACTTCCTGTTTCATATAGGTTGAAGGACATCACCTGACCTCTGCCCTGCCCGTCCACCCCGGCACCCCGGGGGAGAAGCATGCTCAGTTAAGACTTAATGCTGGGGAAATCAGGAAATACATGGGGGGGAATGACAGTTGAAAAAAAAACATTAATGCAGGCTGGTTACATGACTACAAGTTGGTCACATGGCTGAAAACAGGAACTTTTCACAAACCTAAATGTGATTTAGGTTTTATTTTGAAGGTATGATGGAAGGCTTTCTATATAATTTTTACTGGTTTGGAAGAATTTGAGATCAGTTACCCTTTAACTACTTATTGTAAAAGCTCTGACCTCCCCTGTTTCAGCAGTTCTTTGAGCCCACCTCCGTGTGCTGATTCAGCTGGGGCATTCTCTCTCCTCTATAATAGGAACAATAAGAAAGAAAGAGCTGCAGCATCACAATAGGTCATAATTAAAATGTAGCTTTATTAAATACCTTTAAAAATCTCTGTCAGATGGGTCACAGCAACTTCATAGGGCTGAGGTAAGGATCACCCTGACGCGTTTCGGACAGCCATAGTGTCCTTAATCATCCTATGATTAATTACTAATTGGCACAAACTGACAGGTGTCAAAAACATTCTATTTCAGACAATATTCATTACCTGATCATTATGTATACAAAAAACTGGAATGGAAATGTTCTTACTTCTGTATGTATTTAGTAAAAACAGTAAACAAACACATTAAAAAAACTTTATAATTTCTCAAAAAAGAAATATTGATTTATTTTGAAGTTGCAAACAATGTCAGGTTTTCAAAAATGACTGATAAATCTATTTTTAAAGTAACAAGTCATTTTATTGATTTTAATTTTAAGTTTCTAATTTGATTAATGTGTTTTATTATTTTATGTGACACTTTATAAGTTTAAATTGTCACCAGGTAATCTGCTATTTTAGTAATAAGAAATTTCTTTAAGTGATAGGAGCTGAACAGTGCATAACCTGCTGATATATTCCAAGCGAATTTTTTTTAACCAAATATTGGTTATCTTGGACAATTACAGGTGCTAGTTTATTGTGTATTTACCTATATATGGAACAACTGGTCAGGCTGTACTGTTTCCATTTTATTCCCAACTTAAAAAGCTGTTCAAAAGTATTACCTAGTATTACGCATATCAGGTTATGTGTACCAAGTTTTTTTTATATTAAATAACTATAGTAAAAAACATTTTTTTTATTCCTGTAGTTTTTTAAGGTATATTAAAAATGTTACTGTTAATTTTCCTTTAAAGGATAAGTATGCTGTAAAATAAAGTTAAGTTTAGTTGGAAGCTGCAGTTTAAAAAAAAAAAATTCTGCCATTTTTTCCCTATGCCCCTCCAAAGCCTACCTTTGCAGCTTAAAATTTGCTGATATCTTGAATCTGTATAGTTGGATGTGTAGCTCCGCCCCTCCGAGATTTCCTGCTTCCTACTGCTGCATTAGTCTAAAAAGTGAATGTTTGTTCCGAGCGCGTGTGCATGATGTGATGTCAGTGCTTGCGTGATGTCGCCACGCAGTGCTTGTGCGTGGGGAGATGGCACCATGTGCGCACACGCCCATTCACACACTGATGTCACATTGCGTGCTCAGCTAAGTCATACACGCTCACACACTCGAAACAAACCAACATTCCCTTTTAAGACTAATGCAGCAGTAGGAAGCAGCAAATCTCGGAGGGGTGGAGCTACACATCCAACTATCCAGCTTAAAAATGTCAGCAACTTTGAAGCTGCAAATGTAGGCTCTCTGGAAGGGCATGGGGGGTGGCAACAGTTTTTTTAAAGCTGCAGCTTCCAACTAAACGCAAAATTTGTGTCACGTAACTGACGCAAATATCTGTTGTATTCAATTAGATCAACTGGACTTGAAATGTAGTTCTTGAAGACGTTTCGCTAGTCATCCGACTGGCTTTCTCAATTCAGAATGACTTGTACAAGAATCTGTGGCAATTATGTACCCTGGAAAAAATCCAATTCCATCTCACAGCCAGGTGTTAAGGGTGTGATTAGATAGTGGCTAAGAGGTGTTATAGGAACGCCCAGAGTAAGGTGTTAAAACAGCATTGTATATGGCAGATAGTTGTATATGTACTGAGCCATTAACGGCACTTTAAGACGTAATCTCTAATGCCAGCAGATAGCTGGTGTTAAAGATTCACAAAAGGCAAACTCCAGTCACAATGCCCCTAAAGGGGGCAATAAAGAGCAATAGCAACTCTCGGTACATAGCCCTGTTTATATTTTGCACATCTTGCAGTTTCTTAGGGAGACGTACTGTACACTAAAGTGCACACCCAGTAATATTTCCCTTATTTTCTTATCTATTAATAAAATATTGGGTTTTCCAAAACTTCCCAATAATACTGTATATATAAAAACACAAGATAATATATTGTGCTCTAGATGCTCTAGACCTATTCTTGTACCAAATAATGAAAATTACCCTTTTCATATGAACAATTTGACTTTAGAGCCACACGAAGCAGCTTTTAGCTGACTGTCAGTTACTTGGATATTCTCTTTTTAATCTTTTATTTACATATATTCCAACCTGCAGTGAATGAGCATTTGTATTATGTTAAGTTAACAGGACGTGAATATTATGACAGGTGTCACAGGAGCAATGACTCAGAAAGGTCTTGGTATTAATAAAATACTACTCACAGAAATAACAGGTCCTTTCTATTTATACATTCCCTTTACCAATGAGTAACAAACACCAATAGCTGACAATTATAAGACTCCTGTAGACACTGTCAGTGATTCATAGTAATTGTATTTGCGTACAGATTTTTGTTGTGCTTGCTGAGGCTCAGAATATAAATTGAAATATCTGCCAAACATGTCTGCATTTAAAATCTTGCTCTTCATGATTAGGTAATGCTGTGATGTACAGTTAAAATAGTGCATGAACAAGACAAATTACTGTATAAATGTTTTTAAAGATCCTAAAAGAGCCTGGTTACTATATGAGAGAAAAACCAAACAAGATCTATTGGCCAAATCAAGGATGAGAAGTTTGAAGTAGCAACCAATTGGAGGCCAGAAAAGAGGATTTCCTGGTTCAGAATCAATTTTTTGGACTAAACTTTGCTAAACTATTAGAAAATTGTCAGATTTCAACACTATTCACAGATACTTTATCTTGGGTGAATATTTCTGCTAGCAGTATTTTTTCAACTATGGCTTTAATTTTAACATGTGGAGAAAATATGTGCCCTGGTTAAAAAACACCAATGCCAGTATTGTCCCATTCACTGAGTCTGTCATTATTTTACAACACAGATATACTGAAAAATAACGCTAGTGACAGAAAATACAAATAACAAATTAACCACAATATAAAACACTGCCTGTATAAAGGATCAATATTTACACATATTAATGATTTATAGATACCATCCTATCACTGGCACCAGGAGATGTTTAAAAATTCTCACAAATATGTTTAATGTAATTAAATGTCCAACACACCATTCTGCAAAGCCTCACGCAATCAGGGTTATTCAATAAAAGTTCTTATCGTTTAAAATGGTGCTAATTTTGCCCCAACCAATCAGATAATAGCTTTCAAATGTTAAATAAGATCTGATTGGTTGGGGCAAAATTAGCACCATTTTTAACGATAAGAACTTTTATTAAATAGATTTGCAGACAAAAAAAAATATAAAGGACTACAGGTGGTTTTTAAATATTTTTTCCCAACTTCTTATATCTATTGCCCTTTTATATATTGCCCAAATTACTGATGCACTGCAGTAATTATCTCACTGTTGATGGTTGTGGGCTACACTAAAATTCCACACTATGTAATTAACTGTCCCTTGGAAAGCCTTGCAAACAAAAACTAGAAGGTGAAAATTCACAGATAACTTGGGGAGCTTCAAATGAAAAACTGTAGCAAACTTCTCCTATATGTCCAACACATTCATATCGAATATCATGATTCTCACTGTTTGAGGTACAGTCCAAAAATGGGAAAAATAAATAGAAATAAAAATGGTTTGGATTTTTTAAGCCAAAGTAATTAATGCATAAAGTGCAAGTCCACCCCAAAACAAAAATGGGAAGTTAAGTTACTACATCAAACCAAATAACCTACATTTCTGAAAGATAAAGGAATAAGCTGCTGTTCCCAATAGCAAAGTTCTCCTATCCCTCTCAATGCCTGCCGGGTCTCCAGGAGCCAAAGTTTTCTAAAGGAAGTGAGAGGGGAAAGAGAACATGATTGACAGCATACGTATTCCCTCATCTTTTAAAGGCATGTCCACCCTAATATTTGATTTTTTATATTCCATTCCCCATGGGCTCCCAGCCCCAACCGCATTATTTTTTTTTTAAAAAGCCCCCCAACTCTACTTACCTCCCCTCTTTCCTCGACGCCGCTCCCGGCCCTCTGCTTGCGAGGAAATGCAAGCAGAGGGGCGGGACCGGCAGCCGCGTCTGTGATTGGCTGAGTGGCAGCCAATCACGGACGCGGCTGCCGGCAGCTCACTTCCGCGTAGGAAAGCGGAGAGGTAAGTAAAAGATTCAGGGGCTTTCTAAAAATAAAATTTGTGCGGTTGGGGCTGGGGGACATGGGGGAAGGCTGCCATAAAGGGATTGAGCTAGGGGGAGGGATAGCAGAACGGGAGGGAGAGAGGAGGGAGAGGGGGAGAGGGAGGGGAGAAGAGCTGCAGTACGCATGGCCAAAATCTCCGGAGGCCAGGAAGCAGGCAGTGTCCTATATGGACCTGCTAGCCTCCTGGTGGGCAGTTTTTGGGACTTTGGGGGGGCACTACCGGAGAACCCTATGGAGCTGGGATTGAGGTAAGGATTAAACTACACTACATGGTGGGGCCAGTAGTTGGGGGGGATTATAGTTTTGGGGGTGGACATGCCCTTTAAAATTGTAAATAATGTGCTTTTAGAGTTGTGTGTTGTGGGGTTATTTTGCTTTATTGTACCTACCACCACCAAAGGACCACACACCAAAATGTTATAATATATTACAGTAACTATATTTATACATCAATAAATGACCGGCCGGTCACAATGTTAAAAACTTCATAAAAATATCACATATAAGAAATACTGTGTACTAAACCCACATACCCCAAAGTTATTACATATATAAAAATGACTAATATATAAATAAATAATAGGAGAGGGCATATGGCTAACAAATATTGTTAAATTCACCCGAAGCAGTCCTCCAATGATTGGTATCCGAAGAACATATAGTCCGTTGTGATATATGATAGTAATGGAAGTAATATCCAAAATACAGCGGTGTGCGCACACCTAAAATATATATATATAAAAGACGTATATATGTCTCTACCACTAGAGGCGGAGGTTAGAAATAGATCGATACTGCACCGTGCTCTCGTTGTATGTAATTTGGCAAAAGTTGTATCACTAGAGATCCCCCGGACATGAAAAGTGTTAATCCGTGGGCGGCAAGCTTTGGGATCCGTGTACCGCTGTTTCAGCCCACTAGAAGGTAGGTATTTCCAAATTCCTTCCCGACACCGGCTTTTGGCAGATAAACAAACACGTCCAGATACTGATTAAACCTCCCGCCTCCTCGTGGATTATGTCTACAACGTCACTCCTTCCAATTGCTACGCGTTTCGCTGTTCCCAGCTTCTTCAGGCATGACGTGCCCCTTACCTCCTGTCTTTTATCGGTCTCTCCCCCAACATATCTGTTCAACGTATCGGGCTGCAAGTTAACCTCTCTTTGTCCTTTTTTGGCTACCAATTCATATAATCCATACCCATCTTTTATTCCTTCTGTCATACCCTCTGGACCAATAAAGACTCACACATTTTCAATTTCCCCCTCGTAATATCCAATATCAATCTAGCATAAACATAATCAATATCCCCTTATATTAAGTAATTTCTAGTAACTATCATTACCAATAAGAGATTCTAATAGGAGATTCTCATCATTCATTATCTGATCAAAAAGGGTGCTAATTCCATCTGGTCATTCAAACCTGTAGGTTGTATACTGTGGAGAGTGAATATAAATCTTTGCTCTTATTTAATAAGTTTTTCTTTATCTAAATCGCCCCCCCCTTATTGTAAAATTCTCATTATTGTTCCACCCCGTGCAATAAATTTTTGCACTGGGTGGAATCAATAATGAGAATTTTACATAAGGGGGGGGGCGATTTAGATAAAGACTTATTAAATTGGAGCAAAGATTTATATTCACTCTCCACAGTATACAACTACAGGTTTGAATGACCAGGTGGAATTAGCACCCTTTTCGGGTGAATTTAACAAATATTTGTTAGCCATATGCCCTCCTCCTATTTATTTTTTATATATGAGTCATTTTTATATATGTAATACTTTGGGGTATGTGGGTTTATGAACACAGTATTTCTTATATGTGAATTTTTATGAAGCTTTAACATTTATTGATGTATAAATATAGTTACTGTTATATATTAACATTTGGTGTTGGTTCCTTTGGTGGTGGTAGGTACAATACCTTTTTCTGTTTTATCTTGGCCACGCCCTTTCGGGTTTCTCGGGGGTTTGACCAAGTTCCTGAGTGGGAGTCTCAGGTTATTTTGCTTATACATTTTTAATTGGGGGTTAGGCATGTCTGTCAGTCAAAGCTCATGTAGCAAACTTATATAAAGTATGGTAAGTTTGTAACAAGTATGAAAGTTACATAGTTTGAGTGCGAGTTACACTCATACTCTGAATTACATATGATTCCCCTTAAAATTGACTGTTAAAATGACTATGGTGTCATAAAGGATTCTGACACATGAAAATTGATTCTGATACATGAAACATGAAGAATGAGAAATGATTCTGAAATGAGAATTATTCTAAACAGAGATGTCCTAAAATAGAACCACCCTCCTCTTCTCTGGCCGCCTCTTATTCTTTCTCTCTCTTGGGGAGGGAGAGGGAGGGAGAGGGAGGGGGGAGAAGAGCTGCAGTACGCATGGCCAAAATCTCCGGGAGGCCAGGAAGCAGGCAGTGTCCTATATGGACCTGCTAGCCTCCTGGTGGGCAGTTTTTGGGACTTTGGGGGGGCACTACCGGAGAACCCTATGGAGCTGGGATGTGAGGTAAGGATTAAACTACACTACATGGTGGGGCCAGTAGTTGGGGGGATTATAGTTTTGGGGGTGGACATGCCCTTTAAAATTGTAAATAATGTGCTTTTAGAGTTGTGTGTTGTGGGGTTATTTTGCTTTATTGTACCTACCACCACCAAAGGACCACACACCAAAATGTTTTATAAATCTTACAGTAAGTAATTTACCATCACTAAAGAACCGGGACGGTCACCAATGTTAAAAACTTCATAAAAATATCACATATAAGAAATACTGTGTACATAAACCCACATACCCCAAAGTTATTACATATATAAAAATGACTAATATATAAATAAATAAATAGGAGGAGGGCATATGGCTAACAAATATTAGTTAAATTCACCCGAAGCAGTCCTCCTAATGATTGGTATCCGAAGAACATATAGTCCGTTGTGATATATGATAGTAATGGAAGTAAATATCCAAAATACAGCGGTGTGCGCACACCTAAAATATATATATATAAAAAGACGTATATATGTCTCTACCACTAGAGGCGGAGGTTAGAAATAGATCGATACTGCACCGTGCTCTCGTTGTATGTAATTTGGCAAAAGTTGTATCACTAGAGATCCCCCGGACATGAAAAGTTGTTAAATCCGTGGCAGGCAAGCTCTTGGGATCCGTGTACCGCTGTTTCAGCCCACTAGAAGGTAGGTATTTCCAAATTCCTTCCCGACACCGGCTTTTTGGCAGATAAACAAACACGTCCAGATACTGATTAAACCTCCCGCACTCCTCGTGGATTATGTCTACACTTCACTCTCCGTTCCAATTGCTACGCGTTTCGCTGTTCCCAGCTTCTTCAGGCATGACGTGCCCCATTACTTCCTGTCTTTTATCGGTCTCTCCCACCAATCATATCTGTTCAACGTATCGGGCTGCAAGTTAACCCTCTCTTTGTCCTTTTTTGGATACCAATTCATATAATCCATACCCATCTTTTATTCCTTCTGTCATACCCTCTGGACCAATAAATGACTACACATTTTCAATTTCCCCCTCCGTAATATCCAATATCATCTAGCATATAACATAATCAATATCCCCTTATATTAAGTAATTTCTAGTAACTATCATTACCAATAAGAGATTCTTAATAGGAGATTCTCATCATTCATTATCTGATTACAAAAAGGTGCTAATTCCATCTGGTCATTCAAACCTGTAGGTTGTATACTGTGGAGAGTGAATATAAATCTTTGCTCTTATTTAATAAGTTCTTTATCTAAATCGCCCCCCTTATTGTAAAATTCTCATTATTGATTCCACCCATGTGCAATAAATTTTGCACTGGGTGGAATCAATAATGAGAATTTTACAATAGGGGGGGCGATTTAGATAAGAAACTTATTAAATTGGAGCAAAGATTTATATTCACTCTCCACAGTATACAACCTACAGGTTTGAATGACCAGGTGGAATTAGCACCCTTTTCGGGTGAATTTAACAAATATTTGTTAGCCATATGCCCTCCTCCTATTTATTTATTTATATATTAGTCATTTTTATATATGTAATAACTTTGGGGTATGTGGGTTTATGAACACAGTATTTCTTATATGTGATATTTTTATGAAGCTTTTAACATTTATTGATGTATAAATATAGTTACTGTTATATATTATAACATTTTGGTGTGTGGTCCTTTGGTGGTGGTAGGTACAATACCTTTTTCTGTTTTATCTTGGCCACGCCCTTTCGGGTTTCTCGGGGGTTTGACCAAGTTCCTGAGTGGGAGTCTCAGGTTATTTTGCTTTATACATTTTTTAATTGGGGGTTAGGCATGTCTGTCAGTCAAAGCTCATGTAGCAAACTTATATAAAGTATGGTAAGTTTGTAACAAGTATGAAAGTTACATAGTTTGAGTGCGAGTTACACTCATACTCTGAATTACCATATTGAATTCCCCTTAAAATTGACTGTATGGTGTTCATAAAGGATTCTGACACATGAAAATTGATTCTGATACATGAAACATGAAGAATGAGAAATGATTCTGACAATGAGAAATTATTCTAAAACAGAGATGTCCTAAAATAGAACCCCGTAGACTTGAGCCCATATCAAGTGAAATTTGTCAAATGTTCTGTATGTGCAGACAAATTGTACAGTGCTTTGAAAAAAAAAAAAACAAGCATTATTATTTGGTTTTAAACATTATGTTAATCACTAAGGCATTTATCCAATCAGAAGGTGTCAGTTTCCATTAACTAGTTTTAGAACATTCACAGAACACAATTTGCCCTATTAGATAAGCCTATCAGCATAATATATAGTTATGCAAAATGTATTGTAGTTTTACTTTAGAAAGAGTATTCTATATTTGTTGTCAGTAATTATTTCATGGAGATCGTTTAAAATTATGCTAATTTTGCCACAACCAATTAGATGTTAGCTTTTAAATGGTAAATAACGCTTGATTGGTAGGGGCAAAATTAGCACCATTTTTAATGCTAAGAACTTTTATTACTTTTCCCTGTTTAAGTCTTTTCCTAAGTGTTCTCTGGAGTATTTTTCATTGTTAATAAGGACCACAAAAATATGAAAGATGCTCCCGTAGTGAGTGGCTCTGCAACTCTGGGTAAATTTCCCCAAAAGTGAGTATTTAACACCAGCTAATAGCTTTACCAAAAAAGCACACAGTCACTGGTGAATAGCTTGCTTACACAGCCTCTTTCCCCCGGCGTTCAGAGACGGACCTCTGCTTGCATGGACGCGGCTTCCAGCAGTGTAGAACGCCGGGGGAAAGAGGTTGTATAAGTAGAGTTTTGGGAAAGTTTTTTACAAGCTAATATAGCAGTTGGGGGTGGGAGAGGGAGCCCTACACTATAGAAAAAGGATTTTACACTAGGGGCACAGGGAACCTAACAGTGATCGGGAGGGAGAGGGGTAAAGGGCTGCACTGAGCAAGCCAGAAACCTCTCAGAGGACACCTAAGAGACGGAAATGTTTTCCCTCCAGCCAGGCTCCTGGTCTTCACTTGCTAGGAAATTGGGCAGACATTACAGGAGAACCAATTGGAGCAGAGGGATAAGGTAAGAATTTTTACACACTACACAGTGGGGCCAGTAGTGGGGGAGATTTTGTTTTTTGAGATGGACATGCCCTTTAATCTATACTGTTTAATAATCTATTCACAGTTCTGTTCAAAAGTGATTAGTATTTTAATAATTTGCCAACAAGAATAAAATTCAATATGATTGCTTTGCCAGGGGCCTGTTGTTGAGGGTAATAACACATTTTTCTTTATTGATCCACACAGTTTTTGCAGCTGTAAAAGAATGCACCCTGACAGTTTTACATGGTTATAAATGGATCAGTTTATATTCGGTAATAGCTCTAATTGTTCATTTCAGTTAAGCAGCTTATTACTGCACTGACTCCTTAACTTAGTTCTTTCATCAGCACGAAATACATAATGCGTACAAATTAGTTATCTGAAGAGAAACCATTGTGTGCAACCTAAAAAATAAAAAAATCATGTAATAAAATGTAGATTTAAAGGAGAATGAAAATTAAAGTTAGAAAGTACTTTGCTCAACAACTTAGGCAGCATGGAAGTTTCATTACATTTTCTGCACCTATGTGACTTCCACTCCCACCTCTTAACATCTATATGTAATATGTATGATATATTAAAGGATAACTAAACCCAAAATACAAAGTCAGTTCCACAGACTATATAATTGTCATTTAGGCTGAGGCCACACTATGATTTCTGTAATTTAGCGCGAGTTGTTTCGTGTTTGCGCGTGTGTTTTTTGTTTGCGATTGTGTGAAAAAATGCTTGACTGCAAAACTGAAAGGACATGGATGCGCAATCACTTGCGCATCAGAAATCGCAGGAATGTTTGCGGGCGCAATCGTGAACGAAAACATGTGCGCAAACGCATGAAAAACGTGCTAGTGTGGCCTAGCCCCCCAGTCTCTCTGCTCTGAATTCAGCCTCTTAGTGTAGAAATCAAAATAGAACATTTCTGAGTACAGGCATCTATGTTGTCAAGGCTTGGCTTCTGGTGTTGCCTCTTCCGGTTGTCCTGGACCCAAACTCCTTCGCACATGCTAACAGCTACCTTGTGTTTGTTTCCCGCTCCCCAATGCTAAGCTGCATGTAACAGTTGAACTCAGAGTCCCCACCTGCCACTGTCTCCCAGTCCTATATATTTGTGAGCATTTCTGCAAGATACTGTCTTTATGTGTTTATATCGTGCTCGACCATTTATTAGTGGACTTATTGTTGTACATTTAGAAGTGTAATGCAAGATGCAATGATTGTAGGGGCTAGGCCGCATAGCAGCGCACTTGTGTGGCCACATCAATTGGGCCACACTAGTGTGCGCTTTTAAAAACAAAAAAGCGCATTAGTGTGGCCTAGCCCTCATAAAAACAAAACAGCCCAGAGCTGCATATTGAAATGAATCTTGGCAAGCTCTGTGCAATGCACTTCAAAGGGGATGTTGGCAGGGTTGCCAGATCAGTGAAACATGTTGCTGCAGATAAAAATTGCTGCAGATAAAAATACCGTTGCTGCAGAATGAAAAAGCCTTTATTCCATGCCTAACGCGTTTGGACAATCAGGTCCTTAATCCTAGGATTAGAAAAACCTTCCCATTTCACCCCTTAAGTACACATTTCCATATCCCCACATGATTGTAGCGTTCATAGGTGCACAGCGTCCAGTTAACTATTTCCCGGCAGTATTCCAAAGGTCCAAGATCCCATAAGTTAACCCTATAGTGGTGCAGACAAGATGATCTTTCCAAATCTCAGAGCCTACAGTCACTCCTGCATAGAGATGGCCGGGTTCGCGGACCCGAACCCGGATCCGCCGCGGATTTCTCCGTCCGCGAACGGCGGATTATTCCGGACTTTCCGGACTACCGAACTGCGTATTTTTTTTTCTTTACGAAATTTTCGAAAATACGAGTATCTCCGTAATTACGAGGATCTACGATACTTTCAGGATCCGGAAAAACCGAGATCCTCGTAATTACGAGGATTCGCGTAATTACGAGGATTCACGTAATTACAGTATTTCGTAAATACAGCGAATACGCGTTAAAAACGAGTAATTGTGAAATTTTTCGAGAGGAGCAAGCCACATGATCCAAATTAGCCAATGGCAGCTATCATAGTTACGGAAAGCCTCGTTTTTTACGGAAATCCTCGTTTTAGGAATCCTCGTATTTTCGAAAAATACCGTTTTTTTTAAAGTCACGCTAGGGACTGTACTTTTTAGGTATTGTGGCATTTATACGTGCTTCTAAGGCCATACCCAGATCCCTGAGTGGTTAAGTGTCGTTACCAAGGCTATTTAGACCACTTTAATGCAGATTTTGCCGAACTTTCATTTTAATACGTTTTAACGGGTCCGCTCGCGAATTTTCG
Organism: Hymenochirus boettgeri; assembly: GCA_019447015.1. NCBI lineage: Eukaryota > Metazoa > Chordata > Amphibia > Anura > Pipidae > Hymenochirus > Hymenochirus boettgeri. The sequence goes on along the minus strand of CM033470.1, from coordinate 199,451,164 downwards.
AATTTTCGGATTTTTTGAAAATCCGGATCCTTGCGCGGACCGGATTTTTCGAAGTTTGGACATCTCTACTCCTGCACATAGTCTCAGCCGAGCTTGAAGAACGAAGTCCCGCCTATGTGCCGCCAATGCCGCATAACGCCCCACCATGTGAAAAGATCAAATACATAGCAATAAGGTCAATCCACATCTCGAAACATTGTAACAAATGTAATGAGCCTGTTATATGTATCCACAAGTTGCTACTCTGTCAGTCGATCAAGGACCAATGTAACAAGTTCCAAATACAAAATTGCATATATAACAGCAATAAATAATTTGAGATGGTCGAACTATTGAAAGTTCGGTCCGTTTTCGAACTTTCGAACTATTGTAAAAGTTCGAAAGTTCGAAAGTTCGAAAACGGACCCATTAAAGTCTATGGGAGGCAAATAGTTTGAAAGTTCGAGTCAAATAAACTAAAATATTAATGGTAACTTAATGTAAATGCTGTGGGATCTGGGAAATGGTCTGGGGAGCATGGTCCAATATCCAGGACTTAGTAAAATCAATTTTACTCTCACGCGCGCTACTTTCGAGCTTTCGCGTTCGAACGTTCGAGGTAACATGGACATTTTACTCGCAGATTCGATACTCGCGTAAGGCTGTAATGAGACTTTACTCGCAGATCGATGTTGCGCCTAGATACCATGTACATTTTACTCGCAGATTCGATACTCGAACGTTCGAACATTTCGATAAATCATCGAAAGTCCGGGAAATATCGAAAGTCCGCGTCCGAGATAGTTCGAGAAGCCGGGTCCGTTCGAACTCGAACAGTTCTGCTCGAACTCGGGTTCGAGTTCGAGTTCTATGCCATCCCTATACATAATAATGAACAAATTATTCTTGTTATAAAATCAATATATCAAAAATGTTTTAAGATAACAAGATACTTTTAGTCTATGAAGCAGTTCACATCCAACACAGAATTCATACCATTTGGATATCTTGTTCCCAATGTAAATATTCACTTGGTTTCCTGTTTTAATCATTTTTTTTAATCTATCTTTGTTCCTTGAGTCTCTCTTAATTCTTTGTATGCCCTGTGTTTTAACATAGTGACATTGGCCATTATTGCACATACACAAATGTCTCGCACATGGGCTATTCGGGTCCTTATTTTTTATGGCCCTGATATGCTCACGATTTTTGATTTTTGTGCCTGATTTTAGTGCCTGATAGTGCCAAAAAAGCATTGCACTTAGTGGGACCTCTTATTCTATATTTTTTTATAGTGTTTAAATATGTTTGGGTGCATTTTTTTAGGGATGTCACTATGACATCAGCAAGCATCATAATTTTGCACAGATTTTGGATTTTGACCCAAAAAGCATTTGACTTGGAGTGACTCTATAAATAATAGTGCTTAAATGTGTCTGGATGCATTTTTCAGTGATATCGCTACGACATCAGCATGACATCATAATTTTTACATATTTGAATTTGACCAAAAAAAGTATTTCACTTTGTATGGCTTTTTATTCTATTTCTTTTTTTAATGCTAATTTGTCTGGGTGCATTTTTAATGATGTCACTATGACTTTAGAATGAAATCATCATTTTGCACAAATTTGGATTTGACCCCAAAAAAGCATTGCATGTGGTGCAACTTCTTATTCTATATCTTCTAATATTCTTTCAAATGTGTCTGGATGCATTATAATGATGCCACTGTGAATGATATCGTCATTTTGTACAGAATTGAATTTTGACCCTCCATACACACATGCACTGATTTTTTTTTATTCTATATCTTTAATAGTGTCACCACAACATCATAGCTTCTATAGATTTGGATTTTGACCCAAAAGCATGGCACTTAGTACAAAAAGCATTGCATGTGGTTTGCAACTTCTTATTTATATCTTTTAATAGTATTTAAATGTGTCTGAGTATTTGGGATGTCATTATGACATCAGCATGACATCTTTATTTTGTACACTTGGTGTGACTTCTTATTATATATCTTTTAATAGTGTTCAAATGTGTCTGGGTGATTATATTTAGTGATGTCACTATGACATTAGCATGACATCAGCATTTTGCACAGGTTTGGATTCTGAACCAAAAAAGCATTGCACTTAGAGTGACTTCTTATTCTATATCAGTTATTAGTGTTCAAATGTGTTTGGGTGCATTATTTGTGATGTCACTATGACATTAGCATGACATAACTTTGCATAGATAGTGTTGAAGTGTGTCTGGTGTATTTTTTTAGTGATTTCACTATGACACCTAATAGTGTTGAAGTGTTCCTGGTGTATTTTTTAGTGATGCCACTATGACACCAGCATGACAAAATAATTTGGCATAAATTTGGATTTTGACCCAAAAACACATTGCACTCGGTGTGATTTTTTTATTTCTATGGGGCATATTTATAAACGAGGTTGCTTTTCCCGGCTTTTTCACCAAAATCGCAATTACCGCGATTTATAAATAGCCGGAAAGCTGCCGTGAAAAGTAAACACCTCGTTACCTTTTTGCGCCTATCAGAACAGTTACCGCCGCTTCTATTTATAAAGTGGCGGTAACTGAAGCACCGCGCTAATTTCGGCCGTTTCAATTTCGCCACCTCGAGGGTGGCGAAAACGGCCGAGATTACAGGGGGCTGGGAGGGGATGCCGGGAAAGGTTTTTCAGAATATCTGATTGATTAATGTAATACATGTAAACCAAGCCTTAAAAAATTGACCAATTTTTGACCAAGAAGCGGCTGGCAACATCGGCTCCGCTGAGGCCGGCAGTGCCAGCAGACTCACTGGCGGCTCAGCCTCAATGTCGCCAGCAGAAGATTACCACCTGCGGCAGCGTGTACCACCCCAGCGTGGTACCACCCCACCGCTGCCGACCCACCCGCGGCGATCCTTTCCCGGAATCTCCTCCCAGCCCCCTGCTCCAGATTGCAGCGATATTGTACTTAGCACAATGCGCTATGGCAGTATCGCCGCATATATCTCAAATTACCATTGCACATTGTGCCGCCCACACTTTCAAACCGCGATGCCGCTTGCCATTATAAATATGGCGATAGCGGTATTTTTTCCGTGGCGATGTGCGGCGGTAATTTTCCAGCGCTATTATCGGCCGGTTATAAATATGACTATATCTTTTATTAGTGTTCTAATGTGTCTGGGGGCATTTTTTATGATGTCACTATGACATCAGCATGACATCATCATTTTGTACAAAATTTATTTTGACCTAACAAGCACTGCCCTTGTGGATTTTGTTTTTTTATGTGTCTGGTGCATTTTTAGTGATGTCACATGACTCAGCATGAAACCATAACTTTTTAACGAATTGAATTTTGACCCTAAAAAGCACTGCACTTTAGAGTAGTAGTAGTTAGTAGTAGATAGTAGTATTCTATATCTTGTAAGTGTTTAACTGTGTCTGGTTTATTTGTTTATGATGTCACTATGACATCAGCATATACATCATAATTTTGCAGAGATTTGTATTTTGACCAAAAAACATTGCACTTTGTGCAACTTCTTATTCTATGTCTTCAAAATATTGTTCAATGGTCTGGGTGTATTTTGTGATGTCACTATGACATCGGCATGACATCATCATTTTACAAATTTAATTTTGACCTAAAACGCACTGCATTGGTGTGAATTTTTTTTAATTATTCGATATCTTTTAATAATGTTCAAATGTGTCTGGGTGCTTTTTTAGTGCTGTCACTAGGGAGGCTGGTTCGCGGATCTGGATCCACCGCGGATCTGGATCCACCGCGGATTATCCCGTTCACGAACGGCGGATTTTTTTCCGGATTTTCCACCTTCCGACTTCTGAACCGCGGATTTCTCGTATTTTCGAAAATTTTAGAAATACAAGATTTCTCGTATTTTCGTTAATACGTATTTTCGAAAATTTTAAAAATTACGATAAGTCCTAACCTGTGAAAAAAATATACGTATGGTTTCACTAGTTTTAGGACTGATGCCTGGATATATGATATGCTGACTTAAGATTGATTCTAAATTGCAGTGTTTAATGAAAGGAAAAGTGTAAAGTCTAGAAAAAATGTGAATTAAAGGGAAGTTCAGTGCAAAAATACAAATGTTATTTTCATCCCAAGTGACCTTAATCTCCAATTCAGAATTTTGTTCTGGGAAAATAAATTGCAACCGAAATACTGCCTTCCTGTTGGCAGGGACCCGAATTAAAGACGTTACTCCACACCGGTTATGTCTGCCCGTGACCCACCGGCCGGGTTGATTGAGTTGCTCAGTAGAGATCTGAGACATTCTTTGGAACTATCCAACAGCCAATCAATTAAAAATAATGGTAGGACATTCCAAGGATGTGGTACATTCTGGGAGAAGGACATGTTAGAAAACTATAAAATGTCAGCTCACTTAATGTCAACAGCAGGGAAACAGCAAAGGGTATATGAAATAACAGATTTTCAAAAATGGAGAGAAGAGAATGAGGACAGAGAAAGAGAGAAGAGGGCGAGGAGAGAATGTGAGGGCGGAGGAAGAGAATAGAGAGAAGAGGAGAAGAAAGCGAATGAGAGAATAGAGAGAAGAGAAAGAAGGACGAGAGAGGTGAGAGAGAATAGAGAGAGAGAGAGATGTAGAAGAGAATGATGAGAGAAAGAGAGGAAGAGAGAGAAGAGGGAAGAGGAGAGAGGAGAATATGAGAAGGAGAGAGAATAGGGAGAGAGAAGGAGAGAGAGAGACAGAGAGGAGAAAGAGGAGGATTGGAGGATAGAGGAGAGAAGAGAGATAGAAGAGAATCGAGGAAGAGAAGAGAAGAGAGAGAAGGGAGAGGAGAGATGGGAGAAAGGAGAAGAAGAGAAGAGGAGGGACGGAGAAGAAGAGAAAACGAGAACGAAGAAATGAGAAGGAGCAGAGAGAGATGAGAGAAGAGAGGAACGGAGAATAGAGTAGAGGAGAGAGAATATGTTAGAAAGAGAAAGAGAAGAGAGAGCGAGAGGAGAAAGAGAAGGAGAGAGGAGGAGAAGACGAAAGAAGAGGAGGATAGAGAGAGAGGAGAAGAGAATGAGGAGAGCGAGGAGAATGAGGAAGGAATAGAGGAGAGAGAGAGAGAGAGAGGAAGAGAGAAAGAGATTGAGGAAAGAGAGAGAGGAGAAAGAGAATGAGAGATGAGGAGGAATGAGAGAGGAGAAGAGCGGGAGGAGAGAGGGAGAAAGAATATGTAGAATAAATAAGAAGGCATTACACAAACTAACAATTTAACAAATATTGATCATTTTCACTGAACTGTCCCTTAAAGGTGTAAAGGTGAACAAAAAAAACTTTACTGAAGATAAGACAAGATGCCTTCCTCGAGTTTTTTTAAATTCGCTTTATAATAACATATTTTGTGGTGTACAGCTTACATTCACATCTGTTTTGTCTTCAAGTTTTGTCTTATATAAGTACATATACACGTTAAATATTATCCAATTGTTCAAGTTATACATTTATAGAGTCTTTAGTTGATTACCTTTAGTTATTGTACACTTTGCCCGATTATATTATTTGTTATTACTTTTTAATTAAATAAACTATTTACAATTTAAACTTGCTTGGTTGTCTTGTTTAAGTCACATATTAGTTATTCCATATCATCGCTTTATATCTCATATAAGGTAATCTAGAGAGGAGGAGATTCTTTTTGCAGTACAGAGGATTGAAAAATTTGGGGTAATAGAGGGGGGGAAGTTAGATAAGGGGGTAGAGTGAATAGGGGGCTGACCCGGGGTTCGTCATCCATCCCAGATTTGCTTGTTTTAGTTATTGGCCAATTCTATCCATGCCTTCCAGATCTTGTCATATTTACTCGGGCACCCTCTATGCATGTATATATTTTGTGGTAAGCCAAAACGTATTTACTAGTTGTATCCAGTGACTGCGTCTTGGTGGGTTAGGCGACATCCATTTCAAGACGATCGCCTTTCGTGCATAGAACAGTAGTTGTAGCCTTCCTCGAGTTTAGTAAATCTTTTTAATGTTGAGTCCCCAGAAAATTCACATGGAGAGGTGATTTTACCAGTGGCTGGAGAGAGAACATTGCTAGTTCACCCAGTATACACTGACCTGAGAGGGGGGGACCTCTGACAAATTTATGTGGCAACAGCATCCCAGTTCCATCGTAAACTTGGGGGGTGGCTTCAAATTGAAGATATTAACTTTACTGATATTACTCGAGCAATCCAGGGGGCAGAATTTTAGGTTTTGTTTATAGCTTTAATTGTTTTTACATTTATTTATTTACATTCAAAGCTGTTGTTTTCCAAAGTTATCAAGCATTTAAGTTGGCAAACCAAAGCAAATAAATCAATATACTTTACCTGGGTTGACTTTCATGACAATTTTCTTGTTTAAAGGTTTGCAGACAGCAGTAAAAGTAAGCCTTTTTTGATGAAAGGTTTTCATTTTCAAAGATGTCGATTTATCATCTGTGTGGGGCCCAAAATATCTACTACTTGCTTCACTTTAAAGGTCCCCACTTGATGTGGTACAAATGAAAACATCACATCCTAGCATAACAATAGATAATGGACAGAATACAACCAAGCACATGAAATATTGATAACTATCTTTTTTTCTTTGTTTTCAGTTTCTGTTTCTTAGCTACAAAATAAAAACATTTGCTGTCTAAAATACCATTTAAATGAAGCTTTCATTTATTGCCGAAAAGTGAAAAATACAATTTTACAGAGCACTATTTGGAATCTCAGTTGTAAATCTTTTTTAGCTAAGTAATCATCAATATATTACAATATCCACCAGCAGAGACAGGTTTCATTTAATATTCATTATTTAAGATTAATGTGTTCTTGCATAGAAGCAAGAGATTTGGTTTTATATACTGAACCCAAAAATAATGAATAATCATATGTCTCTTTATGCAGCAAGTTATAAACTCCTATATACATCATTTAAAGGAGATCTTCAAATTCTTTCTATTTACCTTAGTACACTGACTATTCACACCCCTAAACAGTATGTAGCTAGACTGACAAATTATTCAAACTCAAAATCATTTGTACATTCCGAATAGTCATTTATATTTTTAATAGTTGGCTTTTGAAAAAGATGTAGTGAGGCTGTTTCCTGCTGCACAGTGTGCACAAAGACAACTGCTGAGACACATAGGAATTGGTTACAGATCGATAGGGCAGAGGCAACAGACCATATCTTGGCAGTGTATAATTACTGTTATCTCCCATGATTTCTATCGCATAAGTGATGAGAGCTCAGTAGGACAGGTCTGGTAATCGATATATGCAAACAAGTGTGAATACTCTTTCCAATACTAGCACAGTTTTGATATTTGGGAGAAAGGCCTTGACCACAGCTCCTTATCTGGAAACAATACATTTAAACTTAAACTTAACATCTTAGTCTTAAAATGATGTATAAATCATCAGCTATTTTCTATAAAAAAAAAAAAAAAAAAAGCACGTTAAATTAACACTTTCTGATAGTGGAGCATTTCAGTTCATCATCTCTTCGCTGACCCACTGACTTTGGAAAGAGCAATGCAATAACCCAGAGAAGGAGTAAGATACACTGCTTAGAAAGAAGGCAACTCTCTCTCTGCTGAAAAAGAGATTTGAAATTGAATTGAATGAATAAATCAAATATCTCTACGAGATGGAGCACCTAAAACATGTGAACTGGATTAATGCACAGCTGAAGAGCACAGTCATAGAACTGAAAAATAAAATGACCTAAAGTTTTCTCCCTGTATCTTTCAGGAAAATGGATGTAAAAAGAGAATTGATTTAAAACAGTTTTACTGAAATGAATTGCAATGTTTAAACACATAAACTCACTCCATATAGATGAACTGGTTATTACCTGGGATTGTCCTGGTTCTATCTTCCCTTTAGCTGGAGATATATGGAAGTGAGGAATCTTGGGAAATCTAAACACACAGGAAGGGATTGAGATTCATTATTTAGTGAACATGGAATGTCAATCTGTTCACCAACAAAGCACTCCTTAAAGTTGTATAGCGTTCGGGGTTAAAATGTAATGCAAGAGGGACACCAGAGCCTGTTATACCCAACTCAACAAGCTGTTTTTTCCTTCTGTATGAAGAAAATAAACATAAAACATAATGAAATGCTTTGAATATAATCTTTTAGTCAAAAACAGCAATTAAAAATATTTTATGATCTATAAAATCTATTTAAAGGGTATGTCCACCCCCAAAACTAAAATTTAATCCCATACTGGCCCCATTGTGTAGTTTAAAAAATCCTTACCTTACATTCTGCCTCTGCAAGCCTTTTCAAAGTCAAGGAAAGTGAAGTCATCCAGTCCCTGCTGCTTCCTAACCTCAACAATGGCTGTGACATGCGCAGGGGAGCCCCCCCCCCTTTCCCTCCTACCACCCGGATCCATCCTCTGCAGCCGGGGCACCTAGCGTGAATCCCATTGGCCATAAGGTAGGTACCCCCTGCCCACCCCAACCGCCTAAATATTTTTTTTTTAAATGCTCATATCATTACTTACAAACCATTCTCTAACGCTGCGTCTTCAATGACATTAGCCGCGTCTATGATTGCCCGCATCTTAGCCAATCACAGACTGCGGCGGTCCGGCCCCTACTTGCAACTTCCACAAGCAGGGAGCCAGATCAGAGACGCTGCGGGAGAGAAGGGTCTGTAAGTAGTGATCTAAGCATATTTTGAAAGAAATAAGTTGGTGGTTGGGGTGGGCAGGGGTCACCTACCTTATGAGAAAGAGTCATTTTTAGGGTGGACATGACCTTTAAAAAATCTATTTATCTATTAAATAAATACTGTACAGGCACCTGAGGAAGGGGGAGGACCCCAAACGTTGTGTGAACCAATATGTCACAAAAAACTGATTGAAGTTTGAATGAGTGCGTTTCCCTGTAAACATTTACTACAACAGTATACTACTGCTGGTGGTGAGCAGAATCAGGAGAACAGCACCATCAATAACTGAAATTAACCGGAGTGCGGGGAATAAAAAACGACTGTATGTATCACCTATGTATGTAATAAGTATGACTTGTTATAACATGTTTTACCCTGTATGTAATGTATGACTATGTAATTCCCAAATGCCGGAGGAGAGGTAGAAATGAATCTACATATGCAGTTGGCGAAGGCTGCTGGTATGGGATGTTCTGGTTATGGGGGATTTAACTACCCTGACATAGATTGGAGTAAGGGAACTGCCAGCACCTCAAAAGGTAAAAGTTCTTAAATTTCCTATATGAGCATTTTCTTTCACAGATGGTAGAAGTTCCTACTAGACAGAATGCATTGTTGGATCTGGTGATATCTAATATCCCTGAGCTCATTTTGGAGATGAAGGTAATGGGAAGATTAGGGAATAGTGACATGATATAGGTCATTTAATATAGGTTGCAAAAAACTAAAGTGCACCGGCTTAACAAAAACTTTTAACTTTAGGAAAGCTAATTTTATGCTGTTAAAGGAATCACTCCTGCTCATAGACTGGGGGGAATTGTTTCTAGGTAAAGATACAGAGCAGATGTGGACCACTTTTAAAGGGATATTAAACTATTACATTTCTAAATCGGTTAATTAGGGAACAAGTGTAAAAAAATTAGGTCCTCTCCTGCATGGCTTAATGCTCAGGTAAAAAGGGAAATGGAAAAAAGAAAAAGGCTTTTAAAATTTTGAAAACAGAGGGAACAGAACAGGCTTACAGAGAGTACAAAAGCTGTAATAAAGAGTGCAAGAAAGCAATTAAACTAACTAAAATAGAAAATGAAATACGGATTGCCGAACAAAGCAAGTCCAACCCCAAATTTTTTTAAGTATATAAATGGTAAAAGATGAGGACTGAGAATGTGGGACCATTAATAATGGGGCTGAGGTGGTTGTAGAGGATGCCGAAAAGGCTAATCTGCTAAACCGTTTTTTTACATCGGTTTTTACTGTTGAAAATCCTTGTCCTTAGTAGGGATTGTAATAAAATGCAGGAAGAAATGAAGAGTATTCACATTGGCTAACAGAGGATATGGTACGCTTCTTCATAAAAACCAATTAAATTTGTCTGGCATGATCTATTTCTCATAAATCCATGCTGACTACTACTAATAAGATGATCTCTGGAGACAAAGTCAAGGATATGATCCCGTAACAAAGTTTCCAGCACTTTCCCTACCACTGATGTTAGGCTTACAGGTCTATAGTTACCAGGCTGTGAACGACTACCTTTTTTGAATATTGGTATTACATTGGCTTTTTTCCAATCCAGCGGCACATCCCCAGACCAAAGCGAATCTGAAAAGATGAGAAACAGTGGTCTAGATTGAACTGAACTAAGGTCTTTTAAAATCAGAGGATGCAATCCATCTTGTCCTGGGGCTTTATTGATATTAACTTTGTCTAGTTGTTTCCATACCATATCCTTTGTTAGCCAATGTGAATACTCTTCATTTCTTCCCTGCATATTATTACAATCCCTGCTGTAAGGACAAGGATTCTCAACAGTAAAAACTGATGTAAAAAAAATGGTTTAGCAGATTAGCCTTTTTGGCATCCTCTACAACCACCTCAGTCCCATTATTTAATGGTCCCACATTCTCAGTCCTCATCTTTTTACCATTTATATACCGAAAAAACATTTTGGGGTTGGACTTGCTTTGTTCGGCAATCCGTATTTCATTTTCTATTTTAGCTAGTTTAATTGCTTTCTTGCACTCTTTATTACAGCTTTTGTACTCTCTGTAAGCCTGTTCTGTTCCCTCTGATTTCAAAATTTGAAAAGCCCTTTTCTTTTTTTCCATTTCCCTTTTTAACTGAGCATTAAGCCATGCAGGAGTGGACCTAATTTTTTTACACTTTTACAGATTTAGAAATGTAATATTTTAATATCCCTTTAAAAGTGGTCCACATCTGCTCTGTATCTTTACCTAGAAACAATTCCCCCCAGTCTATGAGCAGGAGTGATTCCTTTAACAGCATAAAATTAGCTTTCCTAAAGTTAAAAGTTTTTGTTAACCCAGTGCACTTTAGTTTTTTGCAACCTATATTAAATGACACTATATTATGGTCACTATTTCCTAAGCTTCCCATTACCTTCATCTCCAAAATGAGCTCAGGGTTATTAGATATCACCAGATCCAACAACGCATTCTGTCTAGTAGGAACTTGTACTATCTGTGAAAGAAAATGCTCATATAGGAAATTTAAGAACGTTATACCTTTTGAGGTGCTGGCAGTTCCCTTACTCCAATCTATGTCACACCGCACAACTGTTTTTTTTGTTTTCCGTTCTGGTATGAGAGAAAAACATAAAACATAATGAATGCTTTGAATAATCTTTTAGTCAAAAACAGCACATTAAAAATATTTTATGATCTATAAATCTATTAAAGGGTATGTCCACCCCCAAAACATAAATTTAATCCCATACTGGCCCCTTGTGTAGTTTAAAAAAATCCTTACCTTACATCTCTGCTCCTGCAATGCCTTTTCAAAGTCAAAAGTGAAGTCATCCAGTCCCTCTGCTGCTTCCCTAACCTCAACAATGGCTGTGACATGCGCAGGGGAGCCCCCCCCCTTTCCCTCCTACCACCACTCCATCCTCTGCAGCCGGGGCACCTAGCGTGAATCCCATTGGCCATAAGGTAGGTACCCCCTGCCCACCCCCAACCGCCTAAATATTTTTTTTTTAAATGCTCATATCATTACTTACAAACCATTCTCTACCACGCTGCGTCTTCAATGACATTAGCCGTCTAATGATGCCCGCATCTTAGCCATCACAGACGTGGCTGCCGGTCCGGCCCCTACTTGCAACTTCCACAAGCAGGGAGCCAGATCAGAGACGCTGCGGGAGAGAAGGGTCTGTAGTAGTGATCTAAGCATATTTTGAAGAAATAATGTGGTTTGGGGGTGGGCAGGGGTCACCTACCTTATGAGAAAGAGTCATTTTTAGGTGGACATGACCTTTAAAAATCTATTTATCTATTAAATATACTGTACAGGCACCTGAGGAAGGGGAGGACCCCGAAACGTTGTGTGAACCAATATGTCACAAATAAACTGATTGAAGTTTGAATGAGTGCGTTCCCTGTAAACATTACTACAACAGTATACTACTGCTGGTGGTGAGCAGAATCAGGAGAAACAGCACCATCAATAACTGAAATTAACCGGAGTCGGGGAATAAAAACGACTTGTATGTATCACCTATGTATGTAATAAGTATGACTTTGTATAACATGTTTTACCCTGTATTTAATGTATGACTATGTAATTCCCAAATGCCGGAGAGGTAGAAGAATCTACATATGCGTTGGCGAAGGCTGCTGGTATGGGGCATGTTCTGGTTTGGGGGATTTTACACCTCCTAAACATGTTGTGATGCATCGAGGGCAACTCTCAGCATTTAACATCAGCAGTGTCATTGCAACTGGCAAATGAAGCTCTCAGTACATTGCCCTGTTAATCTTTTACATGAACAGAATAGAGGCAAAAAAGGCAGTAAAAGCACTGACCTATTTATATTGCTTCGATTAGCAGCTTACTTTTGCCATTCTTTCTTTCTGGAAAATAACTGCAGTTTTATAAAGGGTTATTATTAATATGACATCATCTGTCTACAAAGGCTCTGTAAATAGAGACAGTAAATATAGGGTGTGTGTGGCCATAAGGTGCTAACAAGTTTATTTGAAGTCAACATGCACTCTGAAATTTACAGGCAACAATATGGAAGACTTCTAAGTTACAGAATATACATACATGGGAAATCTATTACACAAACACTTAAAAAATTAGGTTTAGTTCTCCATTAAAGATTATTCATTCCTTATTTATGACAATGCAAATAGAAATTACAGCTACAATAATGACTGAACACCTAAGTTGAAAACTGTGAAGAAACAAATCATTCCTTAACATAAACCATTATATTCCCAAGCCGTAATGATTCTTTGTTCTGTTTTGCTATTAATACTTATTTTTGCAGCATTATTGTGCATCCATACCTGTGGGTTTGTAATGTAATGGTCCCTTTATGTTTCCTTTCCCTATGCGATGGGTAGAATGGGCAGTCCATTAGTGGTGGTTTAGGTGGCAACAACAGCTGTTCGAAGAGATAATAAATGTGTTTGTATAATGGGCTGTGGCTGGTGTTTATTTTGTTAATAAATGTATTTCTCTGAAATTAATTCTCTTGGTAACCTCCCCTTGGGTTGCTACGAACCTCTTGCGTTGTTCACCCAACATCCATTTACACACCATTGTGGTACTTTTAATGCCAGCCATTAGTTAAAAAGCTTCTAATGCATTCATTATTTTTGTGCTATCTAGTATGTTAATGGACTAACGCTCTACTTTTAGAAATGTGTAATCTGTGAGCTTACAGGTTATAAACCCGAGACTTACTTATGAAATTATAATTTATTTTTTCCTGTCATTTATCTTGGTTATCAGGTGACTTTAGTTCCCATTTAAGTTATTTATGAAGTTTAACATGTCACTTTTGGAATGCATTAAACCAGTATGGGTGGTGCCTTTGTGACTGATGGAAGACAAAAGGGATTAAAAGACTTTCATCTCCATTTACCTCTTTCTTATTTTGTTTCTTGTCTGAAGTGATGATTGATACAACGTCCTCTGCCATGACAGCAATTTCCAGGGGTTTTCTTTGTGTCTTTTTTCTTGGGATGCTATTCTGCCAGTGCACTTGTCTTTGGATATATGAGTGAGGAAGGCCATTAAACACTAGGCTGAACTTTTCTCACTATGTTGGTGTCTTTGATAGCTCACTGGTTTGTTTAAATTGGACCTGTGTTAGTTTTTTCTGCCTAAGATTGGCACTACAGTATTCAAGAAACCACGAAGAAAACAATGGAGCTTCAACTTAAAAACTGTATGTGGCCACAGGAGCAACAGCTTGTCATTCTCTCGTGCATTAATAGCCAGGATACAGAAAGTTAGGCCATAGATGCTACCATCAAATTCAATAATTTTTTAGAGATGTTTAAAGAATGCAAGTTGTATATGTTTGTGTGTTTGTGAAGGTTCTAATTCCAGGTCATGGTATATCTGTTGTATTCAGTTAGATCAACTGGACGTAAAGTTTAGTTCTTGAAGACATGTCACTAGTCATCCAACTGGCTTTCTTAATTCAAAATGACTTGTACAAGAATCTGTTATGTACCCTGGGTAGTCCCAATGAGCATATCACAGCCAGGTATTAGGGACCTTCTGAATGCAAGGCGTGAGTGCATTGTGGCTAAGAGGTGTTATAGGAACTGCCTTGGGTAAGATGTCAAAACAGCATTGTACATGGCAGACAGTTGGTGTTGAACCCCCCACCTCTATTCAGGCTTGGTTTCTTTATTTTCACATAAATGGCCTCCTTGACACCTCTCTTGAACCAGTCACGTTCCTTTGCCAATATGTTAACATTACAATCTTAAAAGGTATGTCCTTTATCCTTAAGATGCAGGTGCACAGCTGAGTCGTGACCTGAGAATTGGCTCTTCTGTGTTGGGCCTATGTTTGTGTGCTGTTGCTGTTTGATCTCCCCCACATACAAATCAGAGCATTCTTCACTGCACTGCACTGCGTATATGATGTTCTTTTTCTTTGTTTTTGGTATTGGATCTTTCGGATGTACCATTGCTGCCTCAGTGTGTTGTTTGGTTTAACCAGACAGGATACAGTGTTTTTTTTTAATTTCTTGTTAATTTCTCAGACCCCTGCTGCATATGGGATGACCATGTTCTTTCTCCTGTATTATTAAGATATGTTCTCCTCGCACACCTTAATAGCTATAAATCTACGGTGGTGCTGTATTCCCCAAACTGCTAACCACTAGCAGTGAAGTCAATATCCAACATATGATAACGGGGAGATGCATTAATTCAAGATATAGATTTTTTATTGTGACATGTGGTGCACAACATTTTGGAGTTTCCCCCTTCCTCATGTGCAAACACCAACATACCATGTGCTCAATTAAATACATGTGGCCACTTATAACTGCAGAAGTATTTCTTAGAGTTTAATAGCTAAAAAGATAATATATTAACATTTCTGTGTACTCTCATCCTATTCATAAAAAGTGCTTGTGCTTTTTAATATAGATTCTTGAAGTTAACGTTAATGTGCTAAATGTATAAATAAGTGATTTAAAAACACCTTTGGATAAAACTAGTATATTTTTTAAGTCCTACTATATTGTTTTCAGTTAGCTTACATTTCAATTAAAATGCTATTTTTACATTGTATCTGAATTGTATCACTGTAGTTTATAGTTAATCTTTCATTATTTTCTTTTTGGGTTTTCTTCATAGTTGAATTACCTGCAGACCAAATGGACTGGGTAAGTATAATTGGACCAAGTTGTTTACACATATTCATGGTTTTTAATTTAACTTCTGGATTACAAGAAACATCACATATTCATAGCCTCATTCAATCCTTTGGAATAGTGAGGTGGTGTATCCAAAATATCTCTCTCTGCAATAGTTTCTTTTCATAGTTACTATGTGTAAACACCTTGCTCCAGTTATACTTCCCAGTCCATTTGGTGTGCAGGTGATTCAACTGTGAAGAAAATCTGAAAAGAAAAGAATGAAAGAGTAACTATAAACTACAGTGTTACAATTCAGAAACAATCAGGGAGATTTTAATAAAAGTTCTTATGGTTTAAAAGATATTTTTTAACATTTGAAAGCTAACATCTGATTGGTTTGGGCAAAATTAGCACCATTTTAAACGATAAGAACTTTTATTGAATAACCCTGTATGTATCTAAGAGTAAAAAATTTTAATTTTAATTGAAATGTAAGGTAATTGAAACAAATAGAGTAGTACTTAGAAAATATACTAGTTTCAGCCAAAGATGTTCTTTTTAAGTCACTTATTTATACATTTATCACATTAACGTTAACTTCAAGAATCTATATAAAAAGCACAAGCACTTAAAGGATTGGCTAGAGATTATTAATGGGTGTGACCAACTGTAACAATTTCTGCCACATCTAAGGAATGAGCATGGGCAGAACATAATGGTCATGACCAGACGTGTGCCATTAGAATGCTGTGATGTTATGCAAAACCATATACTATTTAGGTAAATTTCCCAGCACTCATATCAAAATGAGAGGTAAGACACTGATTACTGGCTTTATATCAAGGTGTTCTGCCTTCTGGTTCAGTGTTGTTCTGTGGCTTAGTTTGTCCTTTAATACTATGCTAATTGCATTTTAACTGTATTTTTAGAAAATTATTGATCCATTAACAAACGTTGGAATATTAAATTGATTAATCTCCTTTATACAATAATACAGAGCAAATGCTTGAACTAATTATCCTTTTTTGGGGAATCCTTCCTGACTCCAAATGGCAATCGGAAAGTATCCCTGGATCAACCAGAACTGTAGCATATTATTACCAGTAATTCTCAATGTTTTTTTTGTAGAAACTCACTTTTTAAGAGGTAAAATGAGAAACTTGTCTTAGATTACTTTCTCAATAGGCAATTAAACCTCATGAAAAAGGAGACTTCTGCACAATATCCATGTTCCCATGCCATTTCTTTTTCTTTGAAAATTCTATGTAATCTGTTGGACATGTAATGCTTGTTTGGTGCACAAACCACTGTACAGGTGATGCTCTAGTCTAGTTCTTTTCTCAGCCACTGAAATGCTTTGAAAGTCCAACTCAGAGGAGCAGAATTTTATTCAGTTTTGTGTTTTTAGAAAAAATCCCGGTTTCAAAGCGAAACCAGCGGTTTAAAAAATCTATGAATCCATCATAATTTTCAGAATTTCAAAAAGTTTAACCTTTCGCAATTGGATTTAAAGGCATGTCCACCCCCAAAACTATAATCCCCCCCAGTAATGGACCCATCATGTAGTGTAATAAACCTTACCTCATCCCAGCTCCATAAGGTTCTCCTGTAGTCCCCCCCCAGTCCCACAAACTGCCCACCAGGAGGATAGCAGAGTCCATATAGGACTTGCCTCCTACCTGGCCTCTGGTAAAGTTTGGCATCGGTACTGCAGCTCTCTCCCCTCCCTCCTCCTACCTCCCTCTCCCTCCCTTTTTGCTATCCCTCCCCCTACCATAAACCCCTTGCCCGTATAATAGAACTACTTCCCCCACCCCACCCGCATAAAATAATTGTAAGAAAGTGACCAGAACTCTACTTACCTTACCTCTCTCCACCGGCATTCTGAGAAGCCGGCAGCCCGTCCGTGATTGGCTGCCTCTCAGCCAATCACGGACGCGGCTGCTGGTCCCGCCCTCTGCTTGCAGTGTCTTGCAAGCAGAAGGCCGGGTCGGGCGTCGGAGGAAGAGAAGGTAAGTAAGATTTGGTCACTTTCTTAAATTATTTTTATGGCGGTTGGGGCTGGGGAGGGTATTCTATAAAGGCTAAAAGTTGTTAAAAAGGGTGGACATGCCCTTTAAGTAATGAGTGCAGTAAAAAATTACGTTTGAATTTTTTTAACATCCGTTGGGTTTGAATTGAATCTTGGTAAACGTAAATGTTATGGTAATGTGGAACCACGGTGGAATGGGGAACTGTGGCTGGGTAAGGTGAAATCTGATAGGTTAATCACATACTGTAGTACCTCATGTTGTTCCTCTTTGTACGTCCCTTATCCATCTGTGATTTCGGGTGTCTTTTGCCACCTCTCTTGTCTTCTTGAGAGGTGTATGTTATCCTGTGCTGTTTCCTGTAGTCCCTGTTCATATGTCCCTTTTTTTATTCTCTAATGCTTTTCCTAATGGTTGGGTTGTCTACATCTCTTCTGACAAAAAATAGAGCCTGTTAATGAAGGCTTAGGGAAAACTTACCGTCAAAATAATCACTATCTGTAGTTGAAAAGTCACATTTTTATTATTAGAATAATCATACTTGTTTCTATATTACTTTTATCTTAGAATAAAACAAGGGTGTTTCCACACATAGACCTGTCAATTACGGTAAAAGGCTGGAATAAGGACCAATGTCAAAGTAGGCCTTTTGTAGTGCATGCATTGAAATAATTGCTGTCCTATTTTTTTTTTATCAAAAAAGAAGTCCTGTGTTAATAATCATATGTAAAACCAAAACATACCAAATCTTATTTTTACATTGAAGTAGAGTATTTGTTATGCCCATTGCAAGTAAGCATGAGTGATTTACTGATAATCTCTTAAGAGACTTTACTGACATCAGCAATCTAAGTTTAGAAAATATAGAGATTTATATGCAGACAATGCTGTCACATACAGTATTTATCCATGCGCGATGGGCTATATCGGTTAGCGTGGATTTAACTCCTTCTTCACGCTGGCTGTGTGAGTATTGCAAAAGACACCTGCGCAGACGGCACAACCTAGTTAAATGAGGCTGCATCACTTCTTAGAGCAAATTCTAAAAGACAAATACTAGCGTTAGAGGCGTGCAAAGGGTAACGCCAGTTTGCAATTTATTTAGAGCCTTGGTGGTTTGAGGGAAGGCGATTGCAGGAGCACATCCTTCCAGTAAGTTATTATGTGTAACATTCTGTGTGTTTAAGTATGGGGCATGTTATATGTACCAGTCTGGACTGGCCATTAGGGCATCTTTATATTACCAGCTTGGGCTGGGTATGGGGGTAACATATTTACAAGTCTGGGCTGGGCATAAGGGCTTATATTTACAAGTTAGTGTGGCTAGTATGAGGACATCTTATATTTACCAGACTGGGCTGGGCATGGGGGCATGTTATATTCACCAGTCTGGCTGGGCATGGGAGCATCTTATTTTTCAAGTCTGGGCTGCACATGATGGCTTCTTATTACAAGTCGTGTGGGCCTGGAATAAGGGCATGTTATATTTACAATTCTGTATGTGTCTCGGCATGATGCCACAGTTTGTGTGGGCTGGGCATGAGGGCACCTTACTTTAAGTCTGTGTGTGCTGGGCATGTGGGCATCTTTTATTTACCAGTCTTGGCTGGGCTTAAGGGCATATTATTTACAAGTCTGTGTGGGCTGGGCATGAGGCTTTAAATTTACCAGTCTGTGTGGGAACATCTTTATTTAAAAGTCTGTGTGGGCATCTTAGACTGGTAAATATAAGTGCCCAAAACACAGGCGGGTTAATATATGTTTGGGCACACTCAGCCTCCAGTTCACCAGCCTGTTTAATGTCAGCCCTCAATTTCACCAGCCAGTAATAAAATAAGTCCTCCGTTCACCAGCCAGTGCAACAGCCCTCCAGTTCACAAGTCAGTGATAAGTAAGCTCTCCAGTTCACCAGTCAATGTTAAGTCAGCCCTCTGGTCCTTCAGCCAAGTCTGCTCTCCAGTTCACCAGTCAGTGTTATTCAGCCCTCCAGTTCACCAGCCATTTTTTTCAGTCCCCCAGTTCACCAGCCAGTGTAATCAGCCCTCCATTTCACAAGTCAGTGTTAAGTCAGACCTCCAGTTCACCAGCCACTTTAACTCAGCCCCCAGTTTACCAGTCAGTGTAAAGTTAGCCCTACAGTTCTCCATTCGTATAGTAATCCTTCCAGATCTCCATCCAGTATAGTCATCCTTCCAGATCTCCATCCAGTATAAAGTCAGCCCTCCAGTTCACCAGTCAGTGTTAAGGATAGATTCTTTTTTTGCATTAATTGAAGAACAGGAGGTAAAGGAGCTATGCCTTATGTCCCGTTCTCTAATAAAGCCTTTATCTCCCATACTTCACTTAATACAAAATAGGAATAGTTCACTTTTTGAGTGAACTATTCCTTTAAGTCAGCCCTTCAATTCACCAGTCAGTGTTGTCAGCCCTCCAGTTTCACCACCAGTGTTAAGTCAGCCCCGGTGAACCAGAAAGCTTTGTCAGCTCTCAGGTTCACTAGCCAGTGTTACTGTAAGTCATCCCTCTGGTCCACCAGATGGACGCATGCAGTGTTAAGTCAGCACTCCAGTTCACCAGTCAGTGTTAGTCACCCACCACACCTACATCACAAGCCACACCCATTATTTTTTAGAAGATACTTTGCTAGCTTTACATATTTGTTTAAGGCAGGATAAAGATAAGATTGTTAAGATATTTTAAAACTTAAGACTGTGTCAGTGTGGAGATTTAACATTTTTTTTTGCTAATGTATGATTATATCTGAATTCATTTTAGATCTAACATTTATTATTGAATCACACATTGGCAGTAGGTATAGGGGATTATTTGGGCCTGTGCTGGGGAATTAAAGGCCATGTCCACCCCCAAAACTATAATCCCCCCCACTACTGGCCACATTGTGTAGTGTAGTTTAATCCTTACCTCACATCCCAGCTCCATATGGTTCTCCTGTAGTCCCCCCCCAAAAAGAGCAAATGCTTGAACTAATTATCCTTTTTTGGGGGGAATTCCTTCCTGACTCCAAATGGCAATCGGAAAGTATCCCTGGATCAACCAGAACTGTAGCATATTATTACCAGTAATTCTCAATAGTTTTTTTTGTAGAAACATCACTTTTTAAGAGGTAAAATGAGACACTTGTCTTAGATTACTTTCTCAATAGGCAATTAAACCTCATGAAAAAGGAGACTTCTGCACAATATCCATGTTCCCATGCCATTTCTTTTTCTTTGAAAATTCTATGTAATCTGTTGGACATGTAATGCTTGTTTGGTGCACAAACCACTGTACAGGTGATGCTCTAGTCTAGTTCTTTTCTCAGCCACTGAAATGCTTTGAAAGTCCAACTCAGAGGAGCAGAATTTAATTCAGTTTTGTGTGTTTATAGAAAAAAGTCCCGGTTTCAAAGCGAAACCAGCGGTTTAAAAAATCTATGAATCCATCATAATTTTCAGAATTTCAAAAAGTTTAACCTTTCGCAATTGGAATTTAAAGGGCATGTCCACCCCCAAAACTATAATCCCCCCCAGTAATGGACCCATCATGTAGTGTAATAAAATCCTTACCTCACATCCCAGCTCCATAAGGTTCTCCTGTAGTCCCCCCCCAAGTCCCAGAAGAGAAACCATTTGTTGCAACCTAAAAATAAAAAAAATCATGTAATAAAATGTAGATTTAAAGGAGAATGAAAATTAAAGTTAGAAAGTACTTGCTCAACAACTTAGAGGCAGCATGGAAGTTTCATTACATTTTCTGCACTATGTGACTTCCACTCCCACCTCTTAACATCTATATGTAATATGTATGATATATTAAAGGATAACTAACCCAAAACAAAGTCAGTTCCACAGACTATATAATTGTCATTTAGGCTGGAGCCCACAATAAGATTACTACGATTTCTGTAATTTAGCGCGAGTTGTTTCGTGTTTGCGCGTGTGTTTTTTGTTTGCGATTGTGTGAAAAAATGCTTGACTGCAAAACTGAAAGGACATGGATGCGCAATCACTTGCGCATCAGAAATCGCAGGAATGTTTGCGGGCGCAATCGTGAACGAAAACATGTGCGCAAACGCGTGAAAAACGTGCTAGTGTGGCCTAGCCCTCAGTCTCTCTGCTCTGAATTCAGCCTCTTAGTGTAGAAATCAATAATAGAACATTTCTGAGTACAGGCAATCTATGTTGTCAAGGCTTGGCTTCTGGTGTTGCCTCTTCCTGGTTGTCCTGGACCCAAAACTCCTTCTGCACATGCTAACTAGCTACCTTGTGTTTGTTTCCCGCTCCCCATATGCTAAGCTGCATGTAACAGTTGAACTCAGAGTCCCCACCTGCCACTGTCTCCCAGTCCTATATATTTGTGAGCATTTCTGCAAGATACTGTCTTTATGTGTTTATATCTGTGCTCGACCATTTTATTAGTGGACTTATTGTTGTACATTTAGAAGTGTAATGCAAGATGCAATGATTGTAGGGGCTAGGCCGCACTAGCAGCGCACTTGTGTGGCCACATCAATTGGGCCACACTAGTGTGCGCTTTTAAAAACAAAAAAGCGCATTAGTGTGGCCTAGCCCTCATAAAAACAAAACAGCCCAGAGCTGCATATTGAAATGAATCTTGGCACAGCTCTGTGCAATGCACTTCAAAGGGGAATGTTGGGCAGGGTTGCCAGATCAGTGAAACATGTTGCTGCAGATAAATTTTTCTGCCTGTCAACAAAAGGAGGGAGGGGAGATGGTGAGGCTGCACAGAACTTATTAGTGTTGCAGGCACTACAAGAAGGCAATGAGCAATTGATGGTGGGAAATAAAGAGCACTCACTAGACATGATTTACTAAGTACCATCCTTTTACTTCTCTAAAATTGTAGTTTCCTGAGTGCAAAACTGTGGGGAATCTTTTCATTCTGGAGTCTGCTACACTATTTCTCTGTAGGGATCCAAAAAGTTGAGCGCAAAGTAATATGAGGGCCACCAGGGTGTCCAAGCCGAGAGTACAGGATTAGTGGGACTTGTTACCTTTACATTTTTCAGTAATATCTTTACATCTTAAACACGCACATAATAAACATGCATGGAATATAATATAGTAAACATACTGTGTCAGGTTTTCTAGGATTGATGTGTAGGTAACTTACAGAAGCTGAACTGCATTGGGGCAGGGCCTGATGTGAATGTATACATGTAATTGTAAAGCGCAATTTAATAATAAATCACATAAGTGTGTTATTATGTGCCAAAGGATTTATATGGTAATTGAGGCTTATTTGCAATATTTGCATTGTTCTACATAGGTCATATTCAAGGTGATATCAGAAGTCTTAGATAAGTATTAGATGCTGAAGTGATAGCTAAGTTTTATAGTTAAAAATGGTGCTAATAAGGCCCCAACCAATCAGATTTTATTTAACATTTAATATCTAACATTTGATTGGTTGGGGCAAAATTAGCACTATTTTTAAAGGATAACTGTATTGCCTCAATGCATTTTTTATTTTTAATTGCTTTAAAAAGAGTAAAGGTATGCAGTCCTCCCCATTCATTTTCCCCCCTGATTTCGAGCCTCTCTCTGCCTTCAATTAGCCATGCTGTGAAGGGGGCATAACGATTCTGTCTGCTTCTAACTGTCACTCAAAGCTATCATGCGTGAAAACTCTCCTCCACTCATCCTTGATCAGCTTGATTATGTAGGCTGTATCCTAACAACAGAACTTTTCAAGTTTGTTTGACTGGCAGAGGAAGAGGAGGAGAGAGGTTGTAACAGACATTCCCACTAGCCAATGACAAGTGATATGTTAATCATGGCCCTGGGCCGTCTAGGAGGCAGGCTTTTAGCACTCATCTTAGCTGTGTGAATTCTAAGGGAGGGCAGCACGGCTGTAAATGTGAGTAAGTGATTTCAACTGCTGGAAGTGTGGACATGTAATGGGCGTGATGTTATTTTTTTTGATATAGTTGTCCTTTAACCATAGGAACTTTTATTGAATCTCACTGCAAGCTTCTAAAGGTACCTACATTGCCGAGTTCCTGGTGGTGTACCATGTAAATGCCATGTTTTTAGGAACAATAGCTCCTTAACCTTAGCTGGCTGGACTTCAATCAGTACATTAAAGGAATAGTTCAATTTCGGAGTGAACTATTCCTTTAAACTATATTTTTATTCCGAAAAATATTTTGAGCTGCCAACACCTTCCTGCTAGATAAGAATCAATAGAATCTGTGTGATCCCTGGATGCATAAGAATGTTGATTCTATCAGATTTCAGCAGTATTACCATATATTAAACTTCTCAACATCACATAACATCACACAATATTTAGGATTTTAGGAAAGGTTTCTTTACAGTGAGAACGGTGAAACTGTAAAACAGCAGACATGGTAATGACAAGTTCATTGAATAGCTTTAAAAATGGCATGGATAAGTTTCTAAAACAAAAAAATATTGAGCATTACTGGTATTAATACATATACTGTAGAACTGGTTGATCCAGGGATACTTTCCCATTGCCGTTTAGAGTCAAGAAGGAATTCCCCCCAACTTTTTTTTTTAGCTGGGTTTTTTTGCCTTCCTCTGCATTAACTGTTAGGAAAGGTTAAAAAAAAAACGTGAATAGGTTGGACTTGATGGAGGTATGTCTTTACTCAACCTCAATTACTATGTTACCTTGGAATGTTCCTAACAGTAATTTCTACGGATTGGCTGTTGGATAGGTCAAACATGCTCAGATCTCTACTGAGCAACTGAATCAACCCAGGTGCTGGGTCAAGGACAAGACCATAACGGTTTCTATTAGGGCTCCTGCAAACAGGAAGTCAGTATTTCGGAAGCATTTATTTATACACAGACAAAATGCTGAATGGGCAGGTTGAGGTTATTAGGATGCTCTTTTTTCTTAAAAGTATATGTATTTGCACTGAACTACCCCTTTAAGTGCAGTCAATAGCTTCAGTAGTACTGATTCTAAACAATGGACTAGGCCATAATGATTTCTTGCAACTACTGTATTCAAGGTTGTTAGCAAATTAAATGTTAAAATATTCCAAGATCAACATGTATGGGACAACAGTTCTCTGGCATGGAAATTCCAAAAGATTAACTAAACTGGGGATTTTTCACCAGCGGTTCAAGATACCAAATTGAAATTCCAAAAATCCAATTCAAACCCAATCAAAGTGGGTTTTTGACTGCAATTTTTGACTTTTCGGCCAGTGACTTTTCAAACCGCGTTTTTTTTTCTTCTGAAAATTAGACCGGATCCGCAGATTTTTGAAACAGTAGAACCAAACCAAAACCAGGTTTGCTTTGAAACCAGAACTCATCTCCACACTCCATTACACACATTTACATAATTATATGATAGGTATTACAATGGCAATATCTGTCCACTGTTTAGCTTTCTTTT
The DNA here is from genome assembly GCA_019447015.1 of Hymenochirus boettgeri. Classification (NCBI taxonomy): domain Eukaryota; kingdom Metazoa; phylum Chordata; class Amphibia; order Anura; family Pipidae; genus Hymenochirus; species Hymenochirus boettgeri. The sequence goes on along the minus strand of CM033470.1, from coordinate 199,426,405 downwards.
AAAGAGCATGCTCACCCTTAAAACAAAAAAACTGTTTAATTGTCCGTTACCTGCCCTCAACCCCACAGGATATATTTTGCACTTTATTACCTGCATTACTAACCAGATATTTAAGGATTACCGGTATTGTCCCCATTCTGGCAGAGTAAGCTGGCGCCTCCCCTCCCTCGATGCAGTTAAATTATTGCTGACATCACAAACAATGACTGACTGCTGTTTCACCTCCTCTGCACATGCTCAAGCATTTGAAAAGCTTTTAGAGCAGAGGGAGGAGGCAGATACTTTTGCCAGACAGGAATAGATCTTAATAGATAATAGTTAACAAATAAAAGATAAAATAACAATGGTAATTTACTAGAAATGGCTGTGGCACCTGAAAAATGGGGAACATGCACCTATCACCAAAACTCATTTAAACACTTATTTCTTCAAGATCGGGCAATTGTCGGGTTTCCATGTGCTACGTTTGAGGGTTACCGAACCCTACATTCAAGGGTTATCGAAAATAAAACATTACATTCGAGGGTTACCAAATTTGAAGGCTACATTTGAGGGTTATTGTAAATCGAACAGTACATGCGAGGGTTATCGAAAATCGAAAGTTACATCTAAGGGTTACCGAAGCGAAAGGCTACATTCGAGGGTTATTGAAAATCGAACATTACATTTGAGGGTTACCGAATTGAAGGCTAAATTTGAGGGTTACAGAATTCGGAGATTACATTCAATAATTATCAATTTTTTGATAATTAGCGGAAATAAGTCTGTGATTTTGGAAAACAGAACTAGTTCGGATAATAGAAGTTTGTCTTAACTCATTAACAGGGAGATTCAATAATAGTTCTTATCGTTAATAATGGTGCTAATTTTGCCCCAAACCAATCAGATATTATGTAACATTTGAAAGCTAACATCTGATTGGCTGGGGCAAAATTAGCACCATTTTTAACGATAAGAACTTTTATTGAATAACCCTGTAAGTTTGGCCTGAACTTGTGCTCGGATGTATCACTACAAGTCACTATTTTTTTTTTTGGTTTTTAAGGGTATGTCCACCCTAAAAATCATCTTTAAATATATGATGGATCCCACCTGCCCCCCTCCAACCACCATGCTTTTCTTTAAAATAATGATCAAAACATTACTTACAGCCCATTCGCTCCTGAGGTGCATTGATCCGGCTCCCTGCTTGGCGGAATATGCAATTAGGTGGCCACACTGACAGCCACATCTGTGATTGGCTGATGAGCATCGCGGGAATGAAGGGCTGTAAGCACAGTTCTGATTATTTTAAGAAATCAGTCTTTAAGAAATCAGTCTTTAAGAAATAACTCGGCGGTTAGGTCTGGACAGGGGGCATCTATCACATAGTAAAAGAATTCTACGCTAGGTGGAAGGGGAGCGAGGATGGTTCCAGATGGTGGTATGGGGGGGTGCGCTGAGGGAGGATGAAGGCTGCATGGGAACAGATAAGTCACGGACGTGGGTGACATCAGACAGCTTGGATTTACAATGAGATGCTCCTGGTCTGTACAAAGAAGTTTGTAAAAAGGTATGTATCTTAAAACTGATTGAACAGATGTTTACATGGTTTGGCTTGTTTTAAAGCTAGGCTAATGGGCAATAACATATTATGGTTTTGGAGGTGGACATTTCCTTTAAGGGTGGACATGCCTTTTAAAGGATCATTTTGTTTGCATACATTAAATAGTCACTTTTTTTTAAATAGCATTCATTGCTTAGAAACAAATATGATGGTATTGACAAATGACAAGAATTTTCTGTTGTTGACATCTAAGCAGATATTCGTTTATTGGTATAGAAGAAACAAAATGTGAAATGAGTATGCTGTATGATGTGTGGCAATGATAACTTTTCATAAACAACACCTAATAGAAAAGATACATTTAATGACTAGTCTTAAAATAGTCATTAAAACCCTAGCAGTCATAGAGACTTGTGAATATTGCTGTAAATTAGTTTCCTATCTAGAAAAACAGAAACTAATGCCCCTTACCAATAGCTAAATAAAATACAGCACAGAAATATTGTACAGAATATTCCTCCTTTCGTGCATACACACCCAATAGAAATATCTATATTACTAAGTAATATAACAGTTTGTGATAGTGCTCTTTCCTCAGCAAAATACAGAATATATGTGGAGTCATTATTTAATATTATAATGGTGAGATAAGGAGCCCCAGGTCTCCTGCTTTTTAAATTAGGATACCATATTGCTATTGCAAAAAAAACCCCCAACATTCTGTACAAACTCTCCAAGTGTTATTGTAAACCAAATGGGTCAAAGATACAAAGTGACAAGAAACAAGCAATGAAATAGTCCAAGCAATATCAGCTCTTATCAGCTCTTTGTACTCAATGCACATTCTCTAGAGAGGAACATATTTCCTCTTAGAGCTATCTCATCCCAGCTGGTTAATAATATTTGCTGCCCTATAGGCCCCTATTTCTATGTACAGAAGCACTATGGATAAATCATAGGCCTTGTGTTGTTGTGTAAGCTACACTTAAACATGTGCTTTTAACACTGGTATTTGCTACAAAGCGTATATATTAAACTTCCATTTATCCACATAGCCCAAAAGCTAAAGCTTGTTTCTAGCCCTTTGTTATGTATTAAAATAGAACATACAACATCCCTAAATAGTCCTCTGGAAATCCCTGTTGGATGCTAGAATACTGTCTATGGAAAATACTAAGAAAAGGAAAAAGCAGAAAAGAAGAAGACTGTATAGACTGTAAGCTCAGTGGGCAGGGTCCTCTTTCCTGGTGTATCACGGCATTACTGAAGATTAACTCATCACTTTGAGTAATTATATTATATGCTCTAGCTTTGTATGTAATATGTATGACTTTGTATTACATGTACTTCCCTGTTATGTACCATGTAAGACTATGTAATTATAAAACACTACGAAAGATGTTGGCACTATATAAATTCATAATAATAATATTATACAGTATATATTCACTATATATCAGAATAACAATATATCACATATTGCACACAAAACACCCACCAGGAAGGCTAAAAAACCCCAACAAATTTATGTAGGGGGAAAAAAGGCAATCAGAAATATCCCTGGATCAACTCTACTTTATATATCAATACCAGTAACTTGCAACATTCCTTGTTTGCAGAAACTCATCCAGCTTTTTTTGAAACTGACCAATGAACCACTGGAAGACAGTTCCATAGCTTTACCGTTCTCACAGTGAAAAACCCTTTCTGAACTTGAAGCCTAAACCTTTTTTATTCAAGTCTTAAGGGATGTCCTCCTGTCCTCTGACATGTTCTATTGGTGAACAATGCCCCAGATACTTTATTGTATGCTAAGCAAAGCAAATGTTCCCAGCACCGACTTGCCTTGTCACACCACAAAGTCCACAAATGTAAAAACAGTTTTCTTTATTTCATTCCTATTAAAAGCATGCTTACAGGTTTTCCGGTGAGCATACCATACAATATAAACATACCATAAGAAAAGCACCCTGCAGATCTGACGCATTTTAGGCTGAAAAGCCCTTACTCATAGACTGAAGGTTAGTACACTGGTACCTCCCATTTAAAAGATAACCAATAAAGAACTAAGTAAAGAGAAAATTTAACTCTTGAGCGTGCTTTTGTCACATTCATATACAAAGTGTCATTCAAAAGGTAACAATGGAGATCATATTTTTATTGCTTTTACAGTGAGATAAAAAAAAGTTAAGTTACAGAATGATTAGCACATACAAAATTAGACACTACGTTTGCTAATACTAACTGTTTAAATTGTTGCTTGACTACATGTACTATAATGAAACAATATCACCACTGATGGCTATGTAATAGTTTATAGATGTGATAATACCTTATCCTAGCTGACATGCTGAAGAGCTACTTTTAACTAGAGATGGCCAAAACTGACGTGTTTCATTCCATTTTCGGATTTTGGAAAAATCCTGAAGATCCGAAAACGGAACTTAAAACCGGGATTCGGAGCAAGTTTTCGATTTTTATCGTACATTCCAGCTATTTTGAAAATTCTCGAAAATAGCCTCCAACGTTCAATAATACTTGAAAATATGATCGGAAACTATTTTTGAGTTTCCGATCGTATTTTCGCTCCAAAGACCCGAAATCCGAACAATCCGTCTCTATTTTGAACCTGGGAAAGTTTGCTTTCCTGAAATTAAAAGTCTTTGTTAACCCAGCGCACTTTTCCTTTCAATAACATTAAACAACACTATTTCATGGTCACTATTCCCTAAACCTCCAGTTACCTTTATATCTATAATACGCTGCACAATGTTAGATATTACCAGATCCAACAGAGCCCCTTTTCCAGTAGGAACTTCAAACACCTGTGAGAGAAAATTATCCTGCAGCAAATTCAGGAACTCATCGCCCTTTTTGGGGTTGGCAGTTCCACTACACCAATCTCAATGTCAGGGTAATTAAAGTCCCCAAACTTGCAGCCCTTGCCAACTGCATATAAAGCTGACTCACTTTCTCCCTGTTAGCATTTGGTGGCTTATAGCACCAAATGACACCAACAATGACATTACCCCCTTTCCAGTTGCCTAATTCCACCCATATTGCCTCCGCTTTAATATCCTTATCACCAGTTATCTCTTCTTTTAAATTTGGTTTCAATTCTTTTTTAACATAAACACATAATTCTCGCCCTTTCCTTTTTTCTCTGTCCTGCCTAAACAAGGAGTATCCTTCTAAATTTACAACCCAGTTGTGAGAACTGTTCAACCACGTTTCTGCTATACCTATTACATCATACTATCCCCTATGCTAGCCCCACCACCCTTTCCACCCACCACTGGCCAATCTACATCTTGCTTTCCTCCTGGACTATCTATCCCAGTGAGACTGACAATCTCCCCCCCCCCCCAACCCCGTTTAAAATCTCCTCCAACCCACTAGCCATCTTCTCTCCCAATACAGCTGTACCACCATCAGTGAGGTGCAATCCATACCTGTGAAAACACTACACTGGAGGTCCTTGCTCTCGGAAATCATGTTTAAGGACCTCTTAAGACTTCCTCATTTCAGGGAAGTACTAAATAAAGCTAGCTATATAAGAACAAAATTTCTAATACATCTACTTACGAATTATAACAAAAAAAATCAATATTCATGCTCCAGACTCTCTAGAAAACTCTCTAATATTGGTACATATATAAGGACATGATTACCTCCAGGACTATACTATTCTTTAGATGCCTACAGGGTTCACATCACTGGCATAGCACCTTTCCATAATAATTTACTCACAAACATTATGGGACAGCAGCATGTGTGATCAGGTGAGCAATTTTACTGCTGTGTAAACTTACTGTCAGTCTCTTGCCATTACTCAAAGGCATGTAGATTGGATCTTTCCCAGACAGGCCTTCACTTTGACCCCCCCCCCCCCCTTCTATACAGCTGTACTTATCTTGATGGCGGAAATTAAGTGCAGCTGGGTGCCATAAGACCACCATGCACATGCAAATACCACTGCATATGGAATCTGTTGGCAATATACGGTGGCAACTGCATACACAGCCCTAATAGATTCCCAATACACATGACAATCGTATCGGCTACCTTTACTCAAAATAAAGGGAGTTGCTACTAACTTTGCGGAAATTTTTCACCAGTACCAAACAAACTTGATGTCAACAATGGTAATACATCGGTAGTGATGTCTCGGTTTCAAAACAAACCTAGTTTCATTTTGGAACTGCTGTTTTAAAAAATCCGACTGAATTTTTGAAATTTTCGAAAACCCAGAACAAATCAAGTAATAAAAGTTTAAAAATGCTAAAAAAAATTAGATCAAGTAAACACTGAGATTAAAATTTTTTGAAATCTATTGGGTTTGAATTGTTTGTTTTGTTTTTTTGATTTTCAGAACTTTTATTAACTTTAATTAAGTTTCTTCCATGGCAAATATTTGTTTTGTTTTCCTTCATTCATTTTAATGGGTTTTAATAAAACATAATCTGTAAAATGATGAATTCACATTTAAAATATACCGCTTTGTAGTTGACATATTTTCTCTCTGGTGGAGACTACGTATATTTAGCTAAATAATTTATTTTTACTATGCTTAATTAATTGTATTTTGTTTACATCATTAGTAAAACTAAAATAATTCTTAAATAAAATTTGAAGACATGTAAATATTACTTTCATGCAGTTAATTTGAGTTGAAATCAAACATTCTCTATATAAATCCCATTATCACAGATCTAATTTATCCAATGATTGAGGACGATTTTCCTTGTCTCTTTACTGTGTCTCTTCACCTGTATATCAATATTACTAACATTTACAATGCAGCTGCACACATCAGCTCCAAATTAAGACATATTTCCATTTACATATGTACACCTATAAACACCTAAGAATGCATTTAACATTCTGTGTCCCTGCATACTCTTGATAATAGCAGAAATTATCCATAGGCTCACAGTGTAAACAGATAGTATAGGACATGTGTACAGTCCACGTATCAAAAGAACAATAGCAATCTAACAGGCTTCTTAAAGCCTGTTAGATTTTTTGTGATGTTTATAGTTACATAGTAATTGAGTTTGAAAAAAGACATACGTCCATCAAGTCCAACATTTTCACCCTCATTTTTAGCCCTACCTAACAGTTGATCGAGAAGAAGGCAAAACAAAAAAAAAAAAACAGCTAAAAGGGGAGCCCTGGATCAACTAGAACTGCAGTATATTTATTAATACCAATAATTCGCAATATTTCGTAATTTTAGAAACTTATCTAGGCCATTTTAAAAGCTATTCAATGAACTTGCTGTTACCACATCTGCTGGAAGACAATTCCACAGTTCTCACTGTGAAGAAACTTTTCCTAACCTAGAGCTTGCATTCTAAAGGAGATGGGGATGAAACAAGGTGAAGAAGGCTGTAACAAATGAAGGTTCTCATTCATCCAGGTCACGGTATATCTGTTGTATTCAGTTAGATCAACTGGACTTAAAGTTTAGTGAAAACGTCTCCAAGAACTAAACTTCAAGTCCAGTTGATCTAACTGAATACAACAGATATAGGCTGTAACTAGATTGTCAGTGGAGAATAACTAGCGGGTCTGCAATAAGTTAGTAAGAGGGTTAGAGGTGTCCAGAATGTAGTTTCATATTATAATAATTTGGATTTATTTACACGTGTTCCAGGAGGGAATTGATCTCCGTTTGAGACTTGTTTCTGCATGTGGTGGGGGACAAGAGATAATTGCTGGTTGTATAAGGGTTCAGCTTAGAAGCTACCAACTCAAAATAAAAATATGTATTTATGACAAGAAATAGGGATGGCATAGTGCCATAGTAAAATGTTAATACCAATCAGTATTTTGCAATGTCAGTTAGGGCATAGTATTAAAATTAAAAAAAGATAAATGACCCTTGGTATGAGACCATGTACTTATTTCATAATGTACCACTTTTACTACAAAAAACTGCTATGTATTTATACATAACAAGATCTCTTCCTATAAACTAATAAAAACCAGAAGGCGATGAGGCTCTGTCTTCCATGAATAGATCCAGAGTAGGCAGACAAAGATGAAATTAATTATTGGGTACTTATCTGTCAACAATAGTAGGCATTAAGAACCCAATGAAGAAAATGCAGTGAGCACTTTAGATTAGAGATGAGATTTCCTACATCTGTTCTGCGGAACTTATTGAATTTCCGAAAATCCAATTCAAACCCAATTGAATAAGTGCTTTTAGAATTTTCTATCAGAATTTTTCGATTTTCTATCTAAATTTTCGAATTTTGAATAAAATTCTTAAATTTTTCATGCTCATTTTCAATTTTTTTAAGCAAAAGTTTTTATTGTAATTTCCCAAAATTCTGTATGACCCATTGAATTTCTGAATCGAAATTGGGGGCTCATCACTACTATAGATATTGTAAACATTCATAGGTAAAAAAAAGGTTTTGGTGAAATATACAGTATATACATGGCAGACAGTACAATGCTGTTTTGACACCTTACTCTGGGCGTTCCTATAACACCTCTTAGCCACTATCCAATCACGCCCTTAACACTTGGCTGTGATATTCTAATTGGGATTTTCCAGGGTACATAATTGCCACAGATACTTGTACAAGTCATTCTGAATTGAGAAAGCCAGTCGGATGACTAGCGAAACGTCTTCAAGAACTAAACTTCAAGTCCAGTTGATCTAATTGAATACAACAGATATACCATGACCTAGATAAATGAGAACCTTCACAAGCATACAGTATACTTATTGCAGGTAAATGTTTGCTGTCAATATATCATCTTATAGAACATATTTAAGTGATAATTCCATACAACGTTTTTTTTTAAATCATAAATATCAAATGTTAAACTTTGATTTTTTTTTTTTATTTGATAGCTTTATCTGTATGTGTTTCTGTTGAACAGTTGATAAAGTTAAAAATGGATCCCAGTAAACAAGAAAATCTATCCTTTTGCTTCTTGGGAGATCCCATAATGTACCCTTTTAAATTGCATGGTTATTTTCTATAATTAAACTTTTAATTGTATCCTTAGAAGGAGGTAATTAAACTTTAAATTAGAAAAGAGAAGTAATGAAATAGTTTATTATACAAAACAGTTAAACAAATGCTTCCTACATCCTATTATGTTTTCAGTGATGCTAAAATACATTTGAGCTCTAAAAATGTCATTGTTATTTTTATCTCTCAGATAACTACAGTAAATTATTCTAACAAAATGATTTTAAATTATTATTTCTCATTTTCTTCATAAGTTATAATTTTGGATTGCCAGGTTTTTCGAAAACACAGAATGACCTTTATGCCTCTAATCTTTTTGGGTCGAGACATCAGGCAAATAACATTTTAATTAACTCATATTTTTGATTGATGAGCGAATTTCAAGCCCAGATTATCTCTAGAATAGGTAGGCTGATGAAACAACATGGTTTAAAAGATGCTTTATAAAACACAATTTATTTAAAAAAGAAATGTGGTCTGGCGTTAGTATTCATATTGACAGGACATGATAGTAAGCTTCTCTGTGAAATGTCATTCAGTCAGTTCCAAATGTTTAGAAACATGTCCTACTAGACTGCCATGTTTTATTTGTCTGCCTCCTAACCTGAACTACACCTGCATTTTTATATGGACCTCTGTGATACTGAACTATTACCACTCACTAATTCTGCTACGGTAGGTATACTTCGTTTGACCCATTGACTTTGAAAGACTTTTGACTGACTGCACTGCACTAAGTATAGTTATGGGTTGGGATGGTAGAAGAGTTTTTAAATATAGAGTTTTTATATATCCCAGTGTTCTAATAAAGGATTTTTAATTTTTTAATTGGTACTAGAGTGTTGCAGTATGGTATTTTATTTTTATTTTCTACTGGTTTAACTTTATCCCTACTATTAAGCAGAGGTCATGATCAATGGGCTGTGCAAGCTAAGGCTGCAGAGCTTTTCTAGAGCTTACAAACTGCAAAGTCTGTAGAATGACAGCAGTTAAGAGTTGTAGTAGACATTGATTGTTGCTATTTTACATAAGTAGGATAAAGTGTAGGATAAATCTATAAACTTTGTTGTGCCATGTAGATTATATCCAAGAACAAGTCAGGTTGTGTTTAAAACAAAAGGCTTTTGTTATAATTGTAGTTTATATAGTTATAACTTATGCATATAGTAGGGTTTTATTTTTTATATCTTTATTTTCATAAATATTCCAACCATTGTATGATATACAGGACCGTCTCCATGCACAAGATTTTCTTCAATCACTGATCAAAAAAAGATTGAGATTTCTGAACTGCCGGCAGCCACGTCCGTGATTGGCTGCCTGTCAACTAATCATGGATGTGGCTGCCGGTCTGGCACCCTGCTTGCAGTTTCATGCAAGCAGAGGGCCGAGCAGTACGGCAGAGGAAAGAGGGAAGGTAAGTAAAGATCGGGGGGTTTCTGGAAATAATAATAATGCGATTGGGACTGGGGGAGGAACCCTACAATATATTAAAAGTTAAAAAAAGGGGTGGGCATGCCCTTTAAAAAAAAATTTGCAAAAGAATCAGGCACAGCAATTTACACAGAAGCATAACTACCAGATGAGCTGCCCCTGCAACCAGGGCAAATTTTGCTATTTCCTTCTAGATGCTCCACAAATGAACTTGTGGAGCATGTGCAGTAAATATAAGTATAAGAATGCCCCTTGGCAAATCAATGTTCATAAAACAGGGCCATAACTACCAGGGGAGCAGAATCTGAAGAACCGCACACTGTCTAATGAAGAACCGCACACTGTCTAATGAAGAACCGCTCACTCTCTAATGAAGAACTGCTCACTCTCTAATGAAGAACCGCTCACAGTCTAATGAAGACCGCTGACTGTCTTATAAAGAACCGCACGCTGTCTTATGAAGAACCGCTCACGGTATCGTGATACAATAGGAAAGAGGACCCTGCCCAAAGAGCTTACAGTCTAGAGGAAATGGGGGTGAGAAATAAGGTGATGGGAATCGGTAGGCTGTAAATACATTGGAGTGAGTATGTTAGGATCAACATATTGATCATACACTGTGCACTGTCCTAAAATAAGTAGTCATTATTCACACAGAAAGAAAGTAATTAACTAATAACACTCCATTTTAAAAGGCAATACACCTTTGCCAGTTCTAGGCTTATTCTAGTTTAGGAGTGATTAAAGTGGTGACAGGAGGTTGTTTGGTAAACCTCACAGGAGTGTATTGCAGTAGTTTACCCGGGATATGATTAGGGCATGGACTATGGATTTTTGTAGCTTCTTTCAAGAGAAAGGGATGAATGCAGGAGATGTTTTTAAGTTGGAGCCGACAAGATTTGGTAAGCGTGTTGACGGGTTTGAAGGCAAGATCTTAATCTAGCGTTGTTTTCAGGCAACGGACGTGAGGAGATGGGGATATAGGTGTGTTGTTGATATTAATAGTGAAACTAGGGACAGGAACAGATCGTGAGGGTGGGAAAAGTATAAGTTTGTTTCTTTTTTATTCAATGTTTTTTCTTTTGCTTAAAACCATTTCCACTGAACGTACTTGCTGCTACAGCAATACGCATCTGTCAACTCATCTCATTGCCAGATCATAGCTATTCACTCTGATGAAAAAAAAGCATTATTCATCCATTTATCAGGCGGGAAAGTTAATTAAAAGGGTGATTAAAGGTGTAGCTCACTCCTAAATTAAACTATTCCTTTAATGTATTGATTGAAGCCCAGGAGGTTAAGGAGCTATGCCTTACCTCCTATTCTTCAATCAATAACTCAGGAGGTAGTGCCGAAGGTCCTGCAGAACTCAAAATTTCTGACCGATGTGAAGTCACGCGTGGTGTGACCGAGACGTACATTTGAAAGCAAAGGAAGCAGAATAAGCCAGGAGATCTCGTTGGGGCAGAGCTGCAGATGCCATTATTCAGGAGGAGGAAGCCAGCAAGTTTGAAGCAATAAAGGTAGGCTCTGGGAAGGGGGGGGGGCATTCAAAAAATTCGAACAGGGCACTGAGTGGTATATATAAACCCTAGTGGGTAAGAGGTGCAAATACAGCAAGATCAATGCTAAAGAGATAAAAGAAAAAATAGCAGTATGCAAACACTCTAATAAATTGAATAAAAATAAAACAATCTAAAATCAACACAGCCACATCTCAAGTACATGTATATTGACAAGGATCATGCTGGTGTGTAAACACAAGTCTCAGGCATATATACACTACCCCCCCACCCAGCACATCTACCAGTCTGTAGTCCAGTCATTAAGTGTCATGCAGAGAACATCTGGAGAGATGGTCAGTGGTTAAAAGACAGGCAGTTGGGACGCATTTCGCTCTATGATTAAGTGTCCAGAGCTTTCTCAGCCATACTGCTCTGATTCCCGTTGGCATCCATCTTAAAACACGTGGGACCTGGAAGTACATAGCGCCGGAGTGATGTCACTCCGCAATCAACGTCGGTGCTTACCAGTGCAAAAAGCCAATAATATATATTGTATGATGTTTCTACTGTATGATTTTCTTTGTATTATATTACCCATTGCATACTAGATGTACTAATTTGTATTGGCTGTGTTCGTGGGATGGCTTTTGCACCGTGTACCTGCCTATATATATGACTGATAGTTTGCCTTTGTTGACTGGATAAGTAATAAGACCGGAGACATATGAAGTTTTAACTTTTTGAAACTTTGCCCCACTTCCGTCCTTACATAATTACCAATAATTTCTAGACCAACACACTTCCACTGGCACGACCAATTGGTATGCGCCAACGTTGAGTGCAGAGTGGCATCACTCTGGCGCTACGTACTTCCGGGTCCCACGTGTTTTAAGACGGATGCCAACAGGAATCAGAGCAGCATGGCTGAGAAAGCTCAGGACACTTTGACATAGAGCGAAACGGGTCTCAACTGTCTCAGGGAGATTCAATAAAAGTTCTTATCGTTTAAAATGGTGCTTATTTTGCCCCAACCAATCAGATCTTATTTAACATTTGTAAGCTTACATCTGATTGGTTGGGGCAAAATTAGCACCATTTTAAACGATAAGAACTTTTATTGAATAACCCTGTCTGTCTTAACAACTGATCATCTCTCCAGATGTACTCTGCATGACACTTAATGACTGGACTACGGACTGGTAGATATGCTGGGTGGGGGGTACTATATATGTATATATTGTGTTTACCCACCAGCATGATCCTTGTCAATATACATGTACTTGAGATGTGCCAGTGTTGATTTTAGATTCTTTTATTATGTATGTCCCTGTATATTAAAGGATATTTAGTCAATTTATTAGAGTGTTTGCATGCTGCTCTTTTTTCTCCTATCTCTTTAGCATGAATTAACTGTCCTCGCACACTTCATAAAACTATTTATGTTCATGCCATTTATCTGCATAAATGAACAGCAATGGGGATTTTAACAGTAATTTTCAATGCCTAAAGACATTTTTGCCAAAATAGATGTTTTTAACAGAAATCAACATCTTCATATTATCCTTCTCCATTTCTAGGATGAAAATCACCTGAAGCTTTTATGTTTTTATTCTCTAAATGAGAATTACTAGTCCTTTTGGTAGTTTATATATCTTAATAGGATAGTGAGATAGGTGTGTAATGGAGTATGTTAGGATCGACATATTGATCATACGCTGTGCACTGTCCTAAAATAAGGAGCCATTATTCACACAGAAAGAAAGTAATTAACTAATAACACTCCATTTTACTTCATTAAAAGGCAATACGTCTTTGCCAGTTCTAGGCTTATTCTACATCTTTTCAGCCTTATCAGCTGTATTTAACTCAGCAGCATATTTTTAAACCAGGGGTATTCTTAAATATGGGGCAAATTAATAACCCTGGGGTATTCCTAAATAAAGAAGCATTAAATAACACTATCAGTTGGTAAATAACACTACTCATTCCTAAATAATGATGCCTAAATACTGATCTTTATTAAAGGATAAGTACACTCTAAAATCAACTGAATTGTATTTGGAAGCTGCGGCTTTAAGTAATCTGTTCCTTTTTTTCCCACTATGGCCCTCGTGAGCCTACCTGTGAAGATCTCAAGTTCCTGACATCTTGGATTATGCTTGCAGTGTATATAGCTCCACCTCCTGAGATTTCCTGCCTCTCCTTCTGTTGTGTGTCATAGAAAGCGCGGCCCGTTGTAGGCTCAGGAGGGCCCTAGGGGGGAAAAAAGGAACAGATTACTTAATACAATTCCAAATACCAAATACCTTAATTCCAAATACAATTCAGTTAATTTTAGAGTGTACTTATCCTTTAAGAATATCGCTCTTTAAAGGGCAATTGTGAACAAGTTAGGTTTACATAAAAGCCGTTCCATAATACCTTAATCAAATAAACCCTCAATCACATCTCTAGGTAAAACTTGTGAGAAATTATATTGCTGAAAAGGTTTAGCAAAATAACTTCCTGAACGCTTCCTGTTTTCAGCAGCTTGTAGCCATGTGACATGGCCCTTCTTGTCATGTTTGGGTACTTCTTATCTTTTCCAGCATTAAGTTGTAAGTGAGCTGGGTAGTAATGATAGAAGAAGTTTTGGTAAAAGTATGTATGGGGAAATTTGTGCCTGGGGGAGCTTAACATGTTTGTAAACATTCAGGGTGAGGGTTTAAACAAGATGACCCATCCCTAAATAAGGATTCCAGACCTGAAATCAGAATACCTTTCCTTAAATAATAATACCCCTACCTAAATAAGGTAGATGGCTGCTAGTCTGTTACATGGACCAGAACTGGTCACAGATTTGTACACTTTTAATTATAATTGCTCAAAGAAAGGAATTAAATACTGGGGGATCCACATTTGGAACATCTTGGCATCACCATTTCAGCATCAGTGACCCTGGATTGCTATGATCTGTATTGAATTACATCTGTTTCTTTCCTAAAAATCCATTACTGCTAAGGGTCTACATTGTAAGCTACTGCTAGGCTACCTATGCCTTCTTCCCCCATGTGGGGTAATACTTCTTGGACCAATGATAAATATCCTTGTACAATACCTTACAATAATTCTCAAAATCCAATGCAATGGTGGAAGTAATGAATTTTAGACCATGCTTCCATGACAATGCTATATATATATATCAGTTGCCTCCCTTATCTCTTGCTGGAAATCTTGCATTATAGATAACACCTACATACATGCTCATTGGAAATTGTCTCTTTGATATCAGCAGGTGACCTCAAATCAAACAGCCTTTTGTCTCCCCTACCAATTGTCTTCAGATATGTATAAACATAAAGCTTTCTCTCTAGCAACAGCTGCCCACTCAGATACCAGTGTTTCTCTCTAAATGATAGTTTTATTGTTGTTTTTCCACAATCAGTTTCTTTTAATTCCAGGCGAGTACATACTGAATTATTAATTGCCTTAATGTCAGTACACAATTATTGTGTGTACTTGATACACCCACTGCTACCCTACTAAGGAAAATAAAAAGAGGTTCTTGCGGGGGGGGGGCACTCCATGCTTCGCAGTTTATGTAACATCACAACTAAAGCATCCACAAGGAAATTCCCAGTGATGGCGGTAGAAATTTCCATATCCTTAAACGGGGATGGCCGCAATGCCCCTGACTGAAGGATTCAATCAAAGACATTAAGCACTGACCCCATTCCCAAAGAGAGCTCCACCAAAGCCATTCTCTGTAATGCCAGCTCTATAAACAACAAAACTGCAGTAATACATGATCTAATAGAAATCTCTGACCCCATTCTTACCATAAATTAACTGACCTACTCTCAAGCTGTGAGCTCTGCCACACACAAGAAAGTCTATACTCTTGACCTTATATTCCATACAAGATTTATAATCTCTGTGAAAGCAAACCCAGGTATGTGGTTGATCATCACATCACAATACCAACTATCAAACACCAAGTCAAAGAACTGGTAAAATACTGTAAGTTAAAAGGCAAATTAATCCAACACATTCAGGAAAACCTCAGCTTTGATGACTGACTGTGGTTCCAAACTAGATTCTATGGTACATAAATACAACAGCTGCATGTAATCTACTTCTGACATTGTTGCTCCCCTACTTTTAAAACTTACAACACAATATAATGCATGCTGGTTCAATGACACAATAAACAAGCTAAAGAAAGAAGGACACAGGCTTGAAAGGCAAAGGCACAAATCCCACTGCTTGGAAAACAAACTTTCCTTAAGCTGGGTAGTGGGTACACACAATGAGATATTTCAGTCCGATCGACCGATAGTTCAGTGTATCAGTCGATCGGACCGAAATGATCACATCCGAATGCGCCCATGTCCGACTGACCGTTCATCCGAATCGGACGAAAGGACGATCGGACATGGTGGAAAACCTCGTCCGATCGTGCGGTCCTCTATGGACCGCACGATCGGTCGCGGTAACTATCAGACACGGCTGCTTTTGCCGCGACCGACAGTCCTTCCTACTGGCCGATCGGTCGAAAGTATAAAACGGTCGGTCAGGAGGAAAAATCGCTAGGTGTGTACCTAGCTTTAGCCTGCCACCTGAAACACCAGCAGGCAGCCATCAAGAATATCTTGCAAGAGATTGCATCTGTAGCAAACAAACCAGACCAACTTTTTCGTAAAGTTAGAGATCTCTGTAACCCCTCTTGTCAAAAATAAAACTCCCAATCATCAAAGATCCTATGTAAAAAATGTGCCCAGGTTTTTGCAACCACAGTCTCCTCCATCAGATCTGGCAATAAAATGAAAGACTGGATGAATGACAACTGGCTGAACCTAAATGCTGACAAAACTAAGGTTTTTATTATTGGAGGTAAGCACCTTGCAACAAAACAACTCCATTCCCAATTAATACCACTAGAAATGGGGGGTTACAGAACTACACATCTCTAAGTGCAGATTGGATGTACTAACTAAATTTCAGAATTCAAATTCCAGCCACCATGAAATCCTCCTATTTATTTACATCTAAGTAATATTGCAAAAATAAAAAACATCACCCCATTAGAAAATCTACCAGCCTTAGGCCGTGCATTTATTATTTCATGTCTTCCACAGAAGGATTTGCACCACCAACAATTAGTACAGAATGCCGCTGCCAGCCTATTAAAAACTCGCCATTGCCGCATCACTCCGGTTCTTCCGCCTCTCCACTGGCTGCCAATACAATGGAGAATCGTTCTCAAGATTTGCTTACTGACATATAAATTACTTAACAACTCAGGCCCTGGTTATTTGAAAGTCGTGCTACACCCTCATAATTCCACCCTCAGATTTACAGGATTTGATACTTCCGTCCCCAGAATTAAAGTCAAAACCTTTAAAACAAGAGCCTTCTGCTATGCAGCCCCCACCCTATGGAACTCTCTACCCACATTTAGAACAAATATGTCATTCCGGGAGGTGTTTGAATCCAGGCTGAAAAGTCATCTATTTAACCTAGCATTCACTAAAATGTAGCTCCCTCCTCTGGGACAAATTATTAATCTGAGTCATGCCATGTGCTTTGAGTCCTATAGGAGAAAAGCACTTTATAAATGTTAGTGTTGGTAAATATGAATACTCTTACCTAAATTAGAGTTATTTAAACATACCCCTGCTTTATAAATATGGCCCCTATTTTGCAATTAAATAGTCTGAAATTTATTTTGAAATATTAACTTTTAATCTGTTTGTTATCTGTATATTGACCAATTGATAGGTGAAATTACCAACAAAAACACAGAGGAAAGATTTCTCAGACACAGGATAATTCCCCATTTCTTGACATTTCTATTATCCCCACTAGCAGATTATTTATATTATTTTCTTCTGCTTAAATTTTCTGTCAGCTCTTATCTCCTGCACAATTGTCCCTGACCTTGCAGGTTGTTAAGAGCTAAAAAATGAAGCAGACACAAGGACAATCAGAAGGGAGGAGAGAGAAGGAAAGTACAGATAAATATAGCTGCTGAGACTAAATAAGGTCATGCAGTTCCTGCGAATGAATGTATTAATTGTGATCCGATTAATAAATACCTGCTAATACAGAGTGAATATTTATGATGTGTTATTTTCCAGCTGCAGAAGGAGACACATTAGAAAAGACAGTAATAGCTGACAAAACCATTAAACCTACCTGTCTAGAGTAGAGGGATGCACCACTGAAATAGAATCTTGTCAAGGCAATAAACCTACTGTATCTGCTGACAGGTGCTACATGGTCCTATGATGTACAGTAATAAGAGGTTGCCATTCCATTTCACATTAACCGAAAAACATTTATTTTTCTTGCTTAACTATCTATATAATTTAACACTTATTCTAATTACTCAAGATTATTGGATAGGTTCAACCCAAGTATACAATAAATGTAATCTGATGGCTCCTTAGTGTCAGACTACGGTATTAATGGCCCTTCGTGGAAACCGATATCATTTTTCTATGTTGCCCTATTATCAATAACAAATAGGCCTACCTAGACCTGGCCCACCTTGAAGACTTCCTGGCATCCTTCTCATAGAGTTCAAATGGGGCTGTTGATAACGGAGATGAGAGATGCCTTGGCTGCATCTCATATATATAATTTAAGTAAAATTGACTGAATTATTTATTAAAGGGCATGTCCATTAGAAATGGGCCCAAGTGTGAACTTGAACGTGGTTCCAAAGTGGATTTTGCGGATCCAACAGAATTCATACTTTAAAGGATATCTATACTATAAAAATTAACTGTTTAAAAATGGAAAGTACCTGGGACAGGGAGGTCGGATTGATTATTCCCACCTCACAATATCATTTCGTTGAGGAGCTGCAGTGCCAACAGTTTTCATTTGCCAGGTTGGTCCTGGACTATTCCTTCATTAAAGATAGTGCTGAAGCCAAGGAGGAAGACTGGCAAAAGCAGTTTTCTTTGGGCTTGTGCTCCTCACAGAAACAATATTGGGAGGTCCTGTCAAAAGTATTTTTCAGTTTAACTGTTTTTTAAGTAAATTTTATACACACAACAGTTTTCCTTTAAAGATTTCTGACTTTCAGATTTTTCTTAACCGCCGAACTATTTTCGAAAATTCCTAGAAATTTCTAAAATTTTCAGTTTTAAAAATTTCTAAATTTTTGGAAAATACTACACGGAATACCAATAGAAAAAGCACATTAACTTTCCGGTACTGGACAGTGTTTTTTTTAAAGACTTTGGGCATTGATACATGTTACCCAGAGCATTTCCCAGGGCCCTGAGCCATTTACAGTAAGTTACCATTGCTATTTATACCTTAAGTTTAGACAAAATTTTCAGATTTTTTAAACTCCCATTGGCTTCAAGCAGAACGGATTTCGGTGAGTCAACCTTCTTTAATGTCTACCCCATATGTAAATTTTTTATGCAATACCAGGACCCCCCCAAAAACTGCAATACTTACTCTTTTCTCCTATGATCCTAATCTTCCAAATCCAGTGCAATCTCCTCCATCAGCTCTATTCTGTATTCCATTTTAGTGACATTGGGCCCTATTTATAAAAGATTGTTATCGTTATCGAAAAAATAACGATCGCTATCGTAAAATAACGACCATTATTTTCCGATAACGACCGGTATTTTCCGATATCATGTCCAATGATTTACAGCTAAAACCGAAGCCACCTCCTCTGCATCTACATGATCTCACAGTGTCGGACTGGACTTTTGGGGCCCACCAAGAAATTTGAGACTGGGGGCTCACCTGGACAAGGGGCCCACCTATAATTTCGTATCTCTATTATCACTCATTTACAATTCTATCTTACTCCTACTGATTTCTATTGTTTATTAAAATGTGTTTCTTACTGTCATTTTGGCTCTGTATTTAAATTTTAGCAGTTTTGACAGTTTTCTTAGGTGAATGAACTGTGGGCTCACCGGGGGATTCCACTGAAACCCTGTAAGCCAGTCTGACACTGAGCTCGCAAAGCCATCAGAGGAGGTGTGGGATCCTGCTGGATATGGACATTTAGGAGCATGTGAAAAAAGTAAGTATTATTGTTGGAGGGCATCCTAAAGTTATATATAAAAAAAATAACATCTGAGGTTTACTTGTCCTTTAGGTTTTTCAACAAAATATTATAAGGCATAGCAAAACAATTCAATATGTAGGACACATTATTTAGAATAAAATACTACAGGGAACAGTGCTGGTCAGAATAAATTGATTCATAGATGTGTCTTTCACCTCAGAAGAACTACGACACTATATCATCTTGGTTTCCTGAGGTCACTGCAACCTGTTTCTGGGTGGAGACATGCCAATAACCTGCACATACTCAGGGAGTCATTTCGTGCCAGAACTGTCTAGTCTCTGTAGGTTGGCCTTTTCTTGACATGGCCAAACAGTGATAAAACTAATTAGCAATCCCTTTGAAGAGGAAGGAAAGAAAAGTCAGAAGGCTGCAGAATTTAATATAATAGTGTAATACTGTTGATGTCTAAGGTGAAAGATACAGTGCTTACTGTTAAAGCACAAGCCCACCCCTCAAATAAATAATTGTATACAGGTAAAAACCCGCTAACCTGCGACGGATAAAACAGTAAAAGATATTAGACTAACAAACTGTCAGTCATGGACATGACAGCTGACATCACAGCCAATCAATGAATGCTAATCCAGTAGCTGACATGCTGACACCTCTAAGCACGTGCAATCTCATAATGAGCTCAGAAAGATAGGATAGTAGCAGTAATGACGTTTTTCTGCATAACAGGTTAGTTAGGTTAGTATGTGTCAGTTTGGGATGGTGGCGGCAGTGATTTACCCTTTTTCATTTCAGGGGATAATATTGCACAATTGAATTATGGAATTTAGACATACTGAACTTTTGTTCTTCAATAGTTTATTTCTGGCAAAGCCTGATTTACTGGACATTTCCATTCATACACAGACCATTGTATTTTGAATGACCATTAATGCAATTTTATTGTTGGGGATTAGCTGCAAACAGCATTTATTTTTATATATTAATAAAACATGCCCAATTTTGTCATTTTCTGTAGACATTTGTAAATAGGATTGCGTGTGGTGCTACAAAATTTCTTTTTCTAGATCAGCAACCAGGTAGATATTAATTGTACAGGGCAAAAACATACACCCCATAAAGGTGGGTACACACAGTACCAATCTGTCCAAGATGACAGACAGAATCTGTCATCTTTGGCAGATGGCAGTACACACAGTCACGATTGTTCTCCCTATATAAAGTATTGGGAGAACGTTTGTGACTGCCATAATCTTAATGATTATAAATCGCTCCACAAAGTAAGTTTGTAGTGGTCTTTTGGAAGACCCAGAAGAGGAACGGGATACTTCCGAAACATACGTAGGTCTTTGCCGGATTGCCATAGCGGGCGGATGATATAGTCCTATACTGAGGGCCATGCGATGAGGAACGGGACACAGGATTGCAGGACTGAACCTAGGTGGTAATGTATGGATGTTACATACTTACAGGGCATTTGCAACAATCTATGCCTACTGTGTTTGCTAACTTACTTTGTGGAGTGCTTTATAATCATCAAACTGTAAGCATTACTAGCCCAACCGCCTTAACCTGCTTGCTCGTGTCTTACTAACTAACCTGCTTGTATGTTCCCCTGATTGGTTTGTTTGCATGCGACTCCGATTACATTCTTAAATGGAGAAGGAATTTCAAGGTGCTTACCCCGACCCGATTAGTCAGTCGATGTTTGAGGGTTGTGCGGAAGGGCACACAAAGATATTTATATTTATTTATCTATTTGAAATTCATGACCCACTGAAGCTACCGGAAAGTTGTTTCATGCTGGGTACGCCCAGTTTTTCATGTCCATGGTTCAGGATTTTATCATGTTTATATATATATATTTTCAGTATGTGGGTGTTTTTTATGTATGTATTTAATATAGTTAGTTTGCTCTAATGGAATCTCTCTGGTTTAGTTTGTTATTCCAAGTGCTTGAAGTTCTTCTTGGAGATTGCTCATTTCCCCATTTGTAGGGATTTTGGTTTGAGTGCTTTCCTATTGAGGGCGTTAAGTGGGTCCTGTTTGTTGTATATACCCATAGTACCCACGTCTAGACATGTTTTGCCGGAACATGTGGGATTTTTAATACCTATATTGCCTTATATTTTTCATTATGTAGAATGATCAGATCTTCCAAGTTGGACCCAACCTAAACAGTATGTACTCAGATTTCTTATTCTCTGTCTGTGGTTTGCTTTTAGTACCAAGAAGCAATCTGGAAAGACTGAGGGGGAGATGCAATAAATTTTGCATTCACAACCTATCTTCACTTGTTCCCGTAATGTATTAACGGTTAGTTGCAAGCTTTTGAGCAGCTTTAAAGACACAATTGAAAAGGCGTTAATTTTTGTGTAAAAAGAGCAAAAACTAGGCAAAGTAAAAAAAAATTTGTCATGACGCAGGCAGCGCAAAACCTTCACTAACACGTTAGTACATAGGTTAGTGTGAATTTAGTGCTTATTTTCCCATTAGTGTGGGATATTGCATCTCCCTGTAAGATCCTATATTGTTGAAATTCTGTAGTTCTTTTTCCTAAAACTAGGGCCTAAACTACTCAGAGCTTCATTGATTTGTTATGGTAAAATCATATTTATATATTATTTGAAGAAAAAAAAAACATCCATGAATCCTGTTTATGTCTTTTTTTATTTGGGAAAGCAAATACATTGTTACTCCTGTTTGTTAAAAATGATTTCATGCATCTAGGCTTAATTGTTTAAATCAGCAATATTAAAAACTATGCATTATTGTTGTAAGAGTATCAAAATAGAAATTAATTGAACATCTGCTTACCAACAAGGTGCTTTCTATTACAGATGACTTGTTTTATTATGAGCCAAAAACACCTGAATTTAGCATTTGAGTTCTATCCAATGTCATTTTGTAAGCAAATGTGCGTATAAAATACTGAAACCTTACACAAATCTATCCAAAATATCAAGATTGGGTAGGGTTTTCGATTGTTTTTTGTCTTTCTGGTGGATTGTAACAAAGAATTAAGCAATAAAGGAATGTATGTACATCGAAATGCAATGTGCTGTTAGTTTGCTGGTAATTAGATTATTTCGTTATATTGCACTACACATTTAAACTGTGTGGTATTGTGGCAACATAGTATTTTTTTCAATAATTGATATAATTTCATTTTCTTCTTGTGGATTTTTTCACAGACAGTATATGCCAAATGCAGTTACATTGCATATTCCCTAAATGCCCCGTGTAATTTAAGTTGTGCTATAAACTAATTTAATTACATCAAACAAAAAGTGTTTTCTACAACTAGGGTGTTAGAAAAGAAATTCAGAATAATATTTTGAAAAGCAATTTCATAAAAAAGAATAAAAATCCTTAATGAAACTCAAATAGAAGTATGTTAAAGGTTTACCAAAACAAAACAATGGAGGTAGGTAAAAGGGATTTACATGATAGGATAGAGGTAATGTAAGAAGTTAATATCAGCAATAGAGATGGTCGAACTATTGAAAGTTCGGTCCGTTTTCGAACTATTGTAAAAGTTCAAAATTTCGAAAGTTCGAAAACGGACCCATTAAAGTCTATGGGAGGCAAATAGTTCGAAAAGTTCGAGTCAAATACAACTAAAATATTAATGGTAACTTAATGTAAATGGCTGTGGGACCTGGGAAATGGTCTGGGGAGCATGTTCCAATATCCAGGACTTAAGTAAAATCAATTTTACTCTCACGCGCGCTACTTTCGAGCTTTCGCGTTCGAACGTTCGAGGTAACATGGACATTTTACTCGCAGATTCGATACTCGCGTATAGGCAGGGGTGTCTCTAGGGATTTTGCCACCTGAGCCAAACTCTGATTGCGCCGCCGGCGGAGCAAAGTGGGCATGGCTTGTGTGTGGGCGTGGCTTTGCCGGTGGGAGTGCGGCTAGCCATTTTGTCATTTTGAACTTGGCACCATTTATTTGTACATTTCCTTTAAATAGACAATAATCAACACCATAATAACAGAAGAATAAACAATTTTGCCCAAAATAACCTGCCACCACGTTAAAGGGCATGTCCACCCCCAAAACTAAAATTTAACCCCTTACTGGCCACATCAAGTAGTTTAAAACAATCCTTACCTTACATTCCTGCTCAAAATAGTTCCCCTGCTGTGCCCCTCCAAAGTCCAGGAAACTGCTGTGTAGGAGCAGTGTGTGACTCATGCTGTGCCTGAGACTTCCTCAACCTCATCAAGGTTGAGGCATGCTCAGTGCAGCCCTCCCTGCCTCTCAGCCAATCACGGACGTGGCTGCCGGTCCCGCCCCCTGCTTTCAATTCCATGCAAGCAGAGGGCCTGAACACTGCAGCAGGGGAGAGAGGGCAGGTAAGTAAGAATCGGGGGACTTTCTAACAATTATATTAATGCGGTTGGGGCTGGGGGAGCATGCCCTACCACATATCAAAAGTTAAATTTTGGGGTGGACATGCCCTTTAAGGTTCCTTTTAATAGGGCCCTAACTTACCTAACTAGCCTAACCTAACAAACTATCTAAAGCTAACCTAACCATATGAAATGCCTTTTAACAATATTTAACACATGTACAGTGAGAACAGACTGTAAAGGTCCCATACAGTGAGAACAGACATTAAAGGTCCCATACAGTGAGAACAGACGGTAAAGGTCCCATACAGTGGGTCCGTTCGAACTCGAACAGTTCTGCTCGAACTCGGGTTCGAGTTCGAGTTCTATGCCATCCCTATACATAATAATGAACAAAATTATTCTTGTTATAAAATCAATATATCAAAAATGTTTTAAGATAACAAGATACTTTTAGTCTATGAAGCAGTTCACATCCAACACAGAATTCATACCATTTGGATATCTTGTTCCCAATGTAAATATTCACTTGGTTTCCTGTTTTATCATTTTTTTTATATCTATCTTTGTTCCTTGAGTCTCTCTTAATTCTTTGTATGCCCTGTGTTTGTAACATAGTGACATTGCCATTATTGCACATACAAAAATGTCTCGCAATTGGGCTATTCGGGTCCTTATTTTTTATGGCCCTGATATGCTCACGGATTTTTGATTTTTGTGCCTGATTTTAGTGCCTGATAGTGCCAAAAAAGCATTGCACTTAGTGTGACCTCTTATTCTATATTTTTTTATAGTGTTTAAATATGTTTGGGTGCATTTTTTTAGGGATGTCACTATGACATCAGCAAAGCATCATAATTTTGCACAGATTTTGGATTTTGACCCAAAAAAGCATTTGACTTGGAGTGACTCTATAAATAATAGTGCTTAAATGTGTCTGGATGCATTTTTCAGTGAT